>CP125974.1:76846726-77446726 GCA_030063025.1 Avena longiglumis
TGTCCGCCTGATGCAAAGAAAAGACAATGGGCAAAAGACCACGACATGGGTTCATAGAGGAGATATGGGAACTTGACTATGGACCTAATTTTAAGGTCCCCTTGTTTCATGCAAATGGGTCAAGCTAACAGGAGGAGGGGTTGAGGTAGACAAGAAGTACGGAATGACAACGGTGGCTCTCAACAATCTTATGAAGAACTTAGATTAACCATTCGTCCTAGCCAATGATGTGGCTCGTTTTCTATGTGAAGGACATGTCCTCCAAACCAAAAAAAGAAAAAATATGCAAACGAATACATCATATGATGAGCCAAAGGCCACATAGTTCTTTCAGTGGAAAAGAAACATCGTGGGAATCGAGGACAAGACAGACATGTCAAGATTATAATAAGTTTGATGAAATTCCGCCTTCACAAAGGAAAACCCCCAAGCATTCCTTTAAGTAAAGAAGATGCGCCATGGTTACGTCTGAAGCGATCATAAGGAAGGGCATATGCCAAGAATTTCATGCTCATATTATGTAACTCTAGTTCATGTTTTTAATATTAATACATGTCTTGAGTGTTAGTCATGTTTTGTGGATGGACCGGGACTATGATAAGAAGTTGTCCCGATTCGTACTTACCATTAAGATCTGATCTCCAAACGCGCGCGGTCACATATTAGGGAGTGCCTCTATGACCAGTTTCTTGGAGATGCCGGAGGACTAGGCTCCGTCGGCATCTCCCTGAAACTGGCCGTAGTGGTGTCCCTGCTCTCGAAAACCATCTTGCAGCTTTGTAACTTCTCTAACTAGATCAATACACCAGGGAGCTAACTAATTTCACATATTAGGGAGTGCCTCTATGACTAGTTTCTCGGAGATGTCGGAGGACTGGGCTCCGTCGGCATCTCCCTGAAACTGGTCGTAGTGGTGTCCCTGTCTCAAACTGGTTGGAGGACTGGACTCACAAGGATGCCTATTTATAGTACAAGCAGCTCGACATAGTGTTGACACTACAAAATAATGTCGACACTCACTATTATTAGTCCGGTTGGTGTCTCCAACCGACTAAAGGTTCATCTTTAGTCCCGGTTGGTGACACCATCCGGACAAGGTACACGCCGACGACATATAATGTCGACATGCACTCACCCTATTATTAGTGCCGATTGTTTTGTCGGTTGGTGTCTCCAACCGGGACTAAGGTTCATCTTTAGTCCCGTTGGTGTCTCCAACCGGGACTAAAGGTTCATCCCCATTTTTCTTCCCGCCATTTTTCTTCCCGCCATTCTTCCCGCCATTTTCTTCCCGCCATTTTTCTTCCTGCCATTTTTCTTCCCGCCATTCTTCCCTCCGCTTCTTCCGCTAGTTCACTATATATATATGTAGGGGTTGGCCTCCATTGTCATTGCACATCTCTAGACTCATATCCGCAACTTCATCACTCTTTCCCATGGCTTCCACCGTAGCACTAACTCCTGGGAGGCGAGGCGCTTTGCCTCGAACTACCTCGCCCGCCTGCCACCGTGTCCCCTGGCTGGATGCCGAGCGCCGGAGGTGTGGTTCCTCTCCCTCTAGGTGTGGCGCCCGGATGGCCATCACGAACCACTACTACTGAGCTCACGCCGAGCAGCGGAGGAATCCCGATGGCATCCACTATTTCCTACTTGGGAAGCCTTCGTGGATCGGCATGAGGGCGCCGCCAGCACGAGGAGGACGGCCCACCTCCTCCTAACTTCAACGAGGCCGTCGGCTATGGTGGCGCGGTCGGACTCTCCAGCGCCATGGCCTATGACACCGCCGCCGACTCTAACCTCGTCGGCTACCCTCAAGTCCAGCACGCGCTACCCTCAAGTCCAACCCACGCGTATTTCCAGGTTCAATTACGGTGACCCCGACGACGACAAATGATGACCCGGCGGCGAGTACGATGACTACAAGTGCGTAGTATTACAGGTGTAGGCGGGAGCATGACTGAATCACTCCAACATTCGAACAAGTTCGCCGATTGTTACTTAATCCGCCATGTATCTTAATTTTCAGCTTTTTATGTATCTTAATTTTTCGCTCCAGCTTTATGTAACGTCTCAAATGACCTATCTCATTCGTCAAATGACCAATGTTATGGCTAGAATCAAGGCATAGTTTGGTAAGAGGAGTTTTCTTTTATCGCACCAAAAGGTATTTTCCATTTTACGAGCATAAAACGACATTTTTGTGAAGCAACCACCAAATGGCTAATTCAAAAACCACCAACACATTGATCAAAAAACAATGCAAGTTGAGAGAGGCTTGGTGAGATTCAAGTGTATACAAAAGATGCGACATTTAAATATCCAATCAATTCAAAATGTTAATACAAAAGATGCGACATTAAAATATGATTTGATCTAATAAAAATCATTTACATGAATGGATAGATATTTTTCGACAATTATGATATATTATTCATATTTTTCTGAGTTGAATGAAAAGATATGAATTTTCTAAATTCATATCATTTTTGAATTAAAAAGCCCTTTAATGCATGAAATAAGTGTTTAATTATTTTAAAAAATTTCATGTAAAGTAAATATAAAATGATTTACATGAATGGATAGATATTATTTTTCTGAAAATTATGATATATTATTCATATTTTCTGAGTTGAATGAAAAGATATGAATTTTCTAAATTCATATCATATTTTTGAATTAAAAAGCCCCTTTAATGCATGAAATAAGTGTTTTAATTATTTTAAAAATTTCATGTAAAGTAAATATAAAATGATTTACATGAATGGATAGATATTATTTTTCTGAAAATTATGATATATTATTCATATTTTTCGAGTTGAAATGAAAAGATATGAATTTTCTAAATTCATATCATATTTTTGAATTAGAAAAGCCCTTTAATGCATGAAATAAGTGTTTTAATTATTTTAAAAATTTCATGTAAAGTAAATATAAAATGATTTACATGAATGGATAGATATTATTTTTCTGAAAATTATGATATATTATTCATATTTTTCGAGTTGAATGAAAAAGATATGAATTTTCTAAATTCATATCATATTTTTGAATTAAAAAGCCCTTTAATGCATGAATAATGTTTTAACACCGGTTCCATGTGAACCGTGTTAAGATGACATTTGCTCATACAAGATTTCTTTAACACCGGTTCCAAACACGAACCGGTGTTAGGGGGTAATAATGCGCTTGAATGACTTTTTAACACCGTTCCAGCCACGAACCGTGTTAAAGGGGTGTGTATTATTTCACCTTCCTTCCCTTCCTTTCTTCCCCATCGAGCTAGATCGATCGAGGTCCTCCGTCTCGCCCGCTTCGACCGCCCGCCGCCGCTGGAGCTCGAGGTCCGGCCGACTCTCTTCCCGCATCCTTCCCCTCTATTCTGCACACGACGGCCGGGCTTGTCGCCGCGGTACCAGGGAGGAGGCCGACGGAGGACAGACGACGCGGGCTCAGCGGCGACCATAGGCGGTGTCGGGTCGACCTCGCAGAGGGCGAGCCGGGCGGTGGCGCTGGAGGGCAAGACCGACGGGGGCGCACGGCACGGACGGAGCCGTGGACTCGCAGTTGGCGAGGGCGCAAGGTGGCGGGCGAGGCCGTGGTCGGCTCGGGCTTGGCGCCGGGGAAGTGAGAGGCGGCGCTGCCCCGGTGGCGCGTGGCCAAAGGCATATGAGGTGTGGGAGGCCCCTGGCGGAGGTTGCGGCGCCGAGGACGAGCGCCGAGGCGGCGGCAAGAGCGCGGCGCTTGGCTCCAGCAAGCTCATCGAGTGGCGGCGGGAGAGGTGAGGCGGCGAGGCGGACGCCAGAGCGAGGGAGACCATGGGCTCGCTGCAAGACGGGCAACTATAGGGAGCTGGCGGGTGGGTCGACCTCATGAGGGGGTGGATGCAGGGAGTTTGATGGGGAGGGTGCGGGTGACGCCTTGAGGTGGGAACCGCGAAGAGGAGATGCGGCGGCAAGCAAGGAGGGAGAGGAAGAGGCGGCGATGAGAGGCCAAGGCTCATGGGCGGTTGTTGAGAGAGGGACAAACCCAGTGAACCACGCCGAGATGCTAAGGTCTACCTCATGGATCCAAGAACACGGTGGGGCTCAGGCACGACGGCCGACGGCGGCAATGGGAGGCTCGCACGAGCTCGAACCAGAGAGAGATGGGAGGATTGAGAGGTCCTAGACGACCGTGGAGCTCACCTTGACGCGTGAGTGACATCGACAAGGACGGGGAGCTTGGGAACGGAGGTAATGGCGATGGCGAACGGCCGGTGGCGAGGAAGAACGGATCGACGGCCGATTGCAGCGCCCACGCTGATTCCTTTAGACAATTTGGGACCCATAACTTATTTCACCTTCCCTTTTCTGTTCCTCCAACATTGTCGTTGTATCTTGTGATTGCTATATTAATATAGCGAGGCGCAGCCTATTTCGAGGAGCCCCGACCATCTCGCCTTCTTCCTGCAGGGAGCTGCCTCGCCGCCGATTCGAGCTCGAGGCCACGCCAACGCCGACGCTTCGCCTCGACGAGCCCGCCGCTAGCACCGCCGCCGACGAGACTGCCAGATCCGTCTGACGAGCACCGCCTGACGAGACCAACGTCACCCCACCGGTGAGCGCCACGTGTCTGCCACGTGTGATTGCTGACTCATCCTGATTAAAACTTGTTTGCTCGATAAATTGTACTACATGCATAGATTAAAACTTGTATACAAATTGGACCTCTGACTCATTTGTGTATTTATTTGTGTATTTTGGTATGAATAATATGTATATTTGTGTATGAATCCAAGTCCACTTGAATGTTTACACTCTTACTCTAGATAATATTATTGTTTTAGAAACTATGGATCCACTTAGTAGAAACCTTGAAGAAGAAGAAATAATGGAGAACATTATTGATGAGGACACCTCACAATATCTGAACTTGGAGGGACATGACGACGACAGCTCAAGTACTAGTCATGGAGAAGATGAAGACCGTGAACGCAATTTAATGGTTACAAAGTCCGGCGAGGTATATGCATTGATTAAGCCTCACGACTTCCACCAATAATCTTCTTCTACATGTATTAATTAATGCTTCTTTTCTTTTAGCCCTCTGGATCCACCAGCCAAGAACCATCTTCTTCTACGAAAAAGAGCAAGCGAGGCGCGAGCCGTTGAAAGATCGTGCAAAGTTCACGATCGGCAAACGTGTTGATGGAAGGTCGATGGAGCCCAAGAAGGCCGCAGACAAAATTTATACGCCAAAGTAGAGTTCTTGTTAGGGACCAAATCCCAATCATAATTGAATATTGGAATAAGCCAAAGAAGGGTGGCGGTACCTTTGTCGATGACAGATCCAAAGAAATGCTTTGAATTCGTTGGTAAATTCCCTTCCGCCAGAGGAGGATGAAAACAACCCGTTATAAAGAAAAGGTCAAAGAGTGGACTCTAAAGAAGATGGCTGAGGCTTTCCAATGGAAGACAAAATTGAACAAATTTGTCAAAGCTCATGAGACTCAGATTTCAAGACGATACTATGCTAAGATAAGACCTCACCGCCCGAATTTGAGACATATAAAAAAAGTGCTATAGCTAAAAGAGGTCGAAACCAATACGCTTAATGCCCTCAAGAAAGAATATTACCAGAGGACGGGTCGTGGCTACATATCTCAGAGGCCTAAGTGGGAGGAAGCGAGAGGGCCTCGCGAGAGAGGGATCACACCCAGCAGATGGGTGGGACCTACGTGCAAAGACTTGGTTCTACGGAATCGGGCAAGGTTGGACCCGTAAAAAGGATTGTGTATCTTCCCAACCATCCTTGCCAAACCCGATCGAACTCATCACGCACGAGGAAACATCCGCCAGACCTTCCATCCCGACAGAGAATGACCAGCTCACACGCCGCCATCGGTAAAAAGAACACCGGACATGAACGAGGCACGGGGTATGACGTGGAAGGATGGGTTTGCCGACCGGAGCGACTCTACAGATGGCGCCAGAAAAGAAAAAGAGCGTGAGCGGATGACACAGATAGAACATGCACTTGCGGGCCTGCAGACGCAAGTGAATGCTAACAGAGCCATCAAGCTACCGCCCATCTCGGCCGCATGAAGAGCTCGCATTGAAGCTGCCCGCGGCCCGCATCACTGAAAAGCAGTGGCTTCCACGGAGAACGTGCAGCCCACGCTTGAAATGACGGGTCCTCGATACCCGCTGATGAGATCACGGAGAGCAACACCGAGCTGCATGTGAGATTAATAGGCTTATCCATTAAGGTGGTCATCGGCTATGCCTTACCTCCTGAATCGGTGGAACTTACCACCGCCGACCGATTCCAGATGGCTATGCTATTGTCGGGTGGATGAGGTTGTGAAGGAATATGAGGAAGCACAGCTGACCATGCTAAGGTGAAGGGGAAACTCAACTCAAATTTGCACTGAAAACAACCATTCTTTGGAAGAAGGAACACATTGTGCTTCCAAATTGAGGTCATCGCACCCCTGCCTCCGCAGGCTGCCCATCTCCCGCTCACCATCTCTGCTGGCGGCAGCCATCTCCGCCCGTCACCATCTCTGCGGAAGCCATCTCCGCCTGTCACCATCTCTCTCAAGTAGCCATCTCCGCCCGACCATCTCCGTGCTTCAGCCATCTCTCAACAGAAGCGGAAGAGCACCGCCACGAGGAGCATCGAGTAATCGCCACAAAGAAATCCGCAGGAGACCGACGCCAAAGAGTTCAAAAACTACGCCCCGCAGCCTTCCGCCAAGCCATTGCCGGTTTTACCGTGGAATCGCAGCGACGAGGAGACCAATAGGATCTCGGAGAACAGGTCAAGAAATTCTTGCACCTAGACGGCCGAGCCAAAGGATAAAATACATCCCATGGTGGAGAAATTTTACAAAATCTTTTGAAACCTGAAACCCCACTTGTGCCGGACTACGAGCGCCAGATTTTGAAGGCGGATGCAAGGCGCCAGGGAGAAAAGTAGCAATCGTGAGGCACCCTAAAACAGTTCCCATGCTCGAGAGCAGAAACCAATCGCGCCGCCCAAATGTTTGACAAACGGACGCCCTCCAGATGATTACGAGGCAGAGCTACAAAGAAAGGCCAATGAGATGGGGATGACTTACATTGCATACTTGAACGTCATGGGAGACAACTTGCCCAAATGCGATGTCAACCCCATACATCCATGGAAGTATGGGAAGAATCTAGTCAAGAAAGAGGAGCTCAAGAATCTACCAACAAAGATGTAAAATTGCACAAGTGGTACCTTCATTTCTCGCAAGACGAGAAAATAAGAATGGATCACGCATATAAGAGATCAGATTTTCTTGTGCGGAGACGACGCGATCGACTTCAACATTCAAGACTTGCATTTTCTATTCAATCGAAGGAACTCGACAACCGCCATCAGCCTTTATTGTGTGTAAGTACTATTTCGTAATTTTATCTCATCTCATTCACTTATTAATTGCATGTATATATATATATGCTCACCATATATGTATATACTATTATGGAAAAAGGTTATGGAATGCATGAAAGGAGGCCCTTTTGACATTGGGTTCATGACCCAAATAGAGTTCATGAAGAAGTGGTAAGAGACAAACCCGGCAAACAGAAGATTAGTTACTAAACTTTATCGAGACAACAAACCAAAAGGGAAATACTATTGCCTTACAACTTCTCGTGAGTATCATATCTCTTTTGTACACATTCTGCTTCGCTTACTCGATGTTAAGTGTAATTGATGATGAGTTATGCGCATGTAGGTTCCACTTTATTCGCTAGAAATTCAACCCGACTCAGAAAAGTCCTTGTCATGGACTCATTTAAAAAGAAAAGAGCTATGGGCGACTTTAGAGAGATGCTCCAGAGGTAATTTCAATCATATTATCGCACTAGATCGACAACTTTCGTGACAATAAGTAATTAATTACTCCTTTATCCATTTTCTTTGTCGGACGGGGTTTGAAAATGTTCACGCAGGGCCGTGGGTGAATAGTCAAGAACTAAAATTTGTAGACCAAAATGTAAGTAATACTAGCTAGCTTCCAATTCCATTATATCATGCTTTATTGATTATTATTTTGAGTGAACTCTCTATTCTCGTAAAGTGCGCGATCGTGGACACGGCAATAACTTATGTGGTACTATGTTTGCGAATTCATTCACACGATATGTGCCAAGCCGCACTAGAACAACTTAGAGTAAGTAAACAAAGTCCACAACATTATTTTATTACCATCAATTGTGTTGAGTTTATTCTTATATATATATTGACGCCCATTCTTCATATATATTCAGATCGAACGGATGCGGACCAACTCCTACCATTTGAACGCATACGAGCCATTCAAGAGGAATTGGCGGGGTTCATACTTGATAAGGTCGTCACGCCTGGCGGAGATCTCTTTAGATATCCACCAAAATGAACGATAACGATGTATGTGCCGATGACGATGTATGTACCGATGACGATGTTTGTGTATAATAATAGTTGCTTAATTATTCATGTACTCGTATGTACCGACGACGATTTATAAGTATACCGCTCCCGATCGATTCCCCCTCGCTCCCCCCCTCCCGCAGAAATACGCCTTAACGGGCAGTAGATTTAGGCCGCTTTCAAGCAGAGTTCTCGCCGCAGAAAACGGGTTTCCGCCATGGCAGAACTTTAACACCGGTTCCATACGAACCGTGTTAAAGGGGACTGAGGCTCGCTGGGCAGCCCATCGCGCCACCCTTTAACACCGGTTCGTATAAGAACCGGTGTTAAAGGGGGCCCCCTCTAACACCGAACCCTCAACAGTGGTTGGGGAACCGCTGTTAGAGGGCCCTCCCAACCGGAGTTAAAGGGGGGGCTCTGCACTAGTGACACTAAAACATGTAAATCGACCTAGAACCCCCAAACTATAGGAAATAGCTCATGAAACCTCCATAAAACGCAAAAACGATGACTTTTTGGTCATACCTCTCAAATATGTAAATCTCTATGGAACCCAAAAACTATAGGCAATAGCGCATGAAAACGGCCATAAACGCAAAACGACAAGTTTACGGTCATACCTCAAACATGTAAATAGTCCCGAACCCAAAATCAGGGCAATAACTCTTGAAAATGGCCATAAAATGCAAAAAATACGAACTTTTGGTCATAACTCTAAAAAATATAAATGGCCCTGAAACCCCAAAACTATAGTCAGTAGCTCATGAAAATGGCCATAAAACGACGACTTTTTGGTCATACCTCTCAAACATGTAAATCGCCCTGGAACCCCAAAATTATGGACAATAGCTCATGCAAAGTTCCATAAAACGCAAATATGACGACTTTTTGGTCAAACCTCTCAAACATGTAAATCGCCCGAGAACACCAAAACTGTGGGCAATAACTAATTAAATGGCCATAGTGCGCAAGAAAGACGAGTTCTTGCTCATAACTCTAAAACATGTAAATCGACCTAGAACCCCAAAACTAAAGGAAATAGCTCATGAAACGTCCATAAAACGCAAAAACGATGACTTTTTGGTCATACCGCTCAAATATGTAAATCTCTATGGAACCCAAAAACTATAGGCAATAGCGCATGAAAACGACCATAAAACGCAAAAACGACAAGTTTCTGGTCATACCTCTCAAACATGTAAATAGTCCCGAACCCCAAAACTGTGGGCAATAACTCTTGAAAATGGCCATAAAATCTAAAAAAATACGAACTTTTGGTCATAACTCTAAAAAATAAAAATCGCCCTGCAACCCCAAAACTATAGGCGGTAGCTCATGAAAATGGCCATAAAACGCAAAAACGACGACTTTTTGGTCATACCTCTCAAACATGTAAATCGCCCTGGAACCCCAAAATTATGGACAATAGCTCATGAAAACGGCAGTAAAACATGAAAACGACGGTTTCTTGGTCATGCCCGCAAAAATGTATCGCGCTTTACGTTCGTAAATCACCCTGGAACCCCACAACAATGGGCAATAACTCATGAAAATGGCCATAAAACGCAAAAAGACGAGGTTTTAGTCATAACTCAAAACATGTAACCGCCTCAGAACCCAAAATTCTGGGCAATAGCTCATGAAAACGACCATAAAACACAAAAAATGAAGAATTTTTGGTCAAACCTCTCAACCTTGTAATTTGTCCTCGAGCACCAAACTGTGGACAATAACTCAAGAAATGGCCATAAACACAAAAAGGCGAGTTCTTGGTCATAACTCTCACACATGAAAATCGAGCTGGAAGCCCAAAACTATAGGTAATAGCTCATGAAAATGGCCATAAAACTAAAAAATGACGACTTTCTGGTCAAAGCCCTCAAACATGAAAATCTCTCTGGAATACCAATACTATGGGCAATAACTAATGAAATGGCCATAGAACGCAAAAAGACGAGTTCTTCGTCATAACTGTGAGACATGTAAATCGACCTGGAACCCAAAAACTATAGGCAATAGCGCATGAAAACGGCCATAAAACACAGAAACGACAAGTTTCTGGTCATACCTCTCAAACATGTAAATAGTCCTGGACCCCAAAACTCTTGGCAATAGCTCATGAAAACGGCCATAAAACGCAAAAAATAACGACTTTTTGGTCAAACAACTCAAACTTGTAAATCGTCCTTGAACACCAAAACTGTGGGCAATTGCTCATGAAACATGTAAATCGCCATGGAACCCAAAACTATGGGCAATAGCTCATGAAAACGTCCATAAAACGCAAATATGACGACTTTTTGGTCAAACCTCTCAAACATGTAAATCGCCCCAGAACACCAAAACTGTGGGCAATAACTAATTAAATGGCCATAGTGCGCAAGAAAGACGAGTTCTTGGTCATAACTCTAAAACATGTAAATCGACCTAGAACCCCAAAACTATAGGAAATAGCTCATGAAACGTCCATAAAACGCAAAAACGATGACTTTTTGGTCATACCTCTCAAATATGTAAATCTCTATGGAACCCAAAAACTATAGGCAATAGCGCATGAAAACGGCCATAAAACGCAAAAACGACAAGTTTCTGGTCATACCTCTCAAACATGTAAATAGTCCTGAACCCCAAAACTGTGGGCAATAACTCTTGAAAATGGCCATAAAATCCAAAAAAATACGAACTTTTGGTCATAACTCTAAAAAATAAAAATCGCCCTGAAACCCCAAAACTATAGGCAGTAGCTCATGAAAATGGCCATAAAACGCAAAAAGGACGACTTTTTGGTCATACCTCTCAAACATGTAAATCGCCCTGGAACCCCAAAATTATGGACAATAGCTCATGAAAACGGCAATAAAACATGAAAACAATGGTTTCTTGGTCATGCCCGCAAAAATGTATCGTGCTTTACGTTCGTAAATCACCCTGGAACCCCACAACCATGGGCAATAACTCATGAAAATGGCCATAAAACGCAAAAAGACGAGCTTTTAGTCATAACTCTGAAACATGTAAATCGCCATGTAAACCCAAAATTCTGGGCAATAGCTCATGAAAATGACCATAAAACACAAAAAATGAAGAATTTTTGGTCAAACCTCTCAACCTTGTAATTTGTCCTCGAACACCAAACTGTGGGCAATAACTCATGAAATGGCCATAAACGCAAAAAGGCGAGTTCTTGGTCATAACTCTCAAACATGAAAATCGAGCTGGAAGCCCAAAACTACAGGTAATAGCTCATGAAAACGACCATAAAACTAAAAAATGCCGACTTTCTGGTCAAAGCACTCAAACATGAAAATCGCCCCGGAATACCAAAACTGTGGGCAATAACTAATGAAATGTCCATAGAACGCAAAAACAGGAGTTCTTGGTCATAACTCTGAGACATGTAAATCGACCTGGAACCCAAAAACTATAGGCAATAGCGCATGAAAACGGCCATAAAACGAAGAAACGAAAAGTTTCTGGTCATACCTCTCAAACATGTAAATAGTCTTGGACCCCAAAATTCTTGGCAATAGCTCATGAAAACGGCCATAAAACGCAAAAAATACGACTTTTTGGTCAAACAACTAAAACTTTTAAATCGTCCTTGAACACCAAAACTGTGGGCAATAACTCATGAAATGGCCAAAAAATGCAAAAAAGACGAGTTCTTGCTCATAACTCTCAAGCATGAAAATCGACCTGGAACCCAAAAACTATAGGTAATAGCTCATGAAAATGGCCATAAAACGCAGAACGACGACTTTTTGGCGATACCTCTCAGACATGTAAATCGCCCTGGAACGCTAAAATTGCGGGCAATAGCTCATGAAAACGGCCATAAAAAACGAATATGACGAGTTCTTGGTCATGCCTGCAAAAATGTATTGGGCTTTACGTTCGTTGCAAATCACCCTGGAAACCCAAAACTATGGGCAGTAACTCATGAAAATGGCCATAAAACGCAAAAAGATGAGTTTTTGGTCATAACTCTAAAACATGTAAATCGCCCTGGAACCCCAAAACTATGGGCAATAGCTCACGAAAACGTCCATAAAACGCAAATATGACGACTTTTTGGTCAAACCTCTCAAACATGTAAATCGCCCCGAACACCAAAACTGGGGCAACTAATTAAATGGCCATAGTGCGCAAGAAAGACGAGTTCTTGGTCATAACTCTAAAACAGGTAAATCGACCTAGAACCCCAAAACTATAGGAAATAGCTGATGAAACGTCCATAAAACGCAAAGAGGATGACTTTTTGGTCATACCTCTCAAATATGTAAATCTCTATGGAACCCAAAAACTATAGGCAATAGCGCATGAAAACGACCATAAAACGCAAAAACGACAAGTTTCTGGTCATACCTCTCAAACATCTAAATAGTCCTGAACCCCAAAACTATGGGCAATAACTCTTGAAAATGGCCATAAAATCCAAAAAAAAATACAAAATTTTGGCCATAACTCTAAAAAATAAAACTCGCCCTGAAACCCCAAAACTATAGGCAGTAGCTCATGAAAATGGCCATAAAACACAAAAACGACGACTTTTTGGTCATACCTCTCAAACATGTAAATCGCCCTGGAACCCCAAAATTATGGACAATAGCTCATGAAAACGGCAATAAAACACGAAAACGACGGTTTCTTGGTCATGCCTGAAAAAATGTATCGCGCTTTACGTTCGTAAATCACCCTGGAACCCCACAACCATGGGCAATAACTCATGCAAATGGCCATAAAACGCAAAAATATGAGTTTTTAGTCATAACTCTGAAACATGTAAATCGCCCTGTAACCCCAAAAGTTTGGCCAATAGCTCATGAAAACGACCATAAAACACAAAAAATGACGAATTTTTGGTCAAACCCCTCAACCTTGTAATTTGTCCTCGAACACCAAACTGTGGGCAATAACTCATGAAATGGCCATAAACGCAAAAAGGCGAGTTCTTGGTCATGACTCTCACACATGAAAATCGAGCTGGAAGCCCAAAACTATAGGTAATAACTCATGAAAATGGCCATAAAACTAAAAAATGACGACTTTCAGGTCAAAGCCCTCAAACATGAAAATCGCTCTGGAATACCAAAACTGTGGGCAATAACTAATGAAATGGCCATAGAACACAAAAAGACGAGTTCTTGGTCATAACTCTGAGACATGTAAATCGACCTGGAACCCAAAAACTATAGGCAATAGCGCATGAAAACGGCCATAAAACGAAGAAACGACAAGTTTCTGGTCATACCTCTCAAACATGTAAATAGTCCTGGACCCCAAAACTCTTGGCAATAGCTCATGAAAACGGCCATGAAACGCAAAAAATGACGACTTTTTGGTCAAACAACTCAAACTTGTAAATCCTCCTTGAACACCAAAACTGTGGGCAATAGCTCATGAAACATGTAAATCGCCCTGGAACCCCAAAACTATGGGCAATAGCTCATGAAAAAGTCCATAAAACGCAAATATGACGACTTTTTGGTCAAACCTCTCAAACATGTAAATCGCCCCAGAACACCAAAACTGTGGGCAGTAACTAATTAAATGGCCATAGTGCGCAAGAAAGACGAGTTCTTGGTCATCACACTAAAACATGTAAATCGACCTAGAACCCCAAAACTATAGGAAATAACTCATGAAACGTCCATAAAACCCAAAAACGATGACTTTTTGGTCATACCTCTCAAATATGTAAATCTCTATGGAACCCAAAAACTATAGGCAATAGCGCATGAAAACGGCCATAAAACGCAAAAACGACAAGTTTCTGGTCATACCTCTCAAACATGTAAATAGTCCTGAACCCCAAAACTGTGGGCAATAACTCTTGAAAATGGCCATAAAATGCAAAAAATACGAACTTTTGGTCATAACTCTAAAAAATATAAATCGCCCTGAAACCCCAAAACTATAGGCAGTAGCTCATGAAAATGGCCATAAAACGACGACTTTTTGGTCATAACTCTGAAACATGTAAATCCCCCTGGAACCCCAAAACTATGGGCAATAGCTCACGAAAACGTCCATAAAACGCAAATATGACGACTTTTTGGTCAAACCTCTCAAACATGTAAATCGCCCCAGAACACCAAAACTGTGGGCACTAACTAATTAAATGGCCATAGTGCGCAAGAAAGACGAGTTCTTGGTCATAACTCTAAAACATGTAAATCGACCTAGAACCCCAAAACTATAGGAAATAGCTCATGAAACGTCCATAAAACGCAAAAACGATGACTTTTTGGTCATACCTCTCAAATATGTAAATCTCTATGGAACCCAAAAACTATAGGCAATAGCGCATGAAAACGGCCATAAAACGCAAAAACGACAAGTTTCTGGTCATACCTCTCAAACATGTAAATAGTCCTGAACCCCAAAACTGTGGGCAATAACTCTTGAAAATGGCCATAAAATCCAAAAAAATACGAACTTTTTGGTCATACCTCTCAAACATGTAAATCGCCCTGGAACCCCAGAATTATGGACAATAGCTCATGAAAACGGCAATAAAACATGAAAACGACGGTTTCTTGGTCATGCCCGCAAAAATGTATCGCACTTTACGTTCGTAAGTCACCCTGGAACCCCACAACCATGGGCAATAACTCATGAAAATGGCCATAAAACGCAAAAAGACGAGCTTTTAGTCATAACTCTGAAACATGTAAATCGCCCTGTAAACCCAAAATTCTGGGCAATAGCTCATGAAAATGACCAAAAAAACAAAAAATGAAGAATTTTTGGCAAACCTCTCAACCTTGTAATTTGTCCTCGAACACCAAACTGTGGGCAATAACTCATGAAATGGCCATAAACGCAAAAAGGCGAGTTCTTGGTCATAACTCTCAAACATGAAAATCGAGCTGGAAGCCCAAAATTATAGGTAATAGCTCATGAAAACGACCATAAAACTAAAAAATGCCGACTTTTTGGTCAAAGCACTCAAACATGAAAATCGCCCCGGAATACCAAAACTGTGGGCAATAACTAATGAAATGTCCATAGAACGCAAAAAGAGGAGTTCTTGGTCATAACTCTGAGACATGTAAATCGACTGAACCCAAAACTATAGGCAATAACGCATGAAAACGCTAAAACGAAGAAACGACAAGTTTCTGGTCATACCTCTCAAACATGTAAATAGTCCTGGACCCCAAAACTCTTGGCAATAGCTCATGAAAACGGCCATAAAACGCAAAAAATACGACTTTTTGGTCAAACAACTGAAACTTGTAAATCGTCCTTGAACACCAAAACTGTGGGCAATAACTCATGAAATGGCCAAAAAATGCAAAAAAGACGAGTTCTTGGTCATAACTCTCAAGCATGAAAATCGACCTGGAACCCAAAAACTATAGGTAATAGCTCATGAAAACGTCCATAAAATGCAAAAATGACGACTTTTTGGTCAAACCTCTCAAACATGTAAATCGCCCCGGAACCCCAAAATTATAGGCAGTAGCTCATGAAAATGGCCATAAAACGCAAAAACGACGACTTTTTGGTGATACCTCTTAGACATGTAAATCGCCCTGGAACCCCAAAATTGTGGGCAATAGCTCATGAAAACGGCCATAAAAAACGAAAATGACGAGTTCTTGGTCATGCCTACAAAAATGTATTGGGCTTTACGTTTGTTGCAAATTACCCTGGAAACCCAAAACTATGGGCAGTAACTCATGAAAATGGCCATAAAACGCAAAAAGATGAGTTTTTGGTCATAACTCTGAAACATGTAATCGCCCTGGAACCCCAAAACTATGGGCAATAGCTCATGAAAACGTCCATAAAACGCAAATATGACGACTTTTTGGTCAAACCTCCCAAACATGTAAATCGCCCCAGAACACCAAAACTGTGGGCAATAACTAATTAAATGGCCATAGTGCGCAAGAAAGACGAGTTCTTGGTCATAACTCTAAAACATGTAAATCGACCTAGAACCCCAAAACTATAGGAAATAGCTCATGAAACGTCCATAAAACGCAAAAACGATGACTTTTTGGTCATACCTCTCAAATATGTAAATGTCTATGGAACACCAAAACTGTAGGCAATAGCGCATGAAAACGGCCATAAAACGCAAAAACGACAAGTTTCTGGTCATACCTCTCAAACATGTAAATAGTCCCGAACCCCAAAACTGTGGGCAATAACTCTTGAAAATGGCCATAAAATCCAAAAAAATACGAACGTTTGGTCATAACTCTAAAAAATAAAAATCGCCCTGAAACCCCAAAACTATAGGCAGTAGCTCATGAAAATGGCCATAAAACGCAAAAACGACTTTTTGGTCATACCTCTCAAACATGTAAATCGCCCTGGAACCCCAAAATTATGGACAATAGCTCATGAAAACGGCAATAAAACACGAAAACGACGGGTTCTTGGTCATGCCCGCAAAAATGTATCACGCTTTACGTTCGTAAATCACCCTGGAACCCCACAACCATGGGCAATAACTCATGAAAATGGCCATAAAACGCAAAAAGACGAGTTTTTAGTCATAACTCTGAAACATGTAAATCGCCCTGTAACCCCAAAATTCTGGCCAATAGCTCATGAAAACGACCATAAAACACAAAAAATGACGAATTTTTGGTCAAACCTCTCAACCTTGTAATTTGTCCTCGAACACCAAACTGTGGGCAATAACTCATGAAATGGCCATAAACGCAAAAAGGCGAGTTCTTGGTCATAACTCTCACACATGAAAATCGAGCTGGAAGCCCAAAACTATAGGTAATAACTCATGAAAATGGCCATAAAACTAAAAAATGACGACTTTCTGGTCAAAGCCCTCAAACATGAAAATCGCTCTGGAATACCAAAACTGTGGGCAATAACTAATGAAATGGCCATAGAACGCAAAAAGACGAGTTCTTGGTCATAACTCTGAGACATGTAAATCGACCTGGAACCCAAAAACTATAGGCAATAGCGCATGAAAACGGCCATAAAACACAGAAACGACAAGTTTCTGGCCATACCTCTCAAACATGTAAATAGTCCTGGACCCCAAAACTCTTGGCAATAGCTCATGAAAACGGCCATAAAACGCAAAAAATTACGACTGTTTGGTCAAACAACTCAAACCTGTAATTCCTCCTTGAACACCAAAACTGTGGGCAATAGCTCATGAAACATGTAAATCGCCCAGGAACCCCAAAACTATGGGCAATAGCTCATGAAAACGTCCATAAAACGCAAATATGACGACTTTTTGGTCAAACCTCTTAAACATGTAAATCGCCCCAGAACACCAAAACTGTGGGCAATAACTAATTAAATGGCCATAGAGCGCAATAAAGACGAGTTCTTGGTCATAACTCTGAAACATGTAAATCGATCTGGAACCCCAAAACTATAGGAAATATCTCATGAAACGTCCATAAAACGCAAAAACGATGAATTTTTGGTCATACCTCTCAGATATGTGAATCGCTATGGAACCCCAAAACTATAGGCAATAGCGCATGAAAACGGCCATAAAACGCAAAACGACAAGTTTCTGGTCATACCTCTCAAACATGTAAATAGTCCTGAACGCCAAAACTGTGGGCAATAACTCTTGAAAATGGCCATAAAATGCAAAAAATACGAACTTTTGGTCATAACTCTAAAAAATATAAATCGCCCTGAAACTCCAAAACTATAGGCAGTAGCTCATGAAAATGGCCATAAAACGACGACTTTTTGGTCTTACCTCTCAAACATGTAAATCGCCCTGGAACCCCAAAATTATGGACAATAGCTCATGCAAAGGTCCATAAAACGCAAATATGACGACTTTTTGGTCAAACCTCTCAAACATGTAAATCGCCCCAGAACACCAAAAATGTGGGCAATAACTAATTAAATGGCCATAGTGCGCAAGAAAGACGAGTTCTTGCTCATAACTCTAAAACATGTAAATCGACCTAGAACCCCAAAACTATAGGAAATAGCTCATGAAACGTCCATAAAAGGAAAAATCGATGATTTTCTGGTCATACCTCTCAAATATGTAAATCTCTATGGAACCCAAAAACTATAGGCAATAGCGCATGAAAACGACCATAAAACGCAAAAACGACAAGTTTCTGGTCATACCTCTCAAACATGTAAATAGTCCTGAACCCCAAAACTGTGGGCAATAACTCTTGAAAATGGCCATAAAATCCAAAAAAATACGAACTTTTTGGTCATACCTCTCAAACATGTAAATCGCCCTGGAACCCCAGAATTATGGACAATAGCTCATGAAAACGGCAATAAAACATGAAAACGACGGTTTCTTGGTCATGCCCGCAAAAATGTATCGCACTTTACGCTCAGAATCACCGAACCCCACAACCATGGGCAATAACTCATGAAAATGGCCATAAACGCAAAAAAGACGAAGCTTTTAGTCATAACTCGAAACATGTAAATTGCCTCAGAACCCAAAATCTGGCAATAGCTCATGAAAATGACCAAAAAAACAAAAAATGAAGAATTTTTGGTCAAATCTCTCAACCTTGTAATTTGTCCTCGAACACCAAACTGTGGGCAATAACTCATGAAATGGCCATAAACGCAAAAAGGCGAGTTCTTGGTCATAACTCTCAAACATGAAAATCGAGCTGGAAGCCCAAAACTATAGGTAATAGCTCATGAAAACGACCATAAAACTAAAAAATGCCGACTTTTTGGTCAAAGCACTCAAACATGAAAATCGCCCCGGAATACCAAAACTGTGGGCAATAACTAATGAAATGTCCATAGAACGCAAAAAGAGGAGTTCTTGGTCATAACTCTGAGACATGTAAATCGACCTGGAACCCAAAAACTATAGGCAATAACGCATGAAAACGGCCATAAAACGAAGAAACGAAAAGTTTCTGGTCATACCTCTCAAACATGTAAATAGTCCTGGACACCAAAACTCTTGGCAATAGCTCATGAAAACGGCCATAAAACGCAAAAAATACGACTTTTTGGTCAAACATCTGAAACTTGTAAATCGTCCTTGAACACCAAAACTGTGGGCAATAACTCATGAAATGGCCAAAAAATGCAAAAAAGACGAGTTCTTGCTCATAACTCTCAAGCATGAAAATCGACCTGGAACCCAAAAACTATAGGTAATAGCTCATGAAAACGGCCATAAAACGCAAAAATGACGACTTTTTGGTCAAACCTCTCAAACATGTAAATCGCCCCGGAACCCCAAAACTATAGGCAGTAGCTCATGAAAATGGCCATAAAACGCAGAACGACGACTTTTTGGCGATACCTCTCAGACATGTAAATCGCCCTGGAACGCTAAAATTGCGGGCAATAGCTCATGAAAACGGCTATAAAAAACGAATATGACGAGTTCTTGGTCATGCCTGCAAAAATGTATTGGGCTTTACGTCTCGGTAAATCACCGAAACCAAAACTATGGGCAGAACTCATGAAATGGCCATAAACGCAAAAGATGAGTTTTGGTCATAACTCAAACATGTAAATCGCCTGAACCCCAAAACTATGGGCAATAGCTCACGAAAACGTCCATAAAACGCATAAATATGACTTTTGATCAAACCTCTCAAACATGTAAATCGCCTGCAACACCAAAACGGGCAATAATTAAATGGCCATAGGCAAGAAGAAAGACAGTTCTTGGTCATAACTCTAAAATGTAAATCGACCTAGAACCCCAAAACTATAGGAAATAGCTCATGAAACGTCCATAAACGCAAAAACGATGACTTTTGGTCATACCTCTCAAATATGTAAATCTCTATGGAACACCAAAACTGTAGGCAATAGCTCATGAAAACGGCCATAAAACGCAAAAACGACAAGTTTCTGGTCATACCTCTCAAACATGTAAATAGTCCCGAACCCCAAAACTGTGGGCAATAACTCTTGAAAATGGCCATAAAATCCAAATAAATATGAATGTTTGGTTATAACTCTAAAAAATAAAAATCGCCCTGAAACCCCAAAACTATAGGAAGTAGCTCATGAAAATGGCCATTAAACGCAAAAACGACGACTTTTTGGTCATACCTCTCAAACATGTAAATCGCCCTGGAACCCCAAAATTATGGACAATAGCTCATGAAAACGGCAATAAAACACGAAAACGACGGGTTCTTGGTCATGCCCGCAAAAATGTATCACGCTTTACGTCAGAATCACCGAACCCCACAACCATGGGCAATAACTCATGAAAATGGCCATAAACGCAAAAACGAAGTTTTTAGTCATAACTCAAACATGTAAATCCTCAGAACCCCAAAATTCTGGCCAATAGCTCATGAAAACGACCATAAAACACAAAAATTACGAATTTTGGTCAAACCTCTCAACCTTGAAATTTGTCCTAACACCAAATCAGGGCAATAACTCATGAAATGGCCATAAACGCAAAAAGGCGAAGTTCTTGGTCATAACTCACACATGAAAATCGAAATGGAAGCCCAAAACTATAGGTAATAACTCATGAAAATGGCCATAAAACTAAAAATGACGACTTTACGGTCAAAGCCTCAAACATGAAAATCGCTCGAATACCAAAACTGGCAATAACTAAATAAATGGCCATAGAACACAAAAAAGACGAGTTCTTGGTCATAACTCGAGACATGTAAATCGACTGAACCCAAAACTATAGGCAATAGCGCATGAAAACGGCCATAAAACAAAGAAACGACAAGTTTCTGGTCATACCTCTCAAACATGTAAATAGTCCTGGACCCCAAAACTCTTGGCAATAGCTCATGAAAACGGCCATAAAACGCAAAAAATACGACTTTTTGGTCAAACAACTGAAACTTGTAAATCGTCCTTGAACACCAAAACTGTAGGCAATAGCGCATGAAACACGTAAATCGCCATGGAACCCCAAAACTATGGGCAATAGCTCATGAAAAAGTCCATAAAACGCAAATATGACGACTTTTTGGTCAAACCTCTCAAACATGTAAATCGCCCCAGAACACCAAAACTGTGGGCAGTAACTAATTAAATGGCCATAGTGCGCAAGAAAGACGAGTTCTTGGTCATCACACTAAAACATGTAAATCGACCTAGAACCCCAAAACTATAGGAAATAGCTCATCAAACGTCCATAAAACCCAAAAACGATGACTTTTTGGTCATACCTCTCAAATATGTAAATCTCTATGGAACCCAAAAACTATAGGCAATAGCGCATGAAAACGGCCATAAAACGCAAAAACGACAAATTTCGGGTCATACCTCTCAAACATGTAAATAGTCCTGAACCCCAAAACTGTGGGCAATAACTCTTGAAAATGGCCATAAAATGCAAAAAATACAAACTTTTGGTCATAACTCTAAAAAATATAAATCGCCCTGAAACCCCAAAACTATAGGCAGTAGCTCATGAAAATGGCCATAAAACGACGACTTTGTGGTCTTACCTTTCAAACATGTAAATCGCCCTGGAACCCCAAAATTATGGACAATAGCTCATGCAAAGGTCCATAAAACGCAAATATGATGACTTTTTGGTCAAACCTCTCAAACATGTAAATCGCCCCAGAACACCAAAACTGTGGGCAATAACTAATTAAATGGCCATAGTGCGCAAGAAAGACGAGTTCTTGGTCATAACTCTAAAACATGTAAATCGACCTAGAACCCCAAAACTATAGGAAATAGCTCATGAAACGTCCATAAAACGCAAAAACGATGACTTTTTGGTCATACCTCTCAAATATGTAAATCTCTATGGAACCCAAAAACTATAGGCAATAGCGCATGAAAACGGCCATAAAACGCAAAAACGACAAGTTTCTAGTCATACCTCTCAAACATGTAAATAGTCCTGAACCCCAAAACTATGGGCAATAACTCTTGAAAATGGCCATAAAATCCAAAAAAATACGAACTTTTGGTCATAACTCTAAAAAATATAAATCGCCCTGAAACCCCAAAACTATAGGCAGTAGCTCATGAAAATGGCCATAAAACGCAAAGACAACGACTTTTTGGTCATACCTCTCAAACATGTAAATCGCCCTGGAACCCCAAAATTATGGACAATAGCTCATGAAAACGGCAATAAAACACGAAAACGACGGGTTCTTGGTCATGCCCGCAAAAATGTATCGCGCTTTACATTCGTAAATCACCCTGGAACCCCACAACCATGGGCAATAACTCATGAAAATGGCCATAAAACGCAAAAAGACAAGTTTTTAGTCATAACTCTGAAACATGTAAATCGCCCTGTAACCCCAAAATTCTAGGCAATAGCTCATGAAAACGACCATAAAACACAAAAAATGACGACTTTTTGGTCAAACCGCTCAACCTTGTAATTTGTCCTCGAACACCAAACTGTGGGCAATAACTCATGAAATGGCCATAAACGCAAAAAGGCGAGTTCTTGTTCATAACTCTCAAACATGAAAATCGAGCTGGAAGCCCAAAACTATAGGTAATAGCTCATGAAAACGACCATAAAACTAAAAAATGCCGACTTTCTGGTCAAAGCACTCAAACATGAAAATCGCCCCGGAATACCAAAACTGTGGGCAATAACTAATGAAATGTCCATAGAACGCAAAAAGAGGAGTTCTTGGTCATAACTCTGAGACATGTAAATCGACCTGGAACCCAAAAACTATAGGCAATAGCGCATGAAAACGGCCATAAAACGAAGAAACGACAAGTTTCTGGTCATACCTCTCAAACATGTAAATAGTCCTGGACCCCAAAACTCTTGGCAATAGCTCATGAAAACGGCCATAAAACGCAAAAAATATGAGTTTTTGGTCATAACTCTAAAACATGTAAATCGCCCTGAACACCAAAATCAGGGCAATAACTCATGAAATGACCAAAATGCAAAAACGAGTTCTTGCTCATAACTCTCAAGCATGAAAATCGACCGAACCCAAAACTATAGGTAATAGCTCATGAAAACGGCCATAAAACGCAAAAATGACGACTTTTTGGTCAAACCTCTCAAACATGTAAATCGCCCCGGAACCCCAAAACTATAGGCAGTAGCTCATGAAAATGGCCATAAAACGCAAAAACGACGACTTTTTGGCGATACCTCTCAGACATGTAAATCGCCCTGGAACCCTAAAATTGTGGGCAATAGCTCATGAAAACGGCCATAAAAAACGAAAATGACGAATTCTTGGTCATGCCTGCAAAAATGTATTGGGCTTTACGTTCGTTGCAAATCACCCTGGAAACCCAAAACTATGGGCAGTAACTCATGAAAATGGCCATAAAACGCAAAAAGATGAGTTTTTGGTCATAACTCTGAAACATGTAAATCGCCCTGGAACCCCAAAACTATGGGCAATAGCTCACGAAAACGTCCATTAAACGCAAATATGACGACTTTTTGGTCAAACCTCTCAAACATGTAAATCGCCCCAGAACACCAAAACTGTGGGCAGTAACTAATTAAATGGCCATAGTGCGCAAGAAAGACGAGTTCTTGGTCATCACACTAAAACATGTAAATCGACCTAGAACCCCAAAACTATAAGAAATAGCTCATCAAACGTCCATAAAACCCAAAAACGATGACTTTTTGGTCATACCTCTCAAATATGTAAATCTCTATGGAACCCAAAAACTATCGGCAATAGCGCATGAAAACGGCCATAAAACGCAAAAACGACAAGTTTCTGGTCATACCTCTCAAACATGTAGATAGTCCTGAACCCCAAAACTGTGGGCAATAACTCTTGAAAATGGATATAAAATGCAAAAAATACGAACTTTTGGTCATAACTCTAAAAAATATAAATCACCCTGAAACCCCGAAACTATAGGCAGTAGCTCATGAAAATGGCCATAAAACGACGACTTTTTGGTCATACCTCTCAAACATGTAAATCGCCTTGGAACCCCAAAATTCTGGACAATAGCTCATGAAAAGGTCCATAAAACGCAAATATGACGACTTTTTGGTCAAACCTCTCAAACATGTAAATCGCCCCAGACCACCAAAACTGTGGGCAATAACTAATTAAATGGCCATAGTGCGCAAGAAACACGAGTTCTTGCTCATAACTCTAAAACATGTAAATCGACCTAGAACCCCAAAACTATAGGAAATAGCTCATGAAACGTCCATAAAACGCAAAAACGATGACTTTTTGGTCATAACTCTCAAATATGTAAATCTCTATGGAACCCAAAAACTATAGGCAATAGTTCATGAAAACGGCCATAAAACGCAAAAACGACATGTTTCTGGTCATACCTCTCAAACATGTAAATAGTCCTGAACCCCAAAACTTTGGGCAATAACTCTTGAAAATGGCCATAAAATCCAAAAAAATACGAACTTTTGGTCATAACTCTAAAAAATAAAAATTGCCCTGCAACCCCAAAACTATAGGCGGTAGATCATGGCCATAAAACGCAAAAACGACGACTATTTGGTCATACCTCTCAAACATGTAAATCGCCCTGGAACCCCAGAATTATGGACAATAGCTCATGAAAACGGCAATAAAAAATGAAAACGACGGTTTCTTGGTCATGCCCGCAAAAATGTATCGCGCTTTACGTTCGTAAATCACCCTGGAACCCCACAACCATGGGCAATAACTCATGAAAATGGCCATAAAACGCAAAAAGACGAGCTTTTAGTCATAACTCTGAAACATGTAAATCGCCCTGTAAACCCAAAATTCTGGGCAATAGCTCATGAAAATGACCATAAAACACAAAAAATGAAGAATTTTTGGTCAAACCTCTCAACCTTGTAATTTGTCCTCGAACACCAAACTGTGGGCAATAACTCATGAAATGGCCATAAACGCAAAAAGGCGAGTTCTTGTTTATAACTCTCAAACATGAAAATCGAGCTGGAAGCCCAAAACTATAGGTAATAGCTCATGAAAACGACCATAAAACTAAAAAATGCCGACTTTCTGGTCAAAGCCCTCAAACATGAAAATCGCCCCGGAATACCAAAACTTTGGGCAATAACTAATGAAATGTCCATAGAACGCAAAAAGAGGAGTTCTTGGTCATAACTCTGAGACATGTAAATCGACCTGGAACCCAAAAACTATAGGCAATAAGCATGAAAACGGCCATAAAGCGAAGAAACGAAAAGTTTCGGTCATACCTCTCAAACATGTAAATAGTCCCGGACCCCAAAACTCTTGGCAATAGCTCATGAAAACGGCCATAAACGCAAAAATACGACTTTTGGTCAAACAATCAAACTTGTAAATCGTCCTTGAACACCAAAACTGTGGGCAATAACTCATGAAATGGCCAAAAAATGCAAAAAAGACGAGTTCTTGCTCATAACTCTCAAGCATGAAAATCGACCTGGAACCCAAAAACTATAGGTAATAGCTCATGAAAACGGCCATAAAACGCAAAAATGACGACTTTTTGGTCAAACCTCTCAAACATGTAAATCGCCCCGGAACCCCAAAACTATAGGCAGTAGCTCATGAAAATGGCCATAAAACGCAGAACGACGACTTTTTGGCGATACCTCTCAGACATGTAAATCGCCCTGGAACGCTAAAATTGCGGGCAATAGCTCATGAAAACGGCCATAAAAAACGAAAATGACGAGTTCTTGGTCATGCCTGCAAAAATGTATTGGGCTTTACGTTCGTTGTAAATCACCCTGAAAACCCAAAACTATGGGCAGTAACTCATGAAAATGGCCATAAAACGCAAAAAGATGAGTTTTTGGTCATAACTCTGAAACATGTAAATCGCCCTGGAACCCCAAAACTATGGGCAATAGCTCATGAAAACGTCCATAAAACGCAAATATGACGACTTTTTGGTCAAACCTCTCAAACATGTAAATCGCCCCAGAACACCAAAACTGTGGGCAATAACTAATTAAATGGCCATAGTGCGCAAGAAAGACGAGTTCTTGGTCATAACTCTAAAACATGTAAATCGACCTAGAACCCCAAAACTATAGGAAATAGCTCATGAAACGTCCATAAAACGCAAAAACGATGACTTTTTGGTCATACCTCTCAAATATGTAAATCTCTATGGAACCCAAAAACTATAGGCAATAGCGCATGAAAACGACCATAAAACACAAAAACGACAAGTTTCTGGTCATGCCTCTCAAACATGTAAATAGTCCCGAACCCCAAAACTGTGGGCAATAACTCTTGAAAATGGCCATAAAATCCAAAAAATACGAACGTTTGGTCATAACTCTAAAAAATAAAAATCGCCCTGAAACCCCAAAACTATAGGCAGTAGCTCATGAAAATGGCCATAAAACGCAAAAAACGACGACTTTTTGGTCATACCTCTCAAACATGTAAATCGCCCTGGAACCCCAAAATTATGGACAATAGCTCATGAAAACGGCAATAAAACACGAAAACGACGGTTTCTTGGTCATGCCCGCAAAAATGTATCGTGATTTACGTTCGTAAATCACCCTGGAACCCCACAACCATGGGCAATAACTCATGAAAATGGCCATAAAACGCAAAAAGACGACTTTTTGGTCATAAAACGCAAAAAATGACGACTTTTTGGTCAAACAACTCAAACTTGTAAATCCTCCTTGAACACCAAAACTGTGGGCAATATCTCATGAAACATGTAAATCGCCCTGGAACCCCAAAACTATGGGCAATAGCTCATGAAAACGTCCATAAAACGCAAATATGACGACTTTTTGGTCAAACCTCTCAAACATGTAAATCTCCCCAGAACACCAAAACTGTGGGCAGTAACTAATTAAATGGCCATAGTGCGCAAGAAAGACGAGTTCTTGGTCATAACTCTGAAACATGTAAATCGACCTGGAGCCCCAAAATTCTGGGCAATAGCTCATGAAAACGACCATAAAACACAAAAAATAACGACTTTTTGGTCAAACCACTCAACCTTGTAAATTGTCCTGGAACACCAAAATGTGGGCAATAACTCATGAAATGTCCATAAACGCAAAAAGACGAGTTCTTGGTCATAACTCTCAAACATGAAAATCGAGCTGGAAGCCCAAAACTATAGGTAATAGCTCATGAAAACGGCCATAAAACTCAAAAATGATGACTTTCTGGTCAAAGCTCTGAACAATGTAAATCGCGCTGGAATACCAAAACTCTGGGCAATAACTAATGAAATGGCCTTAGAACGCAAAAAGACGAGTTCTTCGTCATAACTCTGAGACATATAAATTGATCTAGAACCCAAAAACTATAGGCAATAGCACATGAGAATGGCCATAAAACGCAGAAACGACGAGTTTCTGGTCATGACTCTCAAACATGTAAATAGTCCTGGACCCCAAAATTGTGGGCATTAACTCTTGAAAATGGCCATAAAATCCAAAAAAAATACGAACTTTTGGTCATAACTCTAAAAAATAAAAATGGCCCTGAAACCCCAAAACTATAGGCAGTAGCTCATGAAAATGGCCATAAAACGCAAAATTAACGACTTTTTGGTCATAACTCTCAAACATGTAAATCGCCCTGGAACCCATAAATTATGGGCAATAGCTCATGAAAACGGCAATAAAACACGAAATCGACGAGTTCTTGGTCATGCCCGCAAAAATTTATCGCGCTTTACGTTTGTTGTAAATCATTCTGGAACCCCAAAACTATGGGCAATAGCTCATGAAAACAGCCATAAAACGCAAAAACGACGATTTCTTGGCCATCCATGCAAAACTGTATCGCACTTTACGTTCATTGTAAATAACCCTGAAACCCAAAAACTACGGGCAATAACTCATGAAAATGGCCATAAAGCGCAAAAAGACACGTTTTTGGTCATAACTCTAAACATGTAAATCGCCCTGGAACCCCAAAACTATGGGCAATAGCTCATGAAAACGGACATAAAATGCAAAAAATGACGACTAGTTTGGTCAAACCTCTCAAACTTGTAAATCGTCCTTGAACACCAAAACTGGGGGCAATAACTAATGAAATGGCTAGAAAATGCAAAAAAGACGATTTCTTGGTCATAACTCTCAAGCATAAAAATCGACTTGGAACCCAAAAACTATAGGTAATAGCTCATGAGAACGGCCATAAAACGCAAGAATGACGACTTTTTGGTCAAACCTCTCAATCTTGTAAATCGTCTCGGGACCCTAAAACTATAGGCAGTATCTCATGAAAATGGCCATAAAACGCAAAAACGACGACATTTTGGCGATACCTCTCATACATGTAAATCGCACTAGAACCCCAAAATTGTGGGAAATAGCTCATGAAAACAGGCATAAAACACGAAAACGACGAGTTCTTGGCCATGCCCGCAAAAATGTATTGGGCTTTTTGTTCGTTCTAAATCACCCTGGAACCCCAAAACTATGGTCAATAACTAATGAAAATGGCCATAAAACGCAAAAAAAGAATTTTTGGTCATCACTCTGAAATATGTAAATCGCCCCGGAACCCCAAAACTATGAGCAATAGCTTATGAAACGGTCCATAAGACGCAAAAATGACGACTTTTCGGTCAAACCTCTCAAACATGTAAATTCCCCGGAACACCAAAACTGTTGGCAATAACTAATTAAATGGCCATAGAATGCAAAAAAGACGATTTCTTGGTCATAACTCTGAAACATGTAAATCGACCTGGAACCCCAAAACTATAGGAAATAGCTCATGAAACGTCCATAAAACACAAACACAACGAACGAGTTCTTGGTCATCCCGCAAAACTGTATCGCGCTTTACATTCGTTGTAAATCACCCTGGAACCCCAAAACTGTGGGCAATAACTCATTAAATTGGCCATAAAACACAAAATGACAATTTTATGCTCATAGCTCTAAAACATGTAAATCGCCTTGGAACCCCAAAACGGTCATAAAACGCAAAAATGATGACTTTTTGGTCAAAGCTTTCAAACTGGTAAATCGCTCATGAAATGGCCATAAAACGCAAAAAACACGAGTTCTTGGTCATAAATCTAAAATATGTAAATCGACGTGGAACCCAAAAATTATAGGAAATAGATCATGAAAACAGCGATAAAACGCAAAAACGACGAGTTTTTGGTCATACCTCTAAAATATGTAAATCGCCCTGGAACCCAAAAACTATGGGAAATAGCTCATGAAAACTGCCATAAAACACGAAAATGACGAGTTCTTGGTCATGCCCGAAAAAATGTATTGGGGTTTACGTTCATTGTAAATCACCCTGGAACCCCAAAACTGTGGGCAATCGATCATGAAAATGGCCATAAACGCAAAAAGACACGTTTTTGGACATAACTCTGAAACATGTAAATCGCCCTGGAACCCCAAAACTATGGGCAATAGCTCATGAAAACGGACATAAAACGCAAAAAATGACGACTATTTTGGTCAAACCTCTCATACTTGTAAATCGTCCTTGAACACCAAAACTGTGGGCAATAAATGATGAAATGGCCAGAAAATGCAAAAAATACGAGTTCTTGGTCATAACTCTCAAGCATGAAAATCGACCTGGAACCCAAAAACTATAGGTAATAGCTCATGAAAACGGCCATGAAACGCAAAAATCACGACTTTTTGGTCAAACCTCTCAAACATGTAAATCGCCCCGGAACCCCAAAACTATAGGCAGTAGCTCATGAAAATGGCCATAAAACGCAGAACGACGACTTTTTGGCGATACCTCACAGACATGTAAATCGCCCTAGAACGCTAAAATTGCGGGCAATAGCTCATGAAAACGCCATAAAACGAATATGACGAAGTTCTTGGTCATGCTCGCAAAAATGTATTGGGCTTTACGCTTGCAAATCACCACGAAACACAAAACTATGGCAATAACTCATGAAATGGCCATAAACGCAAAAAGACGAGTTCTTGGTCATAACTCTCAAACATGAAAATCGAGCCGGAAGCCCAAAATTATGGGCAATAGCTCATGAAAACGTCCATAAAACGCAAATATGACGACTTTTTGGTCAAACCTCTCAAACATGTAAATCGCCCCAGAACACCAAAACTGTGGGCAATAACTAATTAAATGGCCATAGTGCGCAAGAAAGACGAGTTCTTGGTCATAACTCTAAAACATGTAAATCGACCTAGAACCCCAAAACTATAGGAAATAGCTCATGAAACGTCCATAAAACGCAAAAACGATGACTTTTTGGTCATACCTCTCAAATATGTAAATCTCTATGGAACCCAAAAACTATAGGCAATAGCGCATGAAAACGGCCATAAAACGCAAAAACGACAAGTTTCTGGTCATACCTCTCAAACATGTAAATAGTCCCGAACCCCAAAACTGTGGGCAATAACTCTTGAAAATGGCCATAAAATCCAAAAAAATACGAACGTTTGGTCATAACTCTAAAAAATAAAAATCGCCCTGAAACCCCAAAACTATAGGCAGTAGCTCATGAAAATGGCCATAAAACGCAAAAACGACGACTTTTTGGTCATACCTCTCAAACATGTAAATCGCCCTGGAACCCCAAAATTATGGACAATAGCTCATGAAAACGGCAATAAAACACGAAAACGACGGGTTCTTGGTCATGCCCGCAAAAATTTATCGTGCTTTACGTTTGTTGTAAATCATTCTGGAACCCCAAAACTATGGGCAATAGCTCATGAAAACAGCCATAAAACGCAAAAACGACGATTTCTTGGCCATCCATGCAAAACTGTATCGCACTTTACGTTCATAAATAACCCTGAAACCCAAAAACTACGGGCAATAACTCATGAAAATGGCCATAAAGCGCAAAAAGACACGTTTTTGGTCATAACTCTAAACATGTAAATCGCCTTGAAACCCCAAAACTATGGGCAATAGCTCATGAAAACGGACATAAAATGCAAAAAATGACGACTAGTTTGGTTAAACCTCTCAAACTTGTAAATCGTCCTTGAACACCAAAACTGTGGGCAATAACTAATGAAATGGCCAGAAAATGCAAAAAAGACGATTTCTTGGTCATAACTCTCAAGCATAAAAATCGACTTGGAACCCAAAAACTATAGGTAATAGCTCATGAGAACGGCCATAAAACGCAAGAATGACGACTTTTTGGTCAAACCTCTCAATCTTGTAAATCGTCTCGGGACCCTAAAACTATAGGCAGTATCTCATGAAAATGGCCATAAAACGCAAAAACGACGACATTTTGGCGATACCTCTCATACATGTAAATCGCACTAGAACCCCAAAATTGTGGGCAATAGCTCATGAAAACAGGCATAAAACACGAAAACGACGAGTTCTTGGCCATGCCCGCAAAAATGTATTGGGCTTTTTGTTCGTTCTAAATCACCCTGGAACCCCAAAACTATGGTCAATAACTAATGAAAATGGCCATAAAACACAAAAAAATAATTTTTGGTCATCACTCTGAAACATGTAAATCGCCCCGGAACCCCAAAACTATGAGCAATAGCTTATGAAACGGTCCATAAGACGCAAAAATGACGACTTTTCGGTCAAACCTCTCAAACATGTAAATTCCCCGGAACACCAAAACTGTTGGCAATAACTAATTAAATGGCCATAGAATGCAAAAAAGACGATTTCTTGGTCATAACTCTGAAACATGTAAATCGACCTGGAACCCCAAAACTATAGGAAATAGCTCATGAAACGTCCATAAAACACAAACACAACGAACGAGTTCTTGGTCATCCCGCAAAACTGTATCGCGCTTTACATTCGTTGTAAATCACCCTGGAACCCCAAAACTATGGGCAATAACTCATTAAATTGGCCATAAAACACAAAATGACAATTTTATGCTCATAGCTCTAAAACATGTAAATCGCCTTGGAACCCCAAAACGGTCATAAAACGCAAAAATGATGACTTTTTGGTCAAAGCTTTCAAACTGGTAAATCGCTCATGAAATGGCCATAAAACGCAAAAAACACGAGTTCTTGGTCATAAATCTAAAATATGTAAATCGACGTGGAACCCAAAAATTATAGGAAATAGATCATGAAAACAGCGATAAAACGCAAAAACGACGAGTTTTTGGTCATACCTCTAAAATATGTAAATCGCCCTGGAACCCAAAAACTATGGGAAATAGCTCATGAAAACTGCCATAAAACACGAAAATGACGAGTTCTTGGTCATGCCCGAAAAAACGTATTGGGGTTTACGTTCATTGTAAATCACCCTGGAACCCCAAAACTGTGGGCAATAGCTCATGAAAACGGCCATAAACGCAAAAAGACACGTTTTTGGACATAACTCTGAAACATGTAAATCGCCCTGGAACCCCAAAACTATGGGCAATAGCTCATGAAAACGGACATAAAACGCAAAAAATGACGACTATTTTGGTCAAACCTCTCATACTTGTAAATCGTCCTTGAACACCAAAACTGTGGGCAATAAATGATGAAATGGCCAGAAAATGCAAAAAATACGAGTTCTTGGTCATAACTCTCAAGCATGAAAATCGACCTGGAACCCAAAAACTATAGGTAATAGCTCATGAAAACGGCCATGAAACGCAAAAATCACGACTTTTTGGTCAAACCTCTCAAACATGTAAATCGCCCCGGAACCCCAAAACTATAGGCAGTAGCTCATGAAAATGGCCATAAAACGCAGAACGACGACTTTTTGGCGATACCTCACAGACATGTAAATCGCCCTGGAACGCTAAAATTGCGGGCAATAGCTCATGAAAACGGCCATAAAAAACGAATATGACGAGTTCTTGGTCATGCCTGCAAAAATGTATTGGGCTTTACGTTCGTTGCAAATCACCCTGGAAACCCAAAACTATGGGCAGTAACTCATGAAAATGGCCATAAAACGCAAAAAGATGAGTTTTTGGTCATAACTCTGAAACATGTAAATCGCCCTGGAACCCCAAAACTATGGGCAATAGCTCATGAAAACGTCCATAAAACGCAAATATGACGACTTTTTGGTCAAACCTCTCAAACATGTAAATCGCCCCAGAACACCAAAACTGTGGGCAATAACTAATTAAATGGCCATAGTGCGCAAGAAAGACGAGTTCTTGGTCATAACTCTAAAACATGTAAATCGACCTAGAACCCCAAAACTATAGGAAATAGCTCATGAAACGTCCATAAAACGCAAAAACGATGACTTTTTGGTCATACCTCTCAAATATGTAAATAGTCTGAACCTCAAAATTGTGGGCAATAGCGCATGAAAACGGCCATAAAACGCAAAAACGACAAGTTTCTGGTCATACCTCTCAAACATGTAAATAGTCCCGAACCCCAAAACTGTGGGCAATAACTCTTGAAAATGGCCATAAAATCCAAAAAAATACGAACGTTTGGTCATAACTCTAAAAAATAAAAATCGCCCTGAAACCCCAAAACTATAGGCAGTAGCTCATGAAAATGGCCATAAAACGCAAAAACAACGACTTTTTGGTCATACCTCTCAAACATGTAAATCGCCCTGGAACCCCAAAATTATGGACAATAGCTCATGAAAACGGCAATAAAACACGAAAACGACGGGTTCTTGGTCATGCCCGCAAAAATGTATCACGCTTACGCTCAGAATCACCCCGAACCCCACAACCATGGGCAATAACTCATGAAAATGGCCATAAAACGCAAAAAGACGAGTTTTTAGTCATAACTCTGAAACATGTAAATCGCCCTGTAACCCCAAAATTCTGGCCAATAGCTCATGAAAACGACCATAAAACACAAAAAAGGACGAATTTTTGGTCAAACCTCTCAACCTTGCAATTTGTCCTCGAACACCAAACTGTGGGCAATAACTCATGAAATGGCCATAAACGCAAAATGGTGAGTTCTTGGTCATAACTCTCACACATGAAAATCGAGCTGGAAGCCCAAAACTATAGGTAATAACTCATGAAAATGGCCATAAAACTAAAAAATGACGACTTTCTGGTCAAAGCCCTCAAACATGAAAATCGCTCTGGAATACAAAAACTGTGCGCAATAACTAATGAAATGGCCATATAACGCAAAAAGACGAGTTCTTGGTCATAACTCTCAAACATGTAAATCGTCCTGGAACCCCAAAATTATGGACAATAGCTCATGAAAACGACAATAAAACACGAAAACGACGGTTTCTTGGACATGACCGCAAAAATGTATCGCGCTTTACGTTCGTAAATCACCCTGGAACCCCACAACCATGGGCAATAGCTCATGAAAATGGCCATAAAATGCAAAAAGACTAGTTTTTAGTCATAAGTCTGAAACATGTAAATCGCCCTGTAACCCCAAAATTATGGGCAATAGCTCATGAAAACGACCATAAAACACAAAAAATGTCGACTTTTTGGTCAAACCTCTCAACCTTGTAATTTGTCCTCGAACACCAAACTGTGGGCAATAACTCATGAAATGGCCATAAACGCAAAAAGGCGAGTTCTTGGTCATAACTCTCACACGTGAAAATCGAGCTGGAAGCCCAAAACTATAGGTAATAGATCATGAAAACGGCCATAAACTCAAAAATGATGACTTTCTGGTCAAATCTCTCAAACATGTTAATCGCCCCGGAATACCAAAACTGTGGGCAATAACTAATGAAATGGCTATATACGCAAAAAGACGAGTTCTTGGTCATAACTCTGAGACATGTAAATCGACCTGGAACCCAAAAACTATAGGCAATAGCGCATGAAAACGACCATAAAACTCAGAAACGACAAGTTTCTGGTCATACCTCTCAAACATGTAAATAGTCCTGGACCCCAAAACTCTTGGCAATAGCTCATGAAAACGGCCATAAAACGCAAAAAATGACGACTTTTTGGTTAAACAACTCAAACTTGTAAATCCTCCTTGAACACCAAAACTGTGGGCAATATCTCATGAAACATGTAAATCGCCCTGGAACCCCAAAACTATGGGCAATAGCTCATGAAAACGTCCATAAAACGCAAATATGACGACTTTTTGGTCAAACCTCTCAAACATGTAAATCACCCCAGAACACCAAAATTGTGGACAGTAACTAATTAAATGGCCATAGTGCGCAAGAAAGACGAGTTCTTGGTCATAACTCTGAAACATGTAAATCGACCTGGAGCCCCAAAATTCTGGGCAATAGCTCATGAAAACGACCATAAAACACAAAAAATAACGACTTTTTGGTCAAACCACTCAACCTTGTAAATTGTCCTGGAACACCAAAATGTGGGCAATAACTCATGAAATGTCCATAAACGCAAAAAGACGAGTTCTTGGTCATAACTCTCAAACATGAAAATCGAGCTGGAAGCCCAAAACTATAGGTAATAGCTCATGAAAACGGCCATAAAACTCAAAAATGATGACTTTCTGGTCAAAGCTCTGAACAATGTAAATCGCGCTGGAATACTAAAACTCTGGGCAATAACTAATGAAATGGCCATAGAATGCAAAAAGACGAGTTCTTGGTCATAACTCTGAGACATATAAATTGATCTAGAACCCAAAAACTATAGGCAATAGCACATGAAAACGGCCATAAAACGCAGAAACGACGAGTTTCTGGTCATGACTCTCAAACATGTAAATAGTCCTGGACCCCAAAATTGTGGGCATTAACTCATGAAAATGGCCATAAAATGCAAAAAATACGACTTTTTGGTCAGCACTCTAAAAATTATAAATTGCCCTGAAACTCCAAAACTATAGGCAGTAGCTCAGGAAAACGGCCATAAACGCAAAAACGACGACTTCTTGGTCATAACTCTCAAACATGTAAATCGCCCTGGAACCCATAAATTATGGGCAATATCTCATGAAAACGACAATAAAACACGAAATCGACGAGTTCTTGGTCATGCCCGCAAAAATTTATCGCGCTTTACGTTTGTTGTAAATCATTCTGGAACCCCAAAACTATGGGCAATAGCTCATGAAAACAGCCATAAAATGCAAAAACGACGATTTCTTGGCCATCCGCAAAATCAGACGCACTTCGTTCATTGTAAATAACCCTGAAACCCAAAAACTACGGGCAATAACTCATGAAAATGGCCATAAAGCGCAAAAAGACACGTTTTTGGTCTTAACTCTGAAACATGTAAATCGCCCTGGAACCCCAAAACTATGGGCAATAGCTCATGAAAACGGATATAAAATGCAAAAAATGATGACTAGTTTGGTCAAACCTCTCAAACTTGTAAATCGTCCTTGAACACCAAAACTATGGGCAATAACTAATGAAATGGCCAGAAAATGCAAAAAAGACGAGTTCTTGGTCATAACTCTCAAGCATAAAAATCGACTTGGAACCCAAAAACTATAGGCAATAGCTCATGAGAATGGCCATAAAACGCAAGAATGACGACTTTTTGGTCAAACCTCTCAATGTTGTAAATCGTCTCGGGACCCTAAAGCTATAGGCAGTATCTCATGAAAATGGCCATAAAACGCAAAACGACGACATTTTGGCGATACCTCTCATACATGTAAATCGCACTAGAACCCCAAAATTGTGGGCAATAGCTCATGAAAACAGGCATAAAACACGAAAACGACGAGTTCTTGGCCATGCCCGCAAAAATGTATTAGGCTTTTCGTTCGTTGTAAATCACCCTGGAACCCCAAAACTATGGTCAATAACTAATGAAAATGGCCATAAAACGCAAAAAAAGAATTTTTGGTCATCACTCTGAAACATGTAAATCGCCCCGGAACCCCAAAACTATGAGCAATAGCTTATGAAACGGTCCATAAAACGCAAAAATGACGAATTTTTGGTCAAACCTCTCAAACATGTAAATTGCCCCGGAACACCAAAACTGTTGGCAATACCTAATTAAATGGCCATAGAATGCAAAAAAGACGAGTTTTTGGTCATAACTCTGAAACTTGTAAATCGACCTGGAACCCCAAAACTATAGGAAATAGCTCATGAAACGTCCATAAAACACAAACACAACGAACGAGTTCTTGGTCATCCCGCAAAACTGTAACGCGCTTTACATTCGTTGTAAATCACCCTGGAACCCCAAAACTATGGGCAATAACTCATTAAATTGGCCATAAAACGCAAAAAGACGATTTTATGCTCATAACTCTAAAACATGTAAATCGCCTTGGAACCCCAAAACGGTCATAAAACGCAAAAATGATGACTTTTTTGTCAAAGCTTTCAAACTGGTAAATCGCCCTAGAATATTAAAACTGTGGGAAACAACTCATGAAATGGCCATAAAACGCAAAAAAGACGAGTTCTTGGTCATAAATCTAAAATATGTAAATCGACGTGGAACCCAAAAATTATAGGAAATAGATCATGAAAACAGCGATAAAACGCAAAAACGACGAGTTTTTGGTCATACATCTAAAATATGTAAATCTCCCTGGAACCCAAAAACTATGGGAAATAGCTCATGAAAACTGCCATAAAACACGAAAATGACGAGTTCTTGGTCATGCCCGAAAAAATGTATTGGGGTTTACGTTCATTGTAAATCACCCTGGAACCCCAAAACTGTGGGCAATCGATCATGAAAATGGCCATAAACGCAAAAAGACACGTTTTTGGACATAACTCTGAAACATGTAAATCGCCCTGGAACCCCAAAATTATGGGCAATAGCTCATGAAAACGGACATAAAACGCAAAAAATAACGACTATTTTGGTCAAACCTCTCATACTTGTAAATCGCCTGAACACCAAAATCAGGCAATAAATGATGAAATGGCCAGAAAATGCAAAAAAGACGAGTTCTTGGTCATAACTCTCAAGCATGAAAATCGACCTGGAACCCAAGAACTATAGGTAATAGCTCATGAGAACGGCCATAAAACGCAAAAATGACGACTTTTTGGTCAAACCTCTCAATCTTGTAAATCGTCCCGGGACCCTAAAACTATAGGCAGTATCTCATGAAAATAGCCATAAAACGCCCTTTTGGTCATACCTCTCAAATATGTAAATCGCCCTGGAAACCCAAAACTGTGGGCAATAGCTCATGAAATGGCCATAAAACGCAAAAAACACGAGTTCTTCGTCATAACTCTGAAATATGTAAATCGACCTGGAACCCCTAAACTATAGGAAATAGCTCATGGAACGTCCATAAAACACAAAAACGACGACTTTTTGGTCATACCTCTCAAATATGTAAATCTCTATGGAACCCAAAAACTATAGGCAATAGCGCATGAAAACAGCCATAAAATTTAAAAACGACAAGTTTCTGGTCATACCTCTCAAACATGTAAATAGTCCTGAACCCTAAAATTGTGGGCAAAAAATACGACTTTTTGGTCATCACTCTAAACAATATATATTGCCCTGAAACCCCAAAACTATACGCGGTAGCTCTGGAAACGGCCATAAAACGCAAAAAAGACGACTTTTTGGTCATACCCCTCAAACATGTAAATCACCCTGAAACCCCCAAACTGTGGGCAATAGATCATGAAAACAACCAGACAACACGAAAACGACGAGTTCTTGCTCATGCCCGCAAAACTGTATCGCGCTTTACATTCGTTGTAAATCACCCTGGAAGCCCGAAACTATGGGCAATAACTCATGAAAATGGCCATAAAACGCAAAAAGACGAGTTTTCGGTGATAACTCTAAAACATGTAAATCGCCCTGGAACGCCAAAACTATAGGTAATAGGTCATGAAAACGGCCATAAAACGCAAAAAATGACGACTTTTTGGTCAAACCTTTCAAACTTGTAAATCGTCCTGGAACACCAAAACTGTGGGCAATAACTCATGAAATGGCCATAAAATGCAAAAAGACGAGTTCTTGGTCATAACTCTCAAACATGAAAATCGAGCTGGAACCCCAAAACTATAGGAAATAGCTCATTAAAACGGCCATAAAATGCAAAAACGACGACTTTTTGATCATACCTCTCAAATATGTAAATCGCCCTGGAAACCCAAACCTATGGGCAATAGCTCATGAAAACGGCCATAAAACACGGAACCGGCGAGTTCTTGGTCATTCCCGCCAAACTGTATCGCACTTTACATTCGTTGTAAATCGCCCTGGAACCCCTAAACTATGGGCAATAACTCATTAAATTGGCCATAAAACGCAAAAAGACGATTTTATGCTCATAACTCTAAAACATGTAAATCGCCTTGGAACCCCAAAACGGTCATAAAACGCAAAAATGATGACTTTTTGGTCAAAGCTTTCAAACTGGTAAATCGCCCTAGAATATTAAAACTGTGGGAAACAACTCATGAAATGGCCATAAAACGCAAAAAAGACGAGTTCTTGGTCATAAATCTAAAATATGTAAATCGACGTGGAACCCAAAAATTATAGGAAATAGATCATGAAAACAGCGATAAAACGCAAAAACGACGAGTTTTTGGTCATACCTCTAAAATATGTAAATCGCCCTGGAACCCAAAAACTATGGGAAATAGCTCATGAAAACTGCCATAAAACACGAAAATGACGAGTTCTTGGTCATGCCCGAAAAAATGTATTGGGGTTTACGTTCATTGTAAATCACCCTGGAACCCCAAAACTGTGGGCAATGGATCATGAAAATGGCCATAAACGCAAAAAGACACGTTTTTGGACATAACTCTGAAACATGTAAATCGCCCTGGAACCCCAAAACTATGGGCAATAGCTCATGAAAACGGACATAAAACGCAAAAAATGACGACTATTTTGGTCAAACCTCTCATACTTGTAAATCGTCCTTGAACACCAAAACTGTGGGCAATAAATGATGAAATGGCCAGAAAATGCAAAAAAGACGAGTTCTTGGTCATAACTCTCAAGCATGAAAATCGACCTGGAACCGAAAAACTATAGGTAATAGCTCATGAGAACGGCCATAAAACGCAAAAATGACGACTTTTTGGTCAAACCTCTCAATCTTGTAAATCGTCCCGGGACCCTAAAACTATAGGAAGTATCTCATGAAAATAGTCATAAAACGCCCTTTTGGTCATACCTCTCAAATATGTAAATCGCCCTAGAAACCCAAAACTGTGGGCAATAGCTCATGAAATGGCCATAGAACACAAAAAATACGAGTTCTTGGTCATAACTCTGAAACATGTAAATCAACCTGGAACCCCAAAACTATAGGAAATAGCTCATGAAACGTCCATAAAACACAAAAACGACGACTTTTTTTGTCATACCTCTCAAATATGTAAATCTCTATGGAACCCATAAACTATAGGCAATAGCGCATGAAAACGACCATAAAACATAAAAACGACAAGTTTCTAGTCATACCTCTCAAACATGTAAATAGTCCTGAACCCTAAAATTGTGGGTAATAACTCATGAAAATGGCCATAAAACGCAAAAATACGACTTTTTGGTCATAACTCTAAACAATATATATCGCCCCGAAACCCCAAAACTATAGGCAGTAGCTCATGAAAACGGCCATAAAACGCAAAAAAGACGACTTTTGGTCATACCCCTCAAACATGTAAATCGCCCTAAAACCCCCAAACTGTGGGCAATAGATCATGAAAACAACCATAAAACACGAAAACGATGAAATCTTGGTCATGCCCGCAAAACTGTATCGCGTTTTACATTCATTGTAAATCACCCTGGAACCCCGAAACTATGGGCAATAACTCATGAAAATGGCCATAAAATGCAAAAAGACGAGTTTTCGGTGATAACTCTGAAACATGTAAATCGCCCTGGAACCGCAAAACTATGGGCAATAGGTCATGAAAACGGCCATAAAATGAAAAAAATGACGACTTTTTGGTCAAACCTTTCAAACTTGTAAATCGTCCTGGAACACCAAAACTGGGGGCAATAACTCATGAAATGTCCATAAAACGCAAAAAGACGAGTTCTTGGTCATAACTCTCAAACATGAAAATCGAGCTGGAACCCCAAAACTATAGGAAATAGCTCATTAAAACGGCCATAAAACGCAATAACGATGACTTTTTGGGCATACCTCTCAAATATGTAAATCGCCTTGGAAACCCAAAACTATGGGCAATAGCTCATGAAAACGGCCATAAAACACGGAACCGGCGAGTTCTTGGTCATACCCGCAAAACTGTATCGCACTTTACATTCGTTGTAAATCACCAAGGAACTCCAAAGCTATGGGCAATAACTCATGAAAATGGCCATAAAACGCAAAAAGACAAGTTTTTGGTCATAACTCCGAAACATCTAAATCGCCCTGGAACCCTAAAACTATAGGAAATAGCTCATGAAAACGGCCATCAAACTCAAAAATGACGACTTTCTGGTCAAACCTCTCAAACATGTAAATCACCCTGAAATACGAAAACTGTGGGCAATAACTAAAGAAATGGCCATAGAACGCAAAAAGACAAGTTCTTGGTCATAACTCTGAGACATGTAAATCGACCAGGAACCCAAAAACTATATGCAATAGCGCATGAAAACTGCCATAAAACTCAGAAACGACAAGTTTCTGGTCATACCTCTCAAACATGTAAATAGTCCTGGACCCCAAAACTCTTGGCAATAGCTCATGAAAACGGCCATAAAACGCAAAAAAGAAGATTTCTTGGTCATAACTCTGAGACATGTAAATCGACATGGAGCCCAAAAACTATAGGCAATAACACATGAAAACAGCCATAAAACGCAGAAACGACAAGTTTTTGGTCATACCTCTCAAAACATGTAAATAGTACTGAACCTCGAAACTGTGGGCAATAATTCATGAAAATGGCCATAAAACGCAAAAATACGACTTTTTGGTGAAACCTCTCAAACATATAAATCGTCATGGAACCCCAAAACTATAGGCAGTATCTCATGAAAACGGCCATATAACGCGAAAATGACGAATTTTTGTTCATACCTCTCAAACATGTAAATCGCCCACGAACTCCAAACCCGTGGGCAATAGGTCATGAAAACAGCCATAAAACACGAAAACGACGAGTTCTTGGTCATGCCAGCAAAACTGTATCGCGCTTTACATTCGTTGTAAATCATCCTAGAACCCCAAAACTATGGACAATAACTCATGAAAATGGCCATAAAACGCAAAAAGACGATTTTATGCTCATAACTTTGAAACATCTAAATCGCCCTGGAACCCTAAAACTATGGGCAATAGCTCATGAAAACGGTCATAAAACACAAAAAATGATGACTTTTTGGTCAAACCTTTAAACTTGTAAATAGCCATGGAACATTAAAGCTGTGGGGAACAACTCATGAAATGGCCATAAAACGCAAAAAAGACGAGTTCTTGGTCATAACTCTGAAATATGTAAATCGACCTGGAACCCCAAAACTATAGGAAATAGCTCATGAAAATAGCCATAAAACACAAAAACGACGAGTTTTTGGTCATACCTCTCAAATATGTAAATCGCCCTAGAACCCAAAAACTATGGGAAATAGCTCATGAAAACTGCCATAAAACACGAAAATGACGAGTTCTTGGTCATGCCCGAAAAAATGTATATGGCTTTACGTTCATTGTAAATCACCCTGGAACCCCAAAACAATGGGCAATAACTCATGAAAATGGCCATCAAACGCAAAAAGAAATGTTTTTAGTCATAACTCTGAAATATGTAAATCGCCCTGGAACCCAAAAACTATAGGTAATAGCTCATGAGAACAGCCATAAAACGCAAAAATGATGACTTTTTGGTCAAACCTCTCAAACATGTAAATCGTCCCGGAACCCCAAAAATATAGGTAGTATCTCATCAAAATGGCCAAAAAATGCAAAATCGATGACTTTTTGGCGATACCTCTCATACATGTAAATCGCCCAGGAACCCCAAAATTGTGGGCAATAGCTCATGAAAACGGCCGTAAAACACGAAAACAACGAGTTCTTGGCCATGCCTACAAAAATGTATTGGGCTTTATGTTTGTTGTAAATCACCCTAAAACACTAAAACTATGATCAATAACTTAGGAAAATGGGCATAAAACGCAAAAAAAGAATTTTTGGTCATAACTCTGAAACATGTAAATTTCCCTGGAACCCCAAAACTATGGGAAATAGCTTATGAAAACGTCCGTAAAACGCAAAAATGACGACTTTTCGGTCAAGCCTCTCAAACATGTAAATCGCCCGGGAACACCAAAACTGTGGGGAATAACTAATTAAATGGCCATAGAATGCAAAAAAGACGATTTCTTGGTCATAACTCTAAAACATGTAAATCGACCTGGAACCCTAAAACTATAGGAAATAGCTCATGAAACATCCATAAAACAAAAAAAGACGACTTTTTGGTCATACCTCTCAAATATGTAGATCTCTATGCAACCCAAAAACTATAGGCAATTGCGCATGAAAATATCCATAAAACTTAAAAACGACAAGGTTTTGGCCATACCTCTCAAACATGTAAATAGTCCTGAACCCTAAAACTGTGCGTAATAACTCATGAAAATGGCCACAAAACGCAAAAAATACGACTTTTTGGTCATAACTCTAAAAAATATATATCGCCCTGAAACCCCAAAACTGTAGGCATTAGCTCATGAAAAAGGCCATAAAATGCAAAAAAGATGACTTTTTGGTCATACCCCTCAAACATGTAAATCGCCCTGAAACCCCCAAACCGTGGGCAATAGCTCATGAAAACAACCATAAAACACAAAAATGACGAGTTCTTGGTCATGCCCGCAAAACTGTATTGCGCTTTACATTCATTGTAAATCACCCTTGAACCCCGAAACTATGGGAAATAACTCATGAAAATGGCCATAAAACGCAAAAAAGACGAGTTTTTGGTCATAACTCTGAAACATGTAAATCGCCCTCGAACCCCAAAACTATGTGCAATAGGTCATGAAAACGGCCATAAAACACAAAAAATGACGACTTTTTGGTCAAACCTTTCAAACTTGTAAATTGTCCTAAAACACCAAAACTATGGGCAATAACTAATGAAATGGCCATAGAACGCCAAAAGACGAGTTCTTGGTCATAACTCTCAAACATGAAAATCGAGCTGGAACCCCAAAACTATAGGAAATAGCTCATTAAAACGCAAAAACAACGACTTTTTGGTCATACCTCTCAAATATGTAAATCTCCCTGAAAACCCAAAATTATGGGCAATAGCTCATGAAAACGGCCATAAAACACGGAACCGGCAAGTTCTTGGTCATGCCCGCAAAACTGTATCGCACTTTACATTCGTTGTAAATCACCAAGGAACTCCAAAGCTATGGGCAATAACTCATGAAAATGGCCATAAACGCAAAAAAGACGAGTTTTTGGCCATAACTCCGAAACATGTAAATCGCCCTGGAACCCCAAAACTATAGGAAATAGATCATGAAAACGTCCACAAAACTCAAAAATGACGACTTTCTGGTCAAACCTCTCAAACATGTAAATCGCCCCGGAATACCAAAACTGTGGGCAATAACTAATGAAATGGCCATAGAACGCGAAAAGACGAGTTCTTGGTCATAACTTCTGAGACATGTAAATCGACCTGGAACCCAAAAACTTTAGGCAATAGCTCATGAAAACGTCCATAAAACTCAAAAATGACGACTTTTCGATCAAACCCCTCAAATATGTAAATCGCCCTGAAACCCCCAAACCGTGGGCAATAGCTCATGTCATAACTCTGAGACATGTAAATCGACATGGATCCCAAAAACTATCACATGAAAATGGCCAAAAAACGCAGAAACGACAAGTTTCTGGTCGTACCTCTCAAAACATGTAAATAGTACTGAACTCCGAATTTGTGGGCAATAATTCATTAAAATGGCCATAAAACGCAAAAATATGAATTTTTGGTCATAACTCTGAAACATATAAATCGCCATGGAACCCCAAAACTATAGGCAACAGCTCATGAAAACTGCCATAAAACGCAAAAACGACGACTTTTTGGTCATACCTCTCAAACATGTAAATAGCCCTCGAACCCCAAAACTATGGGCAATAGGTCATGAAAACAGCCATAAAACACGAAAACGACGAGTTCTTGGTCATGCCCGCAAAACTGTATCGCGCTTTACATTCGTTGTAAATCACCCTGGAACCCCAAAACTATGGGCAATACCTCATGAAAACTGCCATAAAACACAAAAAGACGATTTTATGCTCATAACTCTAAAACATGTAAATCGCCGTGGAACCCCAAAACTATGGGAAATAGCTCATGAAAACGGTCATAAAACACAAAAATGATGAATTTTTGGTCAAACCTTTAAACTTGTAAATCGCACTAGAACATTAAAGCTGTGGGGAACAACTCATGAAATGGCCATAAAACGCAAAAAAAGACGAGTTCTTGGTCATATCTCTGAAATATGTAAATCGACCTGGAACCCCAAAACTATAGGAAATAGCTCATGAAAACAGCCATAAAACGCAAAAACGACGAGATTTTTGTCATACCTCTCAAATATGTAAATCGCCCTGGAACCCAATAAAATATGGGAAATAGCTCATGAAAACTACCATAAAACACGAAAACGACGAGTTCTTGGTCATGCCCGCAAAAATGTATTGGGCTTTACGATCATTGTAAATCACCCTGGAACCCCAAAACTATGTGCAATAACTCACGAAAATGGCCATAAAACGCAAAAAGACATGTTTTTAGTCATAACTCTAAAACATGTAAATCGCCCTGAAACTCCAAAACTCTAGGCAATTCACTACAAGAGAACCACCCTTAATGCAATACATAGTCTGCAATGATTCAAATATTTATTGCAATTCTTTTTCATATATACGAATACATGTGTTGCTGGCCATATCCGTGCTCCACTTTACATACAACAACAGATACAACGTGTTGTGGTCAGTATCCGTTCTTCACTGTACATATAGCAACTGATATAATGCGTTGTGTTATATGTGTTGCAACTTTTTCTGTGACTAGAATCCTCGTTCCATGTAAAGAAAGAATCGTAGTTGCAAATTTATGACCTGGCAGTTTTTTCTATGCAACAGACCAATGTTTTTAAAAATCAGAAAAAATATGAGAGAAAATATATCTTATACGAGAATTGAACCCTTGACCTTGACCTTTGAGTACGTATGGGGAATCTACCCTCTGGCCAATTCAACTTCAACATTTTCTTGTACAGTTTCCAAAACACTTAATTTTATATACCTGTCATCTTATCTTATTCTTATATTTAGAATTCTTCTTCTCTATATCCCCACGTAAGCTCCGACCTCTCTAACGTACGGCAGGTAGGCATCCCAGGATCTGACCGACTTCATCAGGGTTGATAGCTCCCAATACCTAATATTCCAATTCATCGATCGTTGCATCCACATCCGTCCGGTGGCGGCAGTGCCGCTACAACTTCATCGAGTCTGCGCCATCCTCTCCTGATCCCCTCTCTTCGAACTCGGGCGGTGTGGACATCGCCCCTGCAAGTAATCAGGTCAGAAGTGCGTCCCCCCTGATTCATCATCTTTCTCCCAGTCCCTCTAACCCTGGTCTAACTCGCAGGGGTCTCATCCCAGGCACATGAGGCAGGTGTCAACAGTTTAGGAACAAGTTCATCGGGTATTCAGGTCAGTACCATCCTCACTCGATCCATCGTCTCTTACCCAATTTGAAATTTATGTGGTGGTGGATTAAGGATTCCACAACTGGGTGAACCAAATTAGTATCGAATTTCATATAGGATGCATAATTTAATTTCATATTGGGTAAGTATGTGTTGTCCTTGCTACTCCAGATTCAGGCGTTGGGTTGAGCAGCTGTATTAGAAATATCACTGGGCTTGTTTTCTTTGAATCAATATAACAATTATGTGTGGTGTTCTGGTGTTCTATCAAAGAACAGGCAGTTAATTCTTTTCTAAATATACTTCTCGTACATGACCTATGGTTCAGCAGCCACTGTTTACCTGAATATTAGTAAAAAGTTTGAATGGTGTACGGGAAAACCAGGTGTCCTGGGAGTCATTAAACAGCCCTATATCTTCACTTCTAGAATATGCCTTTATTATAAGACATGAAACCATGAATAATGAATTGTACTCTGAATTACATTGGATAAAATCTCTAATTCTCATCCATACTCCCCAATTTAAGCCTCGTACATGTCAGGAGACGTTTCTCTCAATTCTCGAATTTTACTTGTATTATCCTCACTACTGACTACCTTAGAATTTCATGCAAAGTTGTACATGTCAAGAATTATTTTCTCCATCTTAACTGAATCAATTGGGGTAGTTAGACTACTATGTTTCATGATTTGGAAAAGTTCTTTCCGGTATATGCCCCGTTCTTCTCCATATATTTTCATTAAACAGTACATGTGCAAGATGATAGGTTTCTATATTATAGAATTAATCAGGTTGCTAAATAAGGCTTCTGGAGAAACTTGCATATTGTAAGTTACATAATCGTTCTCCTGTTTTAACTAGATAGCTTATAGTTTTCTAGTGGATGGTATCTAGTTGGATGGTCGCAGAACACAACGGGACACCAAATTTGGAATTTATGTTCTCAAATAAACTGCACTAAAATGAACTACACAAGAAACTCATACATGTTACTGATATATTTATGCAGTGTAAAATGAATTTACAACCAATCAAGTTGTTATTGCGTTATCCTAGAGGAACTACAGAACATTTAGCTGGTGTAGATGGATTTCTAGAATTTGCATATAAAGATAAGCTGGAAGATACACGGATATTTTGTCCATGTGTAGATTGCGTGCACACTGTTTTACTATCAAGATATGATGTCCGTGACCACTTGGTGTGCAATGGTATACTTCAGAGTTATGACAAAAGGGTTTTTCATGGTGAGTCTATATCAGAACAACCAGATCAGCAACCACAGCCTTGCAATGAAGGAATGAATGCTAATATGGACCAATTAATTAATGATGCACTTAGGCAAGTCTATGATGATGTGCCTATGAGAGACGGTATAGATTTGCCAGATCCACTTCCACATGGACCAAATATAGAAGCCGAAATTTTTTACAAATTGATTAAAGACTCGCATAAACCTTTATGGCCAGAATGTGAACTATCTCAGTTATCCTTACTTGTGCTCTTGTTTAATATAAAATCAATGAACAAATGGTCTGATAAATCATTTGGAGATCTACTTGATATTCTGCACATGGCTATTCCGAATGGAAAGGAACTTCCCCAAAAAATTTATGAGTCTAATAAGATTGTTTCAAAGTTATGAAAAAATTCATGCATGCCCAAATAACTGCTAGTTGTTCTGGAAAGACAAAGCAAATGATGATTTTTTCTCTATCTGCAAGGCTTCTAGATGGAAAGATAAACAACCTGAAACCAAGTTAACCAAAAAGGAAAGAAAGAAAGCAACCCCAAGCAAAGTATTAAGATACTTCCCAATCAAGGAGAGGCTGGAAAGATTGTTCATGTGCAAAGAAACAACAGCTTTAGCACAATGGCATGATGAAGAGCGCACCAAGGATGGCGTGCTTCGTCATCCAGCTGATTCCAAGGCATGGAAACATTTTGATGAAAAAATGGGATTTGCATCTGATTCTCGTAACATTCGGTTTGGCCTAGCTACTGATGGATTTAATCCATATGGGATGCTGAGCTCTAGCTATAGTTGTTGGCCAGTTGTCTTAGTCATGTATAACCTGCCCCCATGGCTATGCATGAAGGAATCTTACCTTTCGTTGTCTTTTATAATTCCTCGACCTAAGAGCCCTGGAGATAAGATTCCTGACTTTCTGCAACCCCTTTTAGAAGATTTGAAAGATCTATTTTTGAATGGTATTTCCACCTATGATTCATCCAAAAATGATACTTTTACTCTAAAAGCAGCCGTGTTGCGGACCATAAATGACTTACCAGCCTTAGAATGTTGTCTTCATATATGGTGCATGGAGAATTCGCATGTCCACCTTGTGGTGCAAATGCATGGACCAAGCGGTTGCCACATGGGAGAAAATATTCTTTTATGGGTCACCGAAGATTACTGCCACATGGTCATGACTTTCGTAATGATGCTTCTTCTTTTGATGGAACAACTGAGCATAGAACAGAGCCTGAAACTTATTATGGGTGCCCCGTATTAGATGAGATAGATGCTATTGGAGATTTTAAGAAGTCAAAAACTTACAAGGGCAAAAGCAGTCTATTCACATTACCTTATTGGTACAGTAATCTCCTTCGACATAATCTTGATGTTATGCATATAGAAAAGAATGTGTTGGATAATATTTATGGCACACTTCTAAATTTGGATGGGAAATCAAAAGATAATTTACAGGCTCGTCAAGATCTCAAAGAAATGAACATTAGAGAGGATCTCCATCCAGAAAAAAAACTTCAAGCAAGTTTTACTTACCACCGGCATGCTTTACTATGGCTAAAAGTGAGAAGCAATTATTCTACAAAATTCATCGCAATATAAAAGTTCCAGATGGATATTGTGGAAATATATCCAAATGTGTAAATTGCGTTGAAGGGAAAATTCATGGGCTCAAAACACATGATTGTCATGTTCTAATGCACCAATTCATGCATATTGCTTTGAGAGGTATTCTTCCAGATAATGTCACAGCGGTACTATTTGAACTGTCATCTTACTTTCGCGGAATATGTTCGAAAGTTCTTCATGAAGATGAGCTTGAACGTTTGGAAGAAAGAATCGAACTTACACTTTTTAAAATGGAGATGATATTTCCTCCTGGGTTTTTCATGGGTATGGTTCACTTAGTTGTCCATTTAGCAACTGAGTGTAAGATCGCTGGACCAATTTACTACCGATGGATGTACTTCATTGAAAGGTTATGATGTGTGTCCTTAACATAAAATAAGTTTTTTTGTTTATTTCTTATCATATATCTTGCTAACTTAATGTTTATGTATGCTCTATAGGTATCTTGGTAAGCTGAAGTCCTATGTTCGCAACAAAGCTCGTCTGGAGGGTTCAATTGCAGAGTAGTTTTTGGCAGATGAGTGTATGGCATTTTGTTCAAGATACTTAGAGGGTTTCTCCACTAAGCATAACCAACCATCAAGGAATGATGACACTCCTCATCAATCTGAATCTTCCATATATTTACACGAGTCTATATTGTTTCCTTCAGTAGGGAAATCATTGGGAAGACCAATTGGTTACACTTTAGACAACAACGAGGCAGTACAAGGCCATAGATATGTGCTATTCAATTGTGATGCTATCAAGCCATATTTAGAGTAAATATCATGACACAGCTTATTAATTTGTTTATTATTTTTTTGATCTAAACTTATGGTCTTTGTGTTTTAGAGAAGAAAGAACCGAAAGAGACGCTTAGATCCAAATACCTTTGAGAAGATGCTTAGATCCAAGTATTTGAGAAGAAAGAACCAAAAGAGACGCTTAGATCCAAGTATTTGAGAAGAAAGAACCGAAAGAGACGCTTAGATCCAAATACCTTTGAGAAGATGCAACATGAACAATTTGCTGAATGGTTCAAGGTCATGCAGTTGGAGAGGGGAAACGGCACTGGTAGCATCACCGAGGATATTAGATGGTTGGCTCGTGGCCCACTTCAGGTTGCAACAAGAAATAGAGCCTTTAATATTCGTGGGGACAGATTTAGACCAAATCGTTATGACAAGGTGACTCAAAATAGTGGAGTTGTTCTGACTGCAAAAACATCAAGCTACACTTCAGCACGTGATAAAAATCCTATCCTCGGAGATGTCATGTACTTTGGAAGGATAGTTGACATAATTGAGTTAGATTACTATAGAAAATTTTCAATTGTGTTGTTCAAGTGTGAATGGGTTGATCCTACAGAAGGAAAAGGTGTGCAAATAGATAAGTATGGTTGTAGACTTGTAAATTTTTCGCACCAAATTCACACTGGTAAAAAGGCATGTGACGAACCTTTTGTGTTTGCCAATCAAGTCGACCAAGTATTCTACGTGGATGATCATCTTTATCATGGATGGTCAGTTGTTTTGAAGATGAATCCTCGAGATGAGTTTGAAATGGGTGAAGAGTGGAATGATGTAGAAACTGAACCTTATCATGTCAGCAAGTTCTTGGAGACTTTTGATATTTCCCATCAGAAAAAAACTTGGAAAAGAAGAGACATAGAGGGAGCTATCGTAGATGCTCCAACAGTGTCACGTCCTGATGAAACAGTACCTGATGAAGCAGTACCTCAATAAAGGTCAGCTTATTGCGTGTTGTGTGATTCAATTGCTATATTTTCTTCAGTAGTTAATTAATTATAGAAGCAATTACATCTTCTATTTAAATTGTGAGTTGGGCACAAGTTGTTTTTAGATTAATTTATTATTTAATTGGACTCTTGCTTCTACCTGCAGGTTCATTGGATCATGAAGTGAAGTGGATCTGAAAGCCTGGAATCAATTAACCTGATGATGCCATTATTGTTTATTTTAAAAGCTATTTGCTATTTAGAGACTTCATTTTCTTCCCAATCGAACAAAGCATATTTGTAGTTGTGCGTGAGAGTAGTTGAACCTAATATTTGTCACAATGTGTGTATACCGCTATTATTTTCTGAAATCGTGATCAAACCTTTCTCTTTTTGATGGTACATGTATTTTCGAATAAGGGGAAATCCATAAATACATGTATTACAAAATTAGCAACAATTTGAATTTAACAAAGTAGAGTTTTTTTAGAATTCTATCTAAAAAAACATTGCATGATAGTCCCCCAAGTCATGTGCAGTCGAGGTCTCCGCGCGCTAGAGAACCTCCATCGAGCCAATCCGGCCTGCCGACCACCACCATGGTAAGCTTCCTGGATCCGCCGACCACGTGCCGCTGCCAAACGCTACTGCCCCTACAAGGTTGGCGTGGCGTTCGTGGAGAGAAGTGTCGTCGCTGCCGGCACCACACAGGCTTTGTCCGACAAACCAGTGTCATCGCTGCCGGCACCACACGGGCTTTATCCGACAAACCACGAAGTCCACGTGACCCACCCTCTTCCTCGCTGATATGGTTAACCTTATAGCATCCGAGTTCGGGTGCTAAATCCGCGATTGCCCGCTAAATCTAGTCGAGGTGGATCGCCGGAGGCTCCGCCGCCTCCTTGGCCTTCTCCGCCTCTTGGCGCCAGAGGCGCTCCACCGCGCGTTCCTCCGCCTCCTGGCGCTCGATGAGCCGGAGCGCCTCGACGAGCTCCATCTCCTCCACGGTGGTCTCGCGCAGGTGTGCGCGCTCCAAGCTGAAGGCGCACCAGCTCGCACTGCTCCACCTCGTCAGAGTCTGCGAAATCGCGCGGGGCCACCAAGGCGCTGTCGCTCTCTTCGGAGCTGTCGCTCTCTCCGGGTGTCACGTAATCGCGATACCCGGAGGATCTTGAGCTCGACGGAGACGGGGGCCATGTCCGCGACGAGCCCGCCTCCGAGGCGGTTCCCCTGTACCACGTAGGGGCGTAGGGGAGGAGCGACGTCGGCATGTGCGGCGAACTCACCCACCGTAGTGCGGCGCGCTTCTTGGCGCCGATGGGGCGACTGCGGGCAATCTCCTCCTCGGTTTTGAGGAGCTAGCCGCGTGAGCCGATGTGGCGCTTCCTTGATGAGTCGTTAGGACGCATGGCGGCGGGGCGGAGCGTTTGGTGGCGGTGGCGTAGGGAATGGTTGCGGTGGCGACCTGGATCTTCCAAGCCACCGCCTTGTCGGGTTTGAGGTTCCGGGCTTCCTCCCTCGTCTCTGTACTTGTCGTGCTCATCCGGCTCGGCGCCAGCCCAATCGTTGTGCCCCACGCCGCTCCATCCGGTGAAGCGGGAGGTCAATCGCATCCCGCGTCTACATGAGCCAGACCGTGCGCGGCCTCGCCGGCAGCGCGCCTACCAAGTCGCGCCGCTCATCGTCCTCGACGACAATACCGAAGACAAGGTTGGGCCTCATCGCAGCCGTGGAGCTGCAACGAAGCCGGCCAAGGCAGCTCTCGTTCACCGCAACCGCCGAGCGACAACGCTGACACCCATGACGCTGAGTACACGTCGTTCTATCGCCACTTCGGCATGTGAACGGTGCTCCCAACGGGATCGGCATCAACATCATTTATTATTTATTTCGATGTTCTTTTAAGTTTTTCTTAGCCTACTGCGGTCAAAATTCTGATATATCTCCGAATCTGACATAATATGTACGAACTTGCCTATATTTTAATAAAATTGCCTATATTCGTCTAATTTTTATAGTGTTTGTTCAAAATTTTGGACAAATACGAGAACTCGGTCTAGGAACGCGAGTCGGAAACTGACCACCGTTCTCGGGCTGAAGGTTTTATCTGTCGGGTGCTATATAGTGTCGGAATTGGACCTGAAAACGCCAAACGAGTTTTTTTTGAACAGGGGAAGGGACCCGAAGGTCCCAGAACTGGCATTAATAAATCAAAATTATTACAATGCTGCAGAAAGGACCTGAAAGATAGTAAATTACAACCATGTCCTTCCAATTTACACAGAGGACCCTAGAAAAATATTTCCAAAAGCCATCAAGTCCTCGAGTAAATCCTGACCTCGCCGGCGATGCAATTGCCACCATCGCCAGCCGCGACCTTGCCGAAGACAAGCAAGGAAGAGGGGCCTCCCGCCGGAGGTTGAAGGAGGGGGCTTCGGAAACTGGCCAGCGAAACCACTGATGCCGGCGAACCACCCGAGCCACCCTGGCTGCGAACTGGAGGGGATTCCTTGAGATCTTAAGAGCTCCAGCAGCAGCAGAGGTCGTCACAGCAGAAGAAGAAGAAAACGAGCCACCGATGCCAGTTCGCGGCTTCCTCAACACATCCTGAACAACGAAAGCAGCAACTTCTCCACTTCTCCCCTCGCCACCATGGCCGGCCAGAGAAGGTTGAAGGGGCCTCATACGAAGACAGGGTGTACTGAGACCACTGACCTGATGAGCGGAGCCACCGATGGGAGTCGTCGCCGCTGCATCTGGCTTCCTCCATGGAAGCTCCACACCGAGGATTCCTCCCAACAGGCGCTGGATCTGGCCAGAAAGATCCAGCGGATCGCATCCTGGCTCTTTGGCAGATCTGGTCTGCACCGCGCCAACCATCTCCCACCCCTCGCCACCACGGCCGGTCAGGGGGAGAAGCACGAGCGCCGGCCTCCAGATCTCGCAGAAGCAGCCGCCGCCGTTATTATAGAGGCTTCCGTCCTCAGACGCACCACCAGCGTTCCCCCACCTTAGGGACTCGCCGGAGCACGAGGAGGACAGCCGTCTGTCGCCGAGCGGCAACGACAGAGGGGACAAGCCCATCGGCATCTCGCCATACGCCACGAAGGCAACAACGACTAACCCTAATCCTAAACCTACTGCGAGATGCCCTACACCTACTCTACACGGAAAATCCCGGCAACCATCCCCGTCTCCTCTCCTACCAGCATCGCCGGCGGGAGAGGAGGAGGGAGGCGCCAGGAGAACACGGGCGACTCTCAAAGGAAGGAGACTACTGTAGCAAGAGGGAAAGGGAGAGGCTCCCGCACGTTCTGAAAACGCCAAACGAGTTAAGGTGCTCTTATGAAATTTATAGATCATATTTTAAAATTGGCATATATGACGTTTGAGTGACAACTTTTTTTCTAGGAACACGACCGAGACAACTTGTTTTCGAGATCCCGCATATTTTCGCTCGTTTTCTACCTCCACTTTTTATTTCCCTCCATTCTCTTTTTAGAGCTATTTCCCTCCATTCTTTCCCTCCAAATAGCCCATAGTCTATTAAAAAAATTAGTTACCCGCGCTAATTGTACGACGACCCCACCTTTCATAGGAAGCCAGCAAGTAAAACTCCGAACGGAACAGAACTACACGAGCTAACTATCCTCAAAATCAGCGCATAAAGAACGGTTCCTTATTTATGTTCGCACAGGTGGGCATATGCACGGCCGCCGGTGGCAGGATCGGTGTGCCAGCACCGCAGCAAGATCCCCGCCGAGTTCATCCGTGTGGCAGCAGGATCCCCTTGGAGTTCATCTGGTTGGTTGTCTCTCTTCCAGTTCCTTCTCTTTTAATAATCCATACCCCAGATCTACCTAAGTCAATTCCCATGGATCTCCTAGGAACAGCAGGCCGGTGTGGGCAGCACCCCAACAAGTTCATCAGGTAAGCCGCCCTCCTCTTCAGATGGCCCCTCTTCCCATTCCTATACTAACTTAATTTCCATCAACATCGCAGGCACAACCGGACGGCCTTGGTACGGACCCTGCGAATTCTTCAGGTCAGTGCCCTCCTCTCTCTAATCTCTGATCGTATCTAAGGATGGACGTTTGAGTATTTCTCAATGATTACTTGTACTCTTTTTTCATCTCAATACTACGAAGGAACATACACTTGATTTGCTGCCAGCCTTAATCAATTTACCTGCTAGTTTAATCGTCTACCTTGTGGTACAAGACCAAACTGGTCCTCTCTCGCAGGAAAAAATACTATAGAAGAAATTCAGATAGAACCCTGTTAATACATCTGTACAAGCAGCAGTGATTCATCCTTCAGCATCCATCCTTGTCTCGGTATCTGAAAGCTTGGAAAATTGACAGTCTTGCACTCGATCCATAAAAATTGAGCTAGCAAACTCGGTCCATAAAAATGAGCTAGCAACCTAGTGACGAAACAGTAGTGTTTGCGCATACAAATAGTTAGATCAAGTAGACCATAATACTAACCCGCGGTTCTTGAATACGGCATGGATGGATTTCCACCTCAGATTCTTGCGGTCTAGTAGATCTGCGTCAGGGTTAGAGAAGAGATGGAGAAGCACGAGAGCTAAGATGAGGGACGCCAGGTGGCCAGCACCGCCGTGTCGCCACCTGACGGTGAAGTCGTTGTGGTAGAGGCCACCGGCGAAGGGGCAGACAGAGATGTGGGCGGGAGATTCGTTGCAGGGTCTGATTTTTTTCATCTTAGTAGGTCTATGATATCTACAGTGCATAGAATTTTTTCGTTGAAGCTTACAAACAAAACCAGTAATTTTGAAACCCAAAATTGTCTCTATGATCTGTAATATCAAATTGCATTCTACCTTTATCATGGAGTAAGGCGATACATGATAAATTTTCATTTAACAGACAACTTGTATGACTATATGGTGTTTAACTTTGTGTTATGATTTTCATGGTGCATCAGATATGACGAGGAAAAATATGCATGTTGTCGAATCCAATAAAGAATATTTGGTGGAGGAACAGATCGAATAGCAGATTCGTAATCAACAAGTTACAGAATCATCTGATCTCCAAGTAATAACAAGTAATGTTGAAGAAGGCATCACAGATTGTGATGATGATGATGATAATGATGAAGGTAATTTTGAAGCTACTCCTTATTCATTCTAACAGAAAATCATCAATCCTCATATGAGATAATTCTTAGTCAAATATTTTCATGCAAACCATTTTGTGTGTTAATGTAACCTTGGCCAGCTATAACCACAGGAACAAAAGGGCACAAGAAGAGAAGGCTTAAAGATATTTGGAACGTTCCAATTGGGAAAAGGATTGTGGTTAAATGCAATGATTTAGATCAACCAATTGGAAAAGAAGCTAATCATCTTGGAAACTTTCTTGGCACGATTGCTAGGAATGGATCCTTGTGTAGTTTGTCCTACAAGGACTGGAGATTGCTGATAGGAGAAAGAGATAAAATAACTAATGAACAGAAAAACTTAAAGGCTATACTTGATCAAGTAAAGGTAAATTGTAGTACATGGACTATCTTTTACTAGATTCTTATGTTTTGCCTTAAATTTTAGTTAATCTATTGTTTTCTAATTATTATGTAGATGAGGTTCCTTTATCCTGCTCGATTGGAACAATATATATTAAAAACAATTAGAGACTCATGGAGACAACATAAGTCAGATCTGAAAGCACAGAATTTTCATGAGAATAAGAGCATTGAAGTTAATTACCACAATTGTCCAAAATCTGTGAGTCCGGATCAGTAGAGATCTCTAGTGAACAATTGGACAACCCAGAAAGCAAAGGTACATAGACATTTATTTGGTTTATCATTTGCATTTGCCTCTATAGAATTAGCTTATCCACAAAATTATAAAGATATGCGCATACTTTCCATTTGTTCTTTGGTAGGATATAAGTGCTCAAAATAGGGAAAACTATGGAAAGAGGAAGTCCACACATACAGCTGGAACAAAGAGCTTTCCTCGAATGAGGGAAGAATTGGTACACATTTATATAACTATATGCATATGTGTTCTGTTCATATGATGTAAAGTTGTCACCAACTCCTTCAATAATTTAATCATGTATTATTAGAGAGAACAAGATCCCGAGAAGAAATATCCTCATAGGGTTGTCTTGTACGTCCATACACATAAGCCTAGAAGCAAGAATAACAAGAGCATTAATGAACATGTGGTATTTTCTCAACTCTCAACCATTCTTACTTTATGATGCTATTTCATATATTTCTTTTACTTACTCCGTCTTATTTTTAGGAAGAGTTGAAGGATATCTTAGAGAAACAGCCAGAGTTAGCAGACAATAGCCAAGGAAAGACTGCATGGAAAGGAGATGCACTGAATAGAGTGTTAGGAGATGACAAGTCTGGTCATGTACATGGTTTGGGACTAGTTCCTAATCCAAACAAAGTTTTTGATGTGTCAACTTCTCGTCGCTTCCAGAATACACATTTCAGTTCATTGGAGGATATACCAAATGAAGCTATGCTATCTTTTCGCCTTGAGTTGGAAAAATTAGGACAACATGCCAGGAATCAAGATGCGGTAACTATGGAGTTAAAAGAGAAGATAAGAAACATGGAAAGAGAACAAAATCAGGTAAATTTAGAGGAACTTTGCCATCATTTGTTTTCAGAACTAATTTCATGGTCTATGACAGAGAAGTTCGGATCTCGTGCCTCCACTTCAAGATGATCCTCCTATAGATGGAAATAATCCCCAAAGGAAAGTATGTATTTTTGAATCAAATAATAAATTTCTCAAAATTCACTACTATAAATATTCTTACCTTTTAATTTTCTTTACCTGTTTGTAGAGAGTATATGGTACTTCTCCTAGTAAACAACTCCCAATGGTTGAGGAGCCAAATAATTTGATGGTACTCTATATATGGAGATGTGGTTTACATTCTAATCGCAAATTTATTGAACTATTGATTTATCTTACCTTTTACTACAGATCAAGCAGAGTGGTTTGCATGATCTGGACCTGCACTCATCAAACAAACCTGCTGCTCAAGATAAGGTTTACTTGTTAATTATTTTTTAGAACATATCATTGTTGATGATCAAACTGTTATGCTTAATTTTTTTGCAATATAATGTCTCACTTCTATTCTTCTAAAACTTGTGATGTATTCCTTGATCATAGAACAAAGAAACGTTGGTTCAAAATGGCAATGCACGACAAGGGGACAAAAGTATTGCTGCATGGAATGTTAGTTCACTCTTGTTGTTTGGAACTTACTACCATTATGACCTATGAAGTATAACATTTTTGTTGGTATTGTTGCATTACAATCTAGAACAAGAGAACAATCCCCCAACATAGCGAGAAACAAAGAGTAACTAGAGTGTAAACTTCAGACAAGGTATCTTTGCATCATCAAACTTAGATCTATGTTCAAACTTTATACTCTAATGATTATTTTTATGATGTACTTCTATCAGTATGATGTCCAGAACAAGAACTCAAAAGGGGCTAATTCGGTTGTGCTTTCTAATGTAAACTCAAACTCCTAAATATATTATTTATAATATTTTCTTGCATTGGTCACTAACATTCGACATGGTATCTTTGTAGAAACAACAAACCGGTTCAATGGTATCTTTATTGCATACATGATTATGTGAAAATATTTTTTTCTCTATAAATTATTTCCTCATGTTCAGCTGTGTTATGTCAGCTACACTTGATGTGAATGATATGTTTCTTACATTAGTTTGATTCTTTTTACATCTTTTTTTCGATAAAATATATGTTCTACTTTTCTTTCTGGATGATGCTCATTAGCAAACCAATACAAATTTTGTGTCTGTCTAATAGGTAGGCACTAAAGTATTCTTGAAGAGACTATTAAGCGAAAACAAGGATGTTTCTCTTGCTACAATTGTATGTTGTGATCCAAAATACAAACTTGATGGTGCTAAATAACAAACCAATTCTGGGTTGTACATGTCGATGCGGCACTTGTGAAAACTGAAGAGTTGATACGAAAACGGAAGAACTGCACCATTCTTGGTAATGCGGAAGGAACAAAAATTGCATGGCCTTCGACCTTTGTACGTGACTCTTACTGTATTGCTACTTGCATCATGTGATGTTATTTATTCCAAAGTTGTGTTAACAATTTTACTTTTTTTTGTAGATTCAAAAGATAAATTGATGATGATATATGGGTGACAAGTTGAAAGGAAGGAGGAAAATGCTATTGCATCTGGAGAATTTACTTTAGTTATCCAAATATTTATATAATGTAACACGTTGGATATTTTTCCTCTTGTAATGCAACAATGTTTGTCCAATATATGTTATGTTTTTCTTCTCTATATGGTGATATGATTATGTGTTCCTCGTTGTAATGTAACGATGTTTGTCCAATATAGGATATTTTTTCTTCTCTATATGGTTATATTGTTTTTCCTGACTTCACGATATGTCTTGAAAGCACTGGATACATCTAATTAAAGATATTTGCAACAAAATTTGTATTATATGCATGTAATATATGGACCACCGTTCGCAAGCGTTGCAAATATTCAATTATATCTGTTAAATAGCAATATGGATTTTGATCGGGCAATCCAAGCACCAACATATGTGCATGTTGCCCACCATTACTTATTTGCGTTGCTACCTAGCAACGCCCTTGTTACCAACAGACCTATATGCGTTGCATTATACCCTAGCAAAGCCCAAAAACGCAATGCATCATTATCCGTTGGTATAGGCGCTAGCAACGCCTATTTAGACATTTAGATACAGATAAATACGTTGCTGTAGGGGGGTCCTCTTGTAGTGATTGCTCAGGAGAACGGCCATAAAACGCAAAAAATGACGACTATTTTGGTCAAACCTCTCAAACTTGTAAATCGTCCTTGAACACCAAAAATGTGGGCAATAACTGATGAAATGGCCATAAAATGCAAAAAAGACGAGTTCTCGGTCATAACTCTCAAGCATGAAAATCGACCTGGAACCCAAAAACTATAGGTAATAGCTCATGAGAACGGCCATAAAACGCAAAAATGATGACTTTTTGGTCAAACCTCTCAAACATGTAAATCGTCCTGGAATCCCAAAATTATAGGTAGTATCTCATGAAAATGGACAAAAAAAAATGCAAAAACGACGACTTTTTGGCGATACCTCTCATATATGTAAATCGCCCAGGAACCCCAAAATTGTGGGCAATAGATCATGAAAACGACCATAAAACACGAAAACGACGAGTTCTTGGCCATGCCCGCAAAAATGTATTGGGCTTTATGTTCGTTATAAATCACCCTGAAACCCCAAAACTATGATCAATAACTCATGAAAATGGCCATAAAATACAAAAAAAGAATTTTTGGTCATAACTCTGAAACATGTAAATCGCCCTGGAACCCTAAAAGTATGGGCAATAGCTTATGAAAACGTCCATAAAACGCAAATATGACGACTTTTTGGTCAAACCTCTCAAACATGTAAATCGCCCCGAAACACCAAAACTGTGGGGAATAACTAATTAAATGGCCATAGAATGCAAAAAAGACGAGTTCTTGGTCATAACTCTGAAAAATGTAAATCAACCTGGAACCCCAAAACTATAGGAAATAGCTCATGAAACATCCATCATACACAAAAACGACGACATTTTGGTTATACCTCTCAAATATGTAAATATCTATGAAACCCAAAAACTATAGGCAATAGCGCATGAAAACAGCCATAAACTTAAAAACGACAAGTTTCTGGTCATACCTCTCAAACATGTAAATAGTCCTGAACCCTAAAACTATGGGCAATAAATCATGAAAATGGCCATAAAACACAAAAAATAGGACTTTTTGGCCATAACTCTAAAAAAATATATCGCCCTGAAACCCCAAAACTGTAGGCAATAGCTCATGAAAACGGCCATAAAATGCAAAAAAGATGACTGTTTGGTGATACCCCTCAAACATGTAAATCGCCCTGAAACGCCCAAACCGTGGGCAATAGCTCATGAAAACAACCATAAAACACAAAAACGACGAGTTCTTGGTCATGCCCGCAAAACTGTATCGCGCTTTACATTCGTTGTAAATCACCCTAGAACCCCGAAACTATGGACAATAATTCATGAAAATGGCCATAAAACGCAAAAAGACGAGTTTTCGGTGATAACTCTAAAACATGTAAATCACCAGGAACCCCAAAACTATGGGCAATAGGTCATGAAAACGGCCATAAAACGCAAAAAATGACGAATTTTCGGTCAAACCTTTCAAACTTGTAAATCGTCCTGGAACACCAAAACTGTGGGCAATAACTCATGAAATGGCCATAAAACGCAAAAAGACGAGTTCTTGGTCATAACTCTCAAACATGAAAATCGAGCTGGAAAACTATAGGAAATAGCTCATTAAAACGGCCATAAAACGATGACTTTTTGGTCATACCTCTAAAATATGTAAATCGCCCTGGAAACCCAAAACTGTGGGCAATAGCTCATGAAAACGACCATAAAACACGGAACCGACGAGTTCTTGGTCATGCCCGCAAAACTGTATCGCAATTTACATTCGTTGTAAATCACGAAAGAACTCGTCTTGGAACCCCAAAATTGTGGGCAATAACTCATGAAATGGCAATAAAATATAAAAAAGACGAGTTCTTGATCATAACTCTAAAACATGAAAATCGACTTGGAACCCCAAAACTATTGGCAATAGCTCACGAAAACGGCGATCAAACGCAAAAATGATGACATTTTGGTCAAACTTCTCGAACTTGTAAATCGCCCAGGAACACAGAAAAACTGTGGGAAATAACTCATGAAATGGCCATAAAACGCAAAAAGACGAGTTTTTGCTCATAACTCTAAAACATGTAAATCACCCTGGAACCCCAAAACTATAGGCAATAGCTCATCAAAACGGCCATAAAACGGAAAAACGATGACTTTTTGGTCATACCTCTAAAAAATATAAATCGCCTCGAACCCCAAAACTATAAGCAGTAGCTCATGAAAACGGCCATAAAACGCAGAAATGACGACTTTTTGGTCATGCCTCTCAAACATGTAAATCTCCCTGGAACCTCAAATTGGTGGGTAATAGCTCATGAAAACAACCATAAAACACGAAAACGACGAGTTCTTGGTCATGCCCGCAAAACTGTATCGCGCTTTACGTTCGTTGTAAATCACCCTGAAACCACAAAACTATGGGCAAATAACTCATGAAAATGGCCATAAAACGCAAAAGACGATTTTTTGGTCATAACTCTGAAACATGTAAATCGCCCTGAAACCCCAAAACTATAAGAAATAGCTCATGAACATGGCCATAAAACACAAAAACGACGACTTTTTGGTCATACCTCTCAAACATGTAAATCGCCCTGGAAACCCAAAACTATAGGAAATAGCTCATGAAAACGGCCATAAAACACAAAAACGACGACTTTTTGGTCATGTCCGCAAAAATGTATTGGCCTTTACGTTCGTTGTAAATCATCCTAGAATCCCAAAACTATCGGCAGTAGCTCATGAAAACAGCCATAAACCACAAAAGTGATGACTTTTGGTCAAACCTCTCGAACTTATAAATCGTCCTGGAACACCAAAACTGTGGGCAATAACTCATGAAATGGCCATAAAACTCAAAAAAGACGAGTTCTTGATCATAACTTTGAAACATGAAAATCGACTTGGAACCCCAAAACTATAGGCAATAGCTCACAAAAACGGCGATAAAACGCAAAAATGATGATTTTTTGGTCAAACCTCTCGAACTTGTAAAACGCCCTGGAACACAAAAAATTGTGTGAAGTAACTCATGAAATGGCCATAAAACGCAAAAAGAACGAGTTCTTGGTCATAACTCTGAAACATGTAAATCGACCTGGAACCCCTAAACTATAGGAAATAGCTCAAGAAAACGGCCATAAAACGCAAAAACGACGACTCTTTGGTCATACCTCTCAAATATGTAAATCGCCATGAAACCCCAAAATTGTGGGCAATGGCTCATGAAAACGGCCATAAAACATGAAAATGACGAGTTCTTGGTCATGCCCACAAAAATATATTGGGCTTTATGTTCGTTGTAATTCACCCTGGAACCCCAAAACTATAGAAAATAGCTCATGAAAATGGCCATAATACGCAAAAACGACGACATTTTGGTCATTCCTCTGAAACATGTAAATCGCCCTGGACCCCAAAACTATAGAAACTAGCTCATGAAAACGGCCATAAAACACGAAAACGATGAATTTTTGGTCATGCCCGATGTATTGGCCTTTACTTTCTTTGTAAATCACCTTGGAACCCCAAAATATGGATAATAACTCATGAAAATGGCCATAAAACGCAAAGAGACGATTTTTTGGTCATAACTTTGAAACATGTAAATCGCCCCGGAATCCCAAAACTATCGGAAGTAGCTCATGAAAACGGCCATAAAACACAAAAGTGATAACTTTTTGGTCAAACCTCTCGAACTTGTAAATCATCGTAGAACACCAAAACTGTGGGCAATAACTCATCAAATCGCCATAAAACGCAAAAAGACAAGTTCTTGAGCATAACTCTAAAACATGAAAATCGCATGGAACCCCAAAACTATAGGCAATAGCTTATGAAAACGGCGATAAAACGCAAAAATGATTACTTTTTGGTCAAACCTCTCGAACTTGTAAATCTCCCTGGAACACAAAAAAATGTGGGAAATAACTCATGAAATGGACATAAAACACAAAAAAGACGAGTTCATCGTCATAACTCTGAAACATGTAAATCGACCACTACTAGGAAAACGGCTATAGGTAATCTACACTTCTGTGGCGCACTTGCTAGTGGTGCCCCACGGGTAAAATAGGCGTGGCGCACTGCCCACAGGTGCCCTACGGCTAACTGTCATAACCATGGCGCACATGGGAGTGGTGCACCACGGCTATATGTGGGCAAGGGCACATGTGGCCACAGCACACATACCCGTAGCACACTAGGTCAAGGTGCGCTACGGATGTGTCACTTATCCGTAGGGCACCTTGACCTAGTGCGCTACGGGTATGTTTGCTGCAGCAGCTGGGTCAACTTAGCCGTGGGGCACTCTGCCCTAGTGCCCTACGGCAAAGTGGCATGCACCAACTCCACCCCCTCCCCCCGTGGATCGCCTTTTTAGGCTTTGCAAAAAATAAAAGTAAATGATAAACACTTCAAAAAATTAAATCCTTTCATATTTAGGTAGGTAATGTGGTATAGCTTCTAGTAAAATTAACAAACATTAGTTTCGACTTTATTTGCAAACAAAAGTTATGCCACGGTAAAAAGGCCGTAATTTTTGCATACGATATCGAAAAAAATCGTATAATATACCAAAATGACGAGAACGAGATTTCGCATCTGCTCGCAATGACCTCCGGTCGTTTAGCGATTATTTAGATTTTCAAAATTCGAAAAAACTAAAAAGTTATGGTCAAAAGACTATTTTTTCCTGCAGAAAAAAAAGATGGCAACTTACCCGTAGCGCACCACTACCTAGTGCGCTACAAGTAAGTTGGGCGGGATTCAAAATTTGAATCCCCACCCCGCCCACAACCCCTTTTCTTGTCCCTCCACTTCTCTCCTTTTCCTTTTCCTAACTTCTCATTTCCTTCTTCTTCACCTCCTTCTCTTTCTCCTTCTCATTTTCCTCCTCCTCCTCCTTCTCTTTCTCTTTCTCCTTCTCCTTCTCCTCCTCTTCCTCCTCCTTGAAGTGAAGATGGTGACGGCGGCCTCCTCCTTGCAGTTCCGACGAAGAGGCGGCGGGCTCCTTCTTCTCCTTCTCTTCCTCCCCCTCCTTGTAGTTACGACGACGCCGAGGCCTCCTCTTCTTCTCCTCCTCCTCCTCCTCTTCCTCCTCTTCTTCTTCTTCTCCTCCTCCTCTTCTTCTCCTCCTCCTCCTCTTCCTCCTCTTCTTCTCCTCCTCCTCCTTGCATCTAACGACGACGACCTGCACCGACGCGCGAAGGCACTGACTACGGGATCCAGATCTGTCGCTTTTTTTTTGAATTTTGAAATTTATATCCGTGGCGCACAACATGTAGTGCGCCACGGTTATCGTTTCATGCGCGTGGCGCACCTGGACTACTTTCCGTGGCGCACTGGCATGTGCGCCACGCCTATCTCGACACAACTGTGGCGCACCAGGCAGTGCGCCACGGCTATGAGATAGCCATAGCGTGAGGCTCGTGGCGCACTGCTAGTGCGCCATGGATGGCCTTTTGAGGTGCGCCACGAACAGGCGTTTTCCTAGTAGTGGACCTGGAACCCCAAAACTATAGGAAATAGCTCATGAAAACGACCATAAAACGCAAAAATACGAGTTTTTGGTCATAACTCTAAAACACGTAAATCTCCCTCGAACCCCAAAACTATAGGCAATAGCTCGTCAAAACGACCATAAAACGCAAAAACGACTACTTTTTGTTCATACCTCTGAAAAATATAAATCGCCCTGAAACCCCAAACTATAGGCAGTAGCTCATGAAAACGGCCATAAAACGTAGAAACGACGACTTTTTGGTCATACCTCTCAAACATATAAATCTCCCGGAAACCCCAAAAATGTGGGTAATAGCTCGTCAAAACAACCATAAAACATGAAAACGACGAGTTCTTGGTCATGGCCGCAAAACTATATCGTGCTTTACGTTCGTTGTAAATTACCGTGAAACCACAAAACTATGGGCTATAGCTCATGAAAACGGTCATAAAACGCAAAATACGATTTTTTGGTCATAACTCTGAAACATGTAAATCTCCCAGAAACCCCAAAACTATGGGCAGCACATGAAAACGGCATAAAACACTTAAAACGACGAAGTTCTTGGTCATGCCCACAAATATTTATTGGGCTTACGCTCGTTGTAAATCACCCGAACCCCAAAACTATAGGCAATAACTCATGAAAATGGCCATAAATGCAAACGACGATTTTGCTTGTAACTCAAACATGTAAGTCTCCCTGGAACCCCAAAATTATTGGCAATAGCTCATGAAAACGGCCATAAACCACAAAAGTGATGACTTTTTTTGTCAAACCTCTTGAACTTGTAAATCGTCCGGGAACACCAAAATTGTGGGCAATAACTCATGAAATGGCAATAAAATGCAAAAAAGACGAGTTCTTGATCATAACTCTAAAACATGAAAATCGACTTGGAACCCCAAAACTATAGGCAATAGCTCACGAAAACGACGATCAAACGGAAAATGATGACTTTTTGGTCAAACCTCTCGAAATTGTAAATCGCCCAGGAACACAGAAAAACTGTGGGAAATAACTCATGAAATGGCCATAAAATGCAAAAAGACGAGTTTTGGGTCATAACTCTAAAACATGTAAATCTACCTGGAACCCCAAAACTATAGGCAATAGCTCATCAAAACGGCCATAAAACGGAAAAACGACGACTTTTTGGTCATACCTCTAAAAAATATAAATCGCCTGGAACCCCAAAACTATAAGCACTAGCTCATGAAAACGGCCATAAAACGCAGAAATGATGACTTTTTGGTCATGCCTCACAAACATGTAAATCTCCCTGGAACCTCAAAACTGTGGGTAATAGCTCATGAAAACAACAATAAAACACGAAAACGACGAGTTCTTGGTCATGGCGCAAAACTGTATCGCGCTTTACGTTCGTTGTAAATCACCCTGAAAGCACAAAACTATGGGCAAATATCTCATGAAAATGGCCATAAAACTCAAAGAGACGATTTTTTGGTCATAACTCTGAAACATTTAAATTGCCCTGGAATCCCAAAACTATCGGCAGTAGCTCATGAAAACGGCCATAAACCACAAAAGAGATGACTTTTGGTCAAACCTCTCGAACTTATAAATCGTCCTGGAACACCAAAACTGTGGGCAATAACTCATGAAATGGCCATAAAACTCAAAAAAGACTAGTTCTTGATCATAACTCTGAAACATGTAAATTGACTTGGAACCCCAAAACTATAGGCAATAGCTCACAAAAACGGCGATAAAACGCAAAAATGATGACTTTTTGGTCAAACCTCTCGAACTTGTAAAACGCCCTGGAACATAAAAAATTGTGTGAAGTAACTCATGAAATGGCCATAAAACGCAAAAAGAACGATTTCTTGGTCATAACTCTGAAACATGTAAATCGACCTGGAACCCCCAAACTATAGGAAATAGCTCAAGAAAACGGCCATAAAACGCCAAAACGACGACTCTTTGGTCATACCTCTCAAATATGTAAATCGCCATGAAACCCCAAAATTGTGGGCAATGGCTCATGAAAACGGCCATAAAACACGAAAACGACGAGTTCTTGGTCATGCCCACAAAAATATATTGGGCTTTATGTTCGTTGTAATTCACACTGGAACCCCAAAACTATAGAAAATAGCTCATGAAAATGGCCAAAAAACGCAAAAACGATGACTTGTTGGTCATTCCTCTCAAACATGTAAATCGCCCTGGACCCCAAAACTATAGGAAATAGCTCATGAAAACGGCCATAAAACACGAAAACGATGAATTTTTGGTCATGCCCGATGTATTGGCCTTTACTTTCTTTGTAAATCACCTTGGAACCCCAAAATATGGATAATAACACATGAAAATGGCCATAAAACGCAAAGAGACGATTTTTTGGTCATAACTTTGAAACATGTAAATCGCCCCGGAATCCCAAAACTATCGGAAGTAGCTCATGAAAACGGCCATAAAACACAAAAGTGATAACTTTTTGGTCAAACCTCTCGAACTTGTAAATCATCGTAGGACACCAAAACTGTGGGCAATAACTCATCAAATGGCCATAAAACGCAAAAAGACGAGTTCTTGAGCATAACTCTGAAACATGAAAATCGCCTGGAACCCAAAAACTATAGGCAATAACGCATGAAAACAGCCATAAACTTAAAAACGACAAGTTTCTGGTCATACCTCTCAAACATGTAAATAGTCCTGAACCCTAAAACTATGGGCAATAACTCATGAAAATGGCCATAAAACACAAAAAATACGACTTTTTGGCCATAACTCTAAAAAAATATATCGCCCTGAAACACCAAAACTGTAGGCAATAGCTCATGAAAACGGCCATAAAATGCAAAAAAGATGACTTTTTGGTGATACCCCTCAAACATGTAAATCGCCCTGAAACGCCCAAACCGTGGGCAATAGCTCATGAAAACAACCATAAAACACAAAAACGACGAGTTCTTGGTCATGCTCAAGAAATCAGACTTTACATTCGTTGTAAATCACCCTAGAACCCCGAAACTATGGACAATAATTCATGAAAATGGCCATAAAACGCAAAAAGACGAGTTTTCGGTGATAACTCTAAAACATGTAAATCACCAGAACCCCAAAACTATGGGCAATAGGTCATGAAAACGCCATAAAACGCAAAAATGACGAATTTTGGTCAAACCTTTCAAACTTGTAAATCGCCGAACACCAAAACTGGGCAATAACTCATGAAATGGCCATAAACGCAAAAAAGACGAGTTCTTGGTCATAACTCTCAAACATGAAAATCGAATGAAAACTATAGGAAATAGCTCATTAAAACGGCCATAAAACGATGACTTTTTGGTCATACCTCTAAAATATGTAAATCGCCCTGGAAACCCAAAACTGTGGGCAATAGCTCATGAAAACGACCATAAAACACGGAACCGACGAGTTCTTGGTCATGCCCGCAAAACTGTATCGCACTTTACATTCGTTGTAAATCACGAAAGAACTCGTCTTGGAACCCCAAAATTGTGGGCAATAACTCATGAAATGGCAATAAAATATAAAAAAGACGAGTTCTTGATCATAACTCTAAAACATGAAAATCGACTTGGAACCCCAAAACTATTGGCAATAGCTCACGAAAACGGCGATCAAACGCAAAAATGATGACTTTTTGGTCAAACCTCTCGAACTTGTAAATCGCCCAGGAAAACAGAAAAACTGTGGGAAATAACTCATGAAATGGCCATAAAACGCAAAAAGACGAGTTTTTGCTCATAACTCTAAAACATGTAAATCACCTTGGAACCCCAAAACTATAGGCAATAGCTCATCAAAACGGCCATAAAACGGAAAAACGACGACTTTTTGGTCATACCTCTAAAAAATATAAATCGCCTGGAACCCCAAAACTATAAGCAGTAGCTCATGAAAACGGCCATAAAACGCAGAAATGACGACTTTTTGGTCATGCCTCTCAAACATGTAAATCTCCCTGGAACCTCAAAATTGTGGGTAATAGCTCATGAAAACAACCATAAAACACGAAAACGACGAGTTCTTGGTCATGCTCGCAAAACTGTATCGCGCTTTATGTTCGTTGTAAATCACCCTGAAACCACAAAACTATAGGAAAATAACTCATGAAAATGGCCATAAAACGCAAAAGACGATTTTTTGGTCATAACTCTGAAACATGTAAATCGCCCTGAAACCCCAAAACTATAAGAAATAGCTCATGAACATGGCCATAAAACACAAAAACGACGACTTTTTGTTCATACCTCTCAAACATCTAAATCGCCCTGGAAACCCAAAACTATAGGAAATAGCTCATGAAAACGGCCATAAAACACAAAAACGACGACTTTTTGGTCATGTCCGCAAAAATGTATTGGCCTTTACGTTCGTTGTAAATCATCCTAGAATCCCAAAACTATCGGCAGTAGCTCATGAAAACGGCCATAAACCACAAAAGTGATGACTTTTGGTCAAACCTCTCGAACTTATAAATCGTCCTGGAACACCAAAACTGTGGGCAATAACTCATGAAATGGCCATAAAACTCAAAAAAGACGAGTTCTTGATCATAACTTTGAAACATGAAAATCGACTTGGAACCCCAAAACTATAGGCAATAGCTCACAAAAACGGCGATAAAACGCAAAAATGATGATTTTTTGGTCAAACCTCTCGAACTTGTAAAACGCCCTGGAACACAAAAAATTGTGTGAAGTAACTCATGAAATGGCCATAAAATGCAAAAAGAACGAGTTCTTGGTCATAACTCTGAAACATGTAAATCAGCCTGGAACCCATAAACTATAGGAAATAGCTCAAGAAAACGGCCATAAAACGAAAAAACGACGACTCTTTGGTCATACCTCTCAAATATGTAAATCGCCATGAAACCCCAAAATTGTGGGCAATGGCTCATGAAAACGGCCATAAAACATGAAAACGACGAGTTCTTGGTCATGCCCACAAAAATATATTGGGCTTTATGTTCGCTGTAATTCACCCTGGAACCCCAAAACTATAGAAAATAGCTCATGAAAATGGCCATAATACGCAAAAACGACGACATTTTGGTCATTCCTCTGAAACATGTAAATCGCCCTGGACCCCAAAACTATAGAAAATAGCTCATGAAAATGGCCATAAAACACGAAAACGATGAATTTTTGGTCATGCCCGATGTATTGGCCTTTACTTTCTTTGTAAATCACCTTGGAACCCCAAAATATGGATAATAACTCATGAAAATGGCCATAAAACGCAAAGAGACGATTTTTTGGTCATAACTTTGAAACATGTAAATCGCCCTGGAATCCCAAAACTATCGGCAGTGCTCATGAAAATGGCCATAAAACACAAAAGTGATAACTTTTTGGTCAAACCTCTCGAACTTGTAAATCATCGTAGAACACCAAAACTGTGGGCAATAACTCATCAAATGGCCATAAAACGCAAAAAGACGAGTTCTTGAGCATAACTCTAAAACATGAAAATCGCCTGGAACCCCAAAACTATAGGCAATAGCTCATGAAAACGGCGATAAAACGCAAAAATGATTACTTTTTGGTCAAACCTCTCGAACTTGTAAATCTCCCTGGAACACAAAAAACTGTGGGAAATAACTCATGAAATGGACATAAAACACAAAAAAGACGAGTTCATCGTCATAACTCTGAAACATGTAAATCGACCACTACTAGGAAAACGGCTATAGGTAATCTACACTTCTGTGGCGCACTTGCTAGTGGTGCCCCACGGGTAAAATAGGCGTCGCGCACTGCCCACAGGTGCCCTACGGCTAACTGTCATAACCGTGGCGCACATGGGAGTGGTGCGCCACGGCTATATGTGGGCAAGGGCACATGTGGCCACAGCACACATACCCGTAGCGCACTAGGTCAAGGTGCGCTACGGATGTGTCACTTATCCGTAGGGCACCTTGACCTAGTGCGCTACGGGCATGTTTGCTGCAGCAGCTGGGTCAACTTAGCCGTAGGGCACTCTGCCCTAGTGCCCTACGGCAAAGTGGCATGCACCAACTCCACCCCCTCCCCCCGTGGATCGCCTTTTTAGGCTTTGCAAAAAATAAAAGTAAATGATAAACACTTCAAAAAATTAAATCCTTTCATATTTAGGTAGGTAATGTGGTATAGCTTCTAGTAAAATTAACAAACATTAGTTTCGACTTTATTTGCAAACAAAAGTTATGCCACGGTTAGAAGGCCGTAATTTTTGCATACGATATCGAAAAAAATCGTATAATATACAAAAATGACGAGAACGAGATTTCGCATCTGCTCGCAATGACCTCCGGTCGTTTAGTGATTATTTAGATTTTCAAAATTCGAAAAAACTAAAAAGTTATGGTCAAAAGACTATTTTTTCCTGCAGAAAAAAAAGATGGCAACTTACCCGTAGCGCACCACTACCTAGTGCGCTACAAGTAAGTTGGGCGGGATTCAAAATTTGAATCCCCACCCTGCCCACTACCCCTTTTCTTGTCCCTCCACTTCTCTCCTTTTCCTTTTCCTAACTTCTCATTTCCTTCTTCTTCACCTCCTTCTCTTTCTCCTTCTCATTTTCCTCCTCCTCCTCCTTCTCTTTCTCCTTCTCCTTCTCCTCCTCTTCCTCCTCCTTGAAGTGAAGATGGTGACGGCGGCCTCCTCCTTGCAGTTCCGACGAAGAGGCGGCGGGCTCCTTCTTCTCCTTCTCTTCCTCCCCCTCCTTGTAGTTACGACGACACCGAGGCCTCCTCTTCTTCTCCTCCTCCTCCTCCTCCTCTTCCTCCTCTTCTTCTTCTTCTCCTCCTCCTCTTCTTCTCCTCCTCCTCCTCTTCCTCCTCTTCTTCTCCTCCTCCTCCTTTCATCTAACGACGACGACCTGCACCGACGCGCGAAGGCACTGACTACGGGATCCAGATCTGTCGCTTTTTTTTTGAATTTTGAAATTTATATCCGTGGCGCACAACATGTAGTGCGCCACGGTTTCATTCATGCGCGGCGCACTGGACTACTTTCCGTGGCATGCGCCACGCCTATTCGACACAACTGGCGCAGTGCAATGCGCCATGGCTATGAGATAGCTGTAGCGTGAGGCCCGTGGCGCACTGCTAGTGCGCCACAGATGGCCTTTTCAGGTGCGCCACGAACAGGCGTTTTCCTAGTAGTGGACCTGGAACCCCAAAACTATAGGAAATAGCTCATGAAAACGGCCATAAAATGCAAAAATACGAGTTTTTGGTCATAACTCTAAAACACGTAAATCTCCCTCGAACCCCAAAACTATAGGCAATAGCTCGTCAAAATGACCATAAAACGCAAAAACGACTACTTTTTGTTCATACCTCTGAAAAATATAAATCGCCCTGAAACCCCAAACTATAGGCAGTAGCTCATGAAAACGGCCATAAAACGCAGAAACGATGACTTTTTGGTCATACCTCTCAAACATGTAAATCTCCCGGAAACCCCAAAACTGTGGGTAATAGCTCGTCAAAACAACCATAAAACATGAAAACGACGAGTTCTTGGTCATGGCCGCAAAACTATATCGTGCTTTACGTTCGTTGTAAATTACCGTGAAACCACAAAACTATGGGCTATAGCTCATGAAAACGGTCATAAAACGCAAAATACGATTTTTTGGTCATAACTCTGAAACATGTAAATCTCCCAGAAACCCCAAAACTATGGGCAATAGCACATGAAAACGGGCATAAAACACGAAAACGACGAGTTCTTGGTCATGCCCACAAATATTTATTGGGCTTTACGTTCGTTGTAAATCACCCTGGAACCCCAAAACTATAGGCAATAACTCATGAAAATGGCCATAAATGCAAAACGACGATTTTTGCTTGTAACTCTGAAACATGTAAGTCTCCCTGGAACCCCAAAATTATTGGCAATAGCTCATGAAAACGGCCATAAACCACAAAAGTGATGACTTTTTTTGTCAAACCTCTTGAACTTGTAAATCGTCCGGGAACACCAAAATTGTGGGCAATAACTCATGAAATGGCAATAAAATGCAAAAAAGACGAGTTCTTGATCATAACTCTAAAACATGAAAATCGACTTGGAACCCCAAAACTATAGGCAATAGCTCACGAAAACGACGATCAAACGGAAAATGATGACTTTTTGGTCAAACCTCTCGAAATTGTAAATCGCCCAGGAAAACAGAAAAACTTAGGGAAATAACTCATGAAATGGCCATAAAATGCAAAAAGACGAGTTTTTGGTCATAACTCTAAAACATGTAAATCTCCCTGGAACCCCAAAACTATAGGCAATAGCTCATCAAAACGGCCATAAAACGGAAAAACGACGACTTTTTGGTCATACCTCTAAAAAATATAAATCGCCTGGAACCCCAAAACTATAAGCAGTAGCTCATGAAAACGGCCATAAAACGCAGAAATGATGACTTTTTGGTCATGCCTCACAAACATGTAAATCTCCCTGGAACCTCAAAACTGTGGGTAATAGCTCATGAAAACAACAATAAAACACGAAAACGACGAGTTCTTGGTCATGCCGCAAAACTGTATCGCGCTTTACGTTCGTTGTAAATCACCCTGAAAGCACAAAACTATGGGCAAATATCTCATGAAAATGGCCATAAAACTCAAAGAGACGATTTTTTGGTCATAACTCTGAAACATGTAAATCGCCCTGGAATCCCAAAACTATCGGCAGTAGCTCATGAAAACGGCCATAAACCACAAAAGTGATGACTTTTGGTCAAACCTCTCGAACTTATAAATCGTCCTGGAACACCAAAACTGTGGGCAATAACTCATGAAATGGACATAAAACTCAAAAAAGACTAGTTCTTGATCATAACTCTGAAACATGAAAATCGACTTGGAACCCCAAAACTATAGGCAATAGCTCACAAAAACGGCGATAAAACGCAAAAATGATGACTTTTTGGTCAAACCTCTCGAACTTGTAAAACGCCCTGGAACGTAAAAAATTGTGTGAAGTAACTCATGAAATGGCCATAAAACGCAAAAAGAACGATTTCTTGGTCATAACTCTGAAACATGTAAATCGACCTGGAACCCCCAAACTATAGGAAATAGCTCAAGAAAACGGCCATAAAACGCCAAAACGACGACTCTTTGGTCATACCTCTCAAATATGTAAATCGCCATGAAACCCCAAAATTGTGGGCAATGGCTCATGAAAACGGCCATAAAACACGAAAACGACGAGTTCTTGGTCATGCCCACAAAAATATATTGGGCTTTATGTTCGTTGTAAATCACCCTGGAACCCCAAAACTATAGAAAATAGCTCATGAACATGGCCATAAAACGCAAAAACGACGAATTTTTGGTCATTCCTCTCAAACATGTAAATCACCCTGGAACCCCAAAACTATAGGAAATAGCTCATGAAAACGGCCATAAAACACGAAAACGATGAATTTTTGGTCATACCCGATGTATTGTCCTTTACTTTCTTTGTAAATCACCTTGGAACCCCAAAATATGGATAATAACTCATGAAAATGGCCATAAAACGTAAAGAGACGATTTTTTGGTCATAACTTTGAAACATGTAAATCGCCCCGGAATCCCAAAACTATCGGAAGTAGCTCATGAAAACGGCCATAAAACACAAAAGTGATAACTTTTTGGTCAAACCTCTCGAACTTGTAAATCGTCGTAGAGGACACCAAAACGGGCAATAACTCATCAAATGGCCATAAACGCAAAAGACGAGTTCTTGAGCATAACTCTAAAACATGAAAATCGCCTGGAACCCCAAAACTATAGGCAATAGCTCATGAAAACGGCGATAAAACGCAAAAATGATTACTTTTTGGTCAAACCTCTCGAACTTGTAAATCTCCCTGGAACACAAAAAACTGTGGGAAATAAATCATGAAATGGACATAAAACACAAAAAAGACGAGTTCATCGTCATAACTCTGAAACATGTAAATCGACCTAGAACCCCAAAACTATAGGAAATAGCTCATGAAAATGGCCATAAAACGCAGAAAGACGAGTTTTTGGTCATAACTCTAAAACATGTAAATCTCCCTGGAACCCCAAAACTATTGGCAATAGCTCGTCAAAACGACCATAAAACGCAAAAACGACGACTTTTTGTTCATACCTCTGAAAAATATAAATCGCCCTGGAACCCCAAACTATAGGCAGTAGCTCATGAAAACGGCAATAAAACGCAGAAACTATGACTTTTTGGTCATACCTCTCAAACATGTAAATCTCCCGGAAACTCCAAAACTGTGGGTAATAGCTCATCAAAACAACCATAAAACACGAAAACGACGAGTTGTTGGTCATGCCCGCAAAACTATATCGTGCTTTACGTTCGTTGTAAATCACCCTGAAACCACAAAACTATGGTCAATAGCTCATGAAAACGGCCATGAAACGCAAAAGACGATTTTTTGGTCATAACTCTGAAACATGTAAAACGCCCAGAAACCCCAAATCTATGGGCAATAGCTCATGAAAACGGGAATAAAACACGAAAACGACGAGTTCTTGGTGATGCCCGCAAAAATTTATTGGGCTTTACTTTCATTGTAAATCACCCTGGAACCCCAAAACTATAGGCAATAACTCATGAAAATGGCCATAAAATGCAAAAAGACGATTTTTGGTTGTAACTCTGAAACATGTAAGTCGCCCTGGAACCCCCAAATTATCGGCAATAGCTCATGAAAACGGCCATAAACCACAAAAGTGATGACTTTTTTATCAAACCTCTTGAACTTGTAAATCGTCCAGGAACACCAAAATTGTGGGCAATAACTCATGAAATGGCAATAAAATGCAAAAAAGACGAGTTCTTGATCATAACTCTAAAACATGAAAATTGACATGGAACCCCAAAACTATAGGCAATAGCTCACGAAAACGGCGATCAAACGCAAAAATGATGACTTTTTGGTCAAACCTCTCGAATTTGTAAATCGCCCAGGAACATAGAAAAAATTTGGGAAATAACTCATGAAATGGCCATAAAACGCAAAAAGACGAGTTTTTGGTCATAACTCTAAAACATGTAAATCGCCCTGGAACCCCAAAACTATAGGCAATAGCTCATCAAAACGGCCATAAAACGGAAAAACGACGACTTTTTGGTCATACCTCTAAAAAATATAAATCGCCTGGAACCCCAAAACTATAAGCAGTAGCTCATGAAAACGGCCATAAAACGCAGAAATGACAACTTTTTGGTCATGCCTCTCAAACATGTAAATCTCCCTAGAACCTCAAAACTGTGGGTAATAGCTCATGAAAACAACCATAAAACACGAAAACGACGAGTTCTTGGTCATGCCCGCAAAACTGTATCGCGCTTTATGTTCGTTGTAAATCACCCTGAAACCTAAAAAACTATGGGCAAATAACTCATGAAAATGGCCATAAAACGCGAAAGACGATTTTTTGGTCATAACTCTGAAACATGTAAATTGCCCTGAAACCCCAAAAATATAAGAAATAGCTCATGAACATGGCCATAAAACACAAAAACGATGACTTTTTGGTCATACCTCTCAAACATGTAAATCGCCTTGGAAACCCAAAACTATAGGAAATAGCTCATGAAAACGGCCATAAAACACAAAAAACGACGATTTTCTGGTCATGCCCGCAAAAATGTATTGGCCTTTACGTTCGTTGTAAATCAACCTAGAACCCCAAAACTATGGGCAATAACTCATGAAAAAGGCCATAAACGCAAAGAGACGATTTTTTTGTCATAACTCTGAAACATGTAAATCGCCCTGGAATCCCAAACCTATCGGCAGTAGCTCATCAAAAAGGCCATAAACCACAAAAGTGATGACTTTTTGTTCAAACCTCTCAAAGTTATAAATCGTCCTGGAACACCAAAACTGTGGGCAATAACTCATGAAATGGCCATAAAACGCAAAAAAGACGAGTTCTTGATCATAACTCTAAAACATGAAAATCGATTTGGAACCCCAAACCTATAGGCAATAGCTCATGAAAACGGCGATAAAACGCAAAAAAGATAACTTTTTGGTCAAACCTCTCGAACTTGTAAATCGCCCTGGAAAACAAAAACCTGTGTGAAATAACTCATGAAATAGCCATAAAACGCAAAAAGAGGAGTTCTTGGTCATAACTCTAAAACATGTAAATCAACCTGGAACACCCAAACTATAGGAAATAGCTCAAGAAAACGGCGATAAAACTCAAAAACGACGACTCTTTGGTCATACCTCTCAAATATGTAAATCGCCATGAAACCCCAAAATTGTGGGCAATGGCTCATGAAAATGGCCATTAAACACGAAAACGACGAGTTCTTGGTCATGCCCACAAAAATATATTGGGCTTTATGTTCATTGTAAATCACCCTGGAACCCCAAAACTATAGAAAATAGCTCATGAAAATGGCCATCAAACGCAAAAACGAAGACTTTTTGGTCATTCCTCTCAAACATTTAAATCGCCCTGGAACCCCAAAACTATAGGAAATAGCTCATGAAAACGGCCATAAAACACGAAAACGATGACTTTTTGGTCATGCCCGATGTATTGGCCTTTACTTTCTTTGTAAATTACCTTGGAACCCCAAAATATGGATAATAACTCATGAAAATGGCCATAAAACGCAAAGAGACGATTTTTTGGTCATAACTTTGAAACATGTAAATCGCCCTGGAATCCCAAAACTAACGGTAGTAGCTCATGAAAACGGCCATAAAACACAAAAGTGATACTTTTTGGTCAAACCTCTCGAACTTGTAAATCGTCGTAGAACACCAAAACTGTGGGCAATAACTCATCAAATGGCCATAAAACACAGAAAAGACGAGTTCTTGATCATAAATCTGAAACATGAAAATCGCGTAGAACCCCAAAACTATAGGCAATAGCTCATGAAAACGGCGATAAAACGCAAAAATGATTACTTTTTGGTCAAACCTCTCGAACTTGTAAATCGCCCTAGAACACAAAAAACTGTGGAAAATAACTCATGAAATGGACATAAAACACAAAAAAAACGAGTTCATGGTCATAACTCTAAAACATGTAAATCGACCACTACTAGGAAAACGGCTATAGGTAATCCACATTTCTGTGGCGCACTTTCTAGTGGTGCCCCACGGGTAAAATAGGCGTGGCGCACTGCCCACAGGTGCCCTACGGCTAACTGTCATAACCGTGGCGCACATGGGAGTGGTGCGCCACGGCTATATGTGGGCCAGGGCACATGTGGCCACAACACACATCCCCGTAGCACACTAGGTCAAGGTGCGCTACGGATGTGTCACTTATCCGTAGGGCACCTTGACCTAGTGCGCTACGGGCATGTTTACTGCAGCAGCTGGGTCAACTTAGCCGTAGGGCACTCTGCCCTACTGACCTACGGCAAAGTGGCATGCACCAACTCCACCCCCCTCCCCCCGTGGATCGCCTTTTTAGGCTTTGCAAAAAATAAAAGAAAATGATAAACACTTCAAAAAATTAAATCCTTTCATATTTAGGTAGGTAATGTGGTATAGCTTCTAGTAAAATTAACAAACATTAGTTTCGACTTTATTTACAAACAAAATTCATGCCACGGTAAAAAGGCCGTAACTTTTGCATACAATATCGAAAACAATCGTATAATATACCAAAATGACGAGAACGAGACTTCGCATCTGCTCGCAATGACCTCCGGTCGTTTAGCGATTATTTAGATTTTCAAAATTCGAAAAAAGTAAAAAGTTACGGTCGAAAGACTGTTTTTTCCTGCAGAAAAAAAAGATGGCAACTTACCCGTAGCGCACCACTACCTAGTGCGCTACAAGTAAGTTGGGCGGGATTCAAAATTTGAATCCCCACCCCGCCCACTACCCCTTTTCTTGTCCCTCCACTTCTCTCCTTTTCCTTTTCCTCCCTTCTCATTTCCTTCTTCTTCATCTCCTTCTCATTTTCCTCCTCCTCCTCCTTCTCTTTCTCCTTCTCCTTCTCCTCCTCTTCCTCCTCCTTGAAGTGACGATGGTGACGGCGGCCTCCTTCTTGCAGTTCCGATGAAGAGCCGGCGGGCTCCTTCTTCTCCTTCTCTTCCTCCCCCTCCTTGTAGTTTCGACGACGCCGAGGCCTCCTCTTCTTCTTCTCCTCCTCCTCCTCCTCCTCTTCCTCCTCTTATTCTTCTTCTTCTTCTCCTCCTCCTCTTTTTCTCCTCCTCTTCCTCCTCTTCTTCTCATCCTCCTCCTTGCATCTAACGATTTACGAGGTGATTTACGAGGCGGCAGGTGATGACGGCGATTTAATGACGACGACCTGCACCGACGCTGGCCGTGAAGGAACCATAACCAGATCTGTCGCTTTTTTTTTGAATTTTGAAATTTATATACGTGGCGCACAACACATAGTGCGCCACGGTTATCGTTTCATTCGCGTGGCGCACCTGGACTACTTTCCGTGGCGATCGGCATGTGCGCCACGCCTATCTCGACACAACCGGCGCACTGTGCAATGCGCCATGGCTATGAGATAGTCAGAAGGCGTGAGGCGAGTGGCGCCATTTGCTATGCAGAAGCGCCACGAACAGGCGTTTTCCTAGTAGTGGACCTGGAACCCCAAAACTATGGGCAATAGCTCATGAAAATGGCCATAAAACGCAAAGAGACGATTTTTTGGTCATAACTCTAAAACATGTAAATCTCCCTGGAACCCCACAACTATAGGCAATAGCTCGTCAAAACGACCATCAAACGCAAAAAGGACGACTTTTTGTTCATACCTCTAAAAAATATAAATCGCCCTGGAACCCCAAACTATAGGCAGTAGCTCATGAAAACGGCCGTAAAACGCAGAAACGACGACTTTTTGGTCATACCTCTCAAACATGTAAATCTCCCGGAAACCCCAAAACTGTGGGTAATAGCTCGTCAAAACAACCATAAAACATGAAAACGACGAGTTCTTGGTCATGCCCGCAAAACAATATCGTGATTTACGTTCATTGTAAATCACCCTGAAACCACAAAACTATGGGCAATAGCTCATGAAAATGGCCATAAAACGCAAAATACGATTTTTTGGTCATAACTCTGAAACATGTAAATCTCCCAGAAACCCCAAAACTATGGGCAATAGCTCATGAAAACGGGCATAAAACACGAAAACGACGAGCTCTTGGTCATGCCCGCAAATATTTATTGGGCTTTACGTTCGTTGTAAATCACCCTGGAACCCCAAAACTATAGGCAATAACTCATGAAAATGGCCATAAAGTGCAACAAGCCGATTTTTGGTTGTAACTCTGAAACATGTAAGTCGCCTTGGAACCCCAAAATTATGGGCAATAGCTCATGAAAACGGCCATAAACCACAAAAGTGATGACTTTTTTGTCAAACCTCTTGAACTTGTAAATCGTCCGGGAACACCAAAATTGTGGGCAATAACTCATGAAATGGCAATAAAATGCAAAAAAGACGAGTTCTTGATCATAACTCTAAAACATGAAAATCGACTTGGAACCCCAAAACTATAGGCAATAGCTCACGAAAACGGCGATCAAACGCAAAAATGATGACTTTTTGGTCAAACCTCTCGAACTTGTAAATCGCCCAGGAACACACAAAAAACTGTGGGAAATAACTCATGAAATGGCCATAAAACGCAAAAAGACGAGTTTTTGGTCATAACTCTAAAACATGTAAATCGCCCTGGAACCCCAAAACTATAGGCAATAGCTCATCAAAACGGCCATAAAACGGAAAAACGATGACTTTTTGGTCATACCTCTAAAAAATATAAATCGCCTCGAACCCCAAAACTATAAGCAGTAGCTCATGAAAACGGCCATAAAACGCAGAAATGACGACTTTTTGGTCATGCCTCACAAACATGTAAATCTCCCTGGAACCTCAAAATTGTGGGTAATAGCTCATGAAAACAACCATAAAACACGAAAACGACGAGTTCTTGGTCATGCCGCAAATCTGTATCGCGCTTTACGATCGTTGTAAATCACCCTGAAACCACAAATCTATGGGAAAATATCTCATGAAAATGGCCATAAAACGAAAAAGACGATTTTTTGGTCATAACTCTGAAACATGTAAATCGCCCTGAAACCCCAAAACTATAAGAAATATCTCATGAACATGGCCATAAAACACAAAAGCGACGACTTTTTGGTCATACCTCTCAAACATGTAAATCGCTCTGGAAATCCAAAACTATAGGAAATAGCTCATGAAAACGGCCATAAAACACAAAAACGACGACTTTTTGGTCATGCCCGCAAAAATGTATTGGCCTTTACGTTCGTTGTAAATCATCCTAGAACCCCAAAACTATGGGCAATAACTCATGAAAATGGCCATAAAACTCAAAGAGACGATTTTTTGGTCATAACTCTGAAACATGTAAATCGCCCTGGAATCCCAAAACTATCGGCAGTAGCTCATGAAAACGGCCATAAACCACAAAAGTGATGACTTTTGGTCAAACCTCTCGAACTTATAAATCGTCCTGGAACACCAAAACTGTGGGCAATAACTCATGAAATGGCCATAAAACTCAAAAAAGATGAGTTCTTGATCATAACTCTGAAACATGAAAATCGACTTGGAACCCCAAAACTATAGGCAATAGCTCACAAAAACGGCGATAAAACGCAAAAATGATGATTTTTTTGTCAAACCTCTCGAACTTGTAAAACGCCCTGGAACACAAAAAATTGTGTGAAGTAACTCATGAAATGGCCATAAAACGCAAAAAAGACGAGTTCTTGGTCATGACTCTGAAACATGTAAATCGACCTGGAACCCCCAAACTATAGGAAATAGCTCAAGAAAACGGCCATAAAACGCAAAAACGACGACTCTTTGGTCATACCTCTCAAATATGTAAATCGCCATGAAACCCCAAAATTGTGGGCAATAGCTCATGAAAACGGCCATAAAACACGAAAACGACGAGTTCTTGGTCATGCCCACAAAAATATATTGGGCTTTATGTTCGTTGTAAATCACCCTGGAACCCCAAAACTATAGAAAATAGCTCATGAAAATGGCCATAAAACGCAAAAACGACGACTTTTTGGTCATTCCTCTCAAACATGTAAATCGCCCTGGAACCCCAAAACTATAGGAAATAGCTCATGAAAACGGCCATAAAACACGAAAACGATGAATTTTTGGTCATGCCCGATGTATTGGCCTTTACTTTCTTTGTAAATCACCTTGGAACCCCAAAATATGGATAATAACTCATGAAAATGGCCATAAAACGCAAAGAGACGATTTTTTGGTCATAACTTTGAAACATGTAAATCGCCCTGGAATCCCAAAACTATCGGCAGTAGCTCATGAAAACGGCCATAAAACACAAAAGTGATAAATTCTTGGTCAAACCTCTCGAACTTGTAAATTATCGTAGAACACCAAAACTGTGGGCAATAACTCATCAAATGGCCATATAACGCAAAAAGACGAGTTCTTGAGCATAAGTCTGAAACATGAAAATCGCGTGGAACCCCAAAACTATAGGCAATAGCTCATGAAAACGGCGATAAAACGCAACAATGATTACTTTTTGGTCAAACCTCTCGAACTTGTAAATCTCCCTGGAACACAAAAAACTGTGGGAAATAACTCATGAAATGGACATAAAACACAAAAAAGACGAGTTCATGGTCATAACTCTGAAACATGTAAATCGACCTGGAACCCCAAAACTATAGGAAATAGCTCATGAAAACGGCCATAAAACGCAAAAAGACGAGTTTTTGGTCATAACTCTAAAACATGTAAATCTCCCTGGAACCCCAAAACTATAGGCAATAGCTCGTCAAAACGACCATAAAACGCAAAAACGACGACTTTTTGTTCATACCTCTGAAAAATATAAATCGCCCTGGAACCCCAAACTATTGGCAGTAGCTCATGAAAACGGCCGTAAAACGCAGAAACGACGACTTTTTGGTCATACCTCCCAAACATGTAAATCTCCCAGAAACCCCAAAACCGTGGGTAATAGCTCGTCAAAACAACCATAAAACACGAAAACGACGAGTTCTCGGTCATGCCCGCAAAACTACATCATGCTTTACGTTCGTTGTAAATCACCCTGAAACCACAAAACTATGGGCAATAGCTCATGAAAACAGCCATAAAACGCAAAAGACGATTTTTTGGTCATAACTCTGAAACATGTAAATCGCCCAGAAACCCCAAAACTATGGGCAATACCTCATGAAAACGGGCATAAAACACGAAAACGACGAGTTCTTGGTCATGCCCGCAAAAATTTATTAGGCTTTACGATCGTTGTAAATCACCCTAGAACCCCAAAACTATAAGCAATAACTCATGAAAATGGCCATAAAATGCAAAAATACGATTTTTAGTTGTAACTCTGAAACATGTAAGTCGCCCTGGAACCCCAAAATTATGGGCAATAGCTCATGAAAACGGCCATAAACCACAAAAGTGATGACTTTTTTGTTAAACCTCTTGAACTTGTAAATCGTCCGGGAACACCAAAATTGTGGGCAATAACTCATGAAATGGCAATAAAATGCAAAAAAGACGACTTCTTGATCATAACTCTAAAACATGAAAATCGACTTGGAACCCTAAAACTATAGGCAATAGCTCACGAAAATGGCGATCAAACGGAAAAATGATGAATTTTTGGTCAAACCTCTCGAACTTGTAAATCGCCCAGGAACACAGAAAAACTGTGGGAAATAACTCATGAAATGGCCATAAAACGCAAAAAGACGAGTTTTTGGTCATAACTCTAAAACATGTAAATCTCCCTGGAACCCCAAAACTATAGGCAATAGCTCATCAAAACGGCCATAAAACGGAAAAACGACGACTTTTTGGTCATACCTCTAAAAAATATAAATCGCCTCGAACTCCAAAACTATAAGCAGTAGCTCATAAAAACAGCCATAAAATGCAGAAATGACGACTTTTTGGTCATGCCTCACAAACATGTAAATCTCCCTAGAACCTCAAAAATGTGGGTAATAGCTCATGAAAACAACCATAAAACACGAAAACAATGAGTTCTTGGTCATGCCCACAAAACTGTATCGCGCTTTACGTTCATTGTAAATCACCCTGAAACCATAAAACTATGGGCAAACTGAAGGGAATATGCCCTGAGAGGCAATAATAAAGTTTTTATTATGTGTATTCCAAGTATATGATAGATGTTTATTTTGCATGCTATAATTGTATTAATACGGAAACGTTAATACATGTGTGTTTAATAAACAAACAGAAAGTTCCTAGTTATGCCTCTCTTATAAACTAGCTCGTTGATTAACAAGATGATCAAGGTTTCCTGATCATGGACAATGGATGTTGTCAATAACGGGATCACAACATTAGTGTAATGGTGTGATGAACATTCATCCGAAGTATAGCATTACGATCAAAGTCATTGAGTTTATATTGCTATAACAACTTACGAAGTGATCCTAATCCTTAGACCATGAGATCATGTCAATCACTAACACCGGAAGAGTTTCTTGATAACATCAAACGTCACACGGTAACAGGGTGATTATAAAGATGGATTCAGAACTAATAAAGTGTTATGTTGATGCTCATGGATCGAGAGTGGAATTTGTTCATCCCGATGACGGATAGATATACTCTGGGCCCTCTCTGTGATATCACATTGATTAGCTTGCAAGCAAGTGATTTGATCACTAGAATGTTATATCATAGGAACGAGAAAAGAGTGCATGTTGGTAACGAGATCAAACTAGGTATGGAGATACCGATGATCGAATCTTGGACATGTAATATATCGTGAAACAAAGGTATTAAGATACTAGCGTAAAAGGTTCCGACGATCACAAGAAAGTCATTGTTGAATGTGTGGGAGTCAGTATGGGTCTCCAGATCCGCCGATTATTGATCCGAGAGGTCTCGATCATGTCCGCATTATTCACGAACCGTAGGGTGACACACTTAAGAGACACCGACATCCAATTGGAGAAAATGTTTCATGCGAAAGAATGAACAAGCGCAGGAATTTATTTCACTAGATACGAAATAGGTTTTGGTGAAATTGCATAAAGTGGTTATGCATGTGAAATAGAATTCTAGCAAGGGTTATTTGTGAATGTTTGTCATTAAAGTAATTGACAAAATTCTGAATAAAATAAAAGAGTTTTATTTAATGAGAGTTTGCATTAAATTTGGTGGAAATTTAATGGGAATTTGAGTGGAGGGATTTAAAGGGCATTTTGTGAGTGGAGTGTCCACCCATGAATGAAGGAGGGAGAGGGCAGCCCATGGCGGCGGCCACCCCCTTGGGTGCCCCCCTCCTCCTATAAAAGGAGCCCCCCTCCTCACTTGTCTCACACACCTCCTCGTGAAGGATCTCTCTCCCCCTCTAGAATTTATCCCCCATGGTCTCGGACAAGCGAGATACATGTTCCCGGTGTCTATTCGGCAAGAAAGAGTTGTGCTTCCGCTGCATCGCTGGAGCGAGCAGGCGGAGGTTGCTCGGTGCCTCGAACGTGTGTGCGAGCATGGATGCGCTGCTGATTTGCGGCGCTAGGACTTCCTCTCGATCTTGAGATCGGCAAGAGATCGTCTACATCAACCACGAGTTGAACTCGTTAAGCTTTGTCGGTCTTCAAGGGTATGTTCTCTACAGATATACATGCGCCCGTTGTTTGTATCTAGTAGATAGATCTTGGTATATAGTTCACATCATAGGAAAAATTTTGTTTTCTATGCGAACCCTGATGGTATCGAGCGGATCTATGCGTAGATACTTTACGGGTAGTACACATATGAGTATGTGGGCGATGATGATCATGTTGTTGCTCCTTTGTTGTAATTTTGGATATTGGTGGCATAGTGGGATGAAGCGGCCCGGACAAACTTTACATGTCCTCGCACATGAGACCTGTTCCATGCTTGACATGCAACTAGTTTGCATAAGTGGCTAGGGTGTGCATCTCTCCTACTATAGTCAATATCTATTTTGCAAGCGAGTTGTCAACAATTTGATTATCCTCGTTGTGGTTCATGTTCGTAGGTAAGAACGGTTCTATCTCGAAAGCCCTAAGCCACGTAAAACTTGCAATGGATAAATTAGAGGCGTCTAGTTTAGATTGTTGCTGGGCTAGTGTTATGATATGGTAGTGTTGTAAGTAGAAGTATGAGATGATACTCTTACAACACACATAGCGTGTAAAATCCATAGACCTTGGATTTACACTTATAGGTATGATAGTGATCATACCATGATGCACATGATAGAGATCATCTGCGGGAACCATATCATTTCACTAATAAACATATGATGTTTGATAGCATCTTACACTACTAGAAAAACGCCTATTCGTGGCGCACATGAAAAGGCCTTCTGTGGCGCACTAGCAGTGCGCCACGGGCCTCGCGCTACGGCTATCTCGTAGCCGTGGCGCACTGCATGGTGCGCCACAGAAGTTTAGATACAGGCGTGGCGCACATGCCGATGCCCACAGAAGTTGGGCAGGTGCGCCACAGCGTATGAACGATAACCGTGGCGCACTAGGTGCTGTGCGCCACGGATGTAAATTCAAAATTCAAAAAAAAAAGCAGATCTGGATGGGGCGCGGGCGGCGGAGAGCACCTGTGAGAGGGGCGAGGCAGAAGCGGCTGACGCGGGCTCGAGGCGGTGTCAGCGGAGAACCCGCGGAGCGGCTCGATGGCTGCGAGGGTGTCAGGCTGGCGGGCCAGGCAGCGATGGCTCGGCGGACTCCCATGGCAGGGCAGCCGGGCGGAGCAGCGCCGCCAGCCGAGGAGGAGGTGGTTGCCGAAGTATGGGTGAGAAAGCGGAGGAGGCGGGGTCATGTGGCGCTTCCATGAGAGGCACGGAGGCGGCTTGGCTCGGCAGGCGGGCTGGGCGAGAGGCTCGGGCAGCTCTGCGGGGAAGGGACTCTGGGGGAGAGGAGGAGAGGCGAGGTGGCCAAAGGCGGGCGGGGTGCTTGCTGGCGAGGGGGCGGGCTTGTGGCCGGAGAGGCAGTGGCGCGAGGAAGGAGGGAGCGTGGGGATGGGTCGTCGGGTGCAGGAGGAAGAAGAGAGAGAGGAGGCGGGGGGAGGTGCCAGGTGGGCCCATGGGTGTGGGGAGACTGTGGGCGGGTCCAGAGTGGGAGCCAGGCTAAGCTTATCCGTGGCGCACTAGGTGTAGGTGCGCCACGGATAAGTCACCCTGTTTTTTTCTGAGCAAAACGGTTTTTGACCATAACTTTTACTCTTTTCAATTTTGAAAATCTAAAAATCGCTAAACGACCTAAAGGGGTTGCAAGCGGATCTGGAATCTCGTTCTCGTCATTTTGGTATATTATCGATTTTTTCGATATCGTATGCAAAAGTTACTACCTTTTACCGTTGCATTACTTTTTTTGCAAATAAAGTGAAACTCATTTACATTAATTTTACTAGAAGCTATACCACATTACCTACCTAAATATGAAAGGATTTAATTTTTTGAAGTGTTTATCATTTCGTTTATTTTTGCAAACCCTAAAAGGCGATCCACGGGGGTGGTGGAGTTGGTGCATGCCACTTAGGCGAGGGCACTAGAGTGCCCTGACAGTTTAATACATCTGGCGCACTAGGCCGAGTGCGCCTAAGTTTGTGGCCGTTCGAGGCGGAGGCGTGCGCTTAGGCGTGGCGCACCCCCCATGTGCGCCACAGATGACACTAACAACCGTGGCGCACATGACTATAGTGCGCCAGATGTTTGGCGGCGTCAACAGGCCTGGACCACACATCCGTGGCGCACTATAGTCATGTGCGCCACGGTTGTTCTAGTTACTAGTAGGGCACTGCCCACAGGTGAGCCACGCCTGTTTTAGCCGTGGGGCACTTCAACCATGTGAGCCACGGATGTGCTGATTACCTATAGCTGTTTTCCTAGTAGTGTTATATTGCTTGTTTAGCGCTTTGTTAGCATAATAATATGATCCCTCATTTAAATATCAAGATAAGAATGTGTTCTTCCTTTATTATGCACCGATTATGTTTTCGTCGCTCCAAGACATCACGTGATGATCGGGTGTTCTTGGATCCACGACCATATTTCGGGTGTAAAACAGTTACACACGCGAATACTAAGGTTCTAACTTGGCGAGCCTAGCATGTACATACATGGCCTCGGAACACGGACCGAAAGGTTAAGCATGAGTCATATAGTTGATATGATGCCCATTTGATGCTCACCTTTGAAGCTATACCGACTCACGTGATGATCGGACTTGGTGTAGTGGATTTGGTTCATGTAATCACCAAAAAGGCACGAGGGATATCGTTTTTGAGTGGGAGTTCATTCGTAATATAGATTAGTTGAACTCGATCTATCATACACTTAGTCTAAACTTTACAAATTCTATTGTAGATGCCACCACCTGCTTTTAATTTCAATGTGTTCATGGAGAAAGAGAAACTAGCAACGAACGGTAGCAACTTTACCGAATGGGCCATGAATTTGAGGATTCTCCTCTCTGCTGCACAAAAGCAATATGTGCTAGAAGCGCCGTTAGGCCCCCCACCTTTAGATGATGCCCCTGACGAGGAGAAGAATGTCTATCAGACTCGTCAGGAGGACCACATCTTAGTTCATTGCGGCATATTGTATTGGCTAGAGCCGGAACTTCGAAAGCGTTTCGAAAACGGCAATGCATTTGATACAATGGGTGAGTTGAAAATAATTTTCGACACACATGCTGCTGTAGAGAGCTACAACGCTCGAAAAAGTTCTTTAGCTGCATGATGGAAGAGCACAGCTCCGTTAGTGAGCATGTACTCAAGATGTCGGATTCGCCGATAAGCTTGTGTCCTTGGGAATATCGATTCCCATTGACTTAGGCATCCATCGGTTCTGGTCTCGCCACCTAGCTATAAGAGCTTGTAATGAACTATAATATGCAAGGCATGAAGAAGTCTCTCCCGAGCTTACATCAATGCTTAAAACTGCGAAGTGGAGATCAAAAGGAACATCAAGTGTTGATGATCAATAGGAACAATGATTTCAAGAAAGACAAGAAGGAAAGCGGAAGGGAAGTAAGGCGGCAAGCTGGTTGCAGCGCTGAAAAACCCGAGTTGGACCTAAGTCGATTCGAGTGCTACTATTGTGGGGACTGCATCGGCGCAATCGCCCCAAGTATCTGGCGAGACAAGAAGGGCAAGGCAAACAAAGGTATATATGATATACATGTTATTGATGTGTACTTGACTAGTGCTCGCAGTAGCACCTGGGTATTTGATACCGGTTCAGTTGCTAATATTTGTAACTCGAATCAGGGGCTGCGGAACAAGCGACCGCTAGCAAGGGGTGAGGTCAAGATGCGTGTCGGCAATGGATCAAGCGTTGATGTGATCGCCATCGAAATGCTGCCTCTCCACTTACCGTCGGGATTAGTTATAAACTTGAATAAATGTTATTTGGTGCCTGCACTGAGCATGAACATTGTATCTGGATCGTGTTTGATGCGAAGTGGTTATTCATTTAAATCCGAGAACAATGTTTGTTCCATTTATATGAATGAAATCTTTTATGGTCATGCACCGATGATGAATGGTTTATTTCTATTAGATCTCGATGATAATGTTACACATATTCATAATGTTGATGCTAAAAGTATTAAACTTAATGATGATATATCCGCATATATGTGGCACTGCCGTCTAGGTCATATTGGCGTTAAACGCATGAAGAAGCTCCATTCGGATGGACTTTTGGAATCACTTGATTATGAATCATTTGATACATGTGAGCCATGCCTTATGGGCAAGATGACTAGAACGCCGTTTCGGTTCAATGGAGCAGGCGGGATTTATTGGAAAGCATACATTCGATGTATGTGGTCCAATGAGTGTCGGTCTTGAGTGGATATCATTATTTTGTTACTTTCACGGATGATTTGAGTAGATACGGTTATATCTACTTGATGAAACACAAGTCTGAAACCTTTGAAAAGTTCAAGGAATTTCAGAATGAAGTGGAAAATCATCGTAATAGAAAGATCAAATTTCTACGGTCCGAGCATGGAGGTGAGTATCTAAGTTACGAGTTTATCACTCACATGAAAGAGTGTGGAATTGTTTCACAACTCACACCTTCCAGAACACCACAGCGAAATGGTGTGTCAAAATGTCGTAATCGTACTTTATTAGATATGGTTCGATCTATGATGTCTCTAACGGACTTGCCGTTGTCATTTTGGGGTTATGCACTAGAAACTGCTGCATTCACTTTAAATCGGGCACCATCTAAATCCGTTGAAAAGACACCGTATGAATTGTGGTTTGGAAACAAACCTAAGCTGTCATTTCTTAAAGTTTGGGGATGCTATGTTTATGTGAAGAAACTTTAACCGGATAAACTCGAACCCAAAGCGGAAAAATGCGTCTTCATAGGATACCCTAAAGAAACTATTGGGTATTCCTTCTATCACAGATCCGAGGGCAAGGTTTTTGTTGCCAAGAATGGATCCTTTCTAGAAAGAGTTTCTCGCGAAAGGTGTGAGTAGTCGGAAGGTAGAACTCGAAGAGGTTGTGGAACCTTCTCTTCAAAGTATGGCGAAGCGAGCGGAAGTTGTTCCGGAGTTGGATCCACCTGTTGAAGAGGAACTAATGATAATGATCATGAAACTCGAAGAGAGTACTACCGAACCTCGCAGTCAAGCAGACGCTGCAGACTCGAGCTGTCACGGAAATCCTCATGAATTTCATGGTTGATGAAAATGATGACCTGCGACGTATGAAGAAGCGATGATGAGCCAGTTCCAACAAATGGTTAGAAGCCATGAAATCCGAGATGGAATCCATGTATGAAAATCAAGTTTGGAACTTGGTGGAATTACCTCCACCGAAAAGGCCGTGGAGAACAAATGGATTTTCAAAAGGAAAACTGATCGATGGTAATGTGACCGTCTATAAAGCTCGACTTGTCGCAAAGGGGTTTCGACAAATTCAAGGAGTTGACTACGATGAGACTTTCTCTCCCGTAGCGATGCTAAAGTCAGTTAGGATTATGTTAGCAATTGCTGCATATTTCGATTATGAGATATGGCAGATGGATGTCAAAACCGCGTTTCTCGCTGGTAATATTGAAGAAGAGTTGTATATGATACAACCAAAGGGTTTTGTCGATCCTAAGGATGCTAACAAGGTGTGCAAGCTTCAGCGATCCATCTATGGATTGAAGCAAGCATCACGAAGTTGGAATCTCCGCTTTGATGAGGTGATCAAAGAGTTTGGATTTGTCCAAACTTATGGAGAAGCTTGTATTTACAAGAAAGTGAGTGGGAGCAATGTGGCATTTCTGATATTATATGTGGATGACATATTATTGATCGAAAATGATATAGATCTTTAAAACAGTGTTAAAAGTTATCTAAACAGCAAATTTTCAATGAAGGACCTAGGTGAAGCGTCATACATATTAGGCATAAAGATCTATAGAGATAGATCTAGGCGCCTAATAGGGCTATCGCAAAGTACATACCTTGATAAGATTTTAAAGAAGTTTAAAATGGACGGAGTAAGAAGGGTTCTTACCTATGTTGCAAGGCAAGACATTGAGTAAGACTCAAAGTCCCGGCGGAAGAAAGAGATAATGGACAAAGTCCCTATGCTTGACCATAGGCTCTATAATGTCATGCTATATACAAGACCGGATGTGGCACATGCTATTAGTTTGACTAGTAGGTACCAATCGGATCAGGTTGAACCTTTGGATAGCGGTCAAGAATATCCTTAAGTACTTACGAAGAACTAAGGATATGTTTCTTGTATACAGAGGTGAAGAAGAGCTCGTCGCTAAGTGTTATGTCGACGCTAGCTTTGACACCGATCCGGATGACTCTAAGTCTCAATCCGGATACGTATTTCTCATGAATGGCGGAGCGGTTAGTTGGAGGAGCTCCAAACAACCGTGGTAGAAGGGTCAACAACGAGGCGAATATGTTCTTTGCTTGAGCGGCTTAGGAAGCAGTTTGGATGAAGGAGTTCATATCCAAACTAGGAGTGGTGGCAAACGCGTTGGACCCAATGGTGATCTATTGTGACAACAATGGTGCCATTGCCAATGCCAAAGAGCCAAGGTCTCACAAGCATTCCAAGCATATTAAGCGCCGGTTTCACTCCATCCGCGAGCATGTCAAGGATGGAGATATAAAGATTTGTAAAGTACATACGGATCTCAATGTAGCAGATCCGTTGACTAAAACTCTCCCTAGAGCAAAACATGATCAACACCAGAATTCAATGGGTGTTAGATTTATCACTATGTAACTAGATTATTGTCTCTAGTGCAAGTGGGAGACTGAAGGGAATATGCCCTGAGAGGCAATAATAAAGTGTTTATTATGTGTATTCCAAGTATATGATAGATGTTTATTTTGCATGCTATAATTGTATTAATACGAAAATGTTAATACATGTGTGTTTAATAAACAAACAGAAAGTTCCTAGTTATGCCTCTCTCATAAACTAGCTCGTTGATTAACAAGATGATCAAGGTTTCCTGATCATGGACATTGGATGTTGTTAATAACAGGATCACAACATTAGTGTAATGGTGTGATGAACATTCATCCGAAGTATAGCATTACGATCAAAGTCATTGAGTTTATATTGCTATAACAACTTATGAAGTGATCCTAATCCTTAGACCATGAGATCATGTCAATCACTAACACGGAAGAGTTTCTTGATAACATCAAGCGTCACACAGTAGGGTGATTATAAAGATGGATTGAGAACTAATAAAGTGTTATGTTGAGGCTCATGGATCAAGAGTGGAATTTGTTCACCCGATGACGGATAGATATACTCTGGGCCTCTCGGTGATATCACATTGATTAGCTTGCAAGCAAGTGATTTGATCACTAGAATGTTATATCACAGGACGAGAAAAGAGTGCATGTCGATACGAGATCAAACTAGGTATGGAGATACCGATGATCGAATCTCGGACATGTAATATATCGTGAAACAAAGGGATTAAGATACTAGCGTAAAAGGTTCATTGTCACAAGAAAGTCATCGTTGAATGTGTGGAGTCGATATGGGTCTCAGATCCGCTTCGATTATTGATCGAGGGGTCTCGATCATGTTCGCATTATTCACGAACCGTAGGGTGACACACTTAAGAAACACCGACATCCAATTGGAGCAAATGTTTCATGCCGAAAGAATGAACAAGCGCAGGAATTTATTTCACTAGATACCGAAATAGGTTTTCGGGTGAAATTGCATAAAGTGGTTATGCATGTGAAATAGAATTCTAGCAAGGGGTTATTTGTGAATGTTTGTCATTAAAGTAATTGACAAAATTCTGAATAAAATAAAAGAGTTTTATTTAATGAGAGTTTGCATTAAATTTGGTGGAAATTTAATGGGAATTTGAGTGGACTTTTGAGTGGAGGGATTTTAAAGGGCATTTTGTTTGTGGTGTGTCCACCCACATGAATGAAGGAGGGAAGGGGGCAGCCCCATGGCTGGCGTCCACCCCCTTGGGTGCCCCCCTCCTCCTATAAAAGGAGCCCCCATCCTCCTATAAAAGGAGCCCCCCTCCTCACTTGTCTCACACACCTCCTCGTGAAGGATCTCTCTCCCCCTCTAGAATTTATCCCCCATGGTCTCAGACTAGCGAGATACATGTTCCCGGTGGCTATTCAACAAGAAAGAGTTGTGCTTCCACTGCATCGCTGGAGCGAGGAGGCGGAGGTTGCTCGGTGCCTCGAACGTGTGTGCGAGCACGGATGCGCTGCTGATTTGTGGCGCTAGGACTTCCTCTCGATCTTGAGATCAGCAAGAGATCGTCTACATCAACCACGAGTTAAACTCGTTAAGCTTTGTCGGTCTTCAAGGGTATGTTCTCTACGGATATACATCCGCCCGTTGTTCGTATCTAGTAGATAGATCTTGGTATATAGTTCACATCGTAGGAAAATTTTTGTTTTCTATGCTGCGAACCCTACAGTGGTATCAGAGCCGGATCTATGCGTAGATACTTTACACGGGTAGTACACATATGAGTATGTGGGCGATGATGATCATGTTGTTGCTCCTTTGTTGTAATTTTGGATATTGGTGGCATAGTGGGATGAAGCGGCCCGGACAAACTTTACATGTCCTCGCACATGAGACCTGTTCCACGCTTGACATGCAACTAGTTTGCATAAGTGCCTAGCGGGTGTCTGTCTCTCCTACTATAGTCAATATCTATTTTGCAAGCGAGTTGTCAACAATTTGATTATCCTCGTTGTGGTTCATGTTCGTAGGTAAGAACGGTTCTATCTCGAAAGCCCTAATCCACGTAAAACTTGCAATGGATAAATTAGAGGCGTCTAGTTTAGATTGTTGCTGGGCTAATGTTATGATATCGTAGTGTTGTAAGTAGAAGTATGAGATGATACTCTTACAACACACATAGCGTGTAAAATCCATAGACCTTGGATTTACACATATAGGTATGATAGTGATCATACCATGATGCACATGATAGAGATCATCTGCGGGAACCATATCATTATACTAATAAACATATGATGTTTGATAGCATCTTATATTGCTTGTTTAGCGCTTTGTTAGCATAATAATATGATCCCTCATTTAAATATCAAGATAAGAATGTGTTCTTCCTTTAGTATGCACCGATTATGTTTTCGTCGCTCCAAGACATCACGTGATGATCGGGTGTTCTTGGATCCACGACCATATTTCGGGTGTAAAACAGTTACACACGCGAATACTAAGGTTCTAACTTGGCGAGCCTAGCATGTACATACATGGCCTCGGAACACGGACCGAAAGGTTAAGCATGAGTCATATAGTTGATATGATACCCATTTCATGCTCGCCTTTGAAGCTATACCGACTCACGTGATTATCGGACTTGGTGTAGTGGATTTGGTTCATGTAATCACCAAAAAGGCACGAGGGATGTCGTTTTTGAGTGGGAGTTCATTCGTAATATAGATTAGTTGAACTCAATCTATCATACACTTAGTCTAAACTTTACAAATTCTGTTGTAGATGCCACCACCTGCTTTTAATTTCAATGTGTTCATGGAGAAAGAGAAACTAGCAACGAACGGTAGCAACTTTACGAATGGGCCATGAATTTGAGGATTCTCCTCTCTGCACAAAAGAAATATGTGCTAGAAGCGCCGTTAGGCCCCACCTTTAGATGATTCCCGACGAGGAGAAGAATGTCTATCGGACTCGTCGGAGGACCACAACAGTTCATTGCGGCATATTGTATTGGCTAGAGCGGAACTTCAGCGTTTGAAAGCGGCAATGCATTTGATACAATGGGTGAGTTGAAAATAATTTCGACACACATGCTGCTGTGAGAGCTACAACGAGTAAAAGTTCTTTAGCTGCATGATGGAAGAGCACAGCTCCGTTAGTGAGCATGTACTCAAGATGTCGGATTCGCCGATAAGCTTGTGTCCTTGGGAATATCGATTCCCATTGACTTAGGCATCCATCGTGTTCTGCGTCTCGCCACCTAGCTATAAGAGCTTCGTGATGAACTATAATATGCAAGGCATGAAGAAGTCTCTCCCGAGCTTACATCAATGCTTAAAACTGCAAGTGGAGATCAAAAGGAACATCAAGTGTTGATGATCAATAGGAACAATGATTTCAAGAAAGACAAGAAGGAAAGCGGAAGGAAGTAAGGCGGCAAGCTGGTTGCAGCGCTGAAAAAACCCCGAGTTGGACCTAAGTCGATTCGAGTGCTACTATTGTAAGGGGGCCCCATTGGGCGCAAGCTGCCCCAAGTATCTGGCGGACAAGAAGGCGGCAAGGCAAACAAAGGTATATATGATATACATGTTATTGGTGTGTACTTGACTAGTGCTCATGATAGCACACGGTATTTGATACCGGTTCAGTTGCTAATATTTGTAACTCGAATCAGGGGCTGCGGAACAAGCGACCGCTAGCAAGGGGTGAGGTCAAGATGCGTGTCGGCAATGGATCAAGCGTTGATGTGATCGCCGTCGGAATGCTGCCTCTCCACTTACCGTCGGGATTAGTTATAAACTTGAATAAATGTTATCTGGTGCCTGCACTGAGCATGAACATTGTATCTGGATCGTGTTTGATGCGAAGTGGTTATTCATTTAAATCCGAGAACAATGTTTGTTCCATTTATATGAATGAAATCTTTTATGGTCATGCACCGATGATGAATGGTTTATTTCTATTAGATCTCGATGATAATGTTACACATATTCATAATGTTGATGCTAAAAGGATTAAACTTAATGATGATATATCCGCATATATGTGCCTTGCCGTCTAGGTCATATTGGCGTTAAGCATGAAGAAGCTCCATTCGGATGGACTTTTGGAATCACTTGATTATGAATCATTTGATACATGTGAGCCATGCCTTATGGGCAAGATGACTAGAACGCCGTTTTCGGTTCAATGGAGCAGGCTGATTTATTGGAAATCATACATTCGATGTATGTGGTCCAATGAGTGTGTCGGCGAGGTGGATATCATTATTTTGTTACTTTCACGGATGATTTGAGTAGATACGGTTATATCTACTTGATGAAACACAAGTCTGAAACCTTTGAAAAGTTCAAGGAATTTGAATGAAGTGGAAAATCATCGTAATAGAAAGATCAAATTTCTGATCCGACCGTGGAGGTGAGTATCTAAATTCTGAGTTTAGCACTCACATGAAAGAGTGTGGAATTGTTTCACAACTCACACCTGCGAATACCACATGAAATGGTGTGTCGAACGTCGTGTCGTACTTTATTAGATATGGTTCGATCTATGATGTCTCCGACGGACTTGCCGTTGTCATTTTGGGGTTATGCACTAGAAGCTGCTGCATTCACTTTAAATCGGGCACCATCTAAATCCGTTGAAAAGACACGTATGAATTGTGGTTTGAAACAAACCTAAGCATCATTCTTAAAGTTTGGGGATGCGATGTTTATGTGAAGAAACTTCAACCGGATAAACTCAACCCAAAGCGGAAAAATCGTCTTCATAGGATACCCTAAAGAAACTATTGGGTATTCCTTCTATCACGAATCGAGGGCAAGGTTTTTGTTGCCAAGAATGGATCATTTCTAGAGAAAGAGTTTCTCGCGAAAGGTGTGAGTAGTCGGAAGGTAGAACTCGAAGAGGTTGTGGAACCTTCTCTTCAAAGTATGGCGGTAGCCTTGAGCGAGAAGTTGTTCGAGTTGGCTCCACTGTTGAAGAGGAACTAATGATAATGATCATGAAACTCGAAGAGAGTACTACGAACCTCGCAGGTCAAGCAGACGCGTCAGCTCCGGTATGACGGAAATCCTGTCATGAATTTCATGGTTGATGAAAATGATGACCCTGCGACGTATGAAGAAGCGATGATGAGCCTGGATTCCAACAAATGGTTAGAAGCCATGAAATCCGAGATGGAATCCATGTATGAAAATCAAGTTTGGAACTTGGTGGAATTACCTCACGACCGAAAGGCCGTGGAGAACAAATGGATTTTCAAAAGGAAAACTGATGCTGATGGTAATGTGACCGTCTATAAAGCTCGACTTGTCGCAAAGGGGTTTCGACAAATTCAAGGAGTTGACTATGATGAGACTTTCTCTCCCGTAGTGATGCTAAAGTCAGTTAGGATTATGTTAGCAATTGCTGCATATTTCGATTATGAGATATGGTAGATGGATGTCAAAACCGCGTTTCTTAGTGGTAATATTGAAGAAGAGTTGTATATGATACAACCAAAGGGTTTTTTCGATCCTAAGGATGCTAACAAGGTGTGCAAGCTTCAGCGATCCATCTATGGATTGAAGCAAGCATCACGAAGCTGGAATCTCCGCTTTGATGAGGTGATCAAAGAGTTTGGATTTGTCCAAACTTATGGAGAAGCTTGTATTTACAAGAAAGTGAGTGGGAGCAATGTGGCATTTCTGATATTATATGTGGATGACATATTATTGATCGGAAATGATATAGATCTTTTAAACAGTGTTAAAAGTTATCTAAACAGCAAATTTTCAATGAAGGACCTAGGTGAAGCGTCATACATATTAGGCATAAAGATCTATAGAGATAGATCTAGGCGCCTCATACCGCTATCGCAAAGTACATACCTTGATAAGATTTTAAAGAAGTTTAAAATGGACGGAAGTAAGAAGGGGTTCTTACCTATGTTGCAAGGCAAGACATTGAGTAAGACTCAAAGTCCGGCTTCGGCGGAAGAAAGAGAGATAATGGACAAAGTCCCTATGCTTCAGCCATAGGCTCTATAATGCATATGCTATATACAAGACCGATGTGGCACATGCTATTAGTTTGACTAGTAGGTACCAATCGGATCCAGGTTGAAACCGGATAGCGGTCAAGAATATCCTTAAGTACTTACGAAGAACTAAGGATATGTTTCTTGTATCTGAGGTGAAGAAGAGCTCGTCGCTAAGTGTTATGTCGACGCTAGCTTTGACACCGATCCGGATGACTCTAAGTCTCAATCCTGATACGTATATCTCATGAATGGCGCAGCGGTTAGTTGGATGAGCTCCAAACAACCTGTGGTAGCTGTGTCAACAACGGAGGCTGAATATGTTGCTTTGCTTGAGCGGCTCAGGAAGCAGTTTGGATGAAGGAGTTCATATCCAAACTAGGAGTGGTGGCAAACGCGTTGGACCCAATGGTGATCTATTGTGACAACAATGGTGCCATTGCCAATGCCAAAGAGCCAAGGTCTCACAAGCATTCCAAGCATATTAAGCGCCGGTTTCACTCCATCCGCGAGCATGTCAAGGATGGAGATATAAAGATTTTTAAAGTACATACGGATCTCAATGTAGCAGATCCGTTGACTAAAACTCTCCCTAGAGCAAAACATGATCAACACCAGAATTCAATGGGTGTTAGATTTATCACTATGTAACTAGATTATTGTCTCTAGTGCAAGTGGGAGACTAAAGGAAATATGCCCTAAGAGGAAATAATAAAGTGTTTATTATGTGTATTACAAGTATATGATAGATGTTTATTTTGCATGCTATAATTGTATTAATACGGAAACGTTAATACATGTGTGTTTAATAAACAAACAGAAAGTTCCTAGTTATGCCTCTCTCATAAACTAGCTCGTTGATTAACAAGATGATCAAGGTTTCCTGATCATGGACATTGGATGTTGTTAATAACGGGATCACAACATTAGTGTAATGGTGTGATGAACATTCATCCGAAGTATAGCATTACGATCAAAGTCATTGAGTTTATATTGCTATAACAACTTACGAAGTGATCCTAATCCTTAGACCATGATATCATGTCAATCACTAACAACGGAAGAGTTTCTTGATAACATCAAACGTCACACGGTAACAGGGTGATTATAAAGATGGATTCAGAACTAATAAAGTGTTATGTTGAGGCTCATGGATCAAGAGTGGAATTTGTTCATCCCGATGACGGATAGATATACTCTGGGCCCTCTCTGTGATATCACATTGATTAGCTTGCAAGCAAGTGATTTGATCACTAGAATGTTATATCACAGGAACGAGAAAAGAGTGCATGTCGGTAACGAGATCAAACTAGGTATGGAGATACCGATGATCGAATCTCAGACATGTAATATATCGTGAAACAAAGGGATTAAGATACTAGCGTAAAAGGTTCCGACTGTCACAAGAAAGTCATCGTTAAATGTGTGGGAGTCAGTATGGGTCTCCAGATCCCGCTTCTGATTATTGATCCGAGAGGGGTCTCGATCATGTCCGCATTATTCACGAACCGTAGGGTGACACACTTAAGAGACACCAACATCCAATTGGAGCAAATGTTTCATGCCGAAAGAATGAACAAGCGCAGGAATTTATTTCACTAGATACCGAAACAGGTTTTCGGGTGAAATTGCATAAAGTGGTTATGCATGTGAAATAGAATTCTAGCAAGGGGTTATTTGTGAATGTTTGTCATTAAAGTAATTGACAAAATTCTGAATAAAATAAAAGAGTTTTATTTAATGAGAGTTTGCATTAAATTTGGTGGAAATTTAATGGGAATTTGAGTGGACTTTTGAGTGGAGGGATTTTAAAGGGCATTTTGTTTGTGGAGTGTCCACCCACATGAACGAAGGAGGAAGGGGCAGCCCATGGCGGCCACCCCCTTGGGTGCCCCCCCTCATCCTATAAAAGGAGCCCCCCTCCTCACTTGTCTCACACACCTCCTCGTGAAGGATCTCTCTCCCCCTCTAGAATTTATCCCCCATGGTCTCAGACTAGCGAGATACATGTTCCCGGTGGCTATTCGACAATAAAGAGTTGTGCTTCCGCTGCATCGCTGGAGCGAGGAGGCGGAGGTTGCTCGGTGCCTCGAGCGTGTGCAGCACGGATGCTGATGATTTGGCGCTAGGACTTCCTCTCGATCTTGAGATCGGCAAGAGATCGTCTACATCAACCACGAGTTGAACTCGTTAAGTTTTGTCGGTCTTCAAGGGTATGTTCTCTACGGATATACATCCGCCCGTTGTTTGTATCTAGTAGATAGATCTTGGTATATAGTTCACATCGTAGGAAATTTTTTGTTTTCTATGCTGCGAACCCTACACAAATAACTCATGAAAATGGCCATAAAACGCAAAAGACGATTTTTTGGTCATAACTCTGAAACATGTAAATCACCCTGAAACCCCAAGACTATAAGAAATAGCTCATGAACATGGCCATAAAACACAAAAACGACGAATTTTTGGTCATACCTCTCAAACATGTAAATCGCCCTGGAAACCCAAAACTATAGGAAATAGCTGATGAAAACGGCCATAAAACACAAAAACGACGACTTTTTCGTCATGCCCGCAAAAATGTATTGGCCTTTATGTTCGTTGTAAATCATCCTAGAACCCCAAAACTATGGGCAATAACTCATGAAAATGGCCATAAAACTCAAAGAGACGATTTTTTGGTCATAACTCTGAAACATGTAAATCGCCCTGGAATCCCAAAACTATCGGCAGTAGCTCATGAAAACGGCCATAAACCACAAAAGTGATGACTTTTGGTCAAACCTCTCGAACTTATAAATCGTCCTGGAACACCAAAAATGTGGACATTAACTGATGAAATGGCCGTAAAACTCAAAAAAGACCAGTTCTTGATCATAACTCTGAAACATGAAAATCGACTTGGAATCCCGAAACTATAGGCAATAGCTCACAAAAACGGGGATAAAAAGCAAAAATGATGACTTTTTGGTCAAACCTCTCGAACTTGTAAAACGCCCTGGAACACAAAAAATTGTGTGAAGTAACTCATGAAATGGCCATAAAACACAAAAAAGACACGTTCTTAGTCATAACTCTGAAACATGTAAATCGACCTGGAACCCCCAAACTAAAGGAAATAGCTCAAGAAAACGTCCATAAAACGAAAAAAACAACTACTCTTTGGTCATACCTCTCAAATATGTAAATCGCCATGAAACCCCAAAATTGTGGGCAATAGCTCATGAAAACGGCCATAAAACACGAAAACGATGAGTTCTTGGTCATGCCCGCAAAAATGTATTGGGAATTACGATCCTTGTAAATCACCCTGGAACCCCAAAACTATAGGAAATAGCTCATGAAAACGGCCATAAAACGCAAAAACGACGACTCTTTGGTCATACCTCTAAAATATGTGAATCGCCATGAAACCCCAAAACATTGGGCAATATCTCATGAAAACGGCGATAAAACACGAAAACGATGAATTTTTGGTCATACCCGATGTATTGTCCTTTACTTTCTTTGTAAATCACCTTGGAACCCCAAAATATGGATAATAACTCATGAAAATGGCCATAAAACGTAAAGAGACGATTTTTTGGTCATAACTATCGGCAGTAGCTCATGAAAACGGGCATAAAATACAAAAGTGATAAATTTTTGGTCAAACCTCTCGAACTTGTAAATCATCGTAGAACACCAAAACTGTGGGAAATAACTCATCAAATGGGCATAAAACGCAAAAAGACGAGTTCTTGAGCATAACTCTGAAACATGAAAATCGCCTGGAACCCCAACACTATAGGCAATAGCTCATGAAAACGGCGATAAAACGCAAAAATGATTACTTTTTGGTCAAACCTCTCGAACTTGTAAATCTCCCTGGAACACAAAAAACTGTGGGAAATAACTCATGAAATGGACATAAAACACAAAAAAGACGAGTTCATGGTCATAACTCTAAAACATGTAAATTGACCTGGAACACCAAAACTATAGGAAATAGCTCATGAAAACGGCCATAAAACGCAAAAAGACGAGTTTTTGGTCATAACTCTAAAACATGTAAATCTCCCTGGAACCCCAAAACTATAGGCAATAGCTCGTCAAAACGACCATAAAACGCAAAAACGGCGACTTTTTGTTCATACCTCTGAAAAATATAAATCGCCCTGGAACCCCAAACTATAGGCAGTAGCTCATGAAAACGGCCATAAAACGCAGAAACGACGACTTTTTGGTCATACCTCTCAAACATGTAAATCTCCCGGAAACCCCAAAACTGTGGGTAATAGCTCGTCAAAACAACCATAAAACACGAAAACGACGAGTTCTTGGTCATGCCCGCAAAACTATATCGTGCTTTACGTTCGTTGTAAATCACCCTGAAACCCCAAAACTATGGGCAATAGCTCATGAAAACGGCCATAAAACGCAAAAGACGATTTTTTGGTCATAACTCTGAAACATGTAAATCGCCTAGAAACCCCAAAACTATGGGCAATACCTCATGAAAACGGGCATAAAACACGAAAACGACGAGTTCATGGTCATGCCCGCAAAAATTTATTGGGCTTTACGTTCGTTGTAAATCACCCTGGAACCCCAAAACTATAGGCAATAACTCATGAAAATGGCCATAAAATGCAAAAAGACGATTTTTGGTTGTAACTCTAAAACATGTAAGTCGCCTTGGAACCCCAAAATTATGGGCAATAGCTCATGAAAACGGCCATAAAACACAAAAGTGATGACTTTTTTGTCAAACCTCTTGAACTTGTAAATCGTCCGGGAACACCAAAATTATGGGCAATAACTCATGAAATGGCAATAAAATGCAAAAAAGACGAGTTCTTGATCATAAGTCTAAAACATGAAAATCGACTTGGAACCCCAAAACTATAGGCAATAGCTCACGAAAACGGCGATCAGACGCAAAAATGATGACTTTTTGGTCAAACCTCTCGAACTTGTAAATCGCCTAGGAACACAAAAAATTGTGTGAAGTAACTCATGAAATGGCCATAAAACGGAAAAAAGACGAGTTCTTGGTCATGACTCTGAAACATGTAAATCGACCTAGAACCCCCAAACTATAGGAAATAGCTCAAGAAAACGGCCATAAAACGCAAAAACGACGACTCTTTGGTCATACCTCTCAAATATGTAAATCGCCATGAAACCCCAAAATTGTGGGCAATGGCTCATGAAAACGGCCATAAAACACGAAAACGACGAGTTCTTGGTCATGCCCAGAAAAATATATTGGGCTTTATGTTCGTTGTAAATCACCCTGGAACCCCAAAACTATAGAAAATAGCTCATGAAAATGGCCATAAAACGCAAAAACGACGACTTTTTGGTCATTCCTCTCAAACATGTAAATCGCCCTGGAACCCCAAAACTACAGGAAATAGCTCATGAAAACGGCCATAAAACACGAAAACGATGAATTTTTGGTCATGCCCGATGTATTGGCCTTTACTTTCGTTGTAAATCGCCCTGGAAACCCAAAACTATAGGAAATAGCTCATGAAAACGTCCATAAAACGCAAAAAGACGAGTTTTTGGTCATAACTCTAAAACATGTAAATCTCCCTGGAACCCCAACACTATAGGCAATAGCTCGTCAAAACGACCATAAAGCAAAAAAGCGCGACTTTTTGTTCATACCTCGAAAAATATAAATCGCCTGAACCCCAAAACTATAGGCGGTAGCTCATGAAAACGGCCATAAAACGAAGCAGCGACTTTTTGGTCATACCTCTCAAACATGTAAATCTCCGAAAACCCAAAACTGTGGGTAATAGCTCGTCAAACAACCATAAAACACAAAACGAGTTCTTGGTCATGCTCAAAACTATATCGTGCTTACGTTGTAAAATCACCACAAACCACAAAACTATGGGCAATAGCTCATGAAAACGGCCATAAAACGCAAAAGACGATTTTTTGGTCATAACTCTGAAACATGTAAATCGCCTAGAATCCCCAAAACTATGGGCAATACCTCATGAAAACGGGCATAAAACACGAAAACGACGAGTTCATGGTCATGCCCGCAAAAATTTATTGGGCTTTACGTTCGTTGTAAATCACCCTGGAACCCCAAAACTATAGGCAATAACTCATGAAAATGGCCATAAAATGCAAAAAGACGATTTTTGGTTGTAACTCTAAAACATGTAAGTCGCCTTGGAACCCCAAAATTATGGGCAATAGCTCATGAAAATGGCCATAAAACACAAAAGTGATGACTTTTTTGTCAAACCTCTTGAACTTGTAAATCGTCCGGGAACACCAAAATTATGGGCAATAACTCATGAAATGGCAATAAAATGCAAAAAAGACGAGTTCTTGATCATAAGTCTAAAACATGAAAATCGACTTGGAACCCCAAAACTATAGGCAATAGCTCACAAAAGCGATCGAGACATAAAAATGATGACTTTTGGTCAAACCTCTCGAACTTGTAATCGCCTAGAACACAAAAATTGTGTGAAGTAACTCATGAAATGGCCATAAAAGCGGAAAAAGACGAGTTCTTGGTCATGACTCTGAAACATGTAAATCGACCTAGAACCCCCAAACTATAGGAAATAGCTCAAGAAAACGGCCATAAAACGCAAAAACGACGACTCTTTGGTCATACCTCTTAAATATGTAAATCGCCAAGAAACCCCAAAATTGTGGGCAATGGCTCATGAAAACGGCCATAAAACACGAAAACGACGAGTTCTTGGTCATGCCCAGAAAAATATATTGGGCTTTATGTTCGTTGTAAATCACCCTGGAACCCCAAAACTATAGAAAATAGCTCATGAAAATGGCCATAAAACGCAAAAACGACGACTTTTTGGTCATTCCTCTCAAACATGTAAATCGCACTGGAACCCCAAAACTACAGGAAATAGCTCATGAAAACGGCCATAAAACACGAAAACGATGAATTTTTGGTCATGCCCGATGTATTGGCCTTTACTTTCGTTGTAAATCGCCCTGGAAACCCAAAACTATAGGAAATAGCTCATGAAAACGGCCATAAAACGCAAAAAGACGAGTTTTTGGTCATAACTCTAAAACATGTAAATCTCCCTGGAACCCCAAAACTATAGGCAATAGCTCGTCAAAACGACCATAAAACGCAAAAACGGCGACTTTTTGTTCATACCTCTGAAAAATATAAATCGCCAGAACCCCAAACTATAGGCAATAGCTCATGAAAAGCGGCCATAAACGCAAAGCACGACTTTTGGTCATACCTCTCAAACATGTAAATCTCCGAAAACCCCAAAACTGTGGTAATAGCTCAAAACAACCATAAAACACGAAAGCAGCGAGTTCTTGGTCATGCCCAAAACTATATCGTGCTTTACGTTTGTTGTAAATCACCCTGAAACCACAAAACTATGGGCAATAGCTCATGAAAACGGCCATAAAGCGCAAAAGACAATTTTTTGGTCATAACTCTGAAACATGTAAATCGCCTAGAAACCCCAAAACTATGGGCAATAGCTCATGAAAACGGGCATAAAACACGAAAACGACGAGTTCTTGGTCATGCCCGCAAAAATTTATTAGGCTTTACGTTCGTTGTAAATCACCCTGGAACCCCAAAACTATAGGCAATAACTCATGAAAATGGCCATAAAATGCAAAAAGATGATTTTTGGTTGTAACTCTGAAACATGTAAGTCGCCCTGGAACCCCAAAATTATGGGCAATAGCTCATGAAAACGGCCATAAACCACAAAAGTGATGACTTTTTTGTCAAACCTCTTGAACTTGTAAATCGTCAGAACACCAAAATTATGGGCAATAACTCATGAAATGGCAATAAAATGCAAAAAGACGAGTTCTTGATCATAAGTCTAAAACATGAAAATCGACTTGGAACCCCAAAACTATAGGCAATAGCTCACTGAAATAGCGATCGAAAAATAAAAAAAGCATAAAACGACGACTCTTTGGTCATACCTCTCAAATATGTAAATCATGAAACCCCAAAATTGTGGGCAATGGCTCATGAAATGGCCATAAAACACGAAAACGACGAGTTCTTGGTCATGCCCAGAAAAATATATTGGGCTTTATGTTCGTTGTAAATCACCCTGGAACCCCAAAACTATAGAAAATAGCTCATGAAAATGGCCATAAAACGCAAAAACGACGACTTTTTGGTCATTCCTCTCAAACATGTAAATCGCCCTGGAACCCCAAAACTACAGGAAATAGCTCATGAAAACGGCCATAAAACACGAAAACGATGAATTTTTGGTCATGCCCGATGTATTGGCCTTTACTTTCTTTGTAAATCACCCTGGAACCCCAAAACTATAGAAAATAGCTCATGAAAATGGCCATAAAACACAAAAGTGATGACTTTTTTGTCAAACCTCTTGAACTTGTAAATCGTCCAGGAACACCAAAATTATGGGCAATAACTCATGAAATGGCAATAAAATGCAAAAAAGACGAGTTCTTGATCATAAGTCTAAAACATGAAAATCGACTTGGAACCCCAAAACTATAGGCAATAGCTCACGAAAACGGCGATCAGACGCAAAAATGATGACTTTTTGGTCAAACCTCTCGAACTTGTAAATCGCCTAGGAACACAAAAAATTGTGTGAAGTAACTCATGAAATGGCCATAAAACGGAAAAACGACGACTCTTTGGTCATACCTCTCAAATATGTAAATCGCCATGAAACCCCAAAATTGTGGGCAATGGCTCATGAAAACGGCCATAAAACACGAAAACGACGAGTTCTTGGTCATCCCCAGAAAAATATATTGGGCTTTATGTTCGTTGTAAATCACCCTGGAACCCCAAAACTATAGAAAATAGCTCATGAAAATGGCCATAAAACGCAAAAACGGCGACTTTTTGGTCATTCCTCTCAAACATGTAAATCGCCCTGGAACCCCAAAACAACAGGAAATAGCTCATGAAAACGGCCATCAAACACGAAAACGATGAATTTTTGGTCATGCCCGATGTATTGGCCTTTACTTTCGTTGTAAATCGCCCTGGAAACCCAAAACTATAGGAAATAGCTCATGAAAACGGCCATAAAACACAAAAACAACGACTTTTTGGTCAGGCCCGCAAAAATGTATTGGCCTTTATGTTCGTTGTAAATCATCCTAGAACCCCAAAACTATGGGCAATAACTCATGAAAATGGCATAAAACTCAAAGAGACGATTTTTTGGTCATAACTCTGAAACATGTAAATCGCCCTGGAATCCCAAAACTATCGGTAGTAGCTCATGAAAACGGCCATAAACCACAAAAGTGATGACTTTTGGTCAAACCTCTCGAACTTATAAATCGTCCTGGAACACCAAAACTGTGGGAAATAACTCATGAAATGGCCATAAAACTCAAAAAAGACGAGTTCTTGATCATAACTCTGAAACGTGAAAATCGACTTGGAACCCCAAAACTATAGGCAATAGCTCACAAAAACGGCGATAAAACGCAAAAATGATGACTTTTTGGTCAAACCTCTCGAACTTGTAAAACGCCATGGAACACAAAATATTGTGTGAAGTAACTCATAAAATGGCCATAAAACGCAAAAAAGACGAGTTCTTGGTCATGACTCTGAAACATGTAAATCGACCTGGAACCCCCAAACTATAGGAAATAGCTCAAGAAAACGGCCATAAAACGCAAAAATGACGACTCTTTGGTCATACCTCTCAAATATGTAAATCGCCATGAAACCCCAAAATTCAGGGCAATGGCTCATGAAAACGGCCATAAAACACGAAAACGACGAGTTCTTGGTCATGCCCACAAAAACATATTGGGCTTTATGTTCGTTGTAAATCACCCTGGAACCCCAAAACTATAGAAAATAGCTCATGAAAATGGCCATAAAACGCAAAAACGACGACTTTTTGGTCATTCCTCTCAAACATGTAAATCGCCCTGGAACCCCAAAACTATAGGAAATAGCTCATGAAAACGGCCATAAAACACGAAAACGATGAATTTTTGGTCATGCCCGATGTATTGGCCTTTACTTTCTTTGTAAATCACCTTGGAACCCAAAAATATGGATAATAACTCATGAAAATGGCCATAAAACGCAAAGAGACGGTTTTTTGGTCATAACTTTGAAACATGTAAATCGCCCTGGAATCCGAAAACTATTGGCAGTGCTCATTAAAATGGCCATAAAACACAAAAGTGATAACTTTTTGGTCAAACCTCTCGAACTTGTAAATCATCGTAGAACACCAAAACTGTGGGCAATAACTCATCAAATGGCAATAAAACGCAAAAAGACGAGTTCTTGAGCAGAACTCTGAAACATGAAAATCGCCTGGAACCCCAAAACTATAGGCAATAGCTCATGAAAACGGCGATAAAACGCAAAAATGATTACTTTTTGGTCAAACCTCTCGAACTTGTAAATCTCCCTGGAACACAAAAAACTGTGGGAAATAACTCATGAAATGGACATAAAACACAAAAAAGACGAGTTCATGGTCATAACTCTGAAACATGTAAATCGACCTGGAACCCCAAAACTATAGGAAATAGCTCATGAAAACGGCCATAAAACGCAAAAAGACGAGTTTTTGGTCATAACTCTAAAATATGTAAATCTCCCTGGAACCCCAAAACTATAGGCAATAGCTCGTCAAAACGACCATAAAACGCAAAAACGGCGACCTTTTGTTAATACCTCTGAAAAAATATAAATCGCCCTGGAACCCCAAACTATAGGTAGTAGCTCATGAAAACGGCCATAAAACGGAGAATCGACGACTTTTTGGTCATACCTCTCAAACATGTAAATCTCCCGGAAACACCAAAACTGTGGGTAATAGCTCGTCAAAACAACCATAAAACACAAAAACGACGAGTTCTTGGTCATGCCCGCAAAACTATATCGTGCTTTATGTTCGTTGTAAATCACCCTGAAACCACAAAACTATGGGCAATAGCTCATGAAAACGGCCATAAAACGCAAAAGACGATTTTTTGGCCATAACTCTGAAACATGTAAATCGCCCAAAAACACCAAAACTATGGGCAATACCTCATGAAAACGGGCATAAAACACGAAAACGACGAGTTCTTGGTCATGCCCGCAAAAATTTATTGGGCTTTACGTTCGTTGTAAATCACCCTGGAACCCCAAAACTATATGCAATAACTCATGAAAATGGCCATAAAATGGAAAAGGACGATTTTTGGTTGTAACTCTGAAACATGTAAGTCGCCTTGGAACCCCAAAATTATGGGCCATAGCTCATGAAAACGGCCATAAACCACAAAAGTGATGACTTTTTTGTCAAACCTCTTGAACTTGTAAATCGTCCGGGAACACCAAAATTGTGGGCAATAACTCATGAAATGGCAATAAAATGCAAAAAAGACGAGTTCTTGATCATAAGTATAAAACATGAAAATCGACTTGGAACCCCAAAACTATAGGCAATAGCTCACGAAAACGGCGATCAAACGCAAAAATTATGACTTTTTGGTCAAACCTCTCGAACTTGTAAATCGCCTAGGAACACAAAAAAACTGTGGAAAATAACTCATGAAATGGCCATAAAACGCAAAAAGACGAGTTTTTGGTCATAACTCTAAAACATGAAAATCGCCCTGGAACCCCAAAACTATAGGCAATAGCTCATCAAAACGGCCATAAAACGGAAAAACGATGACTTTTTGGTCATACCTCTAAAAAATATAAACCGCCTCGAACCCCAAAACTATAAGCAGTAGCTCATGAACACGAACATAAAACGAAGAAATGACGACTTTTTGGTCATGCCTCTCAAACATGTAAATCTCCCTGGAACCTCAAATTTGTGGGTAATAGCTCATGAAAACAACCATAAAACACGAAAACGACGAGTTCTTGGTCATGCCCTAAAACTGTATCGCGCTTTACGTTCATTGTAAATCACCCTGAAACCAAAAAACTATGGGCAAATAACTCATGAAAATGGCCATAAAAGCATAAAAAGCGATTTTTGGTCATAACTCAAAACATGTAAATCTCACGAAACACCAAAACTATAAGAAATAGCTCATGAACATGGCCATAAACACAAAAAGCAGCGACTTTTGGTCATACCTCTCAAACATGTAAATCGCCAAACCCAAAACTATAGGAAATAGCTCATGAAAAACCATAAAACACAAAAGCGACTATTTGGTCATGCCATAAAAATGTATTGGCCTTTACGTTCTTGTAAATCATCCTAGAACCCCAAAACTATGGCAATAACTCATGAAAATGGCCATAAAACTCAAAGAGACGATTTTTGGTCATAACTCTGAAACATGTAAATCGTCCTGGAATCCCAAAATTATCGGCAGTAGCTCATGAAAACGGCCATAAACCACAAAAGTGATGACTTTTGGTCAAACCTCTCGAACTTATAAATCGTCCTGGAACACCAAAACTGTGGGCAATAACTCATGAAATGGATATAAACGCAAAAAGACGAGTTCTTGATCATAACTCTGAAACGTGAAAATCGACTTGGAACCCCAAAACTATAGGCAATAGCTCACAAAAACGGCGATAAAACGAAAAAATGATGACTTTTTGGTCAAACCTCTCGAACTTGTAAAACGCCTTGGAACACAAAAAAAATATGTAAAATAACTCATGAAATGGCCATAAAACACAAAAAAGACGAGTTTTTGGTCATAACTCTAAAACATGTAAATCGCCCTGGAACCCCAAAACTATAGGCAATAGCTCATCAAAACGGCCATAAAACGGAAAAACGATGACTTTTTGGTCATACCTCTAAAAAATATAAATCGCCTCGAACCCCAAAACTATAAGCAGTAGCTCATGAAAACGGCCATAAAACGCAGAAATGACGACTTTTTGGTCATGCCTCTCAAACATGTAAATCTCCCTGGAACCTCAAATTGGTGGGTAATAGCTCATGAAAACAACCATAAAACACGAAAACGACGAGTTCTTGGTCATGCCCTAAAACTGTATCGCGCTTTACGTCATTGTAAATCACCCTGAAACCACAAAACTATGGGCAAATAACTCATGAAAATGGCCATAAAACGCAAAAGACGATTTTTTGGTCATAACTCTGAAACATGTAAATCGCCCTGAAACCCCAAAACTATAAGAAATAGCTCATGAACATGGCCATAAAACAAAAGCACGAATTTTGGTCATACCTCTCAAACATGTAAATCTCGAAACCCAAAACTATAGGAAATAGCTCATGAAAACGGCCATAAAACACAAAAACGACGACTTTTTGGTCATGCCCGCAAAAATGTATTGGCCTTTACGTTCGTTGTAAATCATCCTAGAACCCCAAAACATGTAAATGGGCAATAACTCATGAAAATGGCCATAAAACTCAAAGACGATTTTTGGTCATAACTACGAAACATGTAAATCGCCTCGAATCCCAAAACTATCGGCGATAGCTCATGAAAGCGGCCATAAACCACAAAAGTGATGACTTTTGGTCAAACCTCTCGAACTTATAAATCGTCCCGAACACCAAAACTGGGCAATAACTCATGAAATGGCCATAAAACTCAAAAAACGAGTTCTTGATCATAACTCAACGTGAAAATCGACTTGGAACCCCAAAACTATAGGCAATAGCTCACAAAAGCAGCGATAAAAGCATAAAAATGATGACTTTTGGTCAAACCTCTCGAACTTGTAAAACGCCTTGGAACACAAAAAATTGTGTGAAGTAACTCATGAAATGGCCATAAAACGCAAAAAGACGAGTTCTTGGTCATGACTCTAAAACATGTAAATCGACCTGGAACCCCCAAACTATAGGAAATAGCTCAAGAAAACGGCCATAAAACGCAAAAATGACGACTCTTTGGTCATACCTCTCAAATATGTAAATCGCCATGAAACTCCAAAATTCAGGGCAATGGCTCATGAAAACGGCCATAAAACACGAAAACGACGAGTTCTTAGTCATGTCCACAAAAACATATTGGGCTTTATGTTCGTTGTAAATCACCCTGGAACCCCAAAACTATAGAAAATAGCTCATGAAAATGGCCATAAAACAAAAAAACGACGACTTTTTGGTCATTCCTCTCAAACATGTAAATCGCCCTGGAACCCCAAAACTATAGGAAATAGCTCATGAAAACGGCCATAAAACACGAAAGCGATGAATTTTTGGTCATGCCCGATGTATTGGCCTTTACTTTCTTTGTAAACCACCTTGGAACCCAAAAATATGGATAATAACTCATGAAAATGGCCATAAAACGCAAAGATACGGTTTTTTGGTCATAACTTTGAAACATGTAAATCGCCCTGGAATCCCAAAACTATCGGCAGTGCTAATGAAAATGGCCATAAAACACAAAAGTGATAACTTTTTGGTCAAACCTCTCGAACTTGTAAATCATCGTAGAACACCAAAACTGTGGGCAATAACTCATCAAATGGCAATAAAACGCAAAAAGACGAGTTCTTGAGCAGAACTCTAAAACATGAAAATCGCCTGGAACCCCAAAACTATAGGCAATAGCTCATGAAAACGGCGATAAAACGCAAAAATGATTACTTTTTGGTCAAACCTCTCGAACTTATAAATCGTCCTGGAAACCAAAACTTTGGGCAATAACTCATGAAATGGCCATAAAACTCAAAAAAGACGAGTTCTTGATCATAACTCTGAAACGTGAAAATCGACTTGGAACCCCAAAACTATAGGAAATAGCTCACAAAAACGGCGATAAAACGCAAAAATGATGACTTTTTGGTCAAACCTATCGAACTTGTAAAACGCCTTGGAACACAAAAAATTGTGTGAAGTAACTCATGAAATGGCCATAAAACGCAAAAAAGACGAGTTCTTGGTCATGACTCTAAAACATGTAAATCGACCTGGAACCCCCAAACTATAGGAAATAGCTCAAGAAAACGGCCATAAAACGCAAAAACGATGACTCTTTGGTCATACCTCTCAAATATGTAAATCGCCATGAAGCCAAAATTGGGCAATTGCTCATGAAACAGCCATAAAACACAAAAACGAGTTCTTGGTCATGCCCACAAAAATATATTGGGCTTTATGTTCGTTGTAAATCACCACAGAACCCCAAAACTATAGAAAATAGATCATGAAAATGGCCATAAAAGCATAAAAGCGACGACTTTTGGTCATTCCTCTCAAACATGTAAATCGCCCTGGAACCCCAAAACTATAGGAAATAGCTCATGAAAACGGCCAGAAAACACGAAAACGATGACTTTTTGGTCATGCCCGATGTATTGGCCTTTATTTTCTTTGTAAATCACCTTGGAACCCCAACATATGGATAATAACTCATGAAAATGGCCATAAAACGCAAAGAGACGATTTTTTGCTCATAACTTTGAAACATGTAAATCGCCCTGGAATCCCAAAACTATAGGTAGTAGCTCATGAAAACGGCCATAAAACACAAAAGTGATAACTTTTTGGTCAAACCTCTCGAACTTGTAAATCGTCGTAGAACACCAAAACTGTGGGCAATAACTCATCAAATGGCCATAAAACGCAAAAAAGACGAGTTCTTGATCATAACTCTGAAACATGAAAATCGCCTGGAACCCCAAAACTATAGGCAATAGCTCATGAAAACGGCGATAAAACGCAAAAATGATTACTTTTTGGTCAAACCTCTCGAACTTGTAAATCGCCCTGGAACACAAAAAACTGTGGGAAATAACTCATGAAATGGACATAAAACACAAAAAAGACGAGTTCATGGTCATAACTCTGAAACATGTAAATCAACCTAGAACCCCAAAACTATAGGAAATAGCTCATGAAAATGGCCGTAAACGCAAAAAGACGAGTTTTTTTATCATAACTCTGAAACATGTAAATCTCCATGGAACCCCAAACCTATGGGCAATAGCTCGTCAAACGACCATAAAGCATAAAAAGCAGCGACTTTTTGTTAATACCTCTGAAAAATATCGCCACGGAACCCCAAAACTATAAGCGGTAGCTCATGAAAACGGCCATAAAGCATGAAAGCGACTTTTTGGTCATACCTCTCAAACATGTAAATCTCCAAAACCCAAAACTGGGTAATAGCTCGTCAAAACAACCATAAAACACGAAAGCAGCGAGTTCTTGGTCATGCCCATAAAACTATATACTTACGTTCGTTGTAAATCACCCTGAAACCACAAAACTATGGGCAATAGCTCATGAAAACGTCCATAAAACGCAAAAGACGATTTTTTGTTCATAACTCTGAAACATGTAAATCGCCCAGAAACCCCAAAACTGTGGGCAATACCTCATCAAAACGGGCATAAAACACGAAAACGACGAGTTCTTGGTCATGCTCGCAAAAATTTATTAGGCTTTACGTTTGTTGTAAATCACCCTGGAACCCCAAAACTATAGGCAATAACTCATGAAAATGGCCATAAAATGCAAAAAGACGATTTTTGGTTGTAACTCTGAAACATGTAAGTCGCCTTGGAACCCCAAAATTATGGGCAATAGCTCATGAAAACGGCCATAAAACACAAAAGTGATGACTTTTTTGTCAAACCTCTTGAACTTGTAAATCGTCCGGGAACACCAAAATTGTGGGCAATAACTCATGAAATGGCAATAAAATGCAAAAAAGACGAGTTCTTGATCATAACTCTAAAACATGAATATCGACTTGGAACCCCAAAACTATAGGCAATAGCTCACGAAAACGGCGATCAAACACAAAAATGATGACTTTTTGGTCAAACCTCTCGAACTTGTAAATCGCCTAGGAACACAAAAAAATATGGAAAATAACTCATGAAATGGCCATAAAACGCAAAAAGACGAGTTTTTGGTCATAACTCTAAAACATGTAAATCGCCCTGGAACCCCAAAACTATAGGCAATAGCTCATCAAAACGGCCATAAAACGGAAAAACGATGACTTTTTGGTCATACCTCTAAAAAATATAAATCGCCTCGAACCCCAAAACTATAAGCAGTAGCTCATGAAAACGGCCATAAAACGCAGAAATGACGACTTTTTGGTCATGCCTCTCAAACATGTAAATCTCCCTGGAACCTCAAATTTGTGGGTAATAGCTCATGAAAACAACCATAAAACACGAAAGCACGAGTTCTTGGTCATGCCCTAAAAGCATGTCGCTTTACGTCATTGTAAATCACCACAAAACTATGGGCAAATAACTCATGAAAATGGCCATAAAACGCAAAAGACGATTTTTTGGTCATAACTCTGAAACATGTAAATCGCCCTGAAACCCCAAAACTATAAGAAATAGCTCATGAACATGGCCATAAAACACAAAAACAACGAATTTTTGGTCATACCTCTCAAACATGTAAATCGCCCTGGAAACCCAAAACTATAGGAAATAGCTCATGAAAACGGCCATAAAACACAAAAACGACGACTTTTTGGTCATGCCCACAAAAATGTATTGGCCTTTACGTTCGTTGTAAATCATCCTAGAACCCCAAAACATGTAAATGGGCAAAAACTCATGAAAATGGCCATAAAACTCAAAGAGACGATTTTTTGGTCATAACTCTGAAACATGTAAATCGCCCTGGAATCCCAAAAGTATCGGCAGTAGCTCATGAAAACGGCCATAAACCACAAAAGTGATGACTTTTGGTCAAACCTCTCGAACTTATAAATCGTCCTGGAACACCAAAACTGTGGGCAATAACTCATGAAATGGCCATAAAACTCAAAAAAGATGAGTTCTTGATCATAACTCTGAAACATGAAAATCGACTTGGAACCCCAAAACTATAGGCAATAGCTCACAAAAACGGCGATAAAACGCAAAAATGATGACTTTTTGGTCAAACCTCTCGAACTTGTAAAACGCCGTGGAACACAAAAAATTGTGTGAAGTAACTCATGAAATGGCCATAAAACGCAAAAAAGACGAGTTCTTGGTCATGACTCTAAAACATGTAAATCGACCTGGAACCCCCAAACTATAGGAAATAGCTCAAGAAAACGGCCATAAAACACAAAAACGACGACTCTTTGGTCATACCTCTCAAATATGTAAATCTCCATGAAACCCCAAAATTGTGGGCAATGGCTCATGAAAACGGCCATAAAACACGAAAACGACAAGTTCTTGGTCATGCCCACAAAAATATATTGGGATTTATGTTCGTTGTAAATCACCCTGGAACCCATAAACTATAGAAAATAGCACATGAAAATGGCCATAAAACGCAAAAACGACGACTTTTTGGTCATTCCTCTCAAACATGTAAATCGCCCTGGAACCCCAAAACTATAGGGAATAGCTCATGAAAACGGCCATAAAACACGAAAACGATGACTTTCTGGTCATGCCCGATGTATTGGCCTTTATTTTCTTTGTAAATCACCTTGGAACCCCAAAATATGGATAATAACTCATGAAAATGGTCATAAAACGCAAAGAGACGATTTTTTGCTCATAACTTTGAAACATGTAAATCGCCCTGGAATCCCAAAACTATCGGTAGTAGCTCATGAAAATGGCCATAAAACACAAAAGTGATAACTTTTTGGTCAAATCCCTCGAACTTGTAAATCGTCGTAGAACACCAAAACTGTGGGCAATAACTCATCAAATGGCCATAAAACGCAAAAAAGACGAGTTCTTGATCATAACTCTGAAACATGAAAATCGCCTGGAACCCCAAAACTATAAGTAATAGCTCATGAAAACGGCGATAAAGCATAAAAATGATTTTTTGGTCAAACCTCTCAAACTTGTAAATCTCCCTGGAACAGAAAAATTGTGGAAAATAACTCATGAAATGGCCATAAAACGCAAAAAAGACGAGTTCATGGTCATAACTCTGAAACATGTAAATCGACCTGAAACCCCAAAACTATAGGAAATAGCTCATGAAAACGTCCATAAAACACAGAAACGACAAGTTTTTGGTCATACCTCTCAAACATGTAAATCTCCCTGGAACCCAAAAACTGTGGGTAATAGCTCGTCAAAACGACCATAAAAGCAAAAAGCAGCGACTTTTGTTCATACCTCTGAAAATATAAATCGCCTGGAACCCCAAACTATAGGCGGTAGCTCATGAAAGCGCCATAAAACGGAAGCAGCGACTTTTGGTCATACCTCTCAAACATGTAAATCTCCCGAAATCCCCAAAACTGTGGGTAATAGCTCGTCAAAACAACCATAAAACACAAAAACGACGAGTTCTTGGTCATGCCCGCAAAACTATATCGTGCTTTACGTTCGTTGTAAATCACCCTGAAACCACAAAACTATGGGCAATAGCTCATGAAAACGGCCATAAAACGCAAAAGACGATTTTTTGTTCATAACTCTGAAACATTTAAATCGCCCAGAAACCCCAAAACTGTGGGCAATACCTCATCAAAACGGGCATAAAACACAAAAACGACGAGTTCTTGGTCATGCTCGCAAAAATTTATTAGGCTTTACGTTTGTTGTAAATCACCCTGGAACCCCAAAACTATAGGCAATAACTCATGAAAATGGCCATAAAATGCAAAAAGACGATTTTTGGTTGTAACTCTGAAACATGTAAGTCGCCCTGGAACCCCAAAATTATGGGCAATAGCTCATGAAAACGGCCATAAACCACAAAAGTGATGACTTTTTTGTCAAACCTCTTGAACTTGTAAATCGTCCGGGAACACCAAAATTGTGGGCAATAACTCATGAAATGGCAATAAAATGCAAAAAAGACGAGTTCTTGATCATAACTCTAAAACATGAAAATCGACTTGGAACCCCAAAACTATAGGCAATAGCTCACGAAAACGGCGATCAAACACAAAAATGATGACTTTTTGGTCAAACCTCTCGAACTTGTAAATCGCCCAGGAACACACAAAAAACTGTGGGAAATAACTCATGAAATGGCCATAAAAGCATAAAAGACGAGTTTTGGTCATAACTCTAAAACATGTAAATCATCGAACCCCAAAACTATAGGCAAAGCTCATCAAAACGGCCATAAAACGGAAAAACGATGACTTTTTGGTCATACCTCTAAAAAATATAAATCGCCTCGAACCCCAAAACTATAAGCAGTAGCTCATGAAAACGGCCATAAAACGCAGAAATGACGACTTTTTGGTCATGCCTCTCAAACATGTAAATCTCCCTGGAACCTCAAATTTGTGGGTAATAGCTCATGAAAACAACCATAAAACACGAAAACGACGAGTTCTTGGTCATGCCCTAAAACTGTATCGCGCTTTACGTCATTGTAAATCACCCTGAAACCACAAAACTATGGGCAAATAACTCATGAAAATGGCCATAAAACGCAAAAGACGATTTTTTGGTCATAACTCTGAAACATGTAAATCGCCCTGAAACCCCAAAACTATAAGAAATAGCTCATGAACATGGCCATAAAACACAAAAACGACGACTTTTTGGTCATACCTCTCAAACATGTAAATCGCCCTGGAAACCCAAAACTATAGGAAATAGCTCATGAAAATGGCCATAAAACACAAAAACGACGACTTTTTGGTCATGCCCGCAAAACTGTATTGGCCTTTACGTTCGTTGTAAATCACCCTAGAACCCCAAAACTATGGGCAATAACTCATGAAAATGCCCATAAAATGCAAAGAGACGATTTTTTGGTCATAACTCTGAAACATGTAAATCGCCCTGGAATCCCAAAAGTATCGGCAGTAGCTCATGAAAACGGCCATAAACCACAAAAGTGATGACTTTTGGTCAAACCTCTCGAACTTATAAATCGTCCTGGAACACCAAAACTGTGGGCAATAACTCATGAAATGGCCATAAAACTCAAAAAAGACGAGTTCTTGATCATAACTCTGAAACGTGAAAATCGACTTGGAACCCCAAAACTATAGGCAATAGCTCACAAAAACGGCGATAAAACGCAAAAATGATGACTTTTTGGTCAAACCTCTCGAACTTGTAAAACGCCTTGGAACACAAAAAATTGTGTGAAGTAACTCATGAAATGGCCATAAAACGCAAAAAAGACGAGTTCTTGGTCATGACTCTGAAACATGTAAATCGACCTGGAACCCCCAAACTATAGGAAATAGCTCAAGAAAACGGCCATAAAACGCAAAAACGACGACTCTTTGGTCATACCTCTCAAATATGTAAATCGCCATGAAACCCCAAAATTCTGGGCAATGGCTCATGAAAACGGCCATAAAACACGAAAACGACGAGTTCTTGGTCATGCCCACAAAAATATATTGGGCTTTATGTTCGTTGTAAATCACCCTGGAACCCCAAAACTATAGAAAATAGCTCATGAAAATGGCCATAAAACGCAAAAACGACGACTTTTTGGTCATTCCTCTCAAACATGTAAATCGCCCTCGAACCCCAAAACTATAGGAAATAGCTCATGAAAACGGCCATAAAACACGAAAACGATGAATTTTTGGTCATGCCCGATGTATCGGCCTTTACTTTCTTTGTAAATAACCTTGGAACCCCAAAATATGGATAATAACTCATGAAAATGGCCATAAAACGCAAAGAGACGATTTTTTGGTCATAACTTTGGAACATGTAAATCGCCCTGGAATCCCAAAACTATCGGCAGTAGCTCATGAAAACGGCCATAAAACACAAAAGTGATAACTTTTTGGTCAAACCTCTCGAACTTGTAAATCATCGTAGAACACCAAAACTGTGGGCAATAACTCATCAAATGGCCATAAAACGCAAAAAGACGAGTTCTTGAGCATAACTCTGAAACATGAAAATCGCCTGGAACCCCAAAACTATAGGCAATAGCTCATGAAAACGGCGATAAAACGCAAAAATGATTACTTTTTGGTCAAACCTCTCGAACTTGTAAATCTCCCTGGAACACAAAAAACTGTGGGAAATAACTCATGAAATGGACATAAAACACAAAAAAGACGAGTTCATGGTCATAACTCTGAAACATGTAAATCGACCTGGAACCCCAAAACTATAGGAAATAGCTCATGAAAACGGCCATAAAACGCAAAAAGACGAGTTTTTGGTCATAACTCTAAAACATGTAAATCTCCCTGGAACCCCAAAACTATAGGCAATAGCTCGTCAAAACGACCATAAAACGCAAAAACGGCGACTTTTTGTTCATACCTCTGAAAAATATAAATCGCCCTGGAACCCCAAACTATAGGCAGTAGCTCATGAAAACGGCCATAAAACACAGAAACGACGACTTTTTGGTCATACCTCTCAAACATGTAAATCTCCCGGAAACCCCAAAACTGTGGGTAATAGCTCGTCAAAACAACCATAAAACACGAAAACGACGAGTTCTTGGTCATGCCCGCAAAACTATATCGTGCTTTACGTTCGTTGTAAATCACCCTGAAACCACAAAACTATGGGCAATAGCTCATGAAAACGGCCATAAAACGCAAAAGACGATTTTTTGGTCATAACTCTGAAACATGTAAATCGCCCAGAAACCCCAAAACTATGGGCAATACCTCATGAAAACGGGCATAAAACACGAAAACGACGAGTTCTTGGTCATGCCCGCAAAAATTTATTGGGCTTTACGTTCGTTGTAAATCACCCTGGAACCCCAAAACTATAGGCAATAACTCATGAAAATGGCCATAAAATGCAAAAAGACGATTTTTGGTTGTAACTCTGAAACATGTAAGTCGCCCTGGAACCCCAAAATTATGGGCAATAGCTCATGAAAACGGCCATAAACCACAAAAGTGATGACTTTTTTGTCAAACCTCTTGAACTTGTAAATCGTCCGGGAACACCAAAATTGTGGGCAATAACTCATGAAATGGCAATAAAATGCAAAAAAGACGAGTTCTTGATCATAACTCTAAAACATGAAAATCGACTTGGAACCCCAAAACTATAGGCAATAGCTCACGAAAACGGCGATCAAACGCAAAAATGATGACTTTTTGGTCAAACCTCTCGAACTTGTAAATCGCCTAGGAACACAAAAAAATATGGAAAATAACTCATGAAATGGCCATAAAACGCAAAAAGACGAGTTTTTGGTCATAACTCTAAAACATGTAAATCGCCCTGGAACCCCAAAACTATAGGCAAAGCTCATCAAAACGGCCATAAAACGGAAAAACGATGACTTTTTGGTCATACCTCTAAAAAATATAAATCGCCTCGAACCCCAAAACTATAAGAAGTAGCTCATGAAAACGGCCATAAAACGCAGAAATGACGACTTTTTGGTCATGCCTCTCAAACATGTAAATCTCCCTGGAACCTCAAATTTGTGGGTACTAGCTCATGAAAACAACCATAAAACACGAAAACGACGAGTTCTTGGTCATGCCCTAAAACTGTATCGCGCTTTACGTCATTGTAAATCACCCTGAAACCACAAAACTATGGGCAAATAACTCATGAAAATGGCCATAAAACGCAAAAGACGATTTTTTGGTCATAACTCTGAAACATGTAAATCGCCCTGAAACCCCAAAACTATAAGAAATAGCTCATGAACATGGCCATAAAACACAAAAACGACGACTTTTTGGTCATACCTCTCAAACATGTAAATCGCCCTGGAAACCCAAAACTATAGGAAAGAGCTCATGAAAACGGCCATAAAACACAAAAACGACGACTTTTTGGTCATGCCCGCAAAAATGTATTGGCCTTTACGTTCGTTGTAAATCATCCTAGAACCCCAAAACTATGGGCAATAACTCATGAAAATGGCCATAAAACTCAAAGAGACGATTTTTTGGTCATAACTCTGAAACATGTAAATCGCCCTGGAATCCCAAAACTATCGGCAGTAGCTCATGAAAACGGCCATAAACCACAAAAGTGATGACTTTTGGTCAAACCTCTCGAACTTATAAATCGTCCTGGAACACCAAAACTGTGGGCAATAACTCATGAAATGGCCATAAAACTCAAAAAAGACGAGTTCTTGATCATAACTCTGAAACGTGAAAATCGACTTGGAACCCCAAAACTATAGGCAATAGCTCACAAAAACGGCGATAAAACGCAAAAATGATGACTTTTTGGTCAAACCTCTCGAACTTGTAAAACGCCCTGGAACACAAAAAATTGTGTGAAGTAACTCATGAAATGGCCATAAAACGCAAAAAGACGAGTTCTTGGTCATGACTCTGAAACATGTAAATCGACCTGGAACCCCCAAACTATAGGAAATAGCTCAAGAAAACGGCCATAAAACGCAAAAATGACGACTCTTTGGTCATACCTCTCAAATATGTAAATCGCCATGAAACCCCAAAATTCAGGGCAATGGCTCATGAAAACGGCCATAAAACACGAAAACGACGAGTTCTTGGTCATGCCCACAAAAATATATTGGGCGTTATGTTCGTTGTAAATCACCCTGGAACCCCAAACTATAGAAAATAGCACATGAAAATGGCCATAAAACGCAAAAACGACGACTTTTTGGTCATTCCTCTCAAACATGTAAATCGCCCTGGAACCCCAAAACTATAGGAAATAGCTCATGAAAACGGCCATAAAACACGAAAACGATGACTTTCTGGTCATGCCCGATGTATTGGCCTTTATTTTCTTTGTAAATCACCTTGGAACCCCAAAATATGGATAATAACTCATGAAAATGGCCATAAAACGCAAAGAGACGATTTTTTGCTCATAACTTTGAAACATGTAAATCGCCCTGGAATCCCAAAACTATCGGTAGTAGCTCATGAAAATGGCCATAAAACACAAAAGTGATAACTTTTTGGTCAAATCCCTCGAACTTGTAAATCGTCGTAGAACACCAAAACTGTGGGCAATAACTCATCAAATGGCCATAAAACGCAAAAAAGACGAGTTCTTGATCATAACTCTGAAACATGAAAATCGCCTGGAACCCCAAAACTATAGGCAATAGCTCATGAAAACGGCGATAAAACGCAAAAATGATTACTTTTTGGTCAAACCTCTCGAACTTGTAAATCGCCCTGGAACACAAAAAACTGTGGGAAATAACTCATGAAATGGACATAAAACACAAAAAAGACGAGTTCATGGTCATAACTCTGAAACATGTAAATCGACCTAGAACCCCAAAACTATAGGAAATAGCTCATGAAAACGGCCATAAAACGCAAAAAGACGAGTTTTTGGTCATAACTCTAAAACATGTAAATCTCCCTGGAACCCCAAAACTATAGGCAAAAGCTCGTCAAAACGACCATAAAACGCAAAAACGACGAATTTTTGTTCATACCTCTGAAAAATATAAATCGCCCTGGAACCCCAAACTATAGGCAGTAGCTCATGAAAACGGCCATAAAACACAGAAACGACGACTTTTTGGTCATACCTATCAAACATGTAAATCTCCTGGAAACCCCAAAACTGTGGGTAATAGCTCGTCAAAACAACCATAAAACACAAAAACGACGAGTTCTTGGTCATGCCCGCAAAACTATATCGTGCTTTACGTTCGTTGTAAATCACCCTGAAACCACAAAACTATGGGCAATAGCTCATGAAAACGGCCATAAAACGCAAAAGACATTTTTTTGGTCATAACTCTGAAACATGTAAATCGCCTAGAAACCCCAAAACTATGGGCAATAGCTCATGAAAACGGGCATAAAACACGAAAACGACGAGTTCTTGGTCGTGCCCGCAAAAATTTATTAGGCTTTACGTTCATTGTAAATCACCCTGAAACCCCAAAACTATAGGTAATAACTCATGTAAATGGCCATAAAATGCAAAAAAGACGATTTTTGGTTGTAACTCTGAAACATGTAAGTCGCCCTGGAACCCCAAAATTATGGGCAATAGCTCATGAAAACGACCATAAACCACAAAAGTGATGACTTTTTTGTCAAACCTCTTGAACTTGTAAATCGACCGGGAACACCAAAATTGTGGGCAATAACTCATGAAATGGCAATAAAATGCAAAAAAGACGAGTTCTTGATCATAACTCTAAAACATGAAAATCGACTTGGAACCCCAAACTATAGGCAATAACTCACGAAAATGGCGATCAAACGCAAAAATGATGACCTTTTGGTCAAACCTCTCGAACTTGAAAATCGCCCAGGAACACAAAAAAACTGTGGGAAATAACTCATAAAATGGCCATAAAACGCAAAAAGACGAGTTTTTGGTCATAACTCTAAAACATGTAAATCGCCCTGGAACCCCAAAACTATAGGCAATAGCTCATCAAAACGGCCATAAAACGGAAAAACGACGACTTTTTGGTCATACCTCTAAATATTATAAATCGCCTAGAACCCCAAAACTACAAGCAATAGCTCATGAAAACGGCCATAAAACTTAGAAATGACGACTTTTTGGTCATGCCTCTCAAACATGTAAATCTCTCTGGAACCTCAAAACTATGGGTAATAGCTCATGAAAACAACCATAAAACACGAAAACAACGAGTTCTTGGTCATGCTCGCAAAACTATATCGCGCTTTACGTTCGTTGTAAATCACCCTAAAACCACAAAACTATGGGCAAATAACTCATGAAAATGGCCATAAAACGCAAAAGACGATTTTTTGGTCCTAACTCTGAAACATGTAAATCGCCCTGAAACCCCAAAAGTATAAGAAATAGCTCATGAACATGGCCATAAAACACAAAAATGACGACTTTTTGGTCATACCTCTCGAACATGTAAATCGCCCTGGAAACCCAAAACTATAGGAAATAGCTCATGAAAACGGCCATAAAACACGAAAACGACGACTTTTTGGTCATGCCCGCAAAAATGTATTGGCCTTTACGTTCGTTGTAAATCACCCTAGAACCCCAAAACTATGGGCAATAACTCATGAAAATGGCCATAAAACGCAAAGAGACGATTTTTTGGTCATGACTCAGAAACATGTAAATCGCCCTGGAATCCCAAAACTATCGGCAGTAGCTCATGAAAACGGCCATAAACCACAAAAGTGATGACTTTTTGGTCAAACCTCTCGAACTTATAAATCGTCCTGGAACACGAAAACTGTGGGCAATAACTCATGAAATGGCCATAAAACTCAAAAAAGACGAGTTCTTGATCATAATTCTGAAACATGAAAATCGACTTGGAATCCCAAAACTATAGGCAATACCTCATGAAAACGGCGATAAAACGTAAAAATGATGACTTTTTGGTCAAACCTCTCGAACATGTAAAACGCCCTGTAACACAAAAAAATTGTGTGAAGTAACTCATGAAATGGCCATAAAACGCAAAAAAGACGAGTTCTTGGTCATAACTCTGAAACATGTAAATCGACCTGGAACCCCAAAACTATTGGAAATAGCTCATAAAAACGGCCATAAAACACAAAAACAACGACTCTTTGGTCATACCTCTCAAATATGTAAATCGCCGTGAAACCCCAAAATTGTGGGCGATAGCTCATGAAAACGGCCATAAAACACGAAAATGATGAGTTCTTGGTCATGCCCGCATAAATGTATTGCGCTTTACGTTCACTGTAAATCACCCTGGAACCCCAAAACTATAGGAAATAGCTCATGAAAATGGCCATAAAACGCAAAAACGACGACTTTTTGGTCATACCTCTCAAATATGTAAATCGCCCTAGAACCCCAAAACTATAGGAAATTGCTCATGAAAATGGCCATAAAACACGAAAACAATGAATTTTTGGTCATGCCCGATGTATTGGCCTTTACGTTCTTTGTAAATCACCTGGGAACCCCAAAACTATGGGCAATAACTCACGAACACAATCATAAAACACAAAAACCACGAGTTCTTGTTCATGCCCGCAAAAACGTATCACGCTTTATGTTTATTGTAAATCACCCTGAAACCATAAAACTATGGGCAAATAAGTCATGAAAATGGCCATAAAACGCAAAAGACGATTTTTTTGTCCTAACTCTGAAACATGTAAATCGCCCTGAAACCCCAAAACTATAAGAAATAGCTCATGAACATGGCCATAAAACACAAAAACGACGACTTTTTGGTCATACCTCTCAAACATGTAAATCGCCTAGGAAACCCAAAACTATAGGAAATAGCTCATGAAAACGGCCATAAAACACAAAATCGACGACTTTTTGGTCATGCCCGCAAAAATGTATTGGCCTTTACGTTCGTTGTAAATCACCCTAGAACCCCAAAACTATGGGCAATAACTCATGAAAATGCCCATAAAATGCAAAGAGACGATTTTTTGGTCATAACTCTGAAACATGTAAATCGCCCTGGAATACCAAAACTATCGGCAGTAGCTCATGAAAACAACCATAAACCACAAAAGTGATGACTTTTTGGTGAAACCTCTCGAACTTATAAATCGTCCTGGAACACCAAAACTGTGGGCAATAACTCATGAAATGGCCATAAAACGCAAAAAAGACGAGTTCTTGATCACAACTCTAAAACATGAAAATCGACTTGGAACCCCAAAACTATAGGCAATAGCTCATGAAAATGGCGATAAAACGCAAAAAATATAACTTTTTGGTCAAACTTCTCGAACTTGTAAATCGCCCTGGAACACAAAATCCTTTGTGAAATAACTCATGACATGGCCATAAAACGCAAAAAAGAGGAGTTCTTGGTCATAACTCTGAAACATGTAAATCGACCCGGAACCCCCAAACTATAGGAAATATCTCAAGAAAACGGCCATAGAACGCAAAAACGACGACTCTTTGGTCATACCTCTCAAATATGTAAATCGCCATGAAATCCCAAAATTGTGGGCAATAGCTCATGAAAACGGCCATAAAACACGAAAACAACGAGTTCTTGGTCATGCCCACAAAAATATATTGGGCTTTATGTTCGTTGTAAATCACCCTGGAACCCCGAACTATAGAAAATAGCACATGAAAATGGCCATAAAACGCAAAAACGACGACTTTTTGGTCATTCCTCTCAAACATGTAAATCGCCCTGGAACCCCAAAACTATAGGAAAAGGCTCATGAAAACGGCCATAAAACACGAATACGATGACGTTTTGGTCATGCCCGATGTATTGGCCTTTATTTTCTTTATAAATCACCTTGGAACCCCAAAATATGGATAATAACTCATGAAAATGGCCATAAAACGCAAAGAGACGATTTTTTGTCATAACTTTGAAACATGTAAATCGCCCTGGAATCCCAAAACAAAGGCCAAAACAAATTCCTTCGACCATGAGATATGTTAATCACCATCACCAGAAGGACACTTTGATGACATCAAACACCACACCGTAACTGGGTGGCTATAAAGGTGGCATTGAGTGTTCGGAAAGTATGGGTTGAGGCTCATGGATCAAGAGTGGGATTTGTCCATCCATATGACGGATAGATATACTCTGGGCCCTCTCGGTGGAATGTCATCCAATTAGCTTGCAACCATGTGACTCGCTCACAAGGGATCACATATCACGGGAACGAGAAAAGAGTACTTATCGGTAACGAGGTTGAACTAGGTATGCAGAGATACCGACGATCAAAACCTCAGATAAGTAAACTATCGTGAGACAAAGGAAAATTGGTATCGTATGTAAGTGGTTCATTCGATCGCAAAGTAATCGTAGAAATATGTGGGAGCCATATGAATTTCCAGATTCCTCTATTGGTTATTGATCGGAGAAGTGTCTCGATCATGTCCGCATAATTCACGAACCGTAGGGAGACACACTTAAGGATTCGATGTTGTTGAGTAGTTATGGAATGATGAGTAAGAGACCGAATGTTGTTCGGAGTCTCAGATGGGATCCGGGATATCACGAGGAGATCCGGAATAGTCCGGAGAATAACATTCATATAAGGAAAGTCCTATTTCAGAGTTCGGGAATGATTCCGGTGTTTTCACCGAGAATGTTCTAGAAGGGTCCGGAAGGTCCGGCACTCTGGAGGGGAAGGTTACATGAATGTGTCATGACAATGTGGAATGATTGCATCATGTACTAGGTATCATGGCTGAGCAAAATAAAGAGAGAAATCAAATCCTAGTTTGAAAAGTCAAACGCCAATTTGAAAAGTCAAACGACAATTTTGCTTGGTGGAGGGAGAGTAGGAAACCTACTTGGGGAGGAAGTCCTCCTCCCTCCACCCGCCGGCCAAGGAGGCTGAGTTTGGGGAGGACTCCCTCCTCCCAACCGGCGCCCTCCCACCTATAAAAGAATGGGCAGGGGCTGCCCCTCTTCCCTACACCCAACACCTCCAAACCCTAGCCCCAGGCGCCACCACCTGTTGCTGCTGCTGCCGCCACCGCCTAGGGCCTCCTCCCAAGTCGTCGACTAGGGTTTCCCCAAACCCTAGCCTCCGGCTACACCTCTCCCCTTGGTGCTTCTAAACCCTAGATCGCCAAGGCACCTCTCTTGCTCCACCATACTTGCTCCGGCTTAAGGCGAAGCCCTGCGAGATCTTCCCTCTACTTCCGGTACCACGCCGTTGTGCTGCCGGAATCACGAGGAGAGTGCTACAACCTCCGCTGCCTGCTGGAACAAGGGAGAGGAAGGTCTTCATCGAGTACCGAACGTGTGACCGACTGCGGAAGCGCTGCCAGAACGCAGCGCCGGAAGGATCGTCTACACGATCTTGAGATCGGCAAGAGTACGACTACATCACCCACGAGAATCTGCTCCCGTTAACCGCTTTGGAATCTTCGAGGGTGAGTTCCTCTATATCAGCAGGCCATGGCTATTCTTGTTGAAACTTTATCGAGTTCCTTTCCACATTGCGTCGCAATCCTCCCAGATAGGGAGTAACATGTCACATTTGATACACTCTAGGTACTACAGCTACTCGACAGCTGATGGCTCGCCACCTATTAATCAGCAGGCCATGGCTATTCTTGGACCGGCCTAGCCAGTAACATGGCTCAATATCAGTTTCCTCCAACGTCCCAGTGTATTTTCTCTTCCTACTAACTTATTCTAGCCTAATATTAGCGAGGTTGATATCTTTCTACCATGCAGATATATACCCTCATTGTTCTAGATTGTTGTGGGTACACTAAATTGTTAGACGGGTCCGACTTACCGTGGCTTTCATTTATATGTGGGCTCAGCATTCATGTTTTCTGCACCTATTTGTTTCCCATGTCATGGCCAACTAACTTTGTTCATAGTTATCATTACTACTCTCTGGTTCGTATGTATTGAAAGCAAAGAGGCATGACTTCACCCTTGTTGCATGCACAACTCCCCGCCGTCATAATCACGCTACGAAATATTAATAACCAACACCAACAAGATTGTGATGAGCTCCCATAAATTAGTAGTAGAAGCTTGACTATAAAGAAGAAACTCCAAATAAGAGCGAAATAAAACTAGCAAAGCTAACCTTGCCAAAAGAACAATAGTTAGCCAAGTTATGCAAGGATACCATTGGCTTTCATGTGTTATATTTTACAGTTGAGATGCTGGAGAAAACTGAAAAAAAAACATCACAAAAGAAGTCGTGTCTCCGAGGCTTACTGTAGTGGTACCGTTAGAGCAAGACGATGAGGAAGGCCAACCTTATGAGCGTTCTGCAACCACCACAATATCCTACCAGCTAGTTGTACGACTGCCTCGATTGCGGAGAATGCTATCGGTTGTCTATAGCACAATACTTTTCTTCATTGTGTGTCCCTTTACAAATAGACAAATGGCCTAATTTAGGGCATTTTTGCATGTGAACAAAATATATCGTTGCGCTGAACTCGTCCGTATAGAAGTTAGTGTTCTTGTCTGTAGAGAGTCAAGTGGTATCATTGTCAATCTCAAAGCTCTATAAGTGAGTCGTGACACGTAGTGTAATTATGTGTATATAGATGTTGGTCATGTGCTTGTATGTATGACAAATATACAAAGTTTTATCCATGAATAGGGGTCCTAAAATATGTATTATTTGTGGGTATATGTTAGCAGAAAATTAGGAGATGTATTTACATTTTTATCATTTATTATTCCTCTGTAATTGAGTGAATACAAATATAATATTAAATTAGAAAAATAGTACAGATATATAGTGAACTATGTGGACTCTCCCTAAAATCTAGCTCTCTAAGATAGTGCAAGGAAAACATGATCTATTATACTTATGAACTCATAGTTATGGCGCATATGCATGTATTTTTCTATGTGTGGTTATCTTTTATATTGAATAATAAAGTAAAATATTGGCTAACCATAATTTCTTTTTTTGAGACCTTGTGATATTCATGGAGTGAAATATTTCACTATTGCAATCAACATGAAGGCCATGGAATTTATGGGGTTTTTTTTTCAGAAACAGTATACTATTTCATCATACTTCTAATTTAATGAATTTACTTGGTTGTGTTCAATTTTTTATTTTGGGAAATTATGTATTCCCTCTATCCGGAAAAGGATGTCGTAGATTTGGCAAGATACGCATGTATCTTTATCTCGTGACATTCATGTATAAATCTACACGACATGCGAGTCTAGACCATTCTGCGATATTTAACTTGGGACGGATTGAGTATTGTTAGTTTGTAACAATTTTTTTTCTGTTTATCTAAAATAGTAGACCATTTCCTCCTGCCTCTAATTCCATGGATTTTGCTTGATCATGTTTGTACATGCGAATCTAAACTAATCTGCGGCATTTAACTCGGGACAAAATGAGTATAGTTTGTAACAAATTTTCTCTATTAAAACAATTGACCATTTCATTCCGCCTCTAATTACATGGATTTTGCTTGATCGCATTTTACTTCTGTTGTGGGAACAATTTTACTTCTGTTGCAAGCTAAAAGTACAAACCGTAGCACTTGTTGATGTCATCGGGATGTCATGATATCTTAGATGGACTATACTACGAATTCTATTTTGTACATCGAGCTAGCCGGATATATGCTAGAAGGAGTTGTGTTAGGCTCAATTATTTAATGCACAAAATGATCGTTTTTGGTTTTTTGGATGGATCATTTTTTTTATTTGGTTAGCCCGTCTCAAAAAAATTCTGGCTCATCTTGTGCGGACATGTTTGGTATATTATATCTAACTCATGACTGTGTCAAACCAATTTGCATGGTTACATAGCTATTAACTTATTGTCAAATCTTAACTATATATTTTAAATCTAATTATCACTAGTTGAATGCCCGTGCGTTGCTGCGGCTTCTATTTTTTCTTGCACCATATATGTAATGCAACACCTCAATGCTTCACTAATAAATTATAACACAATATACGTAATGACATCAGTTAGCACGAATTCCAAATACACATGGCCAAATTTCTACTGATCATGTCTTCATTTGTCTAGCATGTATCTGTTCTTAAACGAGTCGTACTGACTATGGCTTTGATTTATATACCGACTTATATTCTTATTTTCTAGATCCATTTGGCTTATATTGATCTGCCCCATGTTGATACGCATGACCAACTAACATTTTTTATTGTCATTCAATTTCTATGCATGTACCCAAAGTATTCGTCCTTTTTTTCTTCTCTCTATTTGGCATGGATTAGAAACAAAGGCATGACTTCACCGTTGTTGCGCACACTGCCATAATCATGCTACAAAATACTAATAACCAACTCCAACAAGATTGTGATGAGCTCCTATGAATTACAAGCTTGACTATAAATAGAAGCAACTCCATATAAGAGAGAAATAGAACCAGGCAACCAGCCAAGCTAATAACCTAGCCAAAAGAACAATAGTTAGCCATGTTATGCAAGGACACTATTGGCTTTCGTGTGTTATTTTTTACATTTGAGATGATGGAGAAAGCTGAAAAAAAAACATCACAAAAGAAGCCGAGTCTCCGAGGCTTACTGTAGTGGTACCGTCAGAGCAAGAGGATTAGGAAGGCCAACCTTATGAGCCTTCTGCATGATCACAGCATCCTACCAGCTGTACGACTGCCTCAATTGCAGGGCATGTTGCAACGCGGCGCAAGAGAACATACAGTATAAGACTCGATTCACGGCGATACTGTGGGCTAAAAAGCTTTGGCTAGACCATTGCTGCTACATATGGGCACAACTTGCCGCACAGAGAGATTTTATTGGTACTAGAATCTCTTCTTGTACTAGTAAAAAAGAGAGATACACACGATCTGACGTGGTGATCTTTTGTTTGAAATGCTAATGTGGCAAGCAAGGTGTGTGAGGCTAGGAGTGCACACAAGGTGTGTTTTGAACATGCACTGATGCACATATATGGAGCTAATTTGGCTCAATACTAAAATAGTGGTGTCATTACTTTCAGTATGCTTACTTTGACGAGCATTACTTCTCAAGCAATTGATTCGGATTGCTTTTTCAGTGAATCAGATGCTACTTCTGAAAACCAACTGGCATGATGGAGGCTATAGTACTGAAATGTGGGATGGAGGATATAGTGTTGAGTATATGCAGGAGAGGGTGGCACAAGCAGAGAGTGCAGGAGAGGGTGTCACAAACAGAAATTATTGGAATATGCTCATTTGATAATCTTTGCGGCAAATCAATTGAAATTGTTTTTATGACTGATTGTAAAAGTATCAAGTTTTTTCACTGCTACTTGAAATATGTGCACTATTGCTTGTAAAGGCAATGGATTCTTCTATTTACTGATCGATGCCCAAGTTTCATTTGTGTACTTGTTTAACTAGGGTCTTTTGTACTGAATGCTTGATCTGGAAAGTATTAGCTGTAGAGGCTATCTACATAGCAGGAGCGGCTTGTCCACTCTGTCCACCAGCCACAGTGGGCAACGCAATTAGCGGATCCAGGAGCCGCTTATTTTGCAAATTAACCTGCATCCTTAACCCAAAGTATATCTCCTTTTTCTTCTCTTTGTTAGGCATGGATTGGAAACCAAGGCATGACTTCACCCTTGTTGCATGCGCCGTCATAATCACGCTACGAGATACTAATAACCAACTCCAACAAGATTGTGATGAGCTCCTATGAATTACAAGCTTGACTATAAATAGAAGCAACTCCATATAAGAGAGATCGAGAAATAGAACCAGCCAAGCTAACCTGGCCAAAAGAACAATAGTTAGCCATGTTATGCGAGGATGCTATTGGCTTTCGTGTGTTATTTTTTACATTTGAGATGATGGAGAAAACTGGAAACAAAACATCACAAAAAAGGAGCCGAGTCTACGAGTCTTACTATAGTGGTACCGTTAGAGCAAGACGATTAGGAAGGCCAACCTTATGAGCTTTCTGCACGACCACAACATCCAATTGCGGAGCATGCTGCAACGCGGCGCAAGAGAACATGCAGTATAAGACCTCGAATCACGGCAATACTGTGGGCTAAAAAGCTTTGGCTAAACCATTGCTGCTATGGGCACATCTTGCCGCGCAGAGAGTTGAAGGGCATGTGCTTTCGAAGAGATTTTATTGGTACCAGAATGTCTTCGTGGACTAGTAAAAACATAGCTAAACACGGTCTACCATGGTGATCTTTTTTTTGAAATACTAATGCGGAAAGCAAGGTGTGTGAGCTAGTGTTGAGAACATAAATATTTTTATCTATCGTCTTTTCATTAGTTCAGACTTTTGGAATGATTGTCTAGGCAATAATTTAATTTGGTACCAGAGTCAAGAGGTCAAGTTTAAGACCCTGTTCACGCAGTATTAAAAAATATACGGACACCTGAATCTAGGTCCTAGGCCGGTGAAGAAAAAAAAAAGACCACCGGTCTGAACGTGAGGGGAAATGTTGAGAATATAAATATATTTCCTATCGTCTTCTATTACTTTTAAAATAATTGGCTAAGGTGTGTTTTGAACATGTAGTAATGCACATTATATGGAATGCATGTCGGTTGTTCAGGTGCCACTAGTGGTGTTGGACGATGGCACGCGCGTTATATATACTGAAAAACGAACATCTTATATTAGACAACAAGAGGGAGCACGGACAATCGCTGGGCTCCGTCGTCTCTTGGAAAGGTGTTCGTATGCCACGAGCAGGTCAAGGCCTTGATACGGAAACTTACGCCTGGCTGTCCGCGCGATTTCATTAATTCCAGCAAAAGTAAAGAAGGAACACGTTAGCTGAGTAGTGGGTGGCCAAGGATCAGACCATTCTCTCCGTCCTGAGGATGTCATCACTGGGTTGGACGCCGACTATGATAACTATACCTGGACCTCAAGCTCGGCCAGAGTTTTGCTGGTTCGGGCGAGCTGGGCTCGGCCCGCTGGCGCTGCTGGACCGCAGCCATGTCGGGCAGGCTCGGGCTCGGCCCAGTCTGGCTAGTCGGCTCGTCATTTTTTTTTCAGAATTAATTAGAAGGCCTAATTCAGAGCTAGCTGGGCTGGAAAATGAACACAGACCATGTACTGAAGACAGAGCTAACCCTAAAAAACAAAAACTGATCGAGAGCTTCTTCTTCAACACCGAATAGAGTTCTACCCGCCGGCCGCCACTGCCTTAAACGCGTCGCCACGCACGGCCGCCACTCCCTCCACCACGCAGCCATGCTAGGATGTCAGGCGGCTCGAACGGCTCACGCCGCCAAGGCCACCCGCACGGCCGCTTCTCCGCCGTCTGCATCGCCGCCGCTGCCAGACCGTATGGCTACCTTGCGATGCTGTCCAGGAAGATGGCCCACCCGTTAGTGTCTATTGTCGTCGGGCTCGCGAGCCGGACCGAGCTAGACCGAGTTTGGGGCAAGCTCGAGCCGAGCTCCACATGGAGGCTTGTCGGCGGCGACGAGCTGGCTCGGGCTCGGCCAGAAAATCTCGAGCTTTTCTCTAGCTCGTCCCGAGACAGAACGAGTTAGCCCGCGTCCAGGTATAATGATAACCTTGCTGAGAATATCAATGGTTGTGCTATTCATCCCCGTGATCTCTACTCGCTCCTCCTCGCCACGGAACATCGTAAAAAGTCTCTGCGCGCCCGAGATTCATGTCGCCCAACGCTGTCACACATGGCAATGGGAAAACATGCAAGACGCCAACTGGTGGCAAGCTATTGTCCCTGTCCCAGTAGGCTCCACCTCCTGCTGCCGCGCCCATGACTGGTGGTGGTCATCCGCGCGCCTGCTGCCCCTCTTGTGGCACGCAGCAAGCCTACCTGCTATATGGTCTTGAGGGCCATATCGCCTCACATTTTCATCACTGCTTCAAGCAGGACTTCTTGGGCATTGACAACAACAACAAAGGTAACGACAAGCTGGCTGCCTTGTCTACTCACGAGCATGGACACACTCCATCCCATCCCATTGATCCGTCATGGTACATGGACACGGAGCTACTACTCACCTGACGAACGAGATGGCCAAGCTCTCCACATATGAGCCATATCATGGACATGATCAGATCCGCACCGCCAATGGAATAGGTTGCTCAGGCTGCACTTCTTACTCATAATTCTAAACAACTGCATCTCCTCAATTAATGTCTTAAGAGACCCTTCCGCTACACGTAGTTTGCTGTCTTTTCTTCAATTTACTCGTGACAATAATGTTTCTGTTAAATTTCACTATTTTTATTTTTTTATCAAGGACCGGGATACGTGGGACGTTCTTCCTAGAGGTTGCTTACACCATGCTCTATATGCTCTTGATGCACCACCAGTCTCCTAGGACTTCAATGGTGTTCGTGTGTCGTCCACTCATTGGCACGTGTGCCTTGGTCATCCTCCTACTCCCATAGTTCAGTCATGTTATTGAGCGTCATGATCTCTCATTTGATTACAATAAAAATGCTAAAACCGTTTGTGATGCCAGTAAGCAAGACAAGAGTTATCAGCTTTCTTTTTTAGAGTCGAATTGTGTAGTTCATGCTTCGCTGGAGCTTATATTTTCTAATGTGTGGGGACCTGCCCAAACATGTATTAGTGGATATAATTACCATGTCAGCTTTATTGATGTTTATAGTCGTTTCACTTGGCTTTATCTTCTCAAGCATAAATCTGATGTGTTCGATATTTTTATTCAATTTCAAGCACATGTTGAGTGTCTCCTCAAGAATAAAATTCTTCATGTTCAATCTGATTAGGAGGGTGAGTATCAAAACCTCAATGCTTTTTTAACAAACTTGGGATTTCACACCTATGATAAAATAATAAGTTATGATAATAAACTCATTTATTATTTGCCTCTCGGGCATATCTTCTACACTTTCTGTCTCTATCTTTACTCCACAAAAGTTTCGGAGCAAAGTATTGATATGATGGCAAAGACCTCTTGGCAACTTAAAGCAAGCTATAGAGAATATGGGCATCGCCTGCACATCATACTTTATGAGAATATCTTTCCCACCAGCTAAAAGAAGTATCTCAGCCATCCCTGAACCTGCTTCCACATTCTATCCTTCAAATATTTGAAGGCCTCACTTTCGGCCCGACGCCCGATCACCTCGATCCACTTAGGTACATCAGCTTGCCTCGTTCTCCGCTTGCGCCTTGGGCCTGTGGCTCCCTTCTCGCAGCGGCCCATGCAACCCGATATGGCCGCCCAACACAGCCTGTGACACAAACCTAGACAGTTGTCGAGGACTAATGATTGTGTGATTGTTGTCACGCGGATGATGCTTGATTGGAGAGCAACGTATTACTCTATTCTCTAAGCTGGACACTTGTTTATTTTTTTCACTCCGACATCTCGTAGCATACTAGTGCTAATTATTAGTGGAATATCTACTTGTCCAGGAAAATATGCATCCTTCTATAGTTCTATATAGCTAGCTAAGTTCCTACTGCTTGTTAATGGAGGAAGGAAGACTGTATTTGGAATTCAGTATATATATAGACAAGCCAAAATGCCTAGATCATGACTATATATATATATATATATATATATGGCGCTATTTGGCCCCCAGGTGGAGAATATTATTCTTCACCCCACCCCTCCGCGCTAGCCTGGGCGTCCGAACCATGCTACATCCGGCCGCACGTCCGCACCGGTTTACACCCATCAGCGCGCTTGCGTTGTAAAATTACGTGGCTTGCTCGGTCTGTGCCCGCGGTAGTAGGTCGTGCGTCTCGTGGACTTTTTCCTAGCAGTACGTGAGATTCTGAGAAAGGACCTCCGTAAGATTGTTGCATGCGATGTAATAAACCTTGCATGCTACTTACAAAAAGGCCAAGCCAGCCGTGTGTCTCCGTGACTGATTAGAAAGCATTGACGTAGGAAAAATAAACATGGAGTAAGAAAATCTGAGAACTAATACTACACAAGGAACATGCTCGGTAATTCTTTTTTTGAGATTATGGTCTGGTAATTCTATTTGTACTCCATCGCACGAAATTTTGACCAGCTACTACTCACGTCAAAAAATGTGACAGGCGAGGTATAAATCTTATAAAAGGCATAATTACACCATTTTAAAGAAATTACATAGGTCCTACAAATGTGGTAGAAAAGATTACACCGTAATTAAGTCAAGTTTCTTAAAAATATTTAGTTTGTCAGCAGCCATCAACAAATCAAAAGGACGAAGTAAAACAAAGTTAGTTTTGGCAATCTCATTTGGCATTTTCATACAACAAGGATGTATTAAAACCATTAATTATGCGGTCAATGTAAGAAAATTTTAAATTTACAGGAGTATGTTTGCTACTTTCAGTAATGCTATGTTTAGCGTGTAGCAAGACCGATAGAATGCATAGCCTCTAGTGCTCGGTCATAGTGATTTAGAAAGCATGGATCCCGTACTATAATTGGATGTGTGCAAATAAACTAGATCGCAATTATATTGTTATAAATATAACTTCGGCGCTAGCTTGTAGATATCGTTCACAATGGCGGGACTCTGCAATGTATGTAAATATCCGCAAGATGTATGTGCTGAGGAATTCTCACTGGACTTTCTCAATGTACTCCCGATATCAGGAGAATTCAAGACTCGCATGGTAAGCCGTAACATTTTTCGTCCACAAAGTTTGATCGCTAACATTTGATATTCATTACAAATGTGTAGGTTATACCTTGTATGTTAGGGGATCACTTCACTCGCCGTTGTAGAGGTGAGATGAAACTAGAGAGTGAGATAACACATGAATGGTACGAATTTGATGTGAGGAAGGAAGGGGAAAAATATTACATCGAAGGGGAATGGGAGATGTTCGCTAGCATCTACAATATTAAGCAAGGTGACGAGCTTTGTTTTGTGATGGGCACGTTCATCCACGAAAACCTACATCTTGGACATCTACGCCGGTTTTCAGGTGGTATCGCACTGCCAAGATGCACGATTGGTTAGTGTTGCTCCCATTTTACTAACAAAATATCAAACCACTATCTAGGTACTTATGTTACGAATCGATCTAAAGGAGAAATCTTTATTTTTTTCAGCGGAGTACGAGGCTGAACAAGAGCTGATGCACGAGATGGAGGAATGTACATCCTCGGTCGACACTCACTAGTGGACAACATGGGAGCTAGTTGCAATTGTTTCGTGTTGTTTATCTCTCAATATGTCAATAAGTGTGGCGTTGTTTCGCACACTTATATTATTTTATTATTTATAAATCTGGTTTATTGTACGCCAGATTTGATTAAAAAAACAAGAACGAACCAGATCTTAAAGCACAAAAAGCACAATCTAGTTTTTAAGTTTGTAAAGGCATTTATGTAGTAATATATTCATTAATTTTATTGTGATATTGCGTGTTGCCAAAACTGAATAGACAACCTAAGAAGCTAATTTTTTTTAATAATACATTTTTTTATTGAATTTCACAATAAAACCCGAAATTACAAAACTGTTTTGGCCATTACCGTTCACAGATGAAACATTGCCTTCATCCGTTTGTCAGCTGCGGCCGCGCGCTCGCTTGCCGTGCAGCTGCCGCCTGCTGCTCTGCGCGCGAGCTGCTGCTGCTTGGCTGCTAGCTGGTAGCTGCGTGCACGCTGCTTGGCTGCTAGCTGGTAGCTGCATGCGCACTGCTAGCTGGCCGCACCGCTGCGCTGCTAGCTGCTTGCTGCTGCTTGCTGCTCTGCATGGCCGGCCGCGCGCGCACGCGATGCTGTGCTGCATGCGGCTGCTGCTGCGCGCCTGCAACGCTGGGGCCCGCCTAGCTGCTGCTGCTGACAGCAGACGTGTCGTCCGTTCAACGGACGAAGGCTGCGTGTCGTCCGTTGAACGGACGAAGGCTGTGACGGACGAAACGAGTCTGTCGTCTGTTGAACGGCCGACCGACAAACAGTTTTGTAATTTGCCCGTTTTGTGTATTATTCGTGAAATTCAATAAAAAAATATATTATTTTAAAAAAATTAGCACCTAAGAAAGTACGTTCTTAGAATAGATCTGCAGATGCAGCTAGCTAGACTAGACCTCCCTCCTCCCAATCCTGGCCGTGACCCATTCCTCACAGAGAAAATATCGTGGATCGAGCATGGCCGCGGTCAGCTGCATGCGCGGCAACTACGGATCTTGGGAATCCTGGCCGTTAGCACGGAGGCCAGAGAAAATAATTACGACTCGTGTTATCGTTGTTCCCCTCTCGTCTCGCTTATACTCGTGATACCGCCACCGGATCGGTGAAGCCGATAGACACCAGCGATATTCCTCCGAGCACATATTCGTTGCGGTGACGGAGGCACGAGCAGACACGCCATGCGACTATTGTAATCAATTCGGTGGTATTGCCAAACGGAGGTAAATTTTGTAGTTATCTCATTTGCATGACCTTAATCAGTATAGAAATCTTATTTGCGTATTGATGAATCGTCATTCTGGTTTGTAATTTTTGATCTGCTCGAAAATGAATTGCTGGATAGGTTCATGGACTCCTCTCCAAGCTTCACCCGGCGAGCACCACATGACACATCCGATTCTCCAGAAAACAATGATGTGCCTGACCGTGAACTTCCGCATACATCCTTCCTCACTCCGAGTCATGGCACCAGAACTTCGGACGAGGGTTGCTCAACTGGGCAAGGTGAGAACCCAACGGCGCGTCATCTGGTGATGCACGTGTCCACAATAACGCCGCCGCATCCGGTTGAACCACACGAAATGATGACACCAGATCCTAACGCTAGATATATACATGTACGTCATCTCTCACTTTCTGTACTAAACACAAACATTATGGCAATATTTACATGTTTTTCTTTGTAATTGTTGACAGGGTGAGCAAGTCCATGAGGATTGTGTCCCGAAGGTAAATATGGTTTTTGATACCGATGAGGAAGGCTATGAGTTTTATCTGCAATATGCAAGAGAAGCCGGTTTTGGAATTAAGAAACACAGGAGAAAGCCCTGTATGCTTGCTATCGGCAAGGTGCTGGTACGTTTTACAGGGAGGGTGAGGAGCGCAAACGTGCAAAAATGTCGAAGAGGGTTGGCTGCATGGCAATGGTCAAGCTCAAGCTGATAGGACAACAATGGTTGTACGAGAAAGTAGAGTTGGAGCACAACCATACTCTCAACCCTCATCCATCTGAGGTGAAGCACATGCGGTCGCACAAGAACAAGGATAATGTTATCATGGAATATGTTGATGACTTGCAGCATAGTGGTGTCTCCCCCACTGCAACCATCAATGTGTTAGCTAGATTACAAGGAGACCCAGAGCTCTTGCCAATGAATGAACGTGACCTAGAAAACAGGTACATGTAGTCTGACTCACTTGTATCTCTATTTTTTAACCCTAATGGGTGTTGTGTACCTATTACCTTCATCACTCTACGATGACATAAACTGATATACGACCTAATGCAGAAGGGCGGCTAATCTACGAGAGGAGCAAGTGGATGATGTAAAGAAGTTGAAGGATTTCTTCAATGAGTGTACAAGACAGAACCCACATTTTTTTCACGATATAGATCTTGACTCAGCGGGCGTCGTGAAAAATATATTCTGGAGTCATGCTAGCTGTCGAGCCAATTATGCTGAGTTTGGAGATGTTGTCACATTTGACACCACGTATAGGAGCAATTTTTACAACATGCCGTTGGGGATGTTTGTTGGGAGCAACCACCATTTGCAGAACGTTATATTTGGGTTTGTACTCGTCCGTGACGAGACAGAGGAAACTTTTAAATGGGTTTTTCGGACTTTCCAAAGATGCATGGAAGGCAAAGATCCAATCTGCATACTTACAGGTATACTTGCCTTTTTGTGCTGACACACATGCCTAACCAATCAATTTGGTGCCCTATTTTTTATTGACTAATAGTTACCTCTTCTGTAGATCAAGATCAAGCTATGGCAAATGCTCTTCCACTTGTGTTTCTGAAGACAATTCATAGGCTATGCAGATTTCATATGCTGAATAAGCACATAGAAAACTTAAATAAAATTTATTACTTGAATAAAGGGTTGGAAGAAAAGCTACTCACAGCGATAAATCACCCACTAACCCCTGTGGAGTTTGAGAATGCATGGAAGGACATGGTGAGTGAGTATGGTCTCGAGGCAGATCCCACATTGTGTGATTTGTATGAGCTCCGTTCAAGTTGGATTTCTTGTTACTTCAAGGACGTTTTCATGGAGAATGACGCCGACTCAACGTAGTGAGAGCACCAACAGACTTGTGAAAAGAAACCACATCGATGAGTCAACACCACTACATACATTTGCAAAAAGAATGTACCAAGTGCTGCAAAGGAGAAAAGATGGAAGGTCAAGAAACCGTCTTATCGCGGGTATGAGATCTTATACAACTTCTTTCATGGTGTGGTTATGTAATAGGTAAAGGGTTTATTTTATTATTTCTCATTGTAATGTCCACCTAACAAAGAATTGTAAGTTCAGCAACATAAAAGTCTACCTATAACTCTGTTTGGAGTTCAGAAAGCATGTCCATGTAGCAAGCTTTGTAAAATGCCAGAAAACATAGCGAAGCAAATATTTGTAAAGAGTGTATAGTCATCTGTTTGTAGTTTATAGCATATTCACGTGGCAAACAATTGTAGCAACATTTTTACTTTAATGCACGTCAATGGTAAATGTAGCAGTAAGGATACGTGTTAAGGCTTTAAACTGGATAATAGCCATGTGCTCATTTATGTAATTGTAGCTATAACTCTGCTGTACGTTTGCAATTACTCCGATTAATTCTTCACTTGTTTAAGCCGATTAATTTCCATTTAATGCTGGCGCTCTGTCAAACAAAAACACATAAACAACACACTCAATGTTTGTTGGTTGCCGATGTAGGGACCCCCTGATACAAAAACAAACTACCCTCTGGAACATCAACTGGGCAGGATCTATACACGTGCAGTATTCAAAAAATACCAAGAGGCCTATGTTGCTGGAACATCTTTTCTTACAAAGAAGGATGGCACATGTAATTTCCTTGTGTACTATGGTAGACAAGGACGTACATTTTCATGGTCGCAACATGAGTTTAAAGTTGTTTGCGATCAAGTGAAAGAAGAGTATAGTTGTGAGTGCAAACGGTGGGAGCACACAGGTAACCAAAATATGGATTTCCAAAATTTTAAACAGCAAAAATACCATGACTAGAACTAATTATGTGTTGTTATTGCGCAGGACTGCTATGCTCACACCTCATTATAGTATTGATAAATAACCAGATTCAGAAGCTTCCTAGCAAGTACGTGCTAAGAAGGTACTCGAGAAATGCGCATATTGATCTTCCTTATGACAGGAATGACACTGTCCAAACTGGACCCGATGGCTTATCAAAGGGTGGTAGAAATAGCAATATGCTCAGAGAAGCTTATGCAGCAGTTAGAGCGGGGAATAGATCAACGGTAGCCTATGACAGATTCATGGTTGTTTTAAAGGAACTTAGGCTCCAACTAGAACAAATTCCTGCTGATGAGGTGGCAGTGCATGATGAGCCAGCCAACGATGATCAAGAAGAACATTCTGCAACCTTTCCTAAAGCCCCACCAAAGTCCAACACAAAAGGTTCTAGAACTGAAGGTAGAGTGCCACGAATCATCGGCGCACGTGGGCCAAAGTTGTGCACAAGACGTTGCGGCAATTGTGGCCTTAAAGAAGGTCACAATAAGGCATCGTGCCCCCACCCACCACAAAACATTGCCGTTGGTGGCAGCAGCACAAGCAAGGGAAGTGGCAGGGGAAGGGGAAGGAATGCGAGAGGCAAAGGAGTCATGGAGACTCGACGACGTCTACTGGAGGATGTGGACGAAGAGGATGAAGATGATCTAGAGAAAGATGATGAGGCAGATAGTGTATCAACAGACAATAGCGATTAGTACTACAATGCTAGGCAAGTAATAAGATTGTGAGCACCTTGTCGTTCTTCTGAATCATGGAATGTTTCGTAGTTCTTATACAATAGATAAAATAATTGTGGCTTATTCTGACTCTTGCATGTTCCACTGACATAAGAAATTTGAGCAGCCGATGGTTTGTCATGTGATATACCAAATGGTCACAATTTTGTTGGATAAATTACTCCCTCCGGCCCATATTAATTGACTCAAATTTGTCTAGATTTGAATGAATCTAGACACTATTTAGATATGGGTTCATCCAATTTTTGACAAATCAAAGTCAATTAATATGGATCAGAGGGAATATTAAATTTCAGTGCATATTTGCCGAGCAAACATGTATTCATCAATGCATATACTTCTTGAAACCACTAAGCTAGATATGGCTAGCAGCCTTTAGTTTGAAGGAACTTCCGTCTCTACTATACTTTTCATATGCTAGGTACATATAAGTCCTATAAAAATGGCAGGTTTAAGAAATATGACCTCCGGCACCAAAACGACAAGTCATTCTGCCAACAGATAAAATATTGCCACATGTAAACATCACCCACCATTAAAAAAGGTACACGGTGGGTCATTAAGAACTTGAATTACAAAAGGTATCATTCTTGCATTACAAACATTACAGGATATGTTTCATTCGACAGAAGGGCAGTCATAATACATTACAGTACATGGACGTGCGCACTAGATAAGAAATACAGGGCTATATACAGATGTGCAACATTGTTTTTAGGGAGAGGATGCACATGCGAAGCTTAAAAGCAAGTTTTCCACGTGTGGTTTATCATGGTCTTGAACTTCTCCTTAGGAAGAGGTAAGGCCTGGCATCGTTCAAATCATGGGAGATGAGGTAGGAGCATCTGATTAGAATTTTCAAGAATGAAAGGATAAAATCATACGGAATGTATTTGATAGACTAAAATTACTGGTTCAATGCTTTGGTGTCTCGTCAAACACAGGAGATGGTACGTAGGGGTGCTGCAAATTATAGAAGTGAATCGTCATAAAGAAATAGAACATGTGAAATTTGACTACTCATGTAACTAACCACTTTATCCCTACCTTTTTGATCCCAGCATCTCGAAGTTGTTGAGACACCTCCCACCATTGGGTAACATGTTCAAGATGGGGTCCGTGAGGTGTGGATGAGATTTGGTGTCTTGTCAAATATAGGATTAGGCAGCGGGCTAGACTGAGAAAATAAAGGGAAATAACGGTGACACACGATCAACAACTTGCGCGATAGACAAATTTCGGGTATCAAAATGAACATCATAAATCTAACCTCGGTGTGGAGACCTTGAAAGGATGGACCCAGCGTAGTATTCCTCATCGGGCAAAAAACATGAGGTGTCCTGGGGCTGGCCATCTGCCTTGGCGCATCATTATCAAGTTGTGTACGGACACCAGGCGGCTCATTTCGCTTCTCAAAAGTAGCTGAAAAACATAAAAGCAGAGAAAGTGTTTAAAGACAATTTTACGGTCACAAGTAAGTTACATGCACAGTTATGTTGATAGCATAGTAGCCATTATGCAAATGATGTGGATTGCACAGTGTGACCTTCATCTGCAGCTGATGCATCCTCATCCCCTTCCTCATTAAGCAGTTCTTCGTCAAGTTGGCACATCTCATCTAGCAAGAAAATGTCAAGTTTAGAAAAGAATGGTAAAAAGTAAAACTGAGTAGTTTTTATGTAGGCAGACATACCCTCCTCATGGCATGTTTTACACACGCCATTTGTAAGGACTTCGTGAGGAGAATCGTAGGGAGATTCAAGAGGAGAGTTGTAGGGACAGCGAGAAATATCTGGATTACCAAAAAAAATAGTCCATCAAATCTGCTCCATAACAAGGGCGTCCATAGAAGCAGATGGACAAATGAGAGCACCATAAACTATTAATTTATAGTCTATAGATTGACATACCTTGTTGAGAACTTGATAACTTGTTGAATCCATCACTCTTAGTTACCTGAGTGTACGAAGTGGCATCTGTGAGATTATTATCTCCTACAGTGTTGCGACCCTTGTGAAGCAAGACATTATGGTCATCAGCATCATGGGATGAGATGGGTTGGCGTTGTAGATCTGCTTCCATGTTTGGCGCTGTATGGGTATCTCGCAGTGGCGATTGAGTGGTAATATGATTTGTGGTACCCCTACGATCTGGTGGTGGTGTAGGATTTGTATTTGACTGTCCATCGCACAGTATGCGCTTGATTTCCTGGATAGCCGTCATCTTAGCCGTACTTATTTGCAAAGTGAGATTGCCGACTTCCTCATCATACCTCCGCAACGCCTCTTTCGCTGCAAGCTGCTGCTCCGCAGGAAAACAATTAAAACAACTAGCAAGATGATGGTGCATGCTAGGAAAAAATGCAGAAGGAGATGAATGGGATGATGTGGGGATATCAGTTGACTGGGTTGAAGGAGGGTCATAAGTTGAAGAGTGTGAGCCTTCCATGTAGCAAGTGCCATCCTGGCTTCTCAACTAGTACAAACAAGAAATAAAATTAGCACGAGTCAAAAAATGTGTGAAGGAACACAAGGTAAGAGATCTGACCGGTAGAACACCAAACGTCTCAACCCCATTAACCACTTGCTTATCTTCCTCTATGAGATCCAACAGTTGTTGCTTTGTAATATGAGCAATACGTGGCGTAAGTACTGGATCAGTAGAATGTTCTCCCAGCAAGTTATCTAGGTAGTAAACCTATCATAAAGAACGTAAATTAAAAATATCCTCATTCTAAAACAAGGCATAATATTACATGTATAAGGTCAAATTTCTGAAACAAATGTAGCATGCTACTCACAAGTAAAAACATAAGACATCCGTGCATGGAGGGGTTCGTGCAAGCTTTCTTCTTCGAGCACCATAATTTAGCAGCAATAGCAATGTCATCGAAAATGACACTAGCCCAGTTTACCAATCTCAATGTTGCCATGTCCTCTGTCAATGCAGCCTCCTTTCCAGTGATGAAGTCAGACGTCCCTGGCATAAGGAGCTTGGCTAAGAGAATCATGATAAAACACCTGATTGAGAATGGATCTGTCTCTCCTTTTTTGAGCCAGTTAATCAAGTCTTGCACTTTGACATCAACACTAGGTTCAGTTCCGAGTTTTTTCTTGAGGTTGGATAATGCCTCTTTTTGCTTATGTCTATCAGGGGCTACTATACGTTTACCCCTATTTTCCAAACCAAGGACACATTTGATAGAATGTCTAGTAATCTTAAGGGGCTTGCCAATACCAATATCCAATGTAAGTGTATCAGGATCCAAACTATCCATCAGGAACACCAACAATTTGGTGCTCTCAAGTCCCTTCAGCTTCAGATCTAGTAAAGGCCCAAATGGATAATCCTTGATCTTAACTTTCTGTGGTTCTGTCAGACTTTTGATAGCTTCAACAACTTTGTTAGGTGCAGACCTATAGTTTGGATTTATCCTCTTCGAAGGATTTTGGTCACCCTATACAGAAAAGGGGAGAACGATAAAATTAGTACACGTGAAACTACCTTAAATGAAGAAAGGAAATACAGCACTATTGAGAATATCTGAACATCCAACAAGCAAACACAAAATATTTCAGTTTAAAGAACGTAAATTATTGAGGCCAAAGAAAAAACATAAAGTTACAGAATAGCAGAACATAAGTTTCACCTAATAAAATGCATCTTACATTACCTCGGAATGTTTGGGTCCAGCAAGTGATGATTTAGATTTTTTTATCTTTCAAACATCAACTCTAGTAGCCTTGGAGGAATCTGCTGCTGGATGTTTTGGAGGGACACCAACGAAATCATCATCATCATCCCCAAATTCCTCTACACTCTCCTTTCTCTTTCTAGGGTGATCTGATGGCCTTGGTGGAACTCGCTTAGGAGGTGGGGAGAAAGACACTGCAGTCTCATGAACAACGACCCACTGCAAAGCATCACCAGATGTAAGAACCTTTAACATGGAACCAAATACCATCCTTGGCGACCTTGAGAGTCATCAAAGTGAAAAGTAGAGAAACTCTGACTCCCTTGTATATATACTTTTTTAACCCTGTCTGGAGTCTTGCCTGTAACCCTCATCGCTCTGTAATCAAAAGAAATCTAGAAATAAAAATCTCATATAGAAGGATTATCGCAAATTAAGAATAATGCTTGCATAAGGATTCGAATTCAAAATTCCTAACCAGTATGCATATCATAAACCCAATCCATATTTGATTTGATACTTCAGCATGAACCTACCCTGCCCACTAGTACTAGATTTTTTTACACCGTTGCAGCCATCAACAAAGAAAACATGCAGAGATACTGATTTGAATCTACATTTTGTACAACAACAATATGGAGAGATAAAAAGTAGACAATTGGGAACCAAAATGATGCTCAATGGCTGACAAAGAAATCTGGCATTTAATATCCAAGTTGGTAGAAATGGGGTGGTACTGAACAGTACCGTTGGATAATAGATAAGCAGCCAGCGGCAATCACAGTTAGGTACCACCGAATCAACAAGAGCACACCGAGGCAGCTGCATGATATAAATATATAAATTACATTTGGGAGCCTCTCACCGCTGCTGCTATAACTAAAATCACCAACTATAAATACCGATGCAGTTCTGATGCGTAATAATAACCACATATCAAAAATATTTGTGTACATATTACCGAAAACAGGCCCCTGACCGAAAACATAACAAATCTTGGAGTAAGGAGTATGGTTTTAACCAAGAATTTCTGAAGAAAAGAGTGGGGGAGAACGGACATACCTTGAGGACAAAGGCCAGGAAACAACTCTATCCCACGTGGTTGCCTTCCTCCTCTAGAATGGCCGGGCAGGTCGATGTTGTTCGCCGCTCACCATGATGGGCGCCCGACGCCGCAGCCTGGCAAGCGCGCCAAAACGCCGAGCACAACAGCCCGAGGAAAACGGCTGTCCGAGCCCGCCGCCGCCGGTCGCGATCGCCGCCGCCGCTCGCATGCCGCCGCTCGCCGCTCCGGTCATCGCGACTCATGATCGCCGCTCGCCGGCTTCACCCACCCGAGGAATTTCTGAACCGCACACGAACTGATTACAAGTGGGCTAGCTCCAGGTTCCCCACGAACAAATAGAATAGTAACCGTCGATGTAAAAAAGAAAAGAAATTATGTAATACGGGCGGGACAGCGAGCTAAAACTAGGTTCGACCGCAACTTTGTCGGTGTAGCTGATCCGGTTTTCGACCCGGATGAATAATAGCTTATTCTTCACCCTGGTGGTCTAATAGGGTTTATATATATATATATATATATATATATATATATATATATATATATATATATATATATATCTACTAATTTACAGAACGGTAGGTTAGTCCTGGAAGTTTTTCGTTCCGATTTTTCGCTGGACGGTTTTGCCCCTGATGGTTCGGGCTATTTACATGTTTTGCCACCGCCAAGTGGTATTGCACGTGAAAAGAAAAAATCTCCCAGCAACTCCACTCCCGATGGTCAACTTCTCCCTTCCGTCCCTGGTCCACTTCGCGCGCACCTCCCCAATCCTACGCCCCAATCCAAAGTGAGCACCGGAAGTAAGGCTGCGTTCTGAGGAAAATGGGGGACGAGAACCGGCAAAGCTGCTGTGTTCATGGGAGGAGAGGACACGACCCCGTCGAGGGATGGAGTTGGGCGACGGGGTCTGGTTGGTGTCGAGGTGGAGCTGGACCGAGGAGGCCGAGGAGACGCCAAACGGGCTAACAGAAGGTGCCAAGCGGCACCATGGAGGTGGTCAAGGCCGCTAGGAGGGACGGCGCCGAGGAGACTCGAGCGCTTGCTCGCGCGCATCACGCGAAGAGACGGGCTGGAAGTCGCTGGGGCCTATTGACCGAGGTGTGGTGGAGCAACGAGGAGGCGGCTTCCGTGGCTGGCGGCATAGTCACCTGTGAGAGGCTACCCGCTGGTTCCAATCGGCGGGGATTCATGAAGTAATTGGAGGAGGTTTGCCGGCCGGAGGGCATGTTCTAGGCTTGTCTCACCGGAGGAAGGGAGCGGACAGGGTGGGGCTCTTCTAGCGGCAAGCTTGAAGAGAGATCGAGAAGAGGAAGAGCGCGAGGCGAGAAGAGAGCACGCTAGCCTAAGCGGATAGGAAAAAGAGGACAGAGGAGCGGTGCAGGGATCGATGGTTCTCTGCGTGCGTGAGGTTGTGGGCGTTGTGTGCTAGGTGCTCCTTGTGGACTCGCCTAGGCCAAACATGGTTACTCTGGCTGGCCGGTCGGCCTGGTTCGATCTGGATGAGTTATTGCTATATCACATGTTAGTGTTTATTTTCTTCGTTTTATTCTTGGAAGATCGTGTTATTCAGCCAATGAGCCAAGTACATCATAAAGTGCGATGATAATGTGTCTTCGTTAGACTCAAATTATTTTTGGAATGTCATGTGGCTAATTTTTCTATACAATTCAACATTCATTAGTTGCATATCTACATGTATAATAAAATGGTTGACGGACCGTAGCAACGCACGGGTATTTATCTAGTATATATATATATATATATATATATATATGTGTGTGTGTAGTCATGACTATACTACCACACAAGCATGCAATTTATTCATGCTAATGTTTCTCGTATCATGCACCAGACTTTTCCACGTGAAGCGTACATGCATGCGTCCACAACATGTGTGACCCATCCTACTCAAATCAGCCAGGTGAAATTAATGAGCGCGCTTGCGAACCAGGGAGAAAGTGTATGTTGCATGTTTTGTTTCCTTTTCTACTCATTCTGTCCCAAAATAAGTGATGTTGGTTTTTCTAAATTCGTATATATCTAAACTGAGGTGAATCTTTGTAGTAAGACTAAATAATCAATACATTAATAAAGGAGCTGTATGCATCTGAAGATGCAGAGGCTGGGATTTTGACTCCCTTTCAAAAAGAAATAAAACAAACACAAGTCACTTATTTTAGGACGGAGGGAGTACTTCTCTTTGGACATACACTGTGACAAGATGCACTAGTCCAACATACACGAGACATCATGTGTGGACATTTTGTATAGCCTAGCCTTCCTTGGTCGATTTACGTCAAAGAGATCGCCCAGTCTTACAGCTTATACAAGATATATGCTTTCTAATTTGCCCGTTAGTGCAGTACGTTCAGCTCGAGAAACTGAACTGCCTGTTGTGTTCACGGAATTTACAAATCAAACTCGGCGCAATGGAGCTGGCATGCATCCACAAGGACAAGGCATTGAGTCTGTCAGCTCGCCAACGGCGTCCTTTCTTGACAATATACCTCTCCACGTGGAGAAGCTGCTCCGAGCGTCCCGGATGATGTTTCTGTCATCCCGTGGGTGTTAGAATTTGACCACAAATCGACTACATCAAACTAGAGAAACAAACACGCTCAAAAACAATTTATGACCACGGACACGTATCGTGCCTTCGAATTTTCTTTATTTCTTCTCTTCTCACACAATGTGTTACAAGACTCATGCTCTACTCTTGCTTATATATGCAAGCTAGACCTGCTAATAGTAAATCTAAACCATCACGTACACACGTACTACTAGTATTAGGACTCACACATACACTTGCCTAACTAGAAAACCTCCCTAGACTAAGACACATACACACCACACACGGACATACATAGTCCTAGTGCTACTCAAACATAGACTAGTACCACTCGGACTCTCTTACCAAGATTAAGCTAACAGTGGGACGCCAGCCAGGACATGCCGCTCATGCTGCTGGCCTTCTCAGTCGTTGTCTCCTTCACCAGCGAGTACAAGCAATAGTCTCTGTTGCAGATTGGGGGCCTCGATAGGCAGAAGAAGATTGAGATTCAGGAGAGCAAGTACGACATGGCCGATAATCAGCAAAGTACACCTGCCCATCGGCGACCATTTGTCGTGCGATGTTGATGGATACTCACCAAAACCTCGTGTCATCTTCTCTGCGATTTTTTTATTATCGCCATTGTCGTGTGAGTTGGGAGATCGTGACTAACATGTGGCATCAGAGCCTAGGGCTTTGGTTCCGGTGATGGCACCCAGCTGACTAACATGTGGCATCAGAGCCTAGGGCTTTGGTTCCGGTGATGGCACCCAGCGGCAAATTGACGACGCAAAAGGGCGGACGACTGCAGACACATTTTTTGTTTAAAGATGAGCAGCAGCTAGAAAAATAAGAATATAATTTTAATCCCACTTTTAGATACACATGTATCAAGTCTGTTTGCAACCATTATATTTTGATAATCCTAAAATCTCCTCAAATTTAACCCACTGACATCGACCACTTAGGGCTTCCTTGTAGACTATATACTGTGAGGTTGTCACTAAGTTTGTTTTCCACTTCTTTTATTTATTTGTGTTATGCTTTCCACTCTCCTTGATACCGAGGATCTTAATGTTGATCTTTGATGTGCGTCTGGACAACACCACGCACAGCTAACTATGAGAGAATACCGCCTCTAGTAGGCACATGCCAAAAAACGAGATGGTATGCCCTTATGCCTTGTTGATCGTCATTGCAATGTTGATCTTGACCAGGGAACTGCTTCCTCTAAATTTAAATGGGAACATGTCATTGGAGGGATAAAGAGTTGTCTGAGGAAACACTCTATGCCTAGCGTGTAGTCCCACCATGGTCTCCTTGTCGATGGTGTTCCTATGAAACCCTTGAACCACATGCCTTGTGCATTTACATATCCAACTAGCTAGGTTGATGTTCCTTAGCAGTATGACGAGGAAGTTTATATTTAGTTTAAGTGTGTAAGGTAGAGGCCCATTAGGAGTCAGGTCGTTCAAGAATTCGGGATTGTATTAGCCGTCCAGATCGTCCTCTACACTGTCAAAGCTATGGTAGCTCTTCTCCTCACCCTGAAAAACGGTCTATCATACGCAGATTTGCTTCGTCAATATGGTCATTCTTGGTGGAGAGGTGATATGCCACAACAATTGTTCCTAGTTTGTATGCGCCAGTTGATCAACACTTCTTTGTTGCCCGTATAGACATGGTAGTGGACTGCAAACGTAATAGGGCATAAAATCAGGTGGGATTCTTACCGTCCGTGTCATGTAGGCCTTTTCTGTGGTATAATCAAAGGAATTTTGCTTGAGGATGTTGCAATCTTACCTATTCACTTCCATTAGCTTGTTTCAGCATATCACTGGGACATGCCCTTTTGACATGTTAATTTTACATCAATTGCTGAAGATCTCTTTCCTTTTCCTAACTTTGGTGTGTTGCTTTTGATTATTACAGGCACATGTCTATGTATAAGCATGTGACATTTCAGCCTGTTATTTTCAGCCTCCGAACCACACATCAATTAAGCATTTGGATTCTAAACATTCTGTTAAATTGTTGCTTGCATAGTGTATTTTGATAATCTGTTCTTTGCATGTTGATCGGATAAGGAACACAAGGACCATAAATCATGCTGGGCAACCAATAGGCTACAAGCTCATACCTGGTTCAAAATGTTTGCCATTCTGCTTGCTAGAGGCAAAGTTCCTCGAAAGAGCTGGATTCAGAAGCATAACCTCTGGGTTACATAATATAAACCTAGAGGAGACTTATTGTCCGTCTTTGATTTCTCATCTGTAATACAACTCATATTCAGCACCCATGAGGAGACTTCCAACTAAATATGTTTACAACACCCATTAATACTATAGCATTGTAAATCAGATTCTAGAGAAGTATGTATAAGAGTATTATATAGAGGACATTTAGCTTAATTTAACACTTGCTTGGCTTGCCCCCTTGACCTCATATCATACATGCATATCTGGCCACCTAACTAGGTCTCATTGGTGACGCGAGAAGAAGGCTCGACGAATCTAATGCTCCTGCTCGAGCCTGGGTCTGGCACTAGCTATTAGAATCCAGGCCCCACAAGGTTGACACATGCAAGTTGAAGTAGACCGGTTCTTTGGGCTCAAGCCCATCGCGCTAGCATGGAAACGATGCTGCACATAGTGGGCCGGTCGTCTGCACTGGCCTAGACACAAAGCAGCCCCACGTGTATGCACTCCGCCGCTGCAAAATCCGGCCGGAGCACCGGGTCCACCATCTCGTACCACTTTAAGTCTCTTCATAGCTGGGTGGTGATTGTATTTAGGTAGAACGGCTATGTATTACTCCATTTTCTAAGCTGAGTGGTTATTTGTTTCACTCCAACATCTCATAGTATACTAGAGTTAGTCAGTTGAATTGAATATCTACTACTAGTCGGGAAATACAGGTGCCCATCTACAGCTCTATATGTATTGCTAACTCCCCACTCTGTTAATGAAGGAAGGGAAGACTCTCTGGGATGGAGTATATATATATATATATATGTGCTTGATTTTTTTTTTAGCTTGCTTGATATTTCCATAGTCACGTTGCAGTCACGAGTATAGTACTGCACACATGCATGCAATTTCGTCGAGCTACATTTTCGGTTATCAGGCATCACGGGCTTATAGCTCCTATGCGACGTCTTTACGTGGAATTGGAAGGAAAGCGACATCGTTGAAAAGAATAGCTCGCATGCGACGGATGTGAGGCAACTAATATCCCAGGGCCACACGGGCCTTAAATCGGTCGAAAGGACACATTTAACTTTGTTCCAATATTAGGGTTAAGCCAAACCGGTTGGTTGGGACAGCCAGTCAAACCAACCGCTTCCGAGAGCGCGTAACACCGATTGTAGCTTCCCGACGGTGGCGGACCTCACCCATCGTTCTCGGCGCCGGCGGCGCACGGCAATTAATTTAGGCGGCGCTTTTCGTTCGGCAACGAAGGTGGTGAGTGCCATTTGAAAGCTAATTCCTCTCCCATTCTTCTCAATTCGAGATCCGGCGTGCCCATTGATGCTAGATTGTGGAGGCGAGGGTGTCTTTGAGCAGGCGAGGGAACGATATGGAGCATGGAGAGGGACTTCTAATCGGTATATCCCGTATCTCTGCACTTAATTTCTCTAAGGTTGAGCTCTCATTGCTTCCGCTAGCTCAAGTGCCCGCCAAAACAGGGGAGACGATGTTGCGCCAAATCTTGAATTCGCATCAATTTCTTTCCCTCTAGGGCTGTTTTAGTTGATGGCAGACGCAGATCATTGAGAGAGACACGGTTGTTAAATGGGAGGTGGAATTAGAACATGTTGATCCCCAAGAGCTAATAAACATGGGAGAGGAGGCGAAGGAAAATGGTGGAAAAAATTGGGGATAGTGTGGTTTGGGGCGAGCAAGAAGTTTCTTTGTTACGATTTGATGATTGCAAATGTGACTATGTTAGGGTTGAGACAGGGAACATATAGTTGATGAAATCGATGAGAGAAAGCGGTTGGACAAGCAAAACTGTTCTGTTTTTAGCGAGCTCATTGATCTAAAACTGATTCGAGGGTTGGATATGTGGCCTCGAGCTGGCTGCCAGATGGTCGAGGATGATTGGGCTGCACAAAGGCAAGTAATGCCTATACTTACTGAGTTGGAAGTGTTAGCGGTGGAGGATGATGATGCTAATGCACAAGGAGGCTGCAGATGGTAATGCACAAAGGATTATGCTGATTGGAATTAGGTTGAGATACATGACCGCACTGATTTGGTCATTGCACCAATAGATGACATTGAAATGGCAAAGCTTTTGGCATTCCTATAGATGACAGAGACAAGGAGAAGAAGAGGGATGAAGCTGCAAATGATGGTGACAACCATTTAAGAGATGAAGAGGCGATATAGATCTACAGTTGTTGGAAAATCTCATAGTTCATGTAGATGATGCACATGATGATGAGCTAGTAACAGTTTATGACAAAGAGGACCCGATTATTGAAGTTGGGAGATTGTTTCCAAGCATGGATGAATTCAGGATGTGTTTCAGGACATATGCATCAAACGTGAGTTTGCTACCAAGACTATGTGGATAAAGAAGTTCTATGCAAAATGCATAGGTTATGATGGTGGTGCCAAGCCTTGCAAGTGGTATATATCTGCTAGACGCCAACTGATGGAAGGACAATAAGAGTGAATCAAATTCCAAAACCTCATACTTGCATTACAAGTTCTCAAACGTTACAAAGATGACATCACAATTATGGGTTGCAGAAAAGATCAAGCCCATTTTAGCCACAACACCAAACGACCGCAAAGAGACGAAAATAGACTTGGAAAAGCGATACCCCATTAAGCTGAATTATACTACATGTGGAAGGCAAAGCAAAGGGCAATGAAAGAGCTATATGGTGATTGGGCAAATACCTTCGAATGCTTTATAACTTCAAAGCGAAGTAGAGAAGAGGTCACTGGCGGTGTTGTGGAGATAGATCCGAGGTAACGGTGATGGGAAAGTCTTCTTCTCTAAATTCTTCATGGCTTTAAAGCCTTGCATCGATGGCTTCAAAGCAGGGTTCCGTCCATATTTGAGTATAGACTCATCTTTCTTGACTGGAAAGTGGAATGGTCAACTAGCGACATGCAATGCTTTAGATGGACACAATTGGATGTTCCACAGCTATTGGCATGTTTGATCTGAGACAGAGGCATCATGGACATGGTTCATGATGCGGTTGAAAAGATGCATAGGGCCGTCTCTCCATTGGCGGCACACAGATGCATGTAAAGGTTTAGAAAATGCAGTGAAGATTGTTTTCCTCATCTTTGGAGCGAGGGAGTGCTTGACCATATGTGGATGAATTTGATCAAAAAATTGAGAGGAGATGATTTTGGACGCATGTGGCGAAGAAGATCTTACACCAGCGACACATTCATATCACCTTGAGAAGATTAAGGCGGCATGCTCGAGGAGGATAGGGTCAAGTTTTGTACATGGTTGGAAACCTACCATTCATTTTATGGTGCAGGTCCGGTTTTAACATCGCCATCAAATGTGATCATATCAACAATAATTTGGCGAAAGTTTCAACAACAAAGTGAAGGAGTTAAAAGACTTGCTGTCCATGACATGGTTGACGATCAGGATCATGATCATGAGGTTGTGGGAATTGAGAAGAAGGCTTGGTGATGTTCTTCAAGGAGATAAGCTTCGATGTTGTGCGGTGGTCAACAGGAGCGTAAATCTTGCACATTTGCGTGTTGAGAAATCCTCATTGTGGGGTCTTGAAGTCGAGATACAAAGATCGGCAGAGGCATGTTGTTGACACTCAATTGCATGAATGCACATGCCTTGAGTGGCAACACACTGGGAAGCCTTGTGAGCATGCCATACTTTTCTTGGCCTCCAAACACAAGCTAAATATGCACCCATATTTGCATGAGTATTATTCTCAGCAAAATTCAAGGCTGCATATGGAACACCAATTCCAGACTTACAGATCGATCTCGATGGCCTGAAGTGGACATTCAGTTCTCCTTGTGTCCTCCTTTGATGAAAAGAAAGGTCGGCAGCCCAAGCGAGTAGATTCAAGGCTTGGTTTGAGAAAGGTGGGAGCAGCAAGAAGGAAAGAAAGATGAAAAGAAAGATGCCAAGCCAAAAAGGGCCCAAAAGGTAACAAGAATAGATGCAAACTCTGAAGAACTTGGACACCGAAATGGCTCTACCAAGTGCAGATACACCTTTGAAAAGCCAAAGTATGTTCATCCAAAATCTATCCCATTTCTTGTTGATGATTTTTCTCCCGACTAACTTGCTTGTTTTCAGGTGGAAGCGTGGATAAAAAGTCCCACCTCTTGTTGTTGACGAATACTGGCTAGTGAAAAGGGCAAGAATCAATGGCCAAAGAAAGAAGAGAACTAACCAGATCATGTTTGGTGCTGCTGAGGTGCAATCTGAACTTGTTTTGGAGGATGGTGTGCAAACTGTTGAGGCTTTAGGGCACACCGTTTCTGATTTGGAATCTCTGGTGCAAAATGAGGGGCAAATGAGCCTGTTGTTGAGGCTCTAGTGCAAAATGAGCCTGTTGTTGAGGCTCTGGTGCAAAATGAGCCTGTTGTTGAGGCTCTGGTGCAAAATGAGCACATTGTTGAGGCTCGGTGCAAAATGAGCCTGTTGTTGAGGCTCGTGCAAAATGAGCACATTGTTGAGGCTCTGGTGCAAACCGACCAAGTTGTTGAGGCTCGGATCATGATCATGAGGTTGTTGAGGAGGTGAGGAGGTGAAGGAGACTCTTGGACGTCTTTGTGGGAGGCGGATGGTAATGGTAAGAAAAGAAGAGCATAAACCTATTGTGTGGTGTGAAACTTGTGAAGGAGAAGAAAAGCGAGGGGTAAAAGAGCCAAAAGAAATAGACATTTGTTATTGTAAACATTTGTTATTGTTGTAAACATTTGACACTTGTTGTTGTAATAATTTGGCACTTGTTGTTGTAAACATTTGTTATTATCATAATTTGTCACTTGTTGATAATTTGGACAAAATTCAAATATGATGGTAAATTTGAATTTCAACATATGTAGCTATGTCACTTTTCTATGTTTGTATGAGCTTCCAACGTTTTTCTCATATGTACAATACACCTCATCCTCAACCCGATCCCTTTTGTGAAGTACAACTCACCCTCACCCAAAATGGGGTAGAAATGGGCTCCAAAGCTAGGGTAAACCACCCCATTTCTAAGCAAGTTTTTTTCGACCATTTCTAAAACCAAGTTAGATATTTTTCCTCGAACTATGTCACATAACATGACACCATGCGAAGGTTTTGTATTTTTGATTTTTTTGAATTAGTTATGCACATTTGAATGTCTGGTCAAACTTGAAGGGTTTTCATAAATATTCTTAGCTAGGGTGAGGCTAGCAAAACTACCATTGGATATCTGATGAAATAGCATGTTGTGAACCTAAAATTATTTTTACAAAAATCATCAGCATGGAATCATGTACTTGTAGTTCATATCTTACCCACTTCCAGCCGATACGGTAGGATTTGTCTTTTTCACCAGGGATGGAATAAAAGGTTTGAGATACTCAAGTTGGGAAATTGTACATTCTAGGTGGTCTAGTATTTTTGAAAAATAGGATGTTACCATTTTGAAACTTCAATTTGGTGGTTGCTTCACAAATCCCCCCCTCTTTCGGCACTCAGAAAATAGAAAATGATTTTTCTGTGCGTCGAAAAGGAAAACTTTGTGCTACAACATTGTTAGTCATCCCATTATAGACATGCATGCCAAATATGGGCACATTATCACAAACTATGCCTTGATTCTAGCCATATCATTGGTCATTTGACCCGAAAGCCAGAAAACCTCGGAGGAGATAGGTCATTTTGTGAAGGGTTTTTTGAAATATGATCAATAGACCAAGTTTTATATTTTCCTCACAACTATGTGACATAACATGACACCATCTGAAGGTTTTGTATTTTTTGATTTTTTTTGAATTAGTTATGCACATTTGAATGTTTGGTCAAACTTGTGAAACCCGTTGATGCATCCTAAACCCCGCTAACCCTAAGGCGAATGAGGACCGTAGATCTAACCCTAGGCGACATCGTGGCCGTCCGATTCATGGGTGGCTCAGGCGATCCGTGGAAGGGCTTGTTCGCAACCTGATTGGTTGGCGTCTCTTAGAAGGATTTGTGGCTAGCTCTTGGCGATCCGTGGGATGGATGATTACGGAATCGATTGGCTTCATCGTTTTACGTGCAACAGCGTGGCATGCGAGCGCTGGGCGGGCTGCACCATGCGGGCATGCCCTAAGCGTCTGATCTAGCTATTTCGTCCAACATTGCAGTATATTTACTCCCTCCGTCGCATTAAATAAGTTTACGTGTAACAACTTTGTGGATAGCCTTAGGCTGGTCATAGTGCTAAGTAACTAAGACTAGTAACTTGCACATGTTACTAGTTGATGTTACTACCTTCATAGTGGGTGATAACATATGTATGGTGTCATGCAAGAGCTAATTAATTAGGTTGTAGACTCATATGATCTTGGTTATGTGTGATGTTATGGTAACTAGCTAAGTTACTACCTCTCTCTCTTTCTTCATTAATTGTCATGCCATGTCACCAATTTGCCTAATTGGCATTGCATGTACATGCATGTTACTACCTAAGGGCATCCACTATGTGCAAAAAACCACACCTTAAGTCCTATGTGGCAATGCTTGTAGTCTACTTTATACATAGTGGAAGAAATAAGAGTTGTCCATAAGCTTGTAGGTGACCTTAAGCTTATGGGTTGTCCACAAGCAATAGAAAATAATTTACTCTCTCTTCCCTCTCATGCATGAGTATGTAGGATGAGACATGTGGGTCCCAGCTTATAGCTAAAGTTCACCTTATACGTAGTGGAAGATTTTACAAGGAAGATGGGTCCCACCTTATGGCTAAAGTTTACCTTATACATAGGTGCTGCCCGGTTACTCCCACTATGACTAGTCTTAGGGCAGTCTTATGGACTACTTTTTGGCTTGTGGATAGCCTTATGGACTACATAGTGGATGCCCAAGTGCATTGGAAAGGTAGAAGTACATTTTGTGGACAAATTTTGAAATAAACGTACACTTATTTGAGGACGGAGGGAGTATGCATGTCACTATGACCAGCAGAAAAATATCAAAATCTAAAATATGTAATAAATATAACGTCTGCGTTGGCACACTCGAGACCGTTGGACCGGGCGTGGCATGCGAGGGCGCTAGGCGGGCTGCACCATGCATGCAACATGCAATGCGGTCGGGGCGGCGTGCGGGGTTCTGATCGTCGCATCGTAGCTATTTTTTTTTTCTTCGCATTGATCACGCCCGCTTCCCACACGCAGCAGCGCAGCGTCTCGTCTCGGCGTCTGGGCGGGCTGCACCATGCATGCAGCTGCCTCTAGCGTCGTGATCTAGCTATTTCGTGCAACAGCTGCCTCTAGCTGCCTCTGCCTTAAATAAGTGTCGTCGAACAACTTTCTTGATCAAATTTACTTCCATCTGGTTCATCGCCATACAAAAGTCAATATTACTTCCACCGATTTTTCTTGCGTGTGCCAATGAACAACGACCTTGGACGTTTTTTTCTCTTTCGAATTAATGCACATGCTTGCATGCGGGCCCCCTTGCATGCAGGGGCGGGGGCGTCCCATCCTAGCTATTTTTTCTCTCTTTCGCATTGATCACGCCCTGCCCGCTTCCGTCTCTTCGCATTGATCATGCATGCGAGGGGCCGTCTCGTCTCGTCTGCGCCAACGCGACGCTGGATTCCCACGCCGCCCTTCACGCTCCGCCCTCAATAAATAGGCAAAACGCCTTTGCCTCCTCATCTCATCTTGCCCCTCATCTCTTCAACCTCGAGCCCGTCCCTTTGCCTCCTCCCAGCCGCCCCCCAAACACTCCGACCATGGCGACCTCCCCCTTCCGCCTCCCTTCCGACGAAGAACTCAGCGACGAGGACAACCACCCGGACCACAAGCAGTGGTGGGAGCAGCCCACGCGCCGCCCCCGCCCCAAGCGTGGCAAGAAGGAGAAGTCCCCGCCCTGCCCCAGGAGACCAGGGCCCCTCGTCCACAACCCGTCCCCAACCTCCCGGCGGCCTCCCCTCAAGCCCTCTTGGGCTAAGGCGGCGAAGGAGGAGGCAAGGGAGGAGGCTCGCATGGCCAAGTGGGAGGAGAAGGCGGCCTTGAAGAAAAGCGCGAGCAGTGGGAGGAGGAGCAGGAGGCCAATGGCCGGCCTTGGGAGGAGCAATGGAAGCGGGACAGCGGGAGGCGGGCGGCGTGGGATGCGGCCGAATGCTGCACCGGCACCGCCTCCACCGCCGATGGAGTAGGGGTTAGGGTTTAGGGCTAGCCAGGGGTTTAGGCGCCTATTCCGCCTTCCCTATATTATTGTACTTTTTATTTTATTGTAATGTTATCTATCTAATATAAGTAATGTTATCCCAATATTATCGGCCCCAATATTATCTATCCCTTGTTTCATTGCAATCATGTTTTATTTTTATTGTATTGTCATTTGTCAAAACACCCAAAACAACAAGTGTATAAAACAAAAGACACAAAAACAAGTTCATATAATATTTATATATTTACAAGTGTATAAAACAAAAGACACAAAAACAAGTTCATATAATACTTGCAATATTTATATATTTACAAGTGTATAAAACAAAAGACACAAAAACAAGTTCATACAACACATGGTTCATTTTCAAATAAGACATTTACATATTTACATAAGTTAAAGGCGCCCAAGTTATGTTAGTTAAATGGATATCTTTGGACTTCATTTATATATGTACTTTTGCAAAAAAAGATTGCAACTTGAGCACAGTATCTAGATTCACACGTTCCTATTTAGATTGTAACGCAGTACTTTTTTTGCCCAATCAACATATAGTTACTATTGGGCCTGGATAAGTCCATTTTGGCATGGCTAGGTTATATTTGGGCCTGGCCTTTTTCAATCCTCGTCAATTGTTTTTTTACTTTTCAACCCCTCCCCCTCCCCTGCACACGGGCGCCCCCTGCACACTGATAAAAGGAACACTGACGAAACTGGCCGAAGAAACACGCTTTCAGCAGGCAGCTCAAAATTAGCCAATTTGTGTTGCATTTTATTCAAGCCAAAGACATAGACCATTACATCCATTACAAATCATCACTTTCGAACACCGACGCTGTCTAATGACTAACAATGAGGAGATAAACTAATCCGAGAGAAATTACACAAAAATAAAAAAAAACGGCCATCAGATTGTCCTGCTTCTTCAATTCGATGATTTGCCTTAGCTGCTTGTTCATCTTCTTTAGCTCGGCCTTCACTTTCGCATCCACCGTAGTACCAGCAGAAATGGGGTAGACACATCCCAATTGCTCCACCACGGACGGGTTTTCGAGCTCCTGGGATGCTACCTCCACCCCAATTCGCTCGATGTACTCATCAAGCCACTCAAAATGCCCACATTTTGGCAGTTCCTGAAATCGTGAGATGAACCCTAAATCCCAAATTCGATAAAATGCATGAAATTTCCAAGAAAAGCGAGAAATTGGCGCTCGGAACACTCAGATCTCACCTTTCCGGCTCGGGCTTGCTCTCACACTTCACAAATTCCCGACCAATGTTGCCGTTCTTGTCGGTGGATGTGACAAGCCGCCAGGCGCGGCAGGGGCAATCGGGCACCTCCTCATCGGCACCGCACCATACCGAGGCCATGAGCGGTGGGAGGAAGCGAGCTCGACATCCTCGCCGGCGTTGCACTTGCTCGCCGGAGAAGAAAGCGAAGGGGATGAGATCTGGAGCGGTGGTGGGAGTGCTCGGGTGCGGGGACGGATCGGGGCCAACGGCTCTCTTCAACCACAGGGTGGGTCCCACGATATGAGGTGGACATCAGGTGAGTTCCGCCGTGACGTGGAGAGGCTGTGGGTCCTACTGTGCTCAGCTGATTCGAACTCGTTGACGGTCTCGTGGGGTTAAGTGGAAGTGTCGCACGGGAGCTATTTGCCGCTTCAGAAGTGTCGCGTGCGAGCTATTCTTTTCAACGATGTCGTGTTCCTTCCAATTCCATGTAAAGACGTCGCATAGGAGCTATAAGCCCCAGGCATCACATGATGGACGACACAGGCATAAACAACATGTGTATCGATCCTACTCAAAACGGGCCAGCTGATATGAGCGCCTTTGGGAACTAGGAAGAAAGTGCAATTTTGCACAAAACGATATTTTTAGGCCAGGTAGGAAGTTTCGTTTCTCTAATTTTTTTCTTGCTTGAACTCATCAGATTAATCACATAAATTTTTACATAAATATATTTGACTTCTCCTTTCCTAAATAACCTCTGGAGATGGTTTTAAGAAATCATATACAATACACTGCTATGGAAAATAAGCCAAGCAGTTAGGAATTGCGCACATACATATACAGCTAAGTAAAAAAAAATCACAAAAAAAAGTCAAAAGAAATTAAACAAGATTTGCGTTGATATGTAGGTTTCACATAATGTGCAACTTGAATACTAGAAAAAGCAGTGCAACTTCCGATCTTGTTTCTATATTTTTTTTTGAAAAAAGAGTGAATTTATGACTTAAGGAGTTTTAAGCCTTACACCCGTCGGGTGCATATAACTAGGATCCACACAGACGATCCATGTCCAAAGTCAAGAAAGGGAAAATAATACATACGAATTACATATTATCACGAGAAAGTTTAAAAACACCTAGGATGATGGAGGGTCAATTCACAGATTATGTTGTCATCCATGCCAGAAAAATTAAGTCCCTAGCCGTATCCTCTAGTCACGTACACACCTCCGAGAAAAAGTCACGAAACATTGCACATGTGGAGTATAAGTGTACGTCAGTAGATAGCATGCAAGAGAGAAGATAATTTTTTATTAAACAATTTATCATTTCTACATAGTCATAGCGATCAAATAATGTCAATAGCTCCCACCATGAGAAGGGTTTTGTACTTGTGTTCTATACCATGTAGTCAGTTTCCAAAAATATTGACAACACTACGTGGAGGATACAAGCCTGAAGCTACTTAGATGACTGAGATCGAGCAAATTGATATTGAAAGAATACATATTCAATTGTCTCATTCCTATGAGAAGAAGACATATTTTTTATCTCCTTGCCAATTATGCTTAATAAGATTATCTTTAGTTAGGGTCACCCCTCGGCGAAGATAACACACAAATATTTTCTTTTTTTTTAATATTTTCATCCTCTAGATTTTCTTATTATTATGAACTGGTATGTCTGGTTGGACCAGTGCATTGTACATGGAAGCAACTGAGAACTGTTTATTCTCATGTAAGTTCCATTTAAATTTATCAGTCCCAAGCACTGGTTGGAAAATGCCAAGAGCAAAAGCAAGGCATTATAAGAAGCAAGTCTAGGACCTAATAAATCTCATTTGAACGTCACATTTGGTGGAGATGACGCCATCACTTTTTTTGGATACTCACCAAAACCTTGTTTCATCTTCTCTCCGCTTTTTTTGTTACCGCCATCGTCGTGTTAGTTGGCATCTCGGGACTAACATGTGGCATCAGAGCCTAGGGCTTTGGTCCGGAGATGGCACCCAACGGCAAATTGACGACGCAAAAGGGCGCACGACTGCAGACACATTTTTTGTTTAAAGATAAGCAGAAGCTAGAAAAATAATAATTTGTTGATTAATGCCACTTTTAGATACGTATGTATCAAGTCAGTTTGCAATCATTATATTTTGATAATCATAAAATCCCCTCAAATTTAGACTATGTTCTGCATGGTTGTTACTAAGTATCCTTTCCACTTCTTTTATTTATTTTTGTTATCCTTTCCACTGTCCTTGATATCGAGGAACTCAATGTTTCTCTTTGTTGTGCCTCTGGACAATATATACCACATACAACTGACCATGAGAGAATACCGGCTCTGATACATACATGCCAACAAACGATATGGTATGCCCTTGTGCCTTGTTGATTGTCATTGCAATGTTGAGCCTGACCAGGAACTGCTGCCTCTAAAATTTAAATGGGAACATGTCATCATTGGAGGGATAAAGAGTTGTCTGAGGAACAAACACCCTATGCCTAGCGTGTGGTCCCACCATGGTCTCCTCTATAACCCTTGAACCACGGACCTTGTGCCATTACATAGCCCATTAGCTAGGTTGTTGTTCCTTAGTAGTATAATGGGACAGTTTATATTTAGTTTAAGTGCATGAGGCACAGGCCTAGTAGCATTCAGGTCTTTCAAGAACTCAGGAATGTAGTAGCCGTCCAGATCGTCCTCTGTATTGTCAAAGCTATGGTAGCTATTCTCCTCGCCCCGAAAAATGTAGTACGCAGATTTACTTCATTCATATGGTCTTTCTTGGTGGAGAGGTGATACGGCACAAGTATTATTCTTAGTTTGTATGCACTAGTACATCAATATATCTTTGGTGCCCGATAGACATGGCAGTGGACTACAACCTAATGAGCGATATAATCAGGTAGGTTTCTTACTCGTAGTGTCATCTAGGCCTTTTGTGTGGTAATCAAAGAAATTTTGCTTCAGGGGCTTGCAATCTGACCTATTCACTTCCATCAACTTCTTGTAGCATATCATTGAGACATGCCCTTTGATCAGTTATTTTTACATAAATTTTTGAAGATCTCTTTCCTTTTCCTAATTTTAGTGTGTTGCTTTTGATTATTCACAGGCATGTGTCTATTTACAAGAGCATGTCATGTTTCACCCTGTTATTTTCCGCCTCTGAACCAGACATCAATTAAGCATTTGGATTCTAAACTTTCTGTTACATTGTTGCTTGCATAGTGTATTTTGATAATCTGTTCTTTGCATGTTGATTAGGTAAGGAACACAAGGACCATAAATCATGATGGGTAACCAATAGGCTACAAGCTCATACCAGGTTCGAAATGTCTATCATTCTGCCTGCCAGAGGAAAAGTTCCTCAGAAGAGCTGGATTCTGAAGCATAACCTCTGGGTTACATCATATAAACCCGGAGGAGACTTCCCTTATCAGAACCCACACATGTATGAGGGTTTAACACTTATTGACATATTTGATTTCGAGTTTGTAATACAACTCATATTCAACATCCATGATGAGACTTCCAACAAAATATGTTTACAATACCCATTAAGGCTATAGCATGGTAAACCAGATTCTAGAGAAGTATGTATAAGAGTATTGTATAGAGGGCATTTATCTTAATTAAGCACTAGGTCCACAATTTTGCTTGGATGGCCTCCTCGACTTCTTCTTTCATGCAGGCTTATCTACCCACCTGACAAGGTCTCGTTGGTGACGCGAGAAGAAGGCTCGGCAAATCCCTTGATCCTGGTCGATCCTGGGTTTGGCACTAAGTTTTTTAATCCGGACCCCACATGGTTGACACATGCAAGTTGAAGTAGGCTAGTTCTTTGGGCTCGGGAAGCATGAGCCCGTCGCTCGCCATCATGGAAACAACGCTGAACACGGTGGGCCGGTCGTCTACCATGGACTAGACACAGAGGTGCCCTATGTCTATGCACTTTACTACCTCCCTCACTGCATAATCCGGCCTGAATACCGGGTCCACCATCTTGTACCAGTTTAGGTCTCTCCATAGTTGTGTGGGAATGGTGTTTTGGTGGAACGGCGATGTATTACTCCTTTTTCTAAGCTAGGCGGTTATTTGTTTCACTCCAACATCTCATAGTATACTAGTGTTAATCAGTGAATAGCTACTACTAGTGGCGAAATACATGTGCCCATCTACACCTCTCCATATATATTGCTATAACTTCCCATTATTTGTTAACGAAGGAAGTTAACAAATGCATAGACAACATGTGTATGGATATGTCTTTGGGATGGAGTATATATATACTACTAGTCACTTTGCAGTCATGAGTATAGTACAGCACACATGCATGCAATTTGTTTCGATCTACTTTTTCTGTTATCAGGCGCCAGGCATCACATGAAGGACACATGCATAGACAACCTGCTTAAAACGGGCCAGCTGATACGAGCGCCTTTGGGAACTAGGAAGAAAGTGCAATTTTGCTTAAAACGAGATTATGAGAATCAAATAAAATATATTTAACTCCTCCTTCCTATAAAACCTCTGGAGATGGTTTTAAGAAATCATATACAACATGCTGTTTTTTTTCCGAAATGGAGGCTTAGCCCCGGCCTCTGCATCGTAGATGTATACGACTTTTTGATTAAATTGTTAGTCAAAATATTACAGAGGATTATATCATGGATTCCACGGGGTTGATACCATCTAAATATAAAGAAGGACATAAAGTGGCTCTGCATCAATATGATAACCTATAATCAAAACACCAATTGCACTGGCTGTATAAATCTGGTGCCACCGAGCCGACTGCATCCAGTATCCATAGCCTCGCGCTCCTCCGTAGGTTGTAGTAAGGACCATAAACGAATTCAATGAGTAGCATGTGGAATAACCTACATGAAAGAAGTAATTTTTCTTTTTACTTTGTTAAAGATATAATCATTCCGTATGTTCCTTATGGCCCAAAGAAGAGCACATACTCCAACTTGGATTTATATTTTATCTTGTCTAGGCACCCCCATTAACTAATTACCAAACAGATTATTGATAGTGGGGGAGCTAAATTAAAAGCCATATATGTACAATACGCTGCTATGGTAAATAACCCAAGCAGTTAGGAATTCCACGCGTACATATACAGCTAACCTCTGGAGAAGATTTGCGTAGATATGTAGGTTTCACACGTGGTATGTGCAACTTGAATACTAGCTAGGAAAGGCAGTACAACTACCGATCTACTAGTTTTTATATATAAAAAGTAAATCAAAGAGATAGAAAATGTTCAAAGTCAGACCACTCCAAACTCCAGCACGTCGTCCCACGACTAGATGTAGTACTCCAGTCTCCCGGCGGATCAACTACCGGAGCTCCACCAATCCACTGGTCAATCGACGGCTGACATGCGGCATATCGAAGAAGTGCGGCGTCTTCCCGCCACCCCCAGTGTCGACACAGATGTACTGCGATGCAATTGTGCTTGTCAATGCATATTCAGGAGGTCTTTTGCCGTAGGCATTTGTCGCTCTTGCCATTTCCCGAAGCAGATGTCCATCCCCTCTGCTCCTGGACCGCGTCTACACACCCGCAGTGATCGGGACCATGAGAACTATCAGATTGAAAATTGAATGGAGAACTTTACAACAACAAATTTTTAAGTAAGGAGAAATCACAAATTGTGGACAATTGAAACTGAATCAACACTCTCGTAGGATGCTTAAGTTACATACAATACAAGCATACACAAAAACAATCGACAAACGCAACTCCTCAAATGCAAGTATTCCTCATATGATCGAGCCTAGGATTATTTTTTGATCTGAAAACTGTAGGGGAGGCCCCGACAGTAAAAAAATTATATTAAAGTGAAAAGAAAATTTACAAGAGCCTTGGATTATTAATTAGCTCCTAACTCAATTTCCATTTATTCTTCTTCATTCTTACATAGTTTTCTCATGCACACACAAGATGTCGCCTACTGATAAGATGGCAAGAGGCAAACCGTTGCACCTGCTAACTAATTCCTCAGTAAAAGGCATTAACTGAACATTGATGTAGAGCTTACAAAAACAAATTTTGATCCATTTGGTTCACCTTGATCTGCCCCGTGCCGATACACATGACCAACTTTTTACAGTCATTCAATTTCTATGAATACAGCCAAAGTATTTTTCCTTTTTTTTCTTCTCTCTATTTGGTCTGGATCAAAATAATGGCATGACTTCACCCGTGTTGCATGCACCACTACTCACAATGCCAATCACGCTCCAAAACATTTGTGACCAAGTTGTGATGAGCTCCTCCTATGAATTAAAGGCTTGACTATAAATAAGAAACTCCAAATAACAACCAAGCCAAAAGAAAAATAGGTAGCCTAGTTATGCAAGCATACCACCGCCTTTTGTGTGTTGTTTTTACGTTTGGGATGTGAGAGAAAACTGAAAACAAAATATCACATAGGAAGTCGGCTTGCCTAATCATGGACCTGCCTATTGTGGTGATGTTAGAGTAAGAAGACCTCACAGGCATCTCCATGACCACAATGTTCTACCTGTTGTGTGTCTGCCTCGGTTACAGAGCGTTCGGCAACGCGGCACCGGGAACATGCTTACTGGTTCGGCATAAACAGCTCCAAGATCGGCTCCATATCTATATGCATGGTCTTTAAGTTTGTGAGAAGTAGAATCTTCGATCTCTAGGACGGAAAAAGACAGAGATTCCTGGCTATAGTCGGTAACTGGGCGTACAGAGTAAAAAAGCCCGATTGGTAAAGAAAAGGGCCACTGCAAACCTTGGCTGCTATGGCCACATCTTGCCGCACATTTTTTTTAAGTAATCATATATTTCATTAGATAATCCAGAGATTGCATATATGATTAATATCTAAGACAAACATGTTTATCAAGCCGTGAACTTTCAGGTTTCTACCTAGCCGTGGCATCAAAATCAAGTAGTGGATCCAAAATCACGCGGCTAACTTTCCGATATGTACAAAACTCTGCTACCCGGCGAGCTTCCCCCTCACTTCATGCGCAGTAACATTCATGTAGACCGTCTAGTAATATTTTTTATGTCTTTGATGTGTGAACAAGTGGCAGAGCTTGACAAGCATTAAAAGATTTTAAAAGAATTTTATGCAATAGGAGGCCCATTGCCCCCTACATTAGGGAAGCTCTTTCACTTTAAACAAAGACTTTGGTGTCGTGTTGCCCTATTGCCCCCAAAATCTATGGACCGACCCTATGTAGTCATAATTCTCCGGTCCATGAGTAAAATAAATCCATTTATCGTCATGAACCTTGTTGGTTATGCGATGTATGAGCTGTTGAATTGTGATGTTGATGTGGTCGTACACATAATCGCTCGATCTAGCTTTGAGTTACCGAACACTCTCGAATAATATCTACCCTTCACTCCTTTCAAGATCTCTCCACCGACAAGGGTGCCGAGCGCAACCCTCCAATCAGCATTTATTTACCTCCTTTCTGTACTCCATTGTACCTAGATTTTTATGGAGTCTGAAGGAGAATTTGATCTCTAATAAAATACCTATATCTTTATGGATTCTGCATAACTATGGAACCTAGCGTACTTTCACCTCCTCGAGGCCCCTGCTATGATCATATTGTTATTTGCCTATGATGTGGTGTTTCTTGTAGTCGTCAGGTCAGAAGGGGGTTCTTAAATTCCAAATGTGAGCATGCATGGACCCTCTCACCCTATCGGGGGTTCTTAAATTCCATTGTCATTTAGTAGATTCTTCATCTAATCTGATTCGTGTGAGTTTCTCTTTCGTACATAAATCTGAGCAGATGAATCCACAAGTCTCGAAGTCATTTGGGTCCCCTTAGCCAGTTAGCCGCATCAACAAAGCATGTGCATCACATTGTTTTCTTCCAAACTATCGAATTTTGTGGTCCTAGAAAGAACAATAATTTTCACTTCTCAAATAATTATTTCCTGGTATATTCTCGGTATATATCTACAAAAAACATTGTTGCAAGATTCCGAGGATTTCCATATAGGACTTGCAATGTGGGCCTTCCAATCTTGCCGAGGAATGCATCTTGCACATCTGTTTTTTTTACCAACCCCTTTGCTTGTCCCGCTTGTTAGAGAATAGAGGTGTATGTTCCTGGGTGTGTGATGAAAACATGCATAGAGACATGGTGGTTGGCCCAGTATTTTCCCTAGTCAGTCTGCCGAGGGCAAGAAAGTTTCACTTCCATTCATGTCTCGCGGCGTCCTACGTGGGAGGGACGGGAGCACCGGCCATGGAGTGCGTGGGTCCCACACTGGGTCATGGGAGGCAAGACATTTTTTTTGCGAATATGACTTTGGCATTAAAAAAACAGCGAACGGTACAAAACACCTCGACAAAAATGAAAATTACATCGAAATCAATAAGATATCCTTCATCTTCAACCTCCGGACAGTGTCAACGACACGCCGCTGCTGCCGTTCCTTCCAGAGTCGGCCTGACGTTGTTGGTTGCAGACGGAAAAGTTGTTGGTTGTAGACGGGAAGTCGCTGAACGATTTTAAAGGGCCACGTCCTCCCTAAAGACGACGAAGAAGGCTGAACTGCCGATGAAGCTCTCCTGAGCCGTCCTAGGCGGATCGACGTGACGAATTATTTTTCCCAGTGGTCACTACAGTCCACTTGGGATCAAATATTCTGATTTGGGATATAGCTAATCAAGATGCTTCCACCAAGCTTACCAGCACGGAAATTGTATCAGGAAAATCTTTCACTATTTTACTAAGCTCTAGGAAGGTTCTAACCATACCATTCCAAGATATGTATTAGATCAAAGTTTACCGAAACACGGATGTACCTAATGTTTGTTACCTAGGTCGTGAGTGACAGCACCTACGCGTGGATCCCTAGCACTCTGGTGATGCCGCTCGCGTTCTAGCGATGACAAGAAGAACAAGTGTCAGAGAGATGTTTTGGCGCAGCGTACTGATTGCTACTGCTTGCTGCATTTTCTGTATTCCTCTTATTCTCTAAATACAACTACTTGCCGAATCTTGCGCCACATCCAGGACTGGATCGTGCCATCCCACGATCGAACACGGCGCGCACGGCGATCCTACAAACTCGGTGCGAGCACAGACCGCGTCTCACCTGACTACTGGGTCTAGACTGCTAACAGAAAATCCTGAACCTAAAACTGAAGAAATAACCTATTCTAACAGCTAGTTTTATTCAACAGTGAGACTTTTAGAACTGATATATTGACCGGCCTAGAAATCCTGGTGTTATCAGTTTAAACCCGGTTTCTTGGTCGACCTCCGTTTGGCCATCTTCTTCCAACATGTACTCTGTGCATTGTCTCTGCATTTCCAGTGTGGGACGGTTGGGGTTTGCCTCCACCATGTTCTTGAAAGCACTCTCTGCAGCCTCTACATATGCAGCGCTCACGCCGCTGCAGTATACGCTGACACTGATCCAATCAAGGCTGGAGAGGTGCTGGATGCCGAAATCAAAGCCACGCCTGGCAGATTTGAGTGTGTCTAGGTGAACCTGGATACGAAGCCTCTTGAGACATGGCATAGCACCCACTTCGAACATGAACACTGTAAAGTCACAATACGACTTGAACTTCTGCAGCCGCTGAAACCCTCCACCGATGACAATGGATCCGACGCAGCGACCAGCAAACAGTACTAGTTCCACCAGGCTAGGTAAGCATCCAACCATGTCAATATCCTGCTGTTGGATCCTCCCAAGATTTGTGCCAATCCACAGTTTTTCTAGGTTGACAAGAGAGTGCATCCATTGGGCAATCTGGCAGAGTTTCCCGCCGCAGAGATAAACCTCTCGGATGCTATTGAGAGCAGGTAAGTTCGACTGTCCTATGAAGCAATCCCTTTCACCCAAATAAAAAGAGATACGGAGGGTGCGAAGGTTGCAGGCCTCGAGTTTGCAGAGGGAGGACACTAGTATTTTTTCCTTGTAACCTACTTCATCACACTTGTAGGTGTTCCAAGTAATGCTTAGCTTCCTCAGATTAGTTAGCTCGCCAAGCTCTTCCAGAAATTTCGGAGATTGCATAAAGGTGTTTACATCCCCAAACTCTTGCAAGCTCTTGAGGTTTCCAATCCCATCGTCAGGAAATTTAGCTTCATCTGGAATAAACAGGCGAACCAATCGCTTTAGCCGAGTAAGTGATTCGGGTATCTCACTGAATTGTGTGGCTGACGCATCTAGCGTCTCTAGATACTCCAGGTCTCCAATCTGTCTGGGAAGCTCACTTATATCTGTAAAAGAAATGTTCAAATACCTCAGCTGCGAAAGTCTTCCAATGTCTTTGAAATTACAGTCCCTCAACCCACGGCAATGCCATACGTCCAGCACGCGGAGAGAACTTAACTTCACTAGGGAAGGCAAATAGAACACCTGAAACCCAAAACAACCAAGTGATCGAAGACGTGATAAGTCCAAATGTTCGATACTTGGTTGGTCTTCATATCCCATCAGAGAGAGCCGTCGAACTCTTCTATCCGGCAGTGAATAGTTACTGAGCAAAGTACAAAAGTTCTCTTCAGTAGACTTGTAAATAAGGAAATCAAGGATGGTGTCATGGACTCGGCAGTGCGGTGCCTTGCCATCGTGTCCTATGTCAACTGGCTCTATTGAACATCGATTAACAAGCTCATGGAAATATGTCTCTCCTAATTCGACAAGATCTCGCCCATCTTTGCAGTGGACCAAACCCTCAGAAATCCATCTGCGTACTAGCCTTCCAATCTCATAATCTTCAGGAAATAGAGTCAAATACAATAGGCAACTCCGTAGATGGAGAGGGAGGTCAAAGTAGCTCAGAGATAATATGTAAGTAACTGCATCATTATCAGAACTTGTGCCCGATCCAAATCCAGAAGAACATCGCATGCGGTCCCACTCTTCATTTGTTTTCCCGGTAGCCAACAAGCTAGATATGGCATTGATGGCCAGTGGTAACCCACCACATCTTTTTAAAATATCTTCTGATGCTTCCTTCAAGTTAGCAGGGCACTTTCCTTCACAACCAAATATTCGCTTGAAAAATAACTTCTTTGAGTCAGCAACACTCAGTGGTTTGATTTTGTAGACAAGATCCTTTTCAGAAGAGCAACATGATTTAGCTACATCATGTATACGTGTTGTGGTCATTATGACACTGTCACGATTATTTTTGTATAATGCACAATCCAAAGTTTGCCATGTCTGTATGTCCCATATATCATCAATTATGATCAGGTACCTGCAGTATAGTTTCATGAGCATCAAGTAAGTTGTATATCCTATGGGTAGATAAGCTTGGGGGCATTCATGGCTTGCCTAGAGTAAACATCTGAAGTTGGAAAACAATGACATGCCAAAATTTAGAAGTATAATTTGGAAATTATCCGTGCATCCTAGTGCGGCCCAAAGTAGAAACGGGATTATAGTTGTGTATATAATTTGCAGCAGCTAAACTATTAGACCATAACGAAACTAAAATTTGCACAGATTAAAAATTATAAGGATTATACAAGTGAATTGTTTGGTCTGGTTAGTGTTTCTCGTTTCTTTTGAATGAAAAGGCCCTTCATGACCTATGTCTTTTATATTGTGCTATGTTGGCCACAAAAATGTGCAAAAATTTTGTGTGTTCTCTACAAAAGGAGCAGATTAAATGTCGTGGTTCTAGTTAGCCACTAGATGTACCAGTATCAACACCAATGGGGTAAGGATTGTGTGGAATTTTAAGTCAAAACTGAAGAAGTTACATAAGCACTAGAGTTTTTTCTTCTAAGATCATGTAAGCACTAGTTGAAGTAGTTGTGAACTCCACCTTTTATCTTTGAGAAAGTGTCTTATCTGGTCGATAATGAGTTGCGTATCTCCTACTCCGTCATGAGTACAATCTGGGTTGACTTGGTATAATATAGAACTCAAGATCTTCATCATATCAGGACTTCTTGAAATGGACACAAAAGCCCGACATTCATAGTTTGCTCCAAGCTTGTCATAGACCTGTCTGACCAGAGTCGTCTTGCCTAATCCTCCGGATCCAACAATGGATACAACTTTTCTCTGAGATGTCGAGTCACCATCATCGTTGCTTAGCCACTTCACAAGATCATCCCTCGGGCCATTGACGCCAACAAGCTGTGATACATCTTTATATATGGCATGAAGTCGAGGGTCAACCTTCACATTTCTAGCCCAGGAAGACTCATCTTTCTTGTACCTGAAGTTGTGGATAAGAACTTAAGTACCAAGGGGGCTACAAATCACACAAACATATGGCAGAGACCACATGTATATCACCAAAAGTGAAAGCATGATAAATACACAGGGCTTTAGTTACCTTGTATATCTCTCACTGACCTCCTTGACTTGAATCTTGATGTCCTTCACATCCTTGGCAATCTTATGATGGGTCTTGATGTTCTTGATCTTTTTCATGCTTTTGTTAAAAATCTCTTTGAAGCTACCGCCAGACTTAGAACTAGGCTCATGGTCCATGAGAATCATGAACCTGTCAATTTTATCCTCAATATCATAGGACAAGTCTCGTATAGCGTTGGCACGAAGTTTGGCTTGGTGGTTAGGTTCCTCCACATCTGCCATCACGAGGAGGAAAGCTTGCATGGCCTCAAGCTCATCCTTGAGGAACTTGATGTCGTCACGAACATCCTTTAGCAGCTTGTATTCATCGATCAAGATGGTTCCCAACTTTCCCAGCAGGGAAGTCATTGCTCCTGTGGATGCACTCACCAAAAATCTTTCCATCCTTGCCTACTTGCGTGTGTTGGCTATGGTGGTGCAGATGTGGTGTGGAAGAAGGAGGGGCTCCGTTGCAAATATGGCGGATCAAGTGACAAATATCAGACCCATAGAAGGTGATGCCATGCCTGCCCGCTATATACACTACTCCCTCGGTTCACTAGTGTAATACCTTCTGGTTTTTTTTTTGTAATACATGTATCTAGACTCGTTTTATTGTTTAGGTTCATCCAATTTTGTCCTAAATTAGTCTATTTTATAATATCTAAAAGGTTCTAATATATTGTGGTGTCGACGAAGGGGGGATCCGTTGCATATAGATGGAGGAGCAAGTAACAAATATCAGACACATTGAAGGTGATGTCGTACCTATCTACACCTGCTATATAAAGTACTCCCTCCTTTAACTAGTGTAAGACGTTCTAGCTTGTTTTGGAAATGTATGTATATAGACTTGTTTTATTGTTTAGTTTCATCCAGTTTAGTCCAAATCTAGTCTATTTCAAAATCTCGAGAAGGTGTTATATTAATGAACGGAGAGAGTACTTAAGTATAAGTGGCATAAATAGGAACAAAGAGGACATGCCTTAGGCCTTTCACAGTGGGGTGTATCTTAGCACGTAGTCATATGCGTAATTATTATCTAAGAGACACCACCTCCAATGCATTGTATCTTAGGCTGGTCCTAGTGCTAGTATCATATGGTGTATCATGCATGCCAACTTGCAAAAATCTGACGTGGCGCCATAATTAATGAAGAGAGAGGTGGTTAGTGTATCATAGGTAGATATCGTATTATAGCACGTAAAGCTAGAAATCATAATTGCAAGTAAATCTTGTACACGCATTTTACATAGAGATTCTACAAATTAATAAATATACCACTCTTATGATACTACTATATGATACAATGCACTATAGACATAGTATCATGCACTAGTATCATATGCATGATGCTAGTAGTATGATACTACCACTAGGACCAGCCTTAGGGGTTGTATCTTAATTTAATGATTTTGCTCTCATGCATGCATTTGATTGGACAATAAACATTGTTTGCCTATAATTACGTGCAAAGGGTGTAGCTTAGCTAAGATAGAAGAAACCTCTCTCTCCTACTTAATTGACATGCCACGTCGGCATTTTGCATAGAAGGACGCGTTAAGAGACACCGATTGTGAAACACAACCTTATCACTTCACTTATTGCATTGACAAACTTTATCACTACACGACACGCTTAATTATTGACTCTTCAACAGACAGAGACATGCATCAAACACTATGGAAACCAAACAAATTATTTTCTATACACCGGTGGAGAGTGGGTGGAAGGAAAGAGGGAGGTCCGGATTTTATTATTAAAAAATGGTCAGTACCATGGACGGGGAAACTACCTGGAAATAATGACACAATGAAAAAGAATCTCTTGAGCTGGTAGTTGGGCCTAGGGCGACTCCAATGCTTACTATCCAAGTGTTAGATTGATCTCCACGGTCGAGCCCAACGGCTCAACCGGAACCCCCTATCCGCGTCCTGATCGGGGGCGCCCAACCTTCTATGGTTGGTGGGCCCCTGTCGCCAGCGCTATAACGAGAGGTAGGGCCGGCGGCATGTCTCACGAGGTTAGTCGTGTCCTAGCTGTCCCACCGACACGCCCATCCCATCTAGGCTAGCGCTATGTAGACGGCAAAGGGCGCCGTCGTTGTGTCGCTTGACGATGGTGCGCCCACCCTCGGGTGGACGCACAGACGACAAGGGGGGCAGGGGACGTCGCGGCTCTGCCGTTCGTCGCTGTTCCTCTTCACTGCTGCGGTGTCGCGGGGTGGGGGAGGTGGACGGGAAAGAAAGGGGGACAGAGGTGCTCGCGTTCCGTGGGGGAGGGGCTCGCCGCCGGATGGTGTGGCCTCCTCGCCGCCTTGTCGCACGCGGGGTGTTGCGTCGCGTGAATGAGCGAGCGAGAGTGGGGAGGGGCTAGGGTTAGAAGGGGGAGTGCGGCGCTGCCCGTTTTGTTCCTCCGATGGCTGCGCGCGACCATTAGATCTAGGTCGGGGGCGATGGGCGGCCAGGATAAAGCGGCGCGGGCGGTCGCTGGCGGCGCGTGGGCCTGAGCAGACTGCGGCGAGGGGCCTGGCGCTGGGCCATTGCTAGGCAGCTGTCACAGTAGCGGCGCAGCGTATTGCTAGTCCGTAGTGGGCCGCACAGTGGCAGTGGGCCGGTTATTTTCCGCCCAGAAGTACAGTTTTTCCTGTTTATTTGTACTATTTTACTATATGTTTTTTGCATAGTTTTTGCACAGTTTTTTCTAGCAAAATTATCCAACGAAATTTTGTCTAGAAAATAATAAAGTAACAGTAAAGTTTCTGTAAAAATGTAAAGTTGATGAATTTTATTTATGTTTTTCCGCTGCAAATAGTTAAAAGAAATTGCTAAAATGCAATAAAGTGATAATTAATTTTTTTAAAGATGTGATAAAGTGAATATTAAAGGTGATTATGGTTCAGTTATTATATGACCAACGTTATTAATAGCATGATCATGATTTGTTTATTATGTGTCAAAGGTGCATTTATCTCTATATTTGCCCAACGGTGATATATTTTTAATGGCGCAAACAGTTGTATGTTTAATTTATACCAACGTTGGATTAATGCATACAATTGTTTTTGTTATCTCACATCTTTCGTGGTTTTTAGGAGGTCTCAACTTGATGAGTTGCCTCAAGGACGTTTCGATGCTCAGGGGTAACAACTACACTGAGTGGAGGAAGAAAGTGGACCTGGCATTCGTGTCTGCCATAGTTGACTGGGTTGTGGACACCAAAGAACCAGTCAAGCCAAAAGACCCAGAAAGAGATCCTGCTGATGATAATGCTGCTTGGGAAAAGAGGAAATGGGACCATGCTCCACTGGAGTTGGCTTACTCCATTGACAACCAAAAGTGGGTAAATGCCAATAAAAAGTGCATGGCCTTTGTAAAGAATACGATTGAGAACGCCATTATGGGCTCAATCGAAGAGTGCGCTTCCGTTAGGGAGTTTCTCGGAAAGATAAAGAGCCAGTTCACTGGCTCTTCGAAGATGTATGCCACACAGCTGCTCAAACAGCTGGTCATAGAAAAATACACAGGGGGTGCACATGGCATCAGGGAGCACATCCTGAGGATGAGCAACATGGCTGCTAAACAAAAGCCCATGGATGCTGACCTCGAGCTCAAGCCTGCTCTGTTGGTTCACCTTGTCATGGCTTCCCATCCCCAACGGTTTGAGAACTTTGTGATCAACTATAACATGTCCCCTGAAAAAGGAACATTGAAAAGACCATTGGCATGTGTGTGCAAGAGGAAGAAAGGCTCAAGTCCATTCATGGTGGTTCACTAAACTACGTGAAGGACAACAGGAAGAGAACCTTCAACAACAGCAACCATGGTGGTTCCCCCTCCAAGCCACATGGAAAAGGCCCCCAACAGTATCAGCATCAGCAGAGTCTCCTAGGCGACAAGGACCGGTGTCACCACTGCAAGAAGTCGGGGCACTTCAAGAAATATTGCCCAATATGGCTCAAGTCCATAATGGCAAAGAACGGTAAAGGAACAATTTCTTTTGTAAACAGTCCTTGTATACACAGTTTTCGAAATCTACTTGGTGGATTGACTCTAGTGCAACTATTGATGTTGCAAATTCTTTACAGGGATTCCATTCGACAAGGACTTTGCAAAGAAGCGAAAGATGCATTGAGGTCGCGAATGGAGTTCAAGCAGAAGTTGAAGCTATTGGCGACATCCCTTTGGAGCTAGCTGATGGTTTCATTATTTTATTAAAAGATGTTTTATTTGTTCCCTCGCTTCATAGAAACTTAATAAGTGTGTCACGTTTGGATAAAGACAGTTATGAATGTTATTTTGGACATGGAAAGTGTGCCATATGGTTTAAGGATGCTTGTGTGGGTACTGCTTTACTTCATGACAAGCTTTATTTGTTATCCTTGTGTCGTGGTGTGGAGCACGGCAGAGCCATCGGGGATGGAAAAGAAGGGACACACGGATGAATTCGGTGGCTCACGCAACGGGTTGGGCACGGTGCACTACAAACACAGGGACGTACCCAGGTTCGGGGCCCTCTTGGCAAGGTAACACCCCTACTCCTTCAATATGAACTATGTATGGGAGCTTGATGCTCAGTACAGATGCTCCTTGAGCTATTTCCTTAGCTACTATCGGAGGCTAGAGGAAGATGGGAACTTGATGCTAACACTTCTATCATTCTATTGTTGCCTACCTAGAACCCTAGCTCTGCCCTCCCTTATATACTGGTCTGGGGGGCAGATTACATATCGGGTCCTAGGATTTACTATTTGGATATGGGTTTACAGGGCAGGGCCGGTTGCAAGGGCCCAGCCGGTGGGCCAGGACCCAGTCCGCCCTTATTTTAGCGTCATCCTTCTCTTTAGCGGTCATCTGGGCTTCCTTTGGGGCGTCACCCTGCTTTAACGGTCACCCGGACTGCTTTCGCCAGTCCAGCCGACCGTCTCACTTTATCTTCGTCGGGTAGCGCTAGTCATGACGGCACGCCAGCTTCCTTGATGACGAGGGAGAGCCAGAAGCGTACCCCGAACGGAGTGTCAGTACTTATGTGCTCTCCATCGAATCCGAGGTGAGCCGGGTGGGAACGACCACCCGGCCGGTTCTTCTGGCCACTGGCTAGACGGGCCAGCCGGGAAGGTTATAAGCCCCGCTGGGCTTGCTTTCCAGTCGGCTAGAGTTGTCTTTCCTGGAAGCCACGCGGCCTGCATCTTCTAGAGCCAGCCTACTTATGGCTAGCTTTCCCCACCCGGGGGTTATCCCCCCGACACTAGTCCCCGAGCACGTATGGGCTTGGCAGGTGGGCAAGATCTTCCGTGCTCCTTCCTGTCCTGAGAGGGTTGATTTATTTTCTCCGGCTGTGGCTTTTGCTTTTGCTTTCCGGCTGGAATTAACCGGTTGCAGAATGATGGCGTCACCGGTGTAAACAAAGGTGTATTTACCGGCGAGTCAAGATGAAACATTTGGATAGATGACGTCGTTGATGTCGTCACCCATGACTGTGGCTCTGGCGCACGTCGCGTCAGTTTGACTTCCGCATCGCCGACTTTTGAATTGCGCGGAGCCTTCATGCTCCGCTTTATGGCTTGGTTCCTTTTGCTTATATTTGTTTATGTCTCCGTCATTTGCGGTCTTTTATGCTCGCACCATCTTGGATATCCACCCTGGTTTGAGCTCTTTTGTCATCCTGACTTGATTTTGTGGGTGCACAGGAGCGCGTCCACTGGGTGTAGTCCCCGAGGTTCGGGCCGGCTGGGGTAGCCAGCCGGGGCGAAGCTCTTTTGGCTACCTTGACTTGAGTTTGTGGGTGCGCGGGAGCGCGTCCACTGGGTGTAGTCCCCGAGGTTCGGGCCGGCTGGGGTAGCCAGCCGGGGCGAAGCTCTTTTGGCTACCTTGACTTGAGTTTGTGGGTGCGCGGGAGCGCGTCCACTAGGTGTAGTCCCCGAGGTTCGGGCCGGCTGGGGTAGCCAGCCGGGCTCTTTACCTTGACCTGAGTTTGTGGGTGCGGCGCGTCACTGGTGTAGTCCCGAGGTTCGGGCAGCTGGGGTAGCCAGGGAAGCTCTTTGGCTACCTTGACTTGAGTTTGGTGCGGGGAGCGTCCACTTGGTGTAGTCCCGAGGTTCGGGCCGGTGGAGTAGCCAGGCGGAAGCTCTTTTGGCTACCTTGACTTGATTTTGTGGGTGCGGAGGCCGTCCACTGGTGTAGTCCCGAGGTTCGGTCGGCTGGGTAGCCAGCGGGCGCTTTTCTACCTTGACTTGAGTTTGTGAGTGCGCGGGAGCGCGTCCACTAGGTATAGTCCCCGAGGTTCGGGCCGGCTGGGGTAGACAGCCGGGGCAAAGCTCTTTTGGCTACCTTGACTTGATTTTGTGGGTGCGCGGGAGCGCGTCCACTGGGTGTAGTCCCCGAGGTTCAGGCCGGATGGGGTAGCCAGCCGGGGCGAAGCTCTTTTGGCTACCTTGACTTGAGTTTGTGGGTGCACGGGAGCATGTCCACTGGGTGTAGTCCCCGAGGTTCGGGCCGGCTAAGGTAGCCACCTGGGGCGAAGCTCTTTTGGCTACCTTGACTTGAGTTTATGGGTGTGCGGGAGCGCGTCCACTGGGTGTAGTCCCTGAGGTTCGGGGAGGCTGGGGTAGCCAGCCAGGGCGAAGGTCTTTTGGCTACCTTGACTTGAGTTTGTGAGTGCGCGGGAGCGCTTCCACTGGTTGTAGTCCCCGAGGTTCAGGCCGGATGGGGTAGCCAGCCGGGGCGAAGCTATTTTGGCTACCTTGACTTGAGTTTGTGGGTGCACGGGATCACGTCCACTGGGTGTAGTCCCCGAGGTTCGGGCCGGCTAGGGTAGCCAGCCGGGGCGAAGCTCTTTTGGCTACCTTGACTTGAGTTTGTGGGTGCGCGGGTGCGCGTCCACTGGGTGTAGTCCCCGAGGTTCGGGTCAGCTGAGGTAGCCAGCCAGGGTGAAGCTCTTTTGCCACCTTGTTTCCTGCCAACTTGTGACTCGGGTCGTGCAAGACAAAGCATTGCTTTGGGTTAGTTTTCTGGTACATATGCTCATGCGTTAGTTGGTAATTATCGTAGAAGGAAAATAGATATGCGCCCCTTCGAGTTAGGACGCAAGCAACTCCCCTTTTCTCAGCGAGTATTGGCCCTTCGAGCATTTGTCCTTGCCGGCTGTCAGCCGGTTTGCGATCTGCAGCCGGAACCGAAGGAATAGCTATGTTGGCGTGCCTCGCGATACTTCGGTTCGCTATTGTTGGCTTAACTCTTGTAGGGCGCGACCGGTTCGCCTGGATGCCCTTGCTTTCTGCGCCAGCATATTCTTGCCACGTGCGCTTTGAGTTTTTGCTCTTGCCGAGTCGACAGCCAACATGCGTACTAAAGCCGGAACCGAAGAGGTTACTCTATATGCCGCGTGCAATATTATGCCGTCTGTAGAAATCGTGGGGCCTAGGCCAGCCGGTACGAAAATGAAGATGGTGTGCGGAATTGGGACAAAGTCCTTAGCGCTGCGCCAAGGCTATCAATATTGTTTACTTGTTACATAAAAAGGAAAGATACATACACTTTTCTAAGTGTAAAATGGGCGTAGCAGGCTAGCGATCTTCCTTGTTCTTCGTTAGCCGTTGTGCGTCGATCAGATAGTATGAATTGTTGTGGAGTGCTCGGCTGACGATGAATGGTCCCTCCCATGGCAGGGACAACTTATGCATTTCTTTGGTGCTCTGGACCAGGCGCAGCACCAGGTCTCCCTCGTGGAAAGAGGTTGGCCGGATCCGGCTGGCGTGGTATCAGCGCAAGTCTTGTTGGAAAATTGATGATCTGGACAGAGCCAACTCGCGTGCCTCCTCGAGCAAGTCCACGTTTTCCTCCCTTGCCTCCTTGGCTTCCTACTCCGTGTAGATCTGCTTGCGAGGTGCATCGAACTGGATGTCTATGGGGAGAATGGCTTCTGCCCCATACACGAGGAAGAACAGCGTGAATCCGGTTGAGCGATTGGGTGTGGTGCGTAGGCTCCAGAGCACTGCTGGCAGCTCCTCTATCCAACATCCGGGTGACCTGACGAGCGGTTCGATGAGCCTCGGCTTGATTCCAGCTAGAACCAAACCATTAGCGCGCTCGCATTGTCCGTTGGACTGTGGGTGCGAAACCGATGCCAGATCCAGGCGGATCCCTTTTTCCCCGCAGAAATGAGCGAAGACTCCTTTCGCAAAGTTGGTTCCATTATCAGTAATGATGCTATGCGGGTAGCCGAACCGGATGATGATGTCTGTGAAGAACTTGATCACCGTCGCTCCATCCAGCTTCTTGATTGGCTTCGCCTCGATCCACTTGGTGAACTTTTCCACGGCTACGAGTAGGTGCATCATACCGGATCGAGCTGTCTTGAATGGCCCAACCATGTCCAGGCCCCAGACCACAACAGCCAGGTGATCGATATTGTCTTGAGCGCCGCAGAAGGCGTGTGCTTCAACTGGCTGAATCGCTGGCATCCGCTGCATGTCTTGACTATTTCTTCGGCGTCCTTCAGCGTCGTCGGCCAATAGAAACCATGCCAAAGGGCCTTGGCTGGTATTGCCCTTGACGAGGCATGGTGGCCACACTCGCCCTGGTGTATGTCCGTTAGAAGCTTGGCTCCTTCCTCCCGACTGACGCATCGCTGGTAGATGCCTCCGATGCTGTGCTTGTACAGCTCGTTGTTGATAATGGTGTAGGCGCTTGCCCATCGTCGCACTTGTCGTGCTGCCACTTCTTCTATTGGGAGTTCACCCTTGGCCAGGAAATCCATGTACGGCTTTGCACAGTCGGGCGCCTCCCGTATGGTGTGCACCATCTGTATGATGAACTTGATCTCCTCTCGGACGGCCGACTCCATAGCGTCGGGAGGCCTGCCGGGTGCAAGGGTGTTGATGTCGACCGCGGGCTGCATCGTGGTAGTTTCCGGATGCGGCGAGGCCGTCCCCTGGTGTGGCACGGCAGTCCCCGGGTGCGCTGTAGCAGTCCCCGGGTGCGATGCATCATTCCTCGGGTGCGGCGCGGCAGTCCTCGGGTGCGGTGCAACAGTCCCTGGGTGTGACGCGGCGGTCCCCGGGTGCGGCAGGCCGCCGGATTCGGCCATTTTCTTTGTCCAGCTGCATTGGCGCATCATGTGATTGGCGGGCTTGTTGCCGTCGCTGTGAAACTTGCACGGCCCGTCGAGCATGGACTCCATGGTGTACTTAGGCCGAGGCGGCCTGTCGTCCGGCCTCTGCCTCCGACTGCCCCCTGCAGTCGGATCCTCATGCACCGTGGCTACTTGTTTGGTACCATACCGGCTATCCGGCTGGTCGTATTTCCTCTTGCCGTGGCGGTTGTCGTGATCGTGCCGCCTGGGATGATGGTCGCCCGGCTGGCGTCGCTCCGCCTGCTCGTCCGTGATGATTTGGCCTTGGTCGTCCACCACGATGGGCTTCTTCATTGCTACGTCCGCGGTGGAGTACTTGTCTGCGATGGCCATGACCTGAGCCATGGTTTGCGGGTCTGCCTGGCTGAGTTTATGCTTTAGCATGGTGCCGTCTTGGCAGCCGTTGGTGAAGAAGTCTATCGCCTGGTTCTCACGCACCCCTTCACAAGAATTGTGCATGCTGGTCAACCGTGTGAGGTAGGCGTGATCCGACTCGTCCTTGCCTTGTACACAGAGGGCGAGCTCGCGAGGACGACCCGTCTGGTGTAATCGACCAACCAATCCTCAGGCTTGACGGTTCCGTTGTACTTTGGCGTGTCTCTTGGGAGCGAAAATCCTTTCGGAAACGGCTCGTTCCAGATGTGTGGGCCGAAACACTTTGGGCCAGCCGGACTTTCCTCCTCCAAGGTGCGCAACAACACCAGGAGGTCGATGCGCTCCCGTGCATCAGCCGGTTCTCGGGGACCGAGCCGGCCCTCCAAACGTGACGCAGGCGGGTCCTTGTTCGCGTCTTTTTCCCCTAGGAGGCTCCGCCTGCGCGACTAACGCTAGAGGCAACCGTGTGCCGGTTGTGGCGACCTCGGTTGCCAGATTCGCCACGCGGGCGGCTTTTTTGCCCGACCCCTCCTGGAGAAGAGGCTTGTTGATGCTTGCTTCCTTTGCGGACAACGATGTCGCGGGATTTGCCAACCTAGCTGGGCACGCCCTCGGCCTATTGCTTGTTAGCAGTGGCCACGAGGAGCTGCACACGCTCCTCCTGGCGACGAAGTTCCTCGCCCTCTAGGTGCTTTAGCTCCGCGGCCGCTGCCTCGGCTGCCCTCATGTTCTTGGCGGGAGTGATATAGACGGGCCGCGCCACACCTGCATGTGAGTCGGCGGCGCGGTCCAGTTCCGACGCCAGGTTGCGCCCTCGATGCTGGATCTTCCTGATGAAGCTGTGAGCTGCGTTATACTCGTGCACGGTGGCGTTTAGCCGACGCTGGTTAGCCGCGACCTTGGTGGCTTCCTCTAGGAGTTTTTGGTGTGTAGCTTCGAGTGTTGCTGCCGCAGCCGCTGGATCCGTCTCGACGATGACCGGAGCGCACATGTGCTGAATAGAGGCGGTGAGCGGGTCTTGCTCTTGCTCGAGCGCGGAGTTTTCTCCTCCTACCCGACGTTCTTGAGGCTACCGATGGTTTTCGCGAGAGTTTACCATCATGACTTCGAAGCGACCCCTCCCTACGGCAAGGACGCGGGCGAGGGGCACGTCGAGGACGGGGTGACCACGCTGGGAAAACCCTCAGTGACCGTGGCGACGTAGACGCGGACGTCTCCAAAATGCATGATGGAGCCGTCGGTGGGGAAGGTGTTCCCAGCGAAACATGTTGCATTGTCGATGACGCAGTCAAAGGCACCGAGCGCGAGAACGAGGCCAGAAGCCACGCGTTAGCTGGCGACGAGCGGAAGTCCTGTGCGGAAGATGATACCAGCTGAAGCGCTGTGCCCCATGGTGGGCGCTAACTGTAGTGGTGTGAAGCACGACAGAGCCATCGGGGATGGAAAAGAAGGGACACACGGATGCATTTGGTGGCTCACGCAACGGGTTGGGCACGGTGCACTGCAAACACAGGGACGTACCCAGGTTCGGGGCCCTCTTGGCAAGGTAACACCCCTACTCCTGCAAGATGAACTATGTATGGGAGCTTGATTCTCAGTACAGATGCTCCTTGAGCTGTTTCCTTAGCTACTATCGGAGGCTAGAGGAAGATGGGAACTTGATTCTAACACTTCTATCCTTCTATTGTTGCCTACCTAGAACCCTGGATCTGTCCTCCCTTATATACTGGTCTAGGGGGATTGAATCGGGTCCTAGGGTTTCTTGTTTGGATATGGGTTTCAGGCAGGGCCGATCAGGCCCAGTCGGTGGGCCAGGACCCAGTCCGCCCTTCTTTTAGCATCATCCTTCTCTTTAGCAGTCACCTGGGCTTCCTTTGGGGCGTCACCCCTGCTTTAACGGTGTAACACCCTCAGAATCGGACCTATGCAAGTTTGGGCAAAATTCACCAAACCCGCATAGAAACGATTCAAAGGTGCCCACCAAGCACTTTCGTGCGGGTGGAAAACGAAGTAATAACATCACACAACAGTCCTCGATGGGACCCACAGAACAGATATATATATAAGCGACTCCAAGAGTCAAGAATACAGATATAATATACAAAGATCTAAATCACCTTGAAAACGATAGAGCGTCCAGCTACGGACAAGATGCAAATGGGGCTAAGAGCCCTGAAGAATAACCAATGGCGTCCATAACCCTGCCCAGGCCAAGCCGGAAGGGTAACCCTGCTAACGACGTCGATCTCGAAACCTGCTTAAACAAAGGGGGTGCCGACAAAGGCAAAGCAGAAAACAAAGAAGGAGCGTCAGTACTGAGGCCAGTACACGGCGAGGCTAGAATTCGGCGGTCCTCGCCTACATAGGTATGGTGGACTGAAGCGGCAGCATGCACTAAACAACCTATAGAGACTCGATACAACTGGCGGTTATCAGAGAGGGGTAAGAATGACCTAACCGGATCCAACCTGAAGTTATCACCAAACAAACCCATCCTGGTGTTTCCCCCCCTCGAGACCAAACGAGGAAGTCATCCGAGGAACTCACACAGTTGGCAGTTTTATTAATTCAGTTATAGTTGCGGCACTTTACTAGTCGAGTTTAGATAATCGTCCTGATAAAATAAACAGTGGGCACTTTTAGTTAACCATTCCGTGATAGTTGCAACAATTACTAATCAGATACAGATAGCATGTGATAAACCCAAAACCCAGCAGTTGTTGGTACTTTTATTCAGCCAATTCGTTGTAGTTGCAATACTTACTAGTCAGATACATCTGTCGCAAGCGACAACCAAACAAGCAATGGTGGGCAGTATTAATTAGCCATTCCGTTATGGTGAAGCTGATTACTAGTCATTATAAGTCAGATTAATAGCAGTAAACTTTAGTTATGCTTGTCTATGATCGAGATACTGTGCTCCAAGTCGTCCATATCCGCGGACACGGCTTTGAAAGTTTTACCGGCGGTGCACCAATAGCAACACACGCCGATCAACCTCGGAAAAACCAAATCAAAACCCAACGAGGCTTTCACGTTGAACAATCACGAGATTCAAATATTTCAGGGCCACCCTTAAGTAGAATCATAGCGGAGTAGACAAGCTCGAGACGGCCTCAAGGTGCTGGGTAGACGGATGTGATCGGGAACCCCAAACGGGCTTGTCGACACCAGCGGAATCGTGTCCCGATCCTAAACAAGATGTGTGCTATCTGTCGCACAATCGTAAATAAAGCGATAAAGCATGGCATAAGTGCAGGATCGTAAATAAAACCTCAAACTAGTTTGTGGCCCCAAGAAATAAGAATGAATCAAGCTCGCTCGGGGGTCCCATATACCTCCGGATGTGGATAGCGCATAAAATCAAGGAACAGTATCAAGTACTCGGGGTCTTACGGGACACAAGTGGGCGTTCGGAAACCAAATATTATCTATCACCCACCGATGCCTCTGCTTATTCAATTTTAGTTGTTAAACAGAAAAATAAAGTGACGATAAGTAAAACTAGCATCATCTCCAACTTCAACATGCGGCAATACATCAGCAACTGTGGCATATGACGACACACATCAGCACTTGAGCAAGCAACTACGACGCGCAAGTCCAACTATCTACCAAACAACAGGTAATAGGGTGTGTCCAAGGCAATATACGGCTGCAGGGAATAACACGGGTACGGAAACTAAAGCATCGCAACACAGATAGCAATAGATCAACAGGAGGGAATAAAGGCTATAAAAGTAAGATAGGTAGAAAGGGGGAGATGCTCGCCTGAAAACATTGTCGAAGGGTTCAACCGAAGATCGGGGCGAAGCTCACATCAACTCAACGGCCTTATCCGCGAAGAAGCAAAACACTAGAAGAACACCGGATGCAATATTTAATACACGGCAGAAGATCGGCATGATGCATGCATGATGTATGACATGGCAAAGGTGCGATGCAATTAGGTCATATTAAGCGGTACCGGGGTCCCGACAATTAATAAACGGTTCAAGTTGTTTAGATCCCCGCAATTTAAATGTTGTTTAACAATGAAAGATTATAGTATGGATTCGCTACTCAAGTTTAAATGAGGCCAATATAAGGCTAGATTTGCCCGCATATGGGCCCCATATTTAATTAGTAGGTGAATCGGCATAAGGCCCCCAAACCAATGATATGCATGCGAGATGACAATTCAATATGCAACAAGTTATTATTATGTTATAAAATAGGGTTCTCGGAAAGGGGTTCACACATTTTTGGGTCTCGACGATCTTGGGTTCCGGGGTTCGGGGTCGGTCTCGGGGTCCAGGGTTCGACGGTTCGGGCTCGGCGGGATCGTTCTCTCGCTCTCGGTAACGAGGCAGGTCTTGCGTTCCGGGAAGAAGTACTTGGCGTTCTGCGTCGGTGCCGTTCTTGTCGCATTCGCGGTCTTCGGGTCATGTCGGCGATCATGGCGTCCTGAAAGAAGTACTCGGCGTATCGTGTTGATCTTGTTGTTTCCATGGCGAGGCCTTGGCGCTCGGATCGGCCTTTGGATCGGGCTTGGGGTCTTGGGGTTCCACCGATTATCGGGACGAACTTGGGGCTCGGCTGAGTCTTCGTGGTCCGTGCGGAGTACTTGTCGTCCCATGAAGGAGATCTTGCCTAGGGTCTCGGCGAACTTGGCGGTCGAGGGTTCGGACTTCGCCGGATCGGTCTTTGGTCTTCCATGTTGGTGCACCCGAGGTTCTGGCGATCTTGTAGATGGACCACGGGTTTAGGGTCTCGGCGTCGGAAGATCTTGGTGTGTCGAGGTCGGTCCCGGATCCGTGAAGACGGTCATGGCGTCGAAGGCGATCATGGAATGTGGCGCCCGTGGTTCATCGGATCCGCGACGAACATGTTGATCTTGTCAAGATGGGTCTTGAAAAAAACTGCGAGGGCACTTGCGCCTTGCCAAAACGCAGCAAACCGCCCGCAAAGAACCGTCAGGAACATCCACCTGGGATCACAGGGTGCATCGGTTCAGGTCGGGGCGACGGTTGGCGATGGACACGGCAGCGACGGGTCGACGTGCTCGCGGGCCAGGGTCGGGGCAGACGGTTGCGCGGGCCCGCGGGGCGGCCGGAGGAGCTTGCAGGGACGGCCACGCGCAGGTCGTCGCGGAGGCGGGTTGCTCGGCGGCGCGGCGGGCAGGCGTGGCCCAGCGCGGCTGGTCGCAGCGGCTCGCTGGCTGGTCGGCGCGGCTCGCGGCCGGGAGGAGGGCGACAGCAGCGCAGGGCCGGGCGCGCGAGTGAGGAGCTCGAGGGTGCGCGACGAAGACGGCGGACGGGCCCGGCGCGCTTGGTGGTGGGGTGAGGGGCGCGGCTCCGGTGAGCTCGTCTGGGCGGAGGAGGCTGGAGGGGTTCGCGGCTGGCAGTGGCCTGCGAGCGGTAGGGACGGGCGAGGCGGCGGCGGGCGAGAGAGGGAGCGGCTGCTGCAGTGAAGCGAGGGATAGGTGGGCGGAGAGGTGCTGGGACGCCTTGGCTGCGAGTGCTGAGGCGGCGGGAGGAGGAGCAGCCGAGAGGCGAGGAAGGCAGCGTCTGGCGGAAGTGGCGGCGGTTGGCGACAGCGGCTGGACGAGCTTAATGATTGGGGGAGGTCCGAGAGGCGGGAGGTGGAGCGGAGGAGAGGAGCGTGGGCGGCTGGTGGGAGAGAGGCGGCCACGGTTGCCGGAGAGGGAGCAGAGGAGAGGGTCGCTGGGAGGCGCGTGCCATGGGGTTGCAAAGGATGGGGATGACGATGGGGAAGGAGAGAGGGAGTGGGGCCGGGGTGGGGCCAGGCGGTTGGTGGGCGTGGGCCACGCTGGTCGAGGGTGGCGTGTGTCTTTGCTGCAGAGTCCAGTGGTGGGGGGTTTGTAGGAGGAGAGAGAGAGAGAGAGAGAAAAGAGAGGGAGAGAGAGGGTGGGCTAGGTGTCAGGCAGGGATAGGCTAGAGGGAAGGGGAGGGGTGAGGTGGCATGCTGCCATTGGGTGGGGTGAGGTGGAGGGATGGGTTGGGGTAGACTAGTTGGTAGGAATAGGATTTAGATGGGGCTGGTTGGGTGGGCCGTTTTATATTTTCTGGGGCGGTCGTTCGGGTCGGGTTGGCCCGTTCGACTGCCCCTACTAAAATAAATAAATACTTTATTTGATTTAAACGGGCCGTCTGCAAACCGATAGCGGCTAAAACAAAATATTCCGGGGACCCGGTTTTTGCGTTTGAATAAAAGGCGGGACGTTTTATAAAACAAAACGGGCTTTGCGAAAACAGTTTGGCAAACAATGCATGATGATGACGATGCAATGCCCAAATTCAACGCGATTTTCTAGTAGTGGTTTTGCGGGATGCCACAATTCGACACCACTAACAATGGATCTCGCCCTCGAGATCCGCCTCATGGTACCGGAAGGAAGGTCGGCGCATCTCCTCCGTGTAGATCTTCGCGACACCACTAACAAAGGTCGTTGTCCTGTTCGTCAAGAGAACACTCGGATAAACAACGGACGAAGTTAAAGGTAAGGCCACCTCTAACTTCCATGGATAGAGTAAAGCTATTTGGATCCATCGCCGATGTACAAGAGCGAATGATAAGAGTAGTGGTATGGTAGCTACTCCATCCCGCACTCGAACCATTACTCTGCACACAAATAGGCGGATTCTGCAACCAACTCTCGGAATCAGACTGAAGATCTCGACAAGCGAGGTTCGGAACAACGGAGTGATGCAGACCCTGCATCGGATCTGGCGTAGATGATGTCGTCGCGTCGGAAACACCGGAAGGCACAAACAAGGAACAAAGAATGATAACACCGTAGACGGATTCATCAGGCAGCTTGAACACCGGACGGTAGAACACCGTTACCAAAGAAGGAAGCGAAACCCTGAAGGTACGACGGAGCCCAACCACGAGAAATCCTGGACTCGAAGAAAAGATAAGAGAGCAGATTCAAAACACGTCGAGGTAAGAGGAGAACAGCAGGGGGTAAGGAGTAAAATCAGACCTAATCAGAACTATCCAACCGATTTTAGAAAATAGTTTTGACACTTCTACTTCGGCCGTTAGCTAGGTTATCCTACAGGCTGGACTTGTGGGGTATCGTAACTGCTGAGCTCTGATACCACTCTGTAACACCCTCAGAATCGGACCTATGCAAGTTTGGGCAAAATTCACCAAACCCGCATAGAAACGATTCAAAGGTGCCCACCAGGCACTTTCGTGCGGGTGGAAAGCAATAATAACATCACACAACAGTCCTCGATGGGACCCACGTAGCAGATATATATATAAGCGACTCAAGAGTCAAGAATAGATATAATATACAAAGATCTAAATCACCTTGAAAAGCGATAGAGCGTCCATTTCGGACAAGATGCAAATGGGGCTAAGAGCCACGAAGAATAACCAATGGCCCATAACCCTGCCCAGGCCAAGCGGAAGGGTAACCTCGCTAACGACGCCGATCTCAAAACCTTAAACAAAGGGGTGCCGACAAAGGCAAAGCAGAAAACAAAGAAGGAGCGTCGATCGAGGCCAAGACAGCGAGGCTAGAATTGGCGGTCCTCGCCTACATAGGTATGGTGGATCAAGCGGCAAGATGCACTAAACAACCTATAGAGACTCGATACAATGGCGGTTATCGAGAGGGTAAGAATGACCTAACCGGATCCAACCAGTTATCACCAAACAAACCCATCTGGTGTTTCCCTCGAGACCAAACGAGGAAGTCATCCGAGGAACTCACGCTTGGCAGTTTATTAATTCAGTTATAGTTGCGGCACTTTACTAGTCGAGTTTAGATAATCGTCACGATAAAATAAACGTGGGCACTTTTAGTTAACCATTCCGTGATAGTTGCAACAATTACTAATCGAATCTGAGATAGCATGTGATAAACCCAAAACCCAGCTTGTTGGTACTTTTATTCAGCCAATTCGTTGAAGTTGCAATACTTACTAGTCGATACATCTGCATGGCGACAACCAAACAAGCAATGGTGGGCAGTATTAATTAGCCATTCCGTTATGGTGAAGCTGATTACTAGTCATTATAAGTCGATTAATAGCAGTAAACTTTAGTTATGCTTGTCTATGATCGAGATCATGCTCCAAGTCGTCCATATCCATGGACACGGCTTTGAGAAAGTTTTACCCGGGGTGCACCAATAGCAACACACGCCGATCAACCTCGGAAAAACCAAATCAAAACCCAATGAGGCTTTCACGATGAACAATCACAGGATTGAGAAATATTTGAGGCCACCCCTTAAGTAGAATCCGCAACGGAGTAGACAAGCTCCGAGACGGCCTCAAGGTCTGGGTAGACGGCTGTGAACGACTGGGAACCCCAAACGGGGCTTGTCGACACCGCGGAATCGTGTCCCGATCCTAAGCGATGTGCTATCGTCGCACAATCGTAAATAAAGCAGTCAAGCATGGCATAAGTACAGGATCGTAAATAAAACCTCACACTAGTTTGTGGCCCCAAGAAATAAGACTGAATCAAGCTCGCTCGGGGTCCCATATACCTCCGGATGTGGATAGCGCCAAAATCAAGGAACAGTATCAAGTACTGGGGTCTTACGGGACACAAGTGGGCGTTGAAACCAAATATTATCTATCACCCACCGATGCCTCTGCTTATTCAATTTTAGTTGTTAAACAGAAATAAAGTGACGATAAGTAAAACTAGCATCATCTCCAACTTCAACATGCGGCAATACATCAAGAATCGTGGCATATGACGACACACGCGACTTGAGCAAGAAACTACGACGCGCGAGTCCAACTATCTACCAAACAACAGGTAATAGGGTGTGTCCAAGGCAATATACGGCTGCAGGGAATAACACGGGTACGGAAACTAAAGCATCGCAACACAGATAGCAATAGATCAACAGGAGGGAATAAAGGCTATAAAAGTAAGATAGGTAGAAAGGGGGAGATGCTCGCCTGAAAACATTGTCGAAGGGTTCAACCGAAGATCGGGGCGAAGCTCACATCAACTCAACGGCCTTATCCGCGAAGAAGCAAAACACTAGAAGAACACCGGATGCAATATTTAATACACGGCAGAAGATCGGCATGATGCATGCATGATGTATGACATGGCAAAGGTGCGATGCAATTAGGTCATATTAAGCGGTACCGGGGTCCCGACAATTAATAAACGGTTCAAGTTGTTTAGATCCCCGCAATTTAAATGTTGTTTAACAATGAAAGATTATAGTATGGATTCGCTACTCAAGTTTAAATGAGGCCAATATAAGGCTAGATTTGCCCGCATATGGGCCCCATATTTAATTAGTAGGTGAATCGGCATAAGGCCCCCAAACCAATGATATGCATGCGAGATGACAATTCAATATGCAACAAGTTATTATTATGTTATAAAATAGGGTTCGGAAAGGGTTCACACATTTTGGGTCTCGACGATCTTGGTTCCGGGTTGGGTCGGTCTCGGGGTCCGAGGTTGACGGTTCGGCTCGGGGATCGTTCTCGCCTCGTAACGAGGCAGGTCTTGCGTTCCGGAAGAAGTACTTGGCGTTCTGCGTCGGTTGCCGTTCTTGTCGCATTCGCGTCTTGGGTCATGTCGGCGATCATGGCGTCTGAAGAAGTACTCGGCGATCGTGTTGATCTTGTTGATTCCATGGCGAGGCCTTGGCGCTCGGATCGGCCTTTGATCGGGGCTTCGGGTCTTGGGGTTCCACCGGATTATCGGGACGAACTTGGGGCTCGACGGGTCTTCGTGGTCCGTGCCGAGTACTTGTCGTCCCATGAAGGAGATCTTGCGTGCCTAGGGTCTCGGAACTTGGCGGTCCCGAGGGTTCGGACTTCCGGATCGGTCTTTGGTCTTCCATGTTGGTGCACCCGAGGTTCGGCGATCTTGTAGATGGACCACGGGTTTAGGGTCGGCGTCGGAAGATCTTGGTGTGTCGAGGGTCCGGTCCCGGATCCGTGAAGACGGTCATGGCGTTCGAAGGCGATCATGGAATGTGGCGCCCGGTGGTTCATCGGATCCGACGAACATGTTGATCTTGTCAAGATGGGTCTTGAAAAGAAACCGCGAGGGCACTTGCACGCCTTGCCAAAACGCAGTAACCGCCCAAAGAACCGCCGTGAACATCCACCAGGATCGCTGGGTGCATCGGTTGGTCGGCGGCGGTTGGCGATGACACGGCAATGACGGGTCGACGTGCTCGGGCGGTGGGCAGGCGGTTGGCAGCCAGCGGGCGGCGGAGGAGCTGCGGGGACGGCCACGCAGGTCGTCGCGAGGCGGGTTGCTCGGGGCGCGCGGGCAGGCGTGGCGGCTCGCAGCGGCCGCTGGTCGCCCCGAAGCTGGCTGGTCGGCGGGCTGGCGCCGGGAGGAGGGCGAGCCGCAGCAGGGGCAGGCGAGGCGGTGAGGAGCTCGAGTGCGCGTGAAGAGGCGTGACGGCCCGGCGCTTGGTGGTGGGGTGAGGGCGCTCCGGTGAGCCTGCTCTGGCGGAGGAGGCTGCATGGAGGCCTCGCGTGGCCAGCGCGCGCGGAGCGGCAAGGCTGCAGCTGGCGAGGCGCGAGGGGAAGCGGCGGCGGGCACCGAGGCGAGCTGGGGGAGCAGCCAAGCGGTGAAGCGAGGGTGATAGGTGGGCGGAGGTCTGGGACGCCGCTGCGGCGCGCAAGGCGAGGGGGAGCAGCGGCGGAGAAGCGAGCGGAGGAGGGCAGGCGGTTAGCGGACGAGCTTAAGCGATTCAGGGGGAGGTCGGGCGAGAGGGCGGAGGTGGAGGAGGAGGAGGAGCGTGGACGGCCACTGTGGGAGAGAGGGCGGCCGGGTTGCCGGAGAGGGAGCGAGAGAGAGGTCGCCATGGAGCGGCTGGTGCACATGGGGTTGAGGATGGGGATGACGATGGGGAAGGAGAGAGGGAGTGGGGCCGGGGTGGGGCCCAGGGCGGTTGGTGGCTGGGGGCGTGGGCCACGCGGGTCAGAGGGGTAGTGCGTGTGTGCTGCGCGCAGGTCCAGGGTGGTGGGGGTTTGTAGGAGGAGAGAGAGAGAGAGAGAGAAAAGAGAGGGAGAGAGAGGGTGGGCTAGGTGTCAGGCAGGGATAGGCTAGAGGGGAGGGGGGGGGTGGGGGGGCATGCGGCCATTGGGTGGGGTGAGGTGGAGGGATGGGTTGGGGTAGACTAGTTGGTAGGAATAGGATTTAGATGGGGCTGGTTGGGTGGGCCGTTTTATATTTTCTGGGCGGTCGTCGTTGGGTTGGCCCGTTCGACTGCCCCCACTAAAATAAATAAAAACTTTATTTGATTTAAACGGGCCGTCTGCAAACCGATAGCGGCTAAAACAAAATATTCCGGGGACCCGGTTTTTGCGTTTGAATAAAAGGCGGGACGTTTTATAAAACAAAACGGGCTTTGCGAAAACAGTTTGGCAAACAATGCATGATGATGACGATGCAATGCCCAAATTCAACGCGATTTTCTAGTAGTGGTTTTGCGGGATGCCACAAACGGTCACCTTGACTGCTTTCGCCAGTCCATCCGACCGTCTCGCTTTATCTTCGTTGGGTAGCGCTGGTCATGATGGCATGCCAGCTTCCTTGATGACGAGGGAGAGCCAGAAGCGTACCCCACACGGAGCGTCAGTCCTTCCGTGCTCTCCATCGAATCCGAGGTGAGCCGGGTGGGAACGGCCACCCGGACGGTTCTTCTGGCCACTGGCTAGACGGGCCAGCCGGGAAGGTTATAAGCCCCGCCGGGCTTGCTTTCCAGTCGGCTAGAGTTGTCTTTCCTGGAAGCCAGGCGGCCTACATCTTCTGGAGCCGGCCTACTTATTCCTGGCTTTCCCCACCCAGGGGTTATCCCCCCGACACCTTGCATGAAAAGATGCTTTCTGTGTGTAATGTGAGTGAACAAATTTCCTTGTCGAACAAAGAACAAAAGAAAAGAAAGCAAACTCATGACTCGTCGAAGTTATGGCACTGCCGATTAGGCCATATTTCGAGGGGAAGAATAGAAATACTCGTTAAAAATGATATTCTTCCTCCGTTAGAGTTCTCAGATATTGAACAATGCATAGATTACATAAAAGGAAAATATGTAAAGAAAATCAAAAAGGGTGCAAACCGAAGTACATCAACACTAGAAATCATTCACACTGATATTTGTGGACCATTTCCTGTGAAAAGTGTGGATGGTTATGATTCGTTCATAACATTCATAGTTGATTACTCCTGATATGGTTATATTTATCCAATTAAAGAAAGATCCGAGGCATTGGATAAATTTAAGATTTTCAAGGCTGAAGTTGAAAATCAGCATGATAAAAGAATTAAAATAGTTCGGTCCGACCGTGGGGGGAGTACTACGGTCGGCACACTCCATATGGTCAAGTACCTGGACCTTTGCAAGGTTCCTACAAGAAAATGGAATAGTCTCCCAGTATTCTATGTTGGACGAACCTCAGCAAAATGGAGTAGTATGATGAGTTATTCCACCATACCATTGGGATTGTGGATGGAGGCGCTTAAAACCGCCATTCACATTCTCAATAGAGTACCAAGCAAGTCGGTGCCCAAAACACCATGCGAACACTAGTAGAAACCGCCCTATGTGTCCCGGTTGGTAAGGGGCTTTAGTCCCGGTTCCCCAACCGGGACGGGGCAATCGGGACTAAAGCCCCAACCTTTAGTCCCGGTTTCCCCACCAACCGGGACAAAAGGGCGTACACGTGGCCGCTGCTGAGTGCGAGGGGGAAGGAGCAACCGTCCCGGTTCGTAACACGAACCGGGACAAATAACCCTCTTTCGCGGTAGAGATTTGGCACATTTCTCTGCCGCGGCAGAGAATTCATTTTGGCAACCTTTTTTTTCCGTGACAGCATTTTGGCCACTTTTTGTGCCGCGGCAGAGAATTCATTTATGTTATTTTATTTTTTATTTTGTGTTTTGCACTCATCAATGAAGGAACCATTATATTACACAAGATCATCATGACAATATAGACCCAAGTGTCGAACATATTACATTCGATACACGGAGTTCGTGCACTATATACAAAATAAGCTCTTTGTACAATCCCTATTGGATATACACACCCGAATAGTATTCCCCTTTTGGGTTTAGGACTTCTGGATCCAAGAATCCCCCAATTCCTCCTGAATTGCTCGTACGCGATCCTTTGGAAGAAGACCGTCCCGTAGACGTTCGATCTGATTTAAAAAAGGAGTCAACCTATATGAATGAAACTAAACACAATTTGATGGTAATTAGAAAATATAGAAATTTTTTACGTACGTTAAGTTGCTCTAAATTTCTCCCCTTATCACAACACGTCTGACGGATGAACTTGCTAACATAGTATCCATATAAATTGTTCTCTGGTCCCTGCGTCAGGCACTTTACGAGAACATAGTTCAATCAAAATAATAATCAAGCATGATAATAACGGTATCAAAACTAGACTTAAAGAGATGCGCATATATAGCTAGTGGTGCTTACATCTAGTGGTTTAAATGTAAGCTCCTCTTTCCAAACACCCCTAGCCTTCTTGGTGAACCGTTTCCAAGCGATGCCCGGCGAAGAAAATGAATAAAAGAAGTTATTAATTACTTGATATCATAAAATTCACGAACGTTGCCGATATAGTGTCATAATGATTAGAATTACCGCTGGAGAAGCATCTGCATGTCCTTCCACGTCTCAAGGGGTTTATGTTTCGAGTCCATGACTAGTCCATGCCCTTTATCAGGTTGAATGATTAACAGAATATAGTGGAAGCTGCGCATGCATAACTAATCAATTATATACTTAACGTCGAGTAAGAGAAATAGAAAGTGTATACAAGACAAGAACACTCACTCGAAGTTGTAAGTAAATAGTATTTCCCTTCTGGTTTCTTGAAACCTTAACGCGTGTACGATATTATCCTCCGTATCTTAGGGGTTTGTTTTGAGATTAGCTTGATGAACCCAATATGGGTCAATGATACCAATGTCATAGATTCGTCCTCTGCTGCATTCGAGAATCTTCATTCTGCATATTATAGTATGATTATGTACATGCAATAAATGAGGTGATATAGCTAGAGACTAAATTAATTATAGAATTAGTACTTATAGACAATAGGCACTGATGATCAATTTGTCCAAGGCGTCTTGATTGAATAATTGAAATAGTTCAACAAATTCAATGGATATCATGTCATCTATTTCTTTCCCATAATGCTTTTTTTTAACCCTCAGCATTATCAAGTTAGCCCCGACCTTGTTGGCATGCATGTACTAGTTATGCAATCTTCGCATTTTTGTTGGAAGATTATTTACCTCCTCAGGTTTGACGAGAGGTTTGCCGTACTGGTATTTGTATGCTACTTCACACACGGGGAAGTACTGTAACTGGGATAAGTACTGGGCAATACTCATACCTTGAGCAGCGGCAGCTTCTCCGTATTGTGCAACTATATCTGGATCATACTGCTCTTCGGCCGCATATTTGCTCGACCCCACATTGGTATGGGAAATCACCTTGAGAGGGGCGCAAGACTGTTTTGCTTGTTCTCCGAGCTGGGCAACAGATTTCTCGCTTGCATCAGTACTGCTCTTCGAGGCTTGTTGTGCCGCATGTGACTTGAGAATAGAACACTCATAGTCTGATGACATCTTTGGCTCGGGTTGATGAAGAGTCTTTAGCATTTTGAACAAACCGGACCCACTTCCTCCCGATTTGGCAGACATTTGTCCTTTTTACCCGGGATGGACGAAAAGGTTTGAGATGTGCTGGTTGGGAGATAGTCCATGTAAGGTGGTCTAGTATTTTAGAAAAATGGGACGGTAGCATTCTGAAATAGCATTTTGGTGATTACATCAAAAAACGACCCGTTTTTTGCGCTCGGAAAATGGAAAATGGATTTTCCGTGTGACGAAAAGGAAAACTTCCTCCTGCAACATTGTTCTCTATACCAATGTCCACATGCATGCATAATATGGGCACATGCATCACAAACTATGCCGTGATTCAGCACATAACATCGGTCATTTGGACCGAAAGCCATGAAACCTCGAACATGATAGGTCATTTTGTGAAGTTTTTTTCGAGACATGATCAATATACCAAGTCTGGTATTTTTCCTTGCAACTATGTCACATAGTATGACACCACGCGAAAGATTTACATTATTCGGACTTTTTTTGAATTTCTTATGCCCGTTTTGTATTTTTTGAATTTCTAACTATGGTCGAAGCGGCGTGCATGAAGATACGGGACGAGCATCTTTAGAACTTGCATTCAATCTCTGAAGAAACCACATATTGCGAGTCTAAAAATGATTTTTTTCAAAAAATCACGGCGTTAGATCATGTACCTGTAGTACAAACCGGACCCACTTCCTACCGATTCGGTAGACATTTGTCCTTTTTACCCGGGATGGTCGAAAAGGTTTGAGATGTCCCGGTTGGGAGATAGTCCATGTAAGGTGGTCTAGTATTTTAGAAAAATGGGACATTAGCATTCTGAAACAGGATTTTGGTGGTTACTTCGCAAAATGACCCATTTTTTGTGCTCGGAAAATGGAAAATGGCTTGATCATTTGGACCGAAAGCCATGAAACCTCGAACATGATAGGTTCATCTTTAGTCTCGGTTGGAGGATTTGGCATTGGGCCAGCAGCACTAATGATAGGGTCGAGTGTCGACATTATGTCGTGCGGTTGTACCTTGTCCGGATGGTGTCACCAACCGGGACTAAAGATAAACATGTAGTCCCGGTTGGAGACACCAAACGGGACAAAACACGAGTCAGCACTAATAATAGGGGTGATTGTCGACATTATGTCGTAAGTGTCGACACTATGCCGAGCTGCTTGTACTATAAATAGGCATCCTTGTGAGTCCATCCTCCAGCCAGATTGAGGCACCTCCAATATGGTTTTCGAGCAGGACACCACTACGTTTCGGGGAGATGCCGATCCTAGTCCCCGACATCTCCAAGAACTGGTCATATAGGCTCCCTAATATGTGAAATTAGTTAGCTCGGTGTATTGATCTAGTTAGAGAAGTTACAAGCTGCAAGATGGTGTGCGAGAGCAGGACACCACTACGACCAGTTCGGGGAGATGCCGGATCCCGCCTCCGCATCTCCAAGAACTGTCATAGAGGCACTCTAATATGTGAAATTAGTTAGCTCAGGTGTGTATTGATCTAGTTAGAGAAGTTACAAGCTGCAAGATGGTGTGCGAGAGCAGGGACACCACTACGGCCAGTTTGAGGAAGATGTCGTCGGAGCCCAGTCCTCCGGCATCTCCAACAAACTGGTCATAGAGGCACTCCCTAATATGTGACCACGCGCATTTGGAGATCATATCTTAATGGTAAGTACGAATCAGGACAACTTCTTCATAGTTTGGGAAAGTCGTTCTACGAATCGGGAAAAAAGGCCCCCTTTAGTCCCGGTCCAGCCACAAAATGGGACTAACACTTAAGACATTTATTAATATTAAAACCGAGACTACAAAAACGGGACTAAAGGCCCCCCTATATATAGTCCCGGTCAAGCCACAAACCGGGACTAACACTCAATACATTTATTAAACTTGGAAAATTGCAAACATCATAAGATATCCTTCACAAAATGAGATATCATGTCTCATGACATTCAGGTTGACAATATGCAGCCGACCGGCCAGACATGAACTAGAGGTACACAATATGAGCATGAACTTCTTGGCATATGTCCTTCCTTATGATCGCTTCACACGTAACCATGGAGCATCTTCTTTACTTAACGGAATGCTTGGTGGGTTTTTCCTTTGTGAAGGGCGGAATTTCATCAAACTTATTATAATCTTCTGACATGTCTGTCTTGTCCTCGATTACCACGATGTTTCTTTTCCCTGAAAGAACTATGTGACGCTTTGGCTCATCATATGATGTATTCGTTTTCATATTTTTTCTTTTTTTCGGTCTGGAGGACATGTCCTTCACATAGAAAACCTAAGACACATCATTGGCTAGGACGAATGGTTCATCTCTATAACCAAGATTGTTGAGATCCACTGTTGTCATTCCGTACAACTGGTATATCTATACCCCTTCCCCATTCAGGTTGACCCATTTGCAGCGAAACAAAAGGACCTTAAAAGAGACTCCATAGTCAAGTTCCCATATCTCCTTTATGTAACCATATATGTGTCCTTTTGCCCATTCTCGTTCGTTGCATCAAAGCAGATACCACTGTTTTGGTTGGTGCTCTTTTTATCTTGGGCGATCGTGTAGAATGTATTCCCATTTATTTCGTACCCTTGGAAATTCAATATAGTAGAAGATGGTGACGCGGCCAACCAGTATAGCTGATCTCCAATAGTGGTGTCATTCAAGAGATGTGTTCGCATCCAACCACCGAAAGACTTCATGTGTGTTCATCTATATCCATGAGTCAGGCTTCCCCGGGTTTTTGGAGCATACAATATTCTTGTGTTCCTCAATATACGGAGCTGCCAAGGTGGAATTATATAGAACTATGTAGTGTGCTATAGTGAAAGAATCCCCGTCCCAACATATCATTGCTTTCTTTCCCAGCGTGCCTTTTCCACTTAGTCTTCCCTCATGCCGCGAGTCAGAAACACCAATCGGCTTAAGGTCAGGAATAAAGTCAACACAAAACTCAATGACCTCGTCTGTTCCATATCCCTTGGAGATGCTTCCTTCTGGTCTAGCACGGTTTTGAACATATTTCTTTAAGACTCCCATGAACCTCTCAAAGGGGAACATATTGTGCAGAAATACATGACCGAGAATGGCAATCTCTTCCACTAGGTGAACCAGGAGATGCGTCATAATATTGAAGAAGGATGGTGGGAACACCAACTCAAAACAAACAAGACATTGTACCACATCCTTCTGTAACCTTGGCAGAATATCTGGATTGATTACCTTTTGATATATTGCATTGAGGAATGCACACAGCTTCACAATGGGTACTCAAACATTTTCCGGTAGAAGCCCCCTCAATGAAATCAGAAGAAACTGCGTCATAATCATGTGACAGTCATATTTATTATCCCCTTTATATTAGATGAGAAGCCAGGCGGCACCTTGATACTGTAAAGGACTTCAAAAAAGATTTCCTTCTCTGCTTTGGTAAGAGCATAGCTGGCACGACTTAAGTGATGCCCTTTATCCGTCTTGTTTTGTGTATGCATGTTCTTTGGGTATTTCATAATTTGTTGGTCCTCCCGTGCTTCTGATGTATCTTTTGTCTTCCCATACACGCCTAGGAATCCTAGCAGGTTCACGCAAAGATTCTTCATCACGTGCATCACGTCGATTGAAGAGCGGACACGTAGGACTTTCCAATATGGCAGGTCCCAAAATATAGATTTCTTCTTCCACATGTGTGCTTGTCCTGTAGCAACGTCGTTCGGAACTGATTGACCACCGGGACCCTTCCAAAGATTACTTCTGTGTCCTTGACCATACCAAATACATCATCACCAGGAGGGAGTTCATGCTTCTTCCGGTGATCTGCCTCACCTTTGAAATGCTTGCCTTTCTTTCTTACGGGATGATTGGTCGGAAGAAACCGTCGATTCGCTAGGTACACAACCTTCTTGCATTTATGCAAATATGTACCTTCAGTCTTATCTAAACAGTGCATGCATGCCTTATATCCCTTGTTTGTCTGTCCTGAAAGGTTACTAAGAGCAGGCCAATCATTGATGGTTACGAAAAGCAACCCTCGTAGGTCAAATGGCTCCTGTTTGTTCTCATCCCACACATGTACACCTGGTTTGACACACAACTGTAAGAGTTCTTCAACTAATGGCCTAAGGTACACATCAATGTCGTTGCCCGGTTGCTTCAGGCCTTGGATGAGCACTGGCATCATAATGAACTTACGCTTCATGCACAACCAAGGAGGAAGGTTATAGATACATTGAGTCATGGGACAGGTGTTGTGACTGTAGCTCTGCTCCCCAAAAGGATTCATGCCATCTGTACTTAGACCAAACCATAAGTTCCTTGCGTCACCTGCAAAGTCCGGGAAGTCTCTCTCGAGTTTTCTCCACTGTGGCCCATCAGCAGGGTGTCTCAACTTCCCGTCTTTCTTACGGTCTTCTTTGTGACATAGCAACAACCTGGCATGGTCTTTGTTTCTGAACATGCGTTTCAACCTTGCTATTATAGGAGCATACCACATAACCTTAGCAGGAACCCTCTTCTGGAGGGGATCTCCCTCAAAATCACCAGAGGCATCTCGTCTGATCTTATACCGCAATGCATTGCATACCGGACATTTATCTAAATTCTCATACTCCTTACCGCGGTAGAGGATGCAGTCATTAATGCATGCATGTATCTTCTGCACATCTAATCCTAGAGGACAGAGAGTCTTCTTTTCTTCGTACGTACTCTCAGGAAGTTCGTTATGTTTTGGAAACTTCGGCTTCATTATTTTCAGCATCTTTTCAAATGAGGAGTCAGTTAGACCACACTCTGCCTTCCATCGCAGCAATTCCAGGGTGTTACCGAGCTTTGTGCTGCCATCTTCACAATTTGGGTACAACAATTTCTTGTGATCCTCTAACATGCCCTCTAACTTCAACTTCTAATTTTATGTTTCACAGTCTCGCTTTGCATTAGAAATGACCATACCAAGTTCATCCGTGGGCTCATCTTATGCCCGTTCTTCACCTCCTTCCTCTTCATTGTCTTCCATTGCAGTATCGCTGTATTCATGAAACATATGATGATAGTTGTTATCATCATCTTCTTCTTCACTGTATTCCATCATAAACCCTCTTTCCCCGTTCTTGGTCCAGCAATTATATGTAACATCCCATCATTAGAGCCTAGAGATAAAGATGAACCCAGATGTGTGCATTGCATTCATGCATAGAAAATCCGAATAATTTTCGCGCTTTTGAACAAAACTTGTCAAAGTGATTGAAGCTTCTCTTAACTTGATGGAATTGAAGTAGATCATCAAGTTGAATGCGATAAGTTTCAATATGACCTTTGCTAAAACCTTATTTTGGGTAATGGAGATTTGATCTAAGGGTAGATCAAATGTAATAAAAGTTAAACCCTGATACATTATGATTTATATTTGATCCTTAGGTGATCATATTATAGTACTCATTATAATCACTCATGAGTACCAAGTTAAGGACATAACACAAATAATAAGAATGTAACAACTATATCTTAATCTCATCTGCATATACCATGAGTATCATGGTAAAACCTAACCCTACTTATTAAGTAAGATTGAGTAGGAAAGAAACTATGTTTAGATCATTCACCATATAACTTTCCTTCCAGATCAATCCTTATCATATCTATTGAGTTATATTCCTTTATCTGTTGTTCATTAATGTTGAGAAATCAACTAATGATACATCAGATCTCAATCTATTAACTCTTAAACCATAACATAGCTTACATTTATGTGTCTATAAAGAAACAACTAAGAAGAGGTAAATAGTGATGCTAGTTTTAGATATCATTCATAGGATGGGAATGATTGAAGAGAATCAAATCAGTAGGAGAATTGATGGAGTTAAACCACTCCTAAATAAAGTGAAGAATTATTTATATCTATAATAATATGGTAGGTAAGAAGATTACAAGGGTGAATCATGAAGATAGTTACTAGTAATAATTCTATTGGATCACGTGGGCATAGTCCATGAATAACCCTTAATCCAATTAAAGATACTAAGAAGATAATTCCAATACAATTGCAAGTATGTATTGATAAAGTCTTGCTTAGCCAACTAAAAATATAAGTTATAAATGATTAAAGGATTAAAATGATCATATCTTGCTCACCAAGAATTGAAGATTTATATCAAGTATAAGTGACATTGGTGGGTAGAACATGATTGAAACCCTAGTATAGATATGTTATCCTAAGATAGCTATGACAAGTCACATTAATATAATGTGAGGTTGGTGTATGGGATACTTGAGTTAAGTATAGACACGATAGTATGATTAAGATGATACTAGAGCAACATGGGATTATAGAAGTAGTTGTTGGAGATATGCCCTAGAGGCAATAATAAATGCAGTTATTATTATATCTTTGTGTTTATGATAAATGTTTGCATTCATGCTATAATAGTATTAACAAGGAAACATTAATACTTGTGTGATTTGTAAACTTAATTTGAAGTCCCTAGTATAGCCTCTATACTTCACTAGCTTGTTGGTTGATTAAATGATTGTGGTTTCCCTATCATGAACATTGAGATGTTATCAACAACAAGATCATATCGTTAGGAGAATGGTATGGTGGACATACTCCTATAGATAAGCGTAGCATAAAGATCAAGTCATTTCAATAGTTCAATTGCTATATGCTTTCTGATACATAGTAACCTAATTCCTTCGACCATGAGATCATGCATATCACCTTTACCGGATAGATGCTTTGATGACATCAAACACCACACCGTAACTGGGTGGCTATAAAGGTGGCATTAAGTGTTTGGAAAGTATTGGTTGAAACACATGGATCAAGAGTGGGATTTGTCCATCCTCATGACGGATAGATATACTCTGGGCCTCTCGGTGGAATGTCATCCAATTAGCTTGCAAGCATGTGACTTGGTCACAAGGGATCACATATCAGGAACGAGAAAAGAGTACTTATCGATGCGAGGTTGAACTAGGTATGCAGATACCAAGCGATCATAACCTCGGATAAGTAAACTATCGTGAGACAAAGGGAAATTGGTATCGTATGTAAGTGGTTCATTCGATCGCAGTAATCGTAGAAATATGTGGGAGCCATATGAATTTCCAGATTCCTCTATTGGTTATTGTTCTGAGAAGTGTCTCGATCATGTCCGCATAATTCACGAACCGTAGGGAGACACATAAGGATTGACGTTGTTTGAGTAGTTATGGTGTTATGAGAAAGAGACCGAATGTTGTTGAGTCTCGGATGGGATCCGGGATATCACGAGGTGATCCGGAATGGTCCGGAGAATAAGATTCATATAAGGAAAGTCCCGTTTGAGTTCGGGAATGATTCCGTGTTTTCATCAGAATGTTCTAGAAGGTTCGGATTGTCCCAAGACTGGGGAAGGGTACATGAGTGTGTCATTGAGTGATTGCATCATGTACTAAGTGTTATTGCTGTTCCAAAAACATGAAAGTCAAATTGGCAGTTTGAAAGTCAAACGGCTAAAACAGGAAACTGTGGGAAACAGGAAACTGTGGGAAACAAGCAAGAGGAGTTGGAACCAACCTGGAGGAGGAGTAGGACTCCTCCAGGCCGGCGCCCAGCCCAAGGCCGAGTTGGGGAGGGACTCCCTCCCTCCCCTGGCGCGCCAAGACCCCCCTCCCATAAAAGGAGGGGCAGGCCTTCCTAGAGACACATAAGTTTCACCTCTAGATCTCCGGTTTAGAGCCGTTTTGGTTTAGAGCTTCTAATTGCTTTAGCCAGCGGTTTAGAGCCTTCTAATTGGTTTAGAGCCCTCTAATTGGTGTGTCTAATTACTAGACCACTAATAGCCTCTCTCATAAGCTCCACCATACTCGCACCGGCTTAAGGCGAAGCCTGGATTTCCCTCTACTTGGTACCGCCACAGTTGTCGGAATCGCGAGGAGAGTGCTACAACCTCCGCTGCCTTTGGAACAAGGAGAGGAAGGTCTTCGTCAGTACCGAACGTGTGACCGATCATGAAGCGCTGCGGAACGTGGCGGAAGGATCGTCTCACACGGTCTTGAGATCGGAAGAGTACGACTACATCACCCACGAGAATCCGCTCTCGTTAAACACTTTGGAATCTTCGAGGGTAAGTTATTCCATCGACTCGTTGCTACAATCTATTAGATAGATCTTGGCTTGTTTGTTTGTATCGATAGAAAATTTTTGTTTTCCATGCTACGAACCCCTACAAAGGGTATCAGAGCCGTGTCTATATGTAGATCTGTTGCACGAGTAGAACACAATGGTCAACGTCGGCGTTGATGCTTTTATTGTAGATTGCTTTTTGTGTACTTTGCATCTTGCGGTATGTTGGGATGAAGCGGCCCGGGCTAACCTTACATGACATCGTTCATGAGACTTGCTCCACGCTTGACATGCAACTTGTATTGCATAAGTGGCTTTGCGGGTGCATGTTTCTCCTAGCATAGTTAAGATCCAATTTACAACGGGTAATCAACAATGCTAGTATCAATGTTGTGGTTCTTGTTCGTAAGTTAGAACGACACTTATTGAAAGCCCCAAACCACGTAAAATATGCAAAGAAAGTAGAGGCGTCTAACTTTGTTTTGCAGGGGTGTGCGGTGATGTGATATGGCCATGATTGTGATTATATTTGATGTATGCAATGTTCCTTATTGTAAGTTGGCAACCGGCAGGAGCCATATGGTTGTCTTTAATTTATGTTAAGACCCGCGTGTCTATTCAAAGTAGTTGTAATAGTTGAAGCCGGTGGACGACAACCATGGTGAAGCGTCATTGACCTTGACGCAATGCCGGTGATGATGGAGATCATGTTCGTGCTTGAAGATGGAGATCGGAAGCACAAAGAAGAAAGGCCATATCATATCACATATTATGAATTGCATGTGATGTTAATCCTTTATGCATCTTGTATTGCTTGGTAGACGACGGTAGCATTATAAGATGATCCCTCATGCACATGAATTTCAAATCATAAAGTGTTCACGCTTAGTTAGCACCGTTGCTAAAGCTTGTTGTTTCGAAGCACCACGTGATGATCGGGTGTGTTAGATTCTGCAAGTGTATACAACGTGAGCAAGCCAGATTTGCTCATGCAGAAACTGAGGTTTGATCTTGACGAGCCTAGCATGTACAGACATGGTCTCGGAACACGGATTACCGAAAGGTAAAGCATGAATCGTATAGTATATATGATGAACATGATGATTGTTCGCCATTGAAACTATATCAACTCTCGTGATGATCGGTGTTGATGTAGTGGATTTGGTTCGTGTGATCACTAGAACAATGTGAGGGATGTTGTTTTGAGTGGGAGTTCACCTAGTTTAATTTCATTAATTAATTTGAACTTAATTTGTCATAAACTTAGTCTAAACTATTGCAAATATGTTGTAGATCAATGGCAGCCCCTACCATCAATTTTAATGCGTTCCTAGAGAAAGAAAAGTTGAAAAACAATGGAAGCAACTTCATGGATTGGTTCCGCAATTTGAGGATTGTCCTCACTTTGGTAATTTGACCTATGTCTGGATGCACATTGGGTGACCCACTGCAGCCAATGCTTCCGATGAAGTAAAGAATGTTTACCTCGCCGGAAGAATCAAGACTCCATAGTTCAGTGTGCTATCTTGTATGGTTTAGAATCGAGCTTCAAAAAGGTTTGAAGAGTCGACCCATATGATATTGTCGAGGATCTCAAATTGATTTTTGAGACTCATGCGCAATTGAAAGCTATGAGGCTTCGAAAAGTTCTTTAACCGCAAGATGGAAGAAGGCAGCTCCGTCGGTGAGCATGTGCTTAAGATGTGCAGGCGCAAACAAACTTCAAAGCTTGGGTATAGTGATTCCTAATGCTTTGGGGATTTACCGTGTCCTCCAATCACTACCACCAAGTTACAAGAACTTTGTGATGAACTACAACATGCGAACATGAACAAGACGCTGCGAACTCTTTGCCATGTTGAAATCTGCGAAGTGGAGATCAAGAAAGAGCACCAAGTGTTGTTGGTCAATAAGACCACCAAATTCAAGAAAGGCAAGTCTAAGCAAAGGACACTTCAAGAAGGGTGGTAAGAAAGCTACCACGCCTTGAAGAAAACCAAAGCTGGACCAAAGCCCGAAACCGAGTGCTTTTCCGCAAGGGAGAAGGTCATCGAAGCGGAATTGCCCAAAGTACTTGGCGGATCTCAAGAACAGCAACATCAAGAAGAAAGGTATATCGATATACATGTTATTGATGTGTATCTCACTAGTACCGTAGTAGTGCTCGGTATTTGATCTTGGTTCGGTTGCTCATATTTGTAACTCGAACAGTCTTTGCAGAATAAACGGAAGCTAGCGAAGAACGAGGTGACGATGCGCGTGGGAACGGATCAAAGGTTGATGTGATCGCGGTCGACGCTACCTCTTCATCTACCATCGGGATTAGTTTTATACTTAAATAATTGTTATTTAGTGCTGCGTTGAGCATGAACATTATATCGGGATCTTGTTTATTGTAGACGGTTACTTGTTTAAGTCGAGAATAATGGTTGTTCGATTTATATGAGTAATATGTTTTATGCACATGCACCTTTGATAGATGGTCTATTCTTATTGAATCTCGATAGTGGAAATACACATATCAACAATATTGAGGCTAAACGTTTGAAATCAGCGATAATTCGACCTATATGTGGTAATCGTCTTGGTCACATTGGAGTGAAGCGTATGAAGAAACTCCATTCGATGGACTTCTTGAATCACTTGATTTTGAATCACTTGAAAGATGCGAAGCATGTCCGATGGTAAAATGACTAAGACTCCATTTTCGGTATGATGGAGCGAGCTACGGACTTATTGGAAATCATACATACCGATGTGTGTGGTCCAATGAGTGTAGCATCATGTGATGGTTATCGTTATGTTCTTACCTTCACAGATGACTTGAGTAGATATGGGTATATCTATTTCATGAAACACAAGTCCGAAACTTTCGAGAAGTTTAAGGAGTTTCAAAGTGAGGTAGAGAATCAACGTAACAAGAAGATTAAATTTCTACGTTACGATCGTGGAGGTGAATATCTAAGTTACGAGTTTGGCGAGCATTTAAAGAAGTGCGGAATACTTTCACAATTGACACCGGGAACACCACAGGAAATGGTGTGTCCGAACGTCAGAATCGAACTCTCTTAGATATGGTTCGCTCTATGATGTCACTTACATTTACCGCTATCATTTTGGGGTTATGCATTAGAAACAACCGCATTCACTTTAAACAGGGCACCGTCTAAATCCGTTGAAACGACACCGTATGAATTATGGTTTGGGAAGAAACCTAAATTGTCGTTCCTTAAAGTTTGGGGATGCGAAGCCTATGTAAAGAAGTTACAGCCGGACAAGCTTGAACCCAAAGCGGAAAAATGCGTCTTCATAGGATACCCGAAGGAAACTATTGGGTATACCTTCTATCATAGATCCGAAGGCAAAATCTTCGTTGCCAAGAATGGATCCTTTCTAGAGAAGGAATTTCTCTCGAAAGAAATGACTGGAAGGAAAGTAGAACTCGACGAGGTTGTTGAACCTTCTCTCGAAATTGCGAGTAGCGCAGCACCGGAAGAAGTTCCTGTGGTGCCTGCACCAATAAGAGAGGAAGCTAATGATAATGATCATGAAACTTCGGTTGAAGTTGCTACAAAGCCTCGGAGGTCAACGAGAACTCGTACCACTCCAGATTGGTATGATTCCGTGATGAGTATCATGTTGGTGGACAACACCGATGACCCCGAGACATATGAGGAAGCAATGATGAGCCCAGATTCCAATAAATGGCAAGAAGCCATGAAATCCGAGATTGGATCCATGTACGAAAACCAAGTATGGACTTTGGTGGACTTACCAGATGGTAGAAGGCTCGAGAACAAATGGATTTTCAAGAAGAAAGCAGATCTTGATGGTAATGTTATCTATAAAGCTCGACTTGTCACAAAGGGTTTCGACAAATTCAAGGAGTTGACTACGACGACTTTCGCCAAGAGTAAAGCTAAAGTCTGTGAGGATTATGTTAGCAATCGCTGCATATTATGATTATGAGATATGGCAGATGGATGTCAAAACAACATTCCTCAATGGAGACATTGATGAAGAGTTGTATATGATGCAACCCAAAGGTTTTGTCGATCCTAAAGATGCTAACAAGGTATGCAAACTTCAACGGTCCATCTATGGATTGAAGCAAGCATCCCGAAGTTGGAATCAACGTTTGATAAGGTAATCAAAAGTTTTGGTTTTATACAAACTTATGGAGAAGCTTGTATTTACAAGAAAGTGAGTGGGAGCTCTGTAGCATTCTTAATACTGTATGTGGATGACATATTGTTGATTGGGAATGATGTAGACCTTCTTAATAGTGTCAAGGAATATTTGAATAATAGTTTTCAATGAAGGATCTTGGCGAAGCAGCTTACATATTAGGCATAAAGATTTATAGAGATAGATCAAAACGCCAAATATCATTGTCACAGTACATATTTGGACAAAGTTCTAAAGAAGTTTGGAATGGACGAAAAGCAAGAAAGGGTTCTTGCCCATGTTGCTCAATCGACCTTGAGTAAAACTCAAAGTCCGACATCGGCAGTAAGATAGAGAAAGGATGAGTAAGAATCCCTATGCCTCACCATAGGATCTCTAATGTATGCCATGCTATGTACTAGACCCGACATTGCATATGTTGTTAGTTTAACTAGCAGATATCAAAGTGATCCGAGTGGATCATTGGACAATGATCAAAAACATCCTTAAGTACTTGAGAAGAACTAAGGATATGGTTCTTTCTTATGGAGGTGATGAACACTCGTTGTTAATGGTTACACCGATGCTAGTTGGAACACCGATCCGGATGATTCTAAATCACAACTGGATCGTATTTATTTTGAATGGTGCAGCGATTAGCTGGAGGAGTGCAAAGCAAAGCGTTGTGGCGAGATCTTCAAGCGAATCGGAATACATGGTCGCTTGGAGGCTTCACAAGCGATATGGATGAAAGAGTTCATTACAGAGCTGGGTGTGGTTCCAAGTGCGCTGGACCCAATGTCTATCTACTGTGATAACATGGGCGCCATAGCCAATGCGCAAGAACCAAGGTCACACAAGAAGCTGAAGCACATCAAGCTGCGTTTTCACGCTATTCGAGAACATATCCAGGATGGGGATATAAAGATTTGCAAAGTACACATAGATCTGAATGTGGCGGATCCGTTGACTAAACCTCTCCCGAGGGCAAAACATGACCAACACCAAACTGCCATGGGTGTTCGGTATATTACCATGTAATCTAGATTAGATGACTCTAGTGCAAGTGGGAGACTGTTGGAGATATGCCCTAGAGGCAATAATAAAGATGTTATTATTATATCTTTGTGTTTATGATAAATGTTTACATTCATGCTATAATAGTATTAACAAGGAAACATTGATAATTGTGTGTTTTGTAAACTTAATTTGAAGTCCCTAGTATAGCCTCTATACTTCACTAGCTTGTTGGTTGATTAAATGATTGTGGTTTCCTATCATGAACATTGAGATGTTATCAACAACAAGATCATATCGTTAGGAGAATGGTATGGTGGACATACTCCTATAGATAAGCGTAGCATAAAGATCAAGTCATTTCAATAGTTCAATTGCTATATGCTTTCTGATACATAGTAACCTAATTCCTTCGACCATGAGATCATGCATATCACATTTACGGATAGATGCTTTGATGACATCAAACACCACACCGTAACTGGGTGGCTATAAAGGTGGCATTAAGTGTTTGGAAAGTATTGGTTGAAACACATGGATCAAGAGTGGGATTTGTCCATCCTCATGACGGATAGATATACTCTGGGCCCTCTCGGTGGAATGTCATCCAATTAGCTTGCAAGCATGTGACTTGGTCACAAGGGATCACATATCAGGAACGAGAAAAGAGTACTTATCGATGTGAGGTTGAACTAGGTATGCGAGATACCGACGATCATAACCTCGGATAAGTAAACTATTGTGAGACAAAGGGAAATTGGTATCGTATGTAAGTGGTTCATTCGATCGCAAAGTAATCGTAGAAATATGTGGAGCCATATGAATTTCCAGTTCCTCTATTGGTTATTGTTCGGAGAAGTGTCTCGATCATGTCCGCATAATTCACGAACCGTAGGGAGACACACTTAAGGATTCGACGTTGTTTGAGTAGTTATGGTGTTATGAGAAAGAGACCGAATGTTGTTCGGAGTCTCGGATGGGATCCGGGATATCACGAGGTGATCCGGAATGGTCCGGAGAATAAGATTCATATAAGGAAAGTCCCGTTTCGGAGTTCGGGAATGATTCCGGTGTTTTCATCGGGAATGTTCTAGAAGGTTCCGGATTGTCCGGCACTCCGGGGGGGAAGGGTACATGAGTGTGTCATTGAGTGATTGCATCATGTACTAAGTGTTATTGCTGTTCCAAAAACATGAAAGTCAAATTGGCAGTTTGAAAGTCAAACGGCTAAAACAGGAAACTGTGGGAAACAGGAAACTGTGGGAAACAAGCAAGAGGAGTTGGAACCAACCTGGAGGAGGAGTAGGACTCCTCCAGCCGCGCCAGCCAAGGCCGAGTTGGGAGGACTCCTCCCTCCCCTGTCGCGCCAAGACCCCCCTCCCATAAAAGGAGGGGCAGGGCTCCTCCTAGAGACACATAAGTTTCACCTCTAGATCTCCGGTTTAGAGCCGTTTTGGTTTAGAGCTTCTAATTGCTTTAGCCGGTTTAGAGCCTTCTAATTGGTTTAGAGCCCTCTAATTGGTGTGTCTAATTACTAGACCACTAATAGCCTCTCTCATAAGCTCCACCATACTGCTTCCGGCTTAAGGCGAAGCCTGCGGATTTCCCTCTACTTGGTACCACGCCCGTTGTCTTGCGGAATCGAGGAGAGTGCTACAACCTCCGCTTTCTTTGGAACAAGGAGAGGAAGGTCTTCGTCAGTCGAACGTGTGACCGATCATGAAGCGCTCTTGGGCGTGGCGGAAGGATCGTCTACACGGTCTTGAGATCGGAAGAATCGACTACATCACCCGAGAATCCGCTCTCGTTAAACACTTTGGAATCTTCGAGGGTAAGTTATTCCATCGACTCGTTGCTACAATCTAGTAGATAGATCTTGGCTTGTTTGTTTGTATGCGATAGAAAATTTTTGTTTTCCATGCTACGAACCCCTACAGTAGTAGTTTCCTCTTGGGAAATACCAACACTTGATGTGAAGTAGTTTGATCTAGACACCTATTGAAGAGATATTAATGATGGATGATTAAGGAAGATTATGAGTGGTGTATGAAAGAACTACTTGTTTGATTGAAGATTTTCAATAGTAGAATAGTGGGTATAACCAAGCAAGGATATGCGAAAATTATGAAATGCTTTAGTATCAAACTCATTGGATTCATCCATAAGTTTAGAAGGTTAACCAGTGAATAAGAATATTTTTATGAAGTAAAGCTCATCATGTTAATCATGATGATAGATAGGAAAAGGTAGTATATCTAGGAAAGGAATTCCTTAATAAGAAGTCTAGAATTATGAATTATGGAAGATAGTAATTCTGGGTAAACAATCAAATTTAAATCTTAAAACCAAGTATAATATCCATTCCATATTAAGAATTCCTCATCTTATATCTAAATCACTTAATAGGAATATTTCCCTATAGCAAATTACATAAGCACATCTCTGTAAATTCCAACCATCAACATTATATGTGCTTAAAAGTATACTTATCTATTCCTTTCTATAAAACATTCTAAATATAACTTTCTAGTCCTAAAAGTGATATCATCAAATATCACAAACAGAAGATAACATGTTTAGTTATTCAATCTCTACTCACATCCATAAGGAATCTAAGCATATTAAAAACCCTAAACCCTAGTGTAAATATTCATAACTCAAAACCCTAAACTTGTTTGTTTATCATAATAGATTATATATATTATCATTTCCAAGTTAATGGAAGTAGTAATAACTATACTAATTTCTTTTATATTTCATACATCCAATAATGATATAGGAATATTATACATATATAAAATTTTCATTCAAAACTATGAGTCAATTAGAGTTAAGTTTTATAAACACATAAGAATATATCATTTAATAAATCCATGATTAAAAGTGGAGAGAAAAATAATAAGAAAACCTTCTACAAAATATTAAGAGGGGTTATATAATAAAAGAAATATAAAAGATTATATAATAAAAGTTCACAAATGATACTAAATATATTTTAGTATAAATACAATTATCCAGCAAATAAATTCTACAAAGAAAAGTTAAAATTAAAGATTAAATTCAAACTGAAAAGGAAAACAAAAAATAGAAAAATGGGAAACAAATAAAAACAAGACCTAGCTGGGCCCAACCTTACACGCTTTTGTGTGCACCACAAAGGCCCAAAGAACCAGCCCAACTCATTCTATCCCAGGATCGACAAGTGGGGCTGTGGAAGGATCGCGGTTGAGGGAAAGAAGCCAGGGGTTTTACGCAAAACGACTTTGTCGCCTACTCGCCATCGGAAGCACCATCGTCGAGCTCGCCGCCGATCAATCGCCACGCTACGATGCGCCGCCCCCGAGGGAGTAGATAAGATCGCCGCGTCCTCCTCTATCCTCTCATACCAATCTCGTCTCCAGTCTCGCTCTCCAGCATCACTTTCCTTCCTCACCCGGAACCCTACTTCGTTGGAGTTCGTCGTTCCGGTCAACTCTGATCACCCCTTGCCGCGTGGTAGCCACCGTTGGACGCGCCGTCGTGGACTTGCTCACCTAGGACTAAGCACGGAAGCCCGCACGCCGGGAATCATGTGAAATCGAGCATTCCTTTTCCTCGGTCGTCGTGGCCATTATCATTGATTCTTCTTTGTCATGCCTCCCCAAGCTTCCTCGACCTTCCTATCGTCATCAGGGTAAGCTTACACATCTCTGGACACCACTCTCGCTTGCTAATTCTCAACGTAGGCCTAGTTTCGTTGAGCACCGTCGTTGGCCGCCGCAGAAGCTCATCGCCGATGCAGCTCCGGTGACCATTAGGTAGCGGCGCCACCACCAAAAGGTTCGCCTTGATCTCCTCTGTCCAGCGCACCTAGTCATAGCCCCGCGCGTGCACCAGCTCGATCGATCGATCCTCAACTAGTGAGGATCAAACCGTATGACGTCATGCCTACATCAGGTTTGAACAACGTCAACTAGTTTGACCAGTCTTTTCTAGCGTGACATGTGATGTGGCCTAGGACCCATGTGTCATCGTCTCGGAGTAGAGAGGGTCGGTAACGAAATACATTTACTAACCTGAGTGCTGAGGTGGACATAGGCCCACTGGTCAGTGACTTAGGCTAGCCGTGGGTGCGGTGTAAAAAGTTAAAACATGTTTAAGAAATAAATAAAATGTTATAACCCAATTAATAATATTCCAGAAATCAAATAAATGATTAAATCTTGTTTAATTCATAACTTTTGATTTATAATTAAGAAAAATGTGTATAATATATGAAAATTTGTAGAAAAATAAAATCTACAACTTAAAATTATTATCAAATATTATTATGATGATTATTTAAATAAATATTATTTCATAAAGGTTTTAAACGTAATAAAACTTTGATAATTCATATTTTAATAATGGTAAATGTTAATAATATAAATAAAATACCAAAATCTTAGAAAAATAAAAATTATAATTTAAAACCATAATCATGTCTTATTATTTCACTTAATTAAATATTTATTATTTATTAAGTAATTATAAAGTAATAAGAATTGTAAAAATCATATCTTATTATTTATAAATCAAAAAAATAAATGTTATATACCAAAATGATCACAAAAATAATATCTACATGTTAAAAATATAATATTCACTTTTGAGTTAAATAAAACTTCAAATATTTTAATAACTCAAATGTAAACTTATTTATTTAATTGCTAATTCATATAAAGGTAAATAAAAAATTCCTAATATGTCTAAAATTAACCAAATGAGTCTAATAAATAGTATCAGTCTTCAACATTAATTATATGAAGTCCAAATAGTTTAACACATTTTAATTACAATTTTATTGAATTCTCCTTAACCATAGGTGTGTAATACTTTCTAAAAGAGAATCCTTATCAAAACTAAAATCATCAATAATAATGTGTACTTAAATAAAAACTTATTTCCTTTACTTTAACCACAAGATTATCAACATACTAAATCACTAAAATGAACTCATAAGCAATTAAGTAACATTACTTCATGATTTACAAACTATAACCACTCATCCATAAAAGGGGTAAGTAATACTATTACATTATAAAATCAAGAAAATCACCACATCAAAGAAAAGTATAATCATTCTTAAGTAACCTTAAGGCAACATTACCAATTACACAAAGTAAAATTGTTATAAGCATTATACTTTCAAACTATCTATATTTTAAAGTTAACTTTAGTCTACAAGAATCTAAATATAATACTATAAGCATTGTTATATGTTTTATAGTTAACTTTGGTCTGATATAGTTAAGATATAAAGCATCTCAAGCCCAAACTATTCAAGCAAGCACAAATAACATCCACCACCACTAACTAACCACAAAGATTGTTTAAACCTTAGAAAAGGAATCTTTTCTTCAAATGTTATTCTTTTTGCCACTTCAAACAAGAACTCTTATATAAGCAATCTTGAATAGAATTTCACTTTTTGTGTGTATTCCATTGTTTTGTGATATTGTAATTTCATGATTGTCTCACACACACGCACAAGCCCTAATAAGAAGCACAATTATGGAATTTATCTAAAAGGGATAACACATTCCAAAGTAACTTTTTCTGGAATCCAAACCCTAGAACCACGTTATCCCTGGGATTCGCGTTTATAACGTGCATCACATTACTTATGCATAAAGTCATATTGCTTCTTTAAACATTAGGCCTTACCGAACCAATGATACTGATTTCAGATTTTGGATCTTATACTGACTCGAAGTCCGTGAGTGCATAATATTGCAATCACAAAAGGCAAGTTCACACTTGCTCATGTCCTTTGGTTATTTTCTATAAAGTATTTTACAAATCCAATGTGGACATCATGTGCATTTGAAAAAGGTCCGAAAACACTGTTTTCATAATATTGTGATTATAGGTTATTACCATGAGGTAATAACTTACTATAAAAGTTCCGGTGGTAAAGGAACATAATATCTAGGACTTAACAACCAATGTCGCCAGTGATTCTTGCGCCGTATATTACGCGTTAACCATGAGATTTGGAATGGGATGGAGAAGTCAGCTGTATCCTTTTCCTCTTGTATGGAGGCAAGACGACCTTAACATGACGTTGTGATTCCTTGTGTGGATCCAACATATGGGTGGGCACCCTTACGCCCCACACTTTTGGTGTATAGATTATCTATGGATGGTGTTTAGTGGATGGACCATCTAATATGGCACTTTCTAGGGCAACACCAGGTCATAGAGTCTCCGGGAACTCATTGTAGGGTTCGCAGCATAGAAAACAAAATTTTTCCTACGATGTGAACTATATACCAAGATCTATATATACTAGATACAAACAACGGGCGGATGTATATCCGTAGAGAACATACCCTTGAAGACCGACAAAGCTTAACGAGTTCAACTCGTGGTTGATGTAGACGATCTCTTGCCGATCTCAAGATCGAGAGGAAGTCCTAGCGCCAAATCAAGACGATCCGTTGCTCGCACACACGCTCGAGGCACCGAGCAACCTCCGCCTCCTCGCCCAGATGCAGCGGAAGCACAACTCTTTCTTGCCGAATAGCCACCGGGAACATGTATCTCGCTAGTCCGAGACCATGGGGAATAAATTCTAGAGGGAGAGAGATCCTTCACGAGGAGGTGTGTGAGACAAGTGAGGAGGAGGGGCCTTTTATAGGAGGAGGGGGAACCCCAAGGGTGGCCGGCATGGGGGCTGCCCCTTGCCCTCCCTCTTCATGTGGGTGGACACTCCACTCACAAAACTCCTCTAAATTCCCTCCACTCAAAAGTCCACTCAAAATCCCATTAAATTTCCACCAAATTTAATGCAAACTCTCATTAAATAAAACTCTTTATTTTATTCAGAATTTTGTCAATTACTTTAATGACAAACATTCACAAATAACCTTGCTAGAATTCTATTTCACATGCATAACCACTTTATGCAATTTCACCAAAACGCTTTAAAGATATCTAGTGAAATAAATTCGCGCTTGTTCATTCTTTCGGCGTGAAACATTTGCTCCAATTGGATGTCGGTGTCTCTTAAGTGTGTCACCCTACGGTTCGTGAATAATGCGGACATGATCGAGACCCTCTCGGATCAATAATCAAGCGGATCCGAGACCCATCGACTCCCACATTCAACGATGACTTTCTTGTGATCGCTTAACCTTTTACGCTAGTATCTTAATCCCTTTGTTTCACGATATATTACATGTCCGAGATTCGATCATCGGTATCTCCATACCTAGTTTGATCTCGTTATCGACATGCACTCTTTTCTCGTTCTGTGATATAACATTCTAGTGATCAAATCACTTGCTTGCAAGCTAATCAATGTGATATCACCGAGAGGCCCAGTATATCTATCCGTCATCGGATGTACAAATTCCACTCTTGATCCATGAGCCTCAACATAACACTTTATTAGTTCTGAATTCATCTTTATAATCACCTGTTACGGTGTGACGCTTTGATGTTATCAAGAAACTCTTCCGGTGTTAGTGATTAACATGATCTCATGGTCTAAGGATTAGGATCACTTAAGTTGTTATAGCAATATAAACTCAATGACTTTGATCGTAATGCTATACTTAGGATGAATGTTCATCACATCATTACACTAATGTTGTGATCCCGTTATTAACAACATCCAATGTCCATGATCAGGAAAACCTTGATCATCTTGTTAATCAACGAGCTAGTTTATGAGAGAGGCATAACTAGGAACTTTCGCTTTGTTTATTAAAAACACATGTATTAACGCTTTCCGTATTAATACAATTATAGCATGCAAAATAAACATCTATCATATACTTGGAATACACATAATAAACACTTTATTATTGCCTCTCAGGGCATATTCCCTTCAGTCTCCCACCTGCACTAGAGACAATAATCTAGTTACATAGTGATAAATCTAACACCCATTGAGTTCGTGTTGATCATGTTTTGCTCTAGGGAGAGTTTTAGTCAACGGATCCGCTACATTGAGATCCGTATGTACTTTAAATCTTTATATCTCCATCCTTGACATGCTCATGGATGGAGTGAAACCGCGCTTAATATGCTTGGAATGCTTGTGAGACCTTGGCTCTTTGGCATTGGCAATGGCACCATTGTTGTCACAATAGATCACCATTGGGTCCAACGTTTGCCACAACTCCTAGTTCGGATATGAACTCCTTCATCCAAATCGCTCGAGCCGCTTCGGCAACATATTCGCCTCCGTTGTTGATCCCGCTACCACAGGTTGTTTGGAGCTCCTCCAACTAACATCCGCCATTCATGAGAAATACGATCCGGATTGAGACTTAGAGTCATCCGGATCGGTGTCAAAGCTAGCATCGACATAACACTTAGCGAAGCTCTTCTTCACCTCCAGATATACAAGAAACATATCCTTAGTTCTTCGTAAGTACTTAAGGATATTCTTGACCGCTATCCAAAGGTTCAACTGGATCCGATTGGTACCTACTAGTCAAACTAATAGGGTGTGCCACATCCGGTCTTGTACATAGCATGGCGACATTATAGAGCCTATGGCTGAAGCATAGGGACTTTGTCCATTATCTCTCTTTCTTCCAAGCCGGGACTTTGAGTCTTACTCAATGTCTTGCCTTGCAACATAGGTAAGAACCCTTCTTACTTCCATCCATTTTAAACTTCTTTAAAATCTTATCAAGGTATGTACTTTATGATAGCCCTATTAGGCGCCTAGATCTATCTCTATAGATCTTTATGCCTAATATGTATGACGCTCACCTAGGTCCTTCATTGAAAATTTGTTGTTTAGATAACTTTAACACTGTTTAAAGTTCTATATCATTCGATCAATAATATGTCATCCACATATAATATCGAAATGCCACATTGCTCCCACTCACTTTCTTGTAAATACAAGTTCTCCATAAGTTTGGACAAATCCAAACTCTTTGATCACCTCATCAAAGCGGAGATTCCAACGCGATGCTTGCTTCAATCCATAGATGGATCATGAAGCTTGCACACCTTGTTAGCATCCTTAGGATCGACAAAACCCTTTGGTTGTATCATATACAACTCTTCTTCAATATTACCATTGAGAAACGCGTTTTGACATCCATCCGCCATATTTCATAATCGAAATATGCAGAATTGCTAACATAATCCTAATCGACTTTAGCATCGCCACGGAGAGAAAGTCTCATCGTAGTCAACTCCTTGAATTTGTCGAAACCCCTTTGCGACAAGTCGAGCTTTATAGATGGTCACATTACCATCAAGATCGCTTTTCCTTTGAAAATCCATTTGTTCTCCACGGCCTTTCGGTCGTGAGGTAATTCCACCAAGTTCCAAACTTGATTTTCATACATGGATTCCATCTCGATTTCATGGCTTCTAACCATTTGTTGGAACCGGCTCATCATCGCTTCTTCATACGTCAGGTCATTATTTTCATCAACCATGAAATTTATGACAGGATTTCCAGACTGGGAGTCGACGTCTGCTTTGACCGCGAGGTTCGGAGTACTCTCTTCGGAGTTTCATGATCATTATCATTAGTTCCCTCTTCAACAGTGGAGCCAACTCCGGAACAACTTTCGTACAAGCGCTACTCGCCATACTTTGAAGAGAAGGTTCCACAACCTTCGAGTTCTACCTTCCGACTACTCACACCTTTCGTGAGAAACTCTTTCTAGAAAGGATCCATTCTGGCAACAAAAACCTTGCCTCGGATTCGTGATAGAAGGAATACCCAATAGTTTCTTTAGGGTATCCTATGAAGACGCATTTTTCCGCTTTGGGTTCGAGTTTATCCGTTGAAGTTTCTTCACATAAACATCGCAACCCCAAACTTTAAGAAATGACAGCTTAGGTTTGTTTCCAAACCACAATTCATACGGTGTCTTTTCAACGGATTTAGATGGTGCCCGATTTAAAGTGAATGCAGCTTTAGTGCATAACCCGAAAATGACAACGAAGTCCGTGAGACATCATAGATCGAACCATATCTAATAAAGTACGACACGACGTTCCGACACACCATTTCTCTGTGGTGTTCCGCAGTGTGAGTTGTGAAACAATTCCACACTCTTTCATGTGAGTGCTAAACTCAGAACTTAGATACTCACCTCCACGGTCGGACCGTAGAAATTTGATCTTTCTATTACGATGATTTTCCACTTCATTCAAATTCCTTGAACTTTTCAAAGGTTTCAGACTTGTGTTTCATCAAGTAGATATAACCGTATCTACTCAAATCATCCGTGAAAGTAACAAAATAACGATATCCACCTCGCCGACACACTCATTGGACCACATACATCGAATGTATGATTTCCAATAAATCGCCTGCTCCATTGAACCGAAAACGGCGTTCTAGTCATCTTGCCCATAAGGCATGGCTCACATGTATCAAATGATTCATAATCAAGTGATTCCAAAAGTCCATCCGAATGGAGCTTCTTCATGCTTAATGCCAATATGACCTAGACAAAGGCTACATATATGGATATATCATCATTAAGTTTAACTTTTTAGCATCAACATTATGAATATGTGTAACATTATCATTGAGATCTAATGTAAATAAACCATTCATCATCTGCATGACCATAAAAGATTTCATTCATATAAATGGAACAACCATTGTTCTCGATTTAAACGAATAACCACTTTGCATCAAACATGATCCAGATACAATGTTCATGCTCGGCAGCACCGATAACATTTATTTAAGTTTATGACTAATCCCGACGGTAAGTGGAGAGGCAGTTCACGGCGATTACATCAACGCTTGATCCATTGCCGACACGCATCTTGACCTCACCTTGCTAGCGCCGCTTGTTCCGCAACCCCGATTCGAGTTACAAATATTAGCAACGAACGGTATCAAATACCTGTGTGCTCATGAGCACTAGTCAAGTACACATCAATAACATGTATATCATATATACCTTTGTTTGCCTTGCCGCCTTCTTGTCCGCATACTTGGGGCGCTTGCTTCCAAAGGCCCCTTACAATAGTAGCACTCGGTATCGACTTAGGTCCAACTCGGTTTCTTTTCAGCGCGCAACAGCTTGCCGCCTCTTCCTTCCGCTTTTCCTTCTTGTCTTTCTTGAAACCAGTGTTCCTATTGATCATCAACACTTGATGTTCCTTTTGATCTCCACTTCGCAGTTTTAAGCATCGATGAAGCTCGGGAGAGACTTCTTCATGCCTTGCATATTATAGTTCATCACGAAGCTCTTATAGCTAGGTGGCAGAGACTGCAGAACACGATGGATGCCTAAGTCAATGGGAATCGATATTCCCAAGGACACAAGCTTATCGGCGTAACCCGACATCTTGAGTACATGCTCACTAATCGAGTGCTCTTCCAGCATGCAGCTAAAGAACTTTTCTGAAGCATTGTATCTCTCTACAGCAGCATGTGTGTCGAAAATCATTTTCAACTCAGCCATTGTATCAAATGCATTGCCGTTTTCGAAATGTTTTCGAAGTTCCGGCTCTAGCCCATACAATATGCCGCAATGAACTAAGTTGTGGTCCTCCTGACGAGTCTGATAGACATTCTTCTCCTCGCCGTGGCATCATCAAAGGTGGGGCCTAACGGCGCTTCTAGCACATATTGCTTTTGTGCAGCAGAGGAGAATCCTCAGATTCATGGCCCATTCAAGAAAGTTGCTACCGCTCGTGCTAGTTTCTCTTTCTCCATGAACGCATTGAAATTAAAAGTGTGGTGCCATCTACAACAGAATTTGTAAAGTTTAGACTAAGTGTATGATAGATCGAGTTCAACTAATCTATATTACGAATGAACTCCCACTCAAAAGCGACATCCCTCGTGTCCTTTTGGTGATTACATGAACCAAATCCACTACACCAAGTCCGATCATCACGTGAGTCGGTATAGCTTCGAAGGCGAGCATCAAATGGGCATCATATCAACTATATGACTCATGCTTAACCTTTCGGTCTGTTCCGAGGCCATGTCTGTACATGCTAGGCTCGCCAAGTTAGAACCTTAGTATTTGCGTGTAACTGCTTTACACCAAATATGGTCGATCCAAGAACACCCGATCATCACGTGATGTCTTGGAGCGAAAAAACATAATCGGCATACTAAAGGAAGAACACATTCTTATCTTGATATTTAAATGAGGGATCATCTTATTATGCTTAACAAAGCGCTAAACAAGCAATATAAGATGTAATCAAACATCATATGTTTATTAGTGAAATTATATGGTTCCCGCAGATGATCTCTATCATGTGCATCGTGGTATGATCACTATCATACCTATATGTGTAAATCCAAGGTCTATGGATTTTACGCTATGTGTCAGTAAGAGTATCATCTCATACTTCTACTTACAACACTACCATATATAACACTAGCCCAAAGAACAATCTAAACTAGACGCCTCTAATTTATCCATTGCAAGTTTTACGTGGCTTAGGGCTTTCGAGATAGAACCGTTTACCACGAACATGAACCACAACAAGGATAATCAAATTGTTGACAACTCGCAAAAATAGATATTGACTATAGTAGGAGAGATGACACCCGCTAGCCACTTATGCAAACTAGTTGCATGTCAAGCGGAACAGTCTCATGTGCGAGGACATGTAAAGTTTGTCCGCCGCTTCATCCCACTATGCCACCAATATCCAAAATCACAACAAAGGAGCAACAATATGATCATCATCGCCCACATACTCATATGTGTACTACTGTAAAGTATCTACGCATAGATCCGCTCGATAATCGTAGGGTTCGCAGATAGAAAACAAAAATTTTCCTACGATGTGAACTATATACCAAGATCTATATATACTAGATACAAACAACGCGGATGTATATCCGTAGAGAACATACCCTTGAAGACCGACAAAGCTTAACGAGTTCAACTCGTGGTTGATGTAGACGATCTCTTGCCGATCTCAAGATCGAGAGGAAGTCCTAGCGCCGCAAATCAGCAGGCATCCGTGCTCGCACACACGCTCGAGGCACCGAGCAACCTCCGCCTCCTCGCCCAGCGATGCAAATGAAGCACAACTCTTTCTGCCGAATAGCCACTGGAACATGTATCTCGCTAGTCCGAGACCATGGGGAATAAATTCTAGAGGGGAGAGAGATCCTTCACGAGGAGGTGTGTGTGAGACAAGTGAGGAGGGGCCTTTTATAGGAGGAGGGGAACCCCAAGGGGTGGTGGCGCATGGGGCTGCCCCTTGCCCTCCCTCTTCATGTGGGTGGACACTCCACTCACAAAACTCCTCTAAATTCCTCCACTCAAAAGTCCACTCAAAAATCCCATTAAATTTCCACCAAATTTAATGCAAACTCTCATTAAATAAAACTTTTATTTTATTCAGAATTTTGTCAATTACTTTAATGACAAACATTCACAATAACCCCTTGCTAGAATTCTATTTCACATGCATAACCACTTTATGCAATTTCACCAAAACCTGTTTTAGATCTAGTGAAATAAATTCCTGCGCTTGTTCATTCTTTTTCGGCATGAAACATTTGCTCCAATTGGATGTCGGTGTCTCTTAAGTGTGTCACCCTACGGTTCGTGAATAATGCGGACATGATCGAGACCCTCTCGGATCAATAATCGAAGCGGATCCGAGACCCATACGACTCTACACATTCAACGATGACTTTCTTGTGATCGTGGAACCTTTTACGCTAGTATCTTAATCCTTTGTTTCACGATATATTACATGTCCGAGATTCGATCATCGGTATCTCCATACCTAGTTTGATCTCGCATCGACATGCACTCTTTCGCTCTCGTGATATAACATTCTAGTGATCAAATCACTTGCTTGCAAGCTAATCAATGTGATATCACCGAGAGGGCCTGAGTATATCTATCCGCCATCGGATGTACAAATTCCACTCTTGATCCATGAGCCTCAACATAACACTTTATTAGTTCTGAATTCATCTTTATAATCACCTGCTACGGTGTGACGCTTTGATGTTATCAAGAAACTCTTCCGTGTGTTAGTGATTAACATGATCTCATGGTCTAAGGATTAGGATCACTTCGTAAGTTGTTATAGCAATATAAACTCAATGACTTTGATCGTAATGCTATACTGGATGAATGTTCATCACATCATTACACTAATGTTGTGATCCCGTTATTAACAACATCCAATGTCCATGATCAGGAAACCTTGATCATCTTGTTAATCAACGAGCTAGTTTATGAGAGAGGCATAACTAGGAACTTTCTGTTTGTTTATTAAACACACATGTATTAACGTTTCCGTATTAATACAATTATAGCATGCAAAATAAACATCTATCATATACTTGGAATACACATAATAAACACTTTATTATTGCCTCTCAGGGCATATTCCCTTCACTCATCAGGGTTTTAGCCTGCCCGAAAGGGGGCTTAACGAAGGTGAGCTAGCCCGAAGGATCGTCCAGACATATGACATCACGGAGAGAGAGTAGTGATTGGCTTGGACCAACTACTGGGCCCCACAACATGAAATTGTGGACGGGTAAGCTACCCGGTTATGCAACAAGGATTTGATCTCTCATGGGAAAAGTAGCGCACCTCTACAGAGTGTAAGAACCGTAACTTGTTACTCCCTGTTCCGGGAAGGAGACGCGAACGCTGCGGGAAAGGAACTCCATGAAAGTTCTGGTAAACCCGTGAAGACTGACGGACATAGCTTTTCAGAATAAAAGCAACTTTTGAAGAAATGTTTATGAAAACTTGCATTGCCTACGACCTACGGTCTGTGGCTGTAGTTATAGTGCATCAAACACTCCTTTTCTAGTGAATTTGCTGAGTACACTCGTACTCAAAGTATCTTCTTAACCCTTGCTAGATTCGGAAGCCGGGATAGACAACATCTACATCAAGTTATGCTCCAGGACTCGTCATCCAAAGCCAAAGCTTTTCAATGAAGTCAAAGGAAGTCAACATATACATCAACTCAAGTGAAGACGAAGTTACTGAATAGATAGGAATATAATCTCTATCCAAAGAACCTAATTCTGTAGTGTATTGCAATAGCAGCAATACCAATCCCTTACGATGTGTTTGGTTGCATAGAATTGAGGTGTGGAATCGAATTGGACCAAAATTCCAAATCCAAGATGGAAATGAATTGGCTTCTAATTCAATTCTGTTGTTTGGATGTGTTTGGAAATTGTGGTTGGAAATTCCAAAATTCTGATAGCCCCCTTCCCCAACCCCTGTTCGATCTAGGCGGGGAGGTCGCGGGCGGAGGGCGGTGGGTGAGCGGGGAAGTCGCGGGCGGAGCTGGGCCGGGGAGGTAGTGGGCGGAGGGCGGAGCTTTGGCGAGGAGGTCGCGGGGAGAGGGATCATATGGAGGTAGAGGGCGGAGGGCGCGGGAGGTCACCGGATCTGGCCGGGAGGTAGTGGCGCGGAGCTTGGCCGGGGAGGTCGCGGGCGGGCGGAGCTCTGGACGGGAGGTCGCAAGAGCTAGGCCGGGAGATCTCATGAGGGCGCAGGAAGGGGAGCGAGCGAGGAGGACGGTGCCTTGGGCTCTCGCGTTTCTGAGCCTTTCCGAGCTACCACCCTCGGAATCTTTTCGAGTGAAACGGTATGCACACGCGGGGTGGCTCGAATTGGACTCCGGTTTCCATACCTCAATTCTAAGGCAGTCCAAACAGCTGAATTGGCATATTTGATCCGAATTCCAATTCCATGCCTCAATTCTATGCAACCAAGCACAGTGTTAGTTAAAATACTAGTCTTAATAGTATGATAGTTCTTGCATTTTTTATCTTTTCTTCTTCTCCATTAGAAGTTCTTTCTCTCTATTTAACCTAGAGTGTTCTCTGGATCTTGTGTAAAGAGTGAGTTGTAACCTTTAGCCATCTATTGGACCCGTTGTGTTTCTGTTGTGCCATTCTGAGGGATGTAATACTAGTGAACGGTGTTTTATTGGTGTTATGTCAACGACTATAGTATATTACATCATGCAGTGGTATGCTGGGTCACCGCATTATAGTTGGGCATGAAACCTTTCATAACCAGGTGGCCGCGAATGATTTTCGAGGAAGAGTACTCCTTGTTGTTCCGACATTGAACACATGGACAACGTATAAAACCGTTCTCTTTGTTTGCCGTAGCCATATCGATAAATTTATCCAGGCCTTTAATGTACCCGGGTACACGCCGGTCACCGTACATCCATTCCCGACCGTTCATCTACATCATATAATTAAGTTTATCAAAAACGGGACATCATAAAATAGTGAAATGACCAATTCAATCGACACATGCATTGTATCAATGACAGAGAAAATATAAGATTGCTAACCTCGATCGAGGGAAATAAAGAGGAGAAAGCTCAAGTGCGTCTCAGACACCTTCTATATTTTTGTTCTGTGAGAAATTCAACGGGATCATTCACTCAAACATTTCATCAAACACCTTGAATGCATGCATAGGAAAAATATAAACTAGCACACCTTCCACCAAGAAAAAACAGAGGGGGGGCAGAGGGCTGGGGCGTCGTATTTATAGAGGGCGGGATCATACGTCCCGGTTTGTAACACAAACTGGGACTAAAGGTGTGTGCCACGCCACGTGGCTGACGCCCAACCTTTAGTCCCGGTTTGTATTACAAACCGGGATGCATGAACCCTTATGAACCGAGATGCATGCCTCCGGCCATCGTGCCCGCTCGAACCGGAACGCGTGCCAGCATTAGTCCCGGTTCGTGGCGCAACCGGGACTAATGCTGTTAGGGGGCACGAACGGATAGCCTGTTTTCTACTAGTAGAGTTGTGGACAGGCAGAGTCCCCTCTCTGCACCACTTGAGGGTCTGGGGGAGCCCAGCTGAGGAAAAAGTTTTTAATCCAAATATTGCAAAGTTAGACCCCAAAACAGAGACTTGCCACTTCATTGGCTATCCCGATAGATCAAAAGGTTATCATTTCTACTGTCCTGACAAATACACAAAGTTTGGAAAATCGATCTTGAAGAGAAGAGGGTGCATGCACCTAATCCGATGACTCATGAGCCATTTTCTCACTACCTGTTGTGCCACCATCGACAACCCCTGAGGTTGTGTTGCAGGCACCTGTTGTGACTCCACATGTGACAACAATGGGAGAAGGTTCGGAACCTGTCCGTCAGGATCTGCCTGAACCCACTGTTGAGCATGAAAGGGAGCCGGAACAGCCACACACAGGAAATGTGCCAGAACCCGAGGCACGAAATGAGCAAGAGTCTGAAGAACTCAGGAGGTATAAAAGAGAAAGAAGACCAGCCATTTCTAAATAAATTTACAAAGTTTATAACACAGAAACAGTTCATATGGAAGGTGACCCCACCTCATCTGAAGAAGCCATGAGAAGCCCTCACTCAGCCAAGTGGGTGGAGGCAATGGAATATGAAATGAAATCGATGAGTTCCAACAATGTTTGGGACTTAGAAGAAATTCCTAAAGGATCCAAAACAGTAGGCTGCAAATGGGTCTACAAAACAAAGTATGACTCCAATGGGAATGTAGAAAAGTACAAAGCAAGACTTGTGGCAAAAGGCTTTACACAAAAATAAGGGGTAGATTACAATGAGACTTTTTCTCCGGTCTCATGTAAGGATTCCTTCAGAATCATAATGGCACTAGTTGCACATTTTGATGCATCAAATGGATGTAAAGACTGCATTTCTAAATGGATATTTAGAAGAAAATGTTTACATGAAACAACCCATGGGTTTTTTCATGGAGGGTCAGGAACATCTGGGATGCCGCCTAAAGAAATGCATTTATGGGTTAAAGCAAGCCTGTAGACAGTGGTATTTAAAGTTCAATGATATAATTAAAAGATTTGGATTTAAAGAGAATGTTGAGGACAACTGCATTTATGCAAAGTTTAAAAGTGGGAAATACATTTTTCTAATTCTGTATGTGGATGATATCTTGCTTGCTAGCAGTGATGTCAGTCTACTACTAGAAACAAAGAAGTTCCTGTCTTCAAATTTTGATATGAAAGATCTTGGTGAAGCTTCCTATGTTTTGTGCATAGAAATCCACCGGGATAGAAATAATGGAGTGTTCGGGTTGTCGTAGAAGGCATATTGTGAAAAGATTCTAAAGAACTACAATATGCATGCGAGTAATGCCACACCTGCTCCCATAGTCAAGGGAGACAGTTTTGGAAAATTTCGATGTCCAAAGAACTAATATGAGATCGATCAAATGAAGTCAGTACCATATGGTTCGGCCGTTGGAAATTACAGTATGCACAAGTGTCCACTCGCCCTGACTTAGCTTTTATCACCGGGGTACTTGGTAGATATCAAGAGAATCTAGGCATAGAGCACTGGAAAATGGTAAAGAAATCTTTGCATTATGTGCAAGGCACAAGAGGCCTCATGATAACATATAAAAGATCTGATTCCCTAGAAACAAGAGGGTATTCAGATGCAGATTTTGTGGGAGATAAAGATGATAGAAAGTCCATGACAGGATATGTCTTTACTCTCTCATGAGGTGTTGTTTTATGGAGAAGCGTCAAGCAGTCAATAGTTGCATCATCTACGATGTATGCAGAATTTATAGCATGTTATGAGGCCATGGGACAGGCGTTATGGTTAAAGAAATTTCTACCCGACTTGAGAGTGGCAGGCTGCATTAGCAGGCCACTAAAGATGTACTATGACAACAAGCCCGTAGTATTCTATGCTCACAACAACAAGTCGAGTAATTCTACAAAGTTAATAGATATAAAGTATTATGTTGTGAAGGATAAAGTCTAGGATCAAACTATAAGTATCGAGCATATAAGAACAAAGGATATGCTTGCGGATCCGCTATCGAAAGGCTTGCCACCCAATGTGTTCAAGGAACACTTACCCGACATGGGATTAATGGAAAGCCTATGATTCCTGGACTATAGAGGCCCGAAAGTAACAAGATTTGTTTCAAAGTAGAAAAGTATATAGTGGTTGTCTGATTCTATAAAGTATGAAGCAATTGAGCTGTGACGATGAAACATGCTTTATGTACTGATCCGTGATGAAAGGAGTAAAGTATGAAGTATAAAGTTAAAATAAAAGTCGAGATCAAGGGGGGAATGTTAGATTGATCTCTCCCCGGTCGAGCCCAACGACTCGAACGGAACCCCTATCCGCACCCTAATCGGGGGCGCCCAAACTCCTCTAGTTGGTGGGCCCCTGTCGCCAGCGCAATAAAGAGAGGTAGGGGCCGGCAGCATGCCTCACGAGGTTAGTCGTGCCCTAACTGCCCCACCGACACGCCCATCCGATCTAGGCTAGCGCTATGCCGACGGGAAGCTTCGCCGCCGCCACTCTCACTGCACACCCACGCCGTCGCCCTTTTCCCCATGGCCACTAGGACCAGCTCTGGTATCCCCTCTGGCTCGTGCTCATCGAGACAAGGCACAGGTAATTCCTCTCCGATCTCTCTCTCACTCTCAGATATCATAAATCCAACCCCATAGCCTCTACCGAGAGTTGACTAGAGCTAACACCAAGGAGACCATAAGCTGGGCCCCACATCTTTTGCAATAGCTCAGCAAATTCTCCACAGTGCTTAACTACAACATCAACCTTAAGGTGGAGCCCACCAGCCAGTTTTCTTTAGTTTTCAACCAACGACCCACTTCCCTTCGTGATTTCAGCCAGCAAGAAAAAATCTCCAAACTTAGCAGTAGTTTCTTCTTTTTTTTACCGTGCTAGCCGGCCAGAAAAGTCCCAAATTCCCACTTGATTGCTCTCCAGCGTTGTCTGACAGCCTCCAACGAAGGATTCGGCGGCCTCCTGTTTGAGTTTTAGCAGAACAGCCTCCGACTCCGAGGCGGGGAAGAACCGCACCATCTTGTCCACATGTGAGATCTGCTGAGCAGCACAGCAGGAGTGCGCCGTCCCATCCGGCGGCGCCAGCCCTATGGAGCTCGAATGTTGCGACGAGCTCACACAGCCCTAGCCCCATCACATTCCCGTTCTTTTCATCTCACAGAGGAGTAGTCCAGCGTTCAAAACAGTTGCGACTTTTTCCCTGTTTGCGACGAGCTCACGGCGGCGAGGGCAGCAGCAGTAGTATTAGAGTATACGCCGGTTAGACATATTTGGTAGTTCAAATATTATAATCCAATTCTATCTCTAGTAGTCTTCTTGCCCTCCAAGTCTTCTAGTACTATATAAATAGCTCAATGGCTCTCAATGTAATCACCCTAATCAATATCAATACAATCTATACTTTTGCAATCTATCATGGTATCAGAGCGGTTCGCTCCGCCTAGGGTTTAGCCACCTCTTCCGCCATGCCGGTCCCGGGGAGATCGTTCTCCACCGGAGGCCGCGCAATAGTAGATTAGATCTTACTTCGTCAAAATTTTCTCGCCGGCCGCTTGACCAGTGTTTCTTATTCTTTCGCCGATCATAGATCGGATTGCGTCGTCCACAGTCGCATGTCATCTCGCGCCTCTACTTCAACCTCGGCGTCGACGCATCTCCAGCTACATCATCATCGAACAGACCGGATCGTCTTCGCCAACATCAACCGGGACGCACGTCCCAAGTACGCGCCTCGCCGTTTACAAAAGGCTGCACCTTCATCACTCGTGGTCATCATCGCCGATAACCATCTACACCAACAACATCGCCGCATCGTCGCCTCCACCGCCAATCATGGTCATCGTCAACGCCAACAAGTTCTTCTCCACGAGCGACGACACACTCATACAAGCGGAAAATACGGGTTTAATCCCCGAAATCGACTACCACAACAATTCAATCGTCATCGACATCTACCACCATCGTCTTCGTCCACCAAGACCTGCTTGCCGCCAGAGTCGCAGTTTATTTTCTTTATTTGCACAAGTTTTTTCTCAATTTTCTTCTTGCAGCCACTTCGTCTACTCCGACACGGCAGACAACTTCTACACCGACCATTTACAGAAAATTTTCTTTGCTCCTCAATCCGGCTCTGGCAAGTATGGCTCATGATGGTTCCTGTCTTCGCATGTCCGGTATCAGCAACACCGACACGTGCCTTCGTCCCCTACACGCTCCCGAGTCTGGCAAGCTCGGCATTGCGGGTCTAGCTACTTCTCAAACGACATCTACCTCAACCACTACAGCGAAATCTCCAGGCTCAATGATGACATCGACCAAAAAACAACATCATCAATGTCATCGACTTCATCAACGACGACAACTTCATCAACGACGACAACTTCACCAACGGCACCATCGACCACCACTACGTCGCCTCACTTTCGGCTATATCGACATCGGCATCCACTGACATCCTCTCCAGTCCGCGACTTCGGATTATGCTCCAGTCAGACCGTCCGCAATGCTCCTGTTGTTCGTGTCACTACCGATCCGACTGCGGGGGGTATTAGAGTATATGTCGGTTAGACATATTTGGTAGTTTAACTATTGCAATCCAATTCTATCTCTAGTAGTCTTCTTGCCCTCCAAGTCTTCTAGTACTATATAAACAGCCCAATGACTCTCAATGTAATCACCCCAATCAATATCAATACAATCTATACTTTCACAATCTATCAAGTAGTCCAGCGCCCATATTCCTTCAGCTCGTAGATCGGGCGTCGTGCACTTGGACTAGAGTTGCGCTCCTCTCCGCGGCAACACTTAAGGAATCTGGCGGCAGCGCCAAGGACTTGCGGATGCACTCGCGAGGGAAGAGAGAGGAAAGAGAAAATAAGTTTGTTTATTTCTTATGGCCCGGCCATACAAGTTTCTTTTTCTTTGTTCCCCGGCAACGTCGCCAGAAAAAATTTTGATGGTGCTTGATGTGGAGCACTTCGTTGGAAACCCTAAGAGCAAGGTGTGATGAGCACAGCAGCAAGTCTTCCCTCAGTAGAGACCCTGGTTATCGAACCGGAAGGAGGAAGGAAACGTCACACAGGTGTTGCAATCATCGCGGAGACCTTCACAACACAAACTCAAGACTTTGCCCCAACGAATCAGTGAGGTTGTCAAGCTCACTGGTCTGCTGCAACAAAGGATTAAACGTATGGTGTGAAAGGTAATGGTTTGCAGCAAGTAAACAAGTAACAGTGGAAGTTGTATCAATTATAAAGATTGGACCGGGGTCCATAGTTCACTAGTGGTGCTCTCCTTAGATAAACAACATGGAATAAAGGGTAAACAAATTATAGCAGGGCAATTGACAGGAACTGCGCAAGGCATAACAATGCAATACTAGTCAGAAAGATCCTATGAGATTCGATTGGGCAATACAACATGATACATAGACCGCCATCCAACTGCATCAGGCCATTCTAGCCTACGTCCAGCATGCGCCTACGCATGCGGATGATATTCAGGCTAACGGTTGCAGGATGTCACTACAGGAGAAGGCTGATACGCCGACGGCTAGGTCCTGTCGGCGTAGGCTGCACCGACGGTAGCCGTCGGCGTATGGCTGTCGGCATACAACTCCGTAGGCATAGCCCTTTTACCCGTCAGCGTAGAAAAGCTATCGGGGTATATGGACGTAGCTTTGCCGTCGGCGTAGATCGTATGGGTCCCACCTAAATGACTAACGGCTGTTTGGCTACGAACATGTGTCAATGTGATGGGCCCTCTGCGATGGATGGAGTGCCTGCCACTAAGGATAATGTTCAGGATGATCCTTTTGAATCTTAGAATGAGCTTGTTGAGATTGAGATGGCAGACGACAACCTGCTTGATTGCTGGACGTGCTGGTGGTGATCTTCAGGAGTACTTTGTGACAGAGCTTGACACCTTTCTGGTGTTCACAAGGAGGATGTTGTTCAAATAATTAGCAGTTTTCGCATTAATTTAATCCAAGTGTAAATCATGACAGAACAATTCCCAATACTAACTAGCATACACATAGTAGACATGCACCATACAGGCAAGTGAAAACCTAGCACATCTACACATACTGCAATACTAGTAATCATCATAAGAAATAACATGAGGGCAAAGAACACGTACGAGTTAGTCGATGGTATGACAACGGCGCAACAGAAGTGGATCCGCCACCGGCGGTAGCAGCAGAAGCCTGCTTGGAAGCGTCGTCAGATATGGCGATGGAGTCGAGGAAGCCGGACGAAGAAGAGCTTGAGCAGTCGCGCCTAGACGCTCCCCAAAAACCTTATCGCCTATCTCCCGGTGCAGGATCAGAGAGACGGGGTTCCGGAGGCCTGCTCTCCCGGACGGCCGTGCACGCAGCCGGCGGGATGGAGCAGCAGAGGGCAGCACAGAGAGGTGGAACGGCGATGCACAGGTAGGCAGATACAATCTAATTGGTGGTGACAGCTAGGGTTTGCGTCTGCCTGCTTATATAGTACGAGTCGGGTAGGACGTGGGCAACAGCCCACGACCGAGTCAGTACCAGCCCACGATGTAGAAATGGCCAGTTGATTAACGCGTCCATAATGACGCATTAATGACTCATAATTAATTTTCCCAAACAGCAAAATAAAGCTCGGCTCGGCGAGATTCCATAACCATGGCGCTGTGGCCGTGACAAGGCGAGGCGAGACGGGTGGCGTCGAAGGAGGAGTGCGCGAGCGATTCTCTTTTTCTCACACCTTAGTGAGTGGTGCAACACTCTACTATATAAGGTGGTCCAACTCTCCTTCCACTGGCAATGTGGGACTAAACTTTGCCACCACTAGCACACACATGAGCTGCCATATTAATGGGCCAAAGAGAATTTCAGAATTTGTATTTGTTATGGGCCAAAAGCCAACATCAAATATGCCTCAAATTCCAACAATCCCCCACAAAGTCTCATTGGCACATCACATCATTATGTTCCAAATCACTGTTTTGATATACCAGCGTTTTTCAGTGGAGACTGTTAAGTTGAACTTCCACCTAGAGCATTAGACTACACTCATCAACAACTGTCAATGGACTAAGCCTTGAATTGACAATTTTGTGTAAATGAGTTTCACCTAATTTCATACTGATACTAGGCTGTCGAAGGCTACCCATCGGGTGGAGCATATAAGTCACACTCCTGGCCTTTTTCATGAGCTTCCTAGAGATTACCCTATCTCATAGATCGTGGCCAGCAGTCGGGATCACATAGTTGCGTTCTTTCAAGACTGCTAAGTAGGATAGCATCTTGGCTTATACAAGCCTATGAACACATTAAGATTAAGTCAACCTGCCATACAGATCATGAGAGTAATGCATCTTCAGTGGAGTGGATTAATAAAAGTTACTCTCCTCCAGTTAGCCACTAGCTTGTTTCCCCAGGTCCTAATTCACGGGAGATCTCCGATCACATAGGTTGGGTTACTACCACGGTAACTCATGTGGGTCTCAAACCCACCTCCTTTGATGCAATATCTATCACATTTCTTGATAGACCTTTTGTGAAAGGATCTGCTAGATTCTTAGCTGTTTGGATATAATCCAATGCTATTACTCCGGAGTTTATCATTTTCCTAACAGATGCCAATCTTCTCTTTATATGTCTTGATGACTTCATATTATCCTTTGAACTACTCACTTTGACGATCATAGTTTGATTGTCGCGGTTCATAAGAATAGCCGGCACAGGTTTATCAACAATCGGCAAGTCAATCAAGAGTTCACGAAGCCAATCTGCTTCGACAGTAGCTGTATCTAGTGTTGTGAGTTCTGCTTCCATTGTTGACCTCGTTAAGATGGTCTGCTTGCAAGACTTCCATGAAACAGCGCCGCCACCATGAGTGAATACATATCCACTTGTGGCTTTCAACTCATCAGCATCAGAAATCCAATTTGAGTCACTATACCCTTCAAGTACCGCAGGGTCTTCGGTATAGTGAATACCATAACTCGATGTACCCTTTAGATAGCGCATTACTCTCTCAAGAGCATGCCAATGATCATATCCCGGATTGGAAACAAACCATCTAAGTTTGCTCACAGCGGACGGAATGTCAGGCCTTGTTGCGCTAGCTAAATACATTAACGAGCCAATTATCTAAGAGTATCTCAGCTGATCTCTAGTTGTTCTTTTGTTCTTTTGAAGCGTCTTACTAGGATCATATTGTGTCGGCGAAGGAGTACAATCTGAGTAGCCAAAGCGACTCAACACCTTCTCCACATAGTGAGATTGCAGAAGTGTAATTTCACCATTCTCATCTCTCAGCAGCTTAATGTTTAGAATAACATCAGCTTCTCCAAGGTCTTTCATGTAAAAACTTTGAGACAAGAAACTCTTGACCTGTTCGATGACAATCATATTTGTCCCAAAAATCAGTATGTCATCCACATGCAAACAAAGTATAACTCCTTCGCCCCCACCATGACAATAGTATACACATTTGTCGGCTTCATTTACAACAAAGCCAGCAGATATTAAAGTTTGATCAAATTTATCATGCCATTGCTTAGGTGCTTGTTTCAGTCCATACAAAGACTTCGATAGCTTGCACACCTTGCCTTCTTGGCCATCTACTACAAAACCATCTGGTTGATCCATATAAATTTCCTCATCCAACTCTCCATTAAGTAAAGCTGTCTTGACGTCCATTTGATGAACGATAAGACCATGTGAGGCAGCCAATGAGAGTAGAACTCGAATAGTGGTCAATCTAGCCACAGGAAAATAAGTATCAAAGAAGTCTTCACCTTCTTTTTGGGTATAACCCTTGTCAACAAGCCGAGCCTTGTACTTTTCAATCGTACCATCAGGCCTAAGCTTCTTTTTGAACACCCACTTACATCCTACAGGTTTGCACCCATAAGGACGATCAGTGATCTCCCAAGTTTCATTTGCCATGATGGAATCCATCTCGCTACGAACAGCCTCTTTCCAGTACTCTACATCAGGGGATCATAAGCCTCTGAAATAGAGGTGGGAGTATCATCCATGAGATAGACAATGAAATCATCACCAAAGGACTTTGCAATCCTCTGTATCTTGTTCCTTACAGGAACTTCATTGTCTACCTCCTCAGGAATTTCATCATGTGCTCGTTCATAATATTCCATGGGAATAGAAGGTTCAGGAGTTTCAACAGATTCCTGTCTAGATGTACTAGGCATATCTTTCATCGGAAAAATATCCTCAAAGAATGTAGCATCCTTAGACTCCATAATTGTATCGACCTTCATGTCAGGTACCTCAGATTTCACCACTAGAAATTTGTATCCAACGCTATGATGAGCATAGCCAAGAAAGACACAGTCTACGGTCTTTGGTCCAAGTTTACGCTTTTTGGGAATTGGCAAATTCACCTTTGCCAAACAGCCTCAAGTACGTAAGTATGAGAGTGTTAGTTTTCTCTTCTCCCATAATTCATATGGAGCAGTTTCATTGTCTTTTGTGGGAACTTTATTCAGGACATGACATGATGTCAATATCGCCTCCCCCCACCATGCCTTGGATAAACCCGAAGTACCTAACATGGGGTTAACCAAGTCTGTTAGAGTACGTTTTTTCCTTTCGACAACCCCGTTAGATTGGGGAGAATGGGGAGGCATCCTCTCATGAATAATGCCATGTTCCGCACAAAACAAATCAAACTCATTAGAGAAATACTCTTCACCACAATCTGACCGGACTCTCTTAATCTTTCTCTCAAGTTGATTTTCAACTTATGCCTTATAGTTTTTAAAGTGATCTAGAGCCTCATATTTAGTTTTCAAAAGATATACATAGCAAAATCTAGTAGAATCATCAATCAACATCATGAAGTATTTCTTTCCACCTTTAGTCAACACACCATTCATCTCACATAGATCTGAATGTATAAGCTCTAGTGGTACAAGTTTCTTGCTTCCTCAAACTGGCTGGAGGATTGGACTCACAAGGATGCCTATTTATAGTAGAAGCAGCTCGACATAGTGTCGACACTTACGAAATAATGTTGACACTCACCCCTATTATTAGTGCTGACTCGTGTTTTGTCCTGGTTGGTGTCTCCAACCGGGACTAAAGGTTCATCTTTAGTCCCGGTTGGTGACACCATTTGGGACAAGGTACACGCCGCACGACATAATATCGACACCCCTATCATTAGTGCTGCCTGGCCCAGCCTGCCGAAATCCCTCCAACCGGGACTAAAGATGAACCTTTAGTATATTAAAAATCCGAACAATGAAAATCCTTCGCGTGGTGTCATATTATGTTACATAGTTGAAAGGAAAAATACCAGACTTGGTATATTGATCATGTTTCAAAAAAACCTTCACAAAATGACCTATCATGTTCGAGGTTTCATGGCTTTCGGTCCAAATGACCAATGTTATGTGCTGAATCACGGCATAGTTTGTGATGTTGTGCCCATATTATGCATGCGTGTGTACATTGGTATGGAGAACAATGTTGCAGGAGGAAGTTTTCCTTTTTGTCGCACGGAAAAGCCCTTTTCCATTTTCCGAAAAACGGTCGTTTGTGAAGTAACCACCAAAATGCCATTTTAGAATGCTACCGTCCCATTTTCCTAAAATACTAGACCACCTTACATGGACTATCTCCCAACCGGGACATCTCAAACCTTTTCGTCCATCCCGGTAAAAGGACAAATGTCTTAGAATCGGTAGGAAGTGGGTCCGGTTTGTACTACAGGTACATGATCTATCGCCCGTGATTTTTTGAAAAAAACATTTTTAGACTCGCAATATGTGGTTTCTTCAGAGATCCAATGCAAGTTCTAACGATGCTCGTCCCCTATCTTCATGTACACCGGTTCGACCATAGTTAGAAATTCAGATAATTCAAGACGGGCATAATAAATTCAAAAAAATCCGAACAATGAAAATCCTTCGCGTGGTGTCATATTATGTTACATAGTTGAAAGGAAAAATACCAGACTTGGTTTATTGATCATGTTTCAAAAAACCTTCACAAAATGACCTATCATGTTCGAGGTTTCATGGCTTTTGGTCCAAATGACCGATGTTATGTGCTGAATAACGGCATAGTTTGTGATGTTGTGCCCATATTATGCATGCGTGTGGACATTGGTATGGAGAACAATGTTGCAGGAGGAAGTTTTCCTTTTTGTCGCACGGAAAAGCCCTTTTCCATTTTTCGAGCGCAAAAAATGGGTCGTTTTGTGAAGTAACCACCAAAATGCCGTTTCAGAATGCTACCGTCCCATTTTCCTAAAATACTAGACCACCTTACATGGACTACCTCCCAACCGGGACATGTCAAACCTTTTCGTCCATCTCGGATAAAAAGGAAAAATGTCTGCCGAATCGGTAGGAAGTGGGTCCGGTTTGTACTACAGGTACATGATCTATCGCCTGTGATTTTTTGAAAAAATCATTTTTAGACTCGTAATATGTGGTTTCTTCAGAGACCCAATGCAAGTTCTAACGATGTTCGTCCCCTATCTTCATGCACACCGGTTCGACCATAGTTAGAAATTCAGATAATTCAAAACGGGCAAAATAAATTCAAAAAAAAATCCGAACAATGAAAATCCTTCGCGTGGTGTCATATTATGTGACATAGTTGAAAGGAAAAATACCAGACTTGGTATATTGATCATGTTTCGAAAAAACCTTCACAAAATGACCTATCATGTTCGAGGTTTCATGGCTTTCGGTCCAAATGACCGATGTTATGTGCTGAATCATGGCATAGTTTGTGATGTTGTGCCCATATTATGCATGCGTGTGGAAATTGGTATGGAGAACAATATTGCAGGAGGAAGTTTTCCTTTTTGTCGTACGGAAAAGCCCTTTTCCATTTTTCGAGCGCAAAAAACGGGTCTACCGTTTCAGAATGCTACCGTCCCATTTTCCTAAAATACTAGACCACCTTACATGGACTATCTCCCAACCGGGACATCTCAAACCTTTTCGTCCATCCCGGGTAAAAAGGACAAATGTCTGCCGAATCGGTAGGAAGTGGGTCCGGTTTGTACTACAGGTACATGATCTATCGCCTGTGATTTTTTGAAAAAATCATTTTTAGACTCGCAATATGTGGTTTCTTCGGATACCCAATGCAAGTTCTAACGATTTTCGTCCCCTATCTTCATGCACACCGGTTCAACCATAGTTAGAAATTTAGATAATTCAAAACGGGCATAATAAATTCAAAAAAATCCGAACAATGAACATCCTTCGCGTGGTGTCATATTATGTGACATAGTTGAAAGGAAAAATACCAGACTTGGTATATTGATCATGTTTCGAAATAACCTTCACAAAATGACCTATCATGTTCAAGGTTTCATGGCTTTCGGTCCAAATGACCGATGTTATGTGCTGAATCACGGCATAGTTTGTGATGTTGTGCCCATATTATGCTGAAGCACTAGATGTAAGCACCACTATCTATATCCGCGCATCTCTTTGATTCTAGTTTTGATACAGTTATTATCATACTTGATTATTATTTTGATTGAACTATGTTCTCGTAAAGTGCCTGACACAGGAACCAGGTAACAATCTATGTGGATACTATGTTTGCGAGTTCATCCGGCAGACATACGATGATAAGGGCAGAAATTTAGAGCAACTCCACGTACATAAACAATTTATATAGTTTTTAATTACAATCAAATTGTGTTTAGTTTCATTCATATAGGCTGACTCCTTTTTTAAATCAGATCGAACGTCTACGGGACGGTCTTCTGCCAAAGGATCGCGTACGAACAATTCAGGAGAAATTTGCGGGATTCTTGGATGCAGAAGTCCTAAACCCAAAAGGGGAATACTATTCGGCTGTGTATAGACAATAGAGATTGTAAAAAAGAGCAACTTTTGTATGTAGTGCATGAACTCGATCCGTGTATCGAATGTAATATTGTCATGATGATCTTGTGTAATATAATGGTTCCTTCATTGATGAGTGCAAAACACTAAATAAACAATAAAACAACCTAAATGAATTCTCTGTCGAGGCACAAAAAGTGGCGAAAATGCTGTCGCGGCAACAAAAGTTGCCAAAATGAATTCTCTGCCGCGGCAGAGAAATGTGCCAAATCTCTGCCGGTTCGTGTTACAAACCGGAACGGTTGCTCCACCACCTCGCCCTCTGACGCCGCCACGTGTACCCCCATTTGTCCCGGTTGGTGGGGCAACCGGGACTAAAGGTTGGGGATTTAGTCCCGATTGCCCCGTCCCGGTTGGGTAACCAGGACTAATGCCCCTTACCAACCGGGACCAATGGGGCGTTTTCTACTAGTGAACTCAGCCTAATAGAAGTAGAGAACACGCTATAGGAAGAAAAACATATTGGGATGTTGGATGAAATTGATATTTAGCCTTCTCACCGTCTAGGCCGTTGCAAGAATAGCAATGGCTTGCTGATTACGGGGTCGCGAGTGAAAACCCTGCACGAAGCCCCATGACGTGGCAGTCTTCCTCGTTCAGTTGTGTATCGACATAGGGAATATGTAGGTGAGCCTAATGGATCTAGAAACCATGAATATGAGTCGGTATATAAATAAGAGCCAGGGTAAGACAGACTCTTCTAATAATTTACCATATACCCACAACAAGCTAGATCTACTCGAAGGCATGAGCGGTAAAAAGTTAGCAACCTTGCTAATATAAGAAGAGAATAAGTTAATGTGAAGCAAAACTATATCATGATATTGGAGGGAACTTCTATTTAGCCGTATCACTAGCTAGGCCGCCCTAATAAGGATAGGTCTTCACTCCAAGTGGATGTAAGCGTTGTTTTCAGATCTATGAAGGGAGGCATTTTCATAGTAAATACGCTAATGTGTAAATTTTGTTGTTTTCTCGTGGTATTTTTGTTCAGCTATGTATGTTCGGTGTACTTTTTTTTGTCTGTACCACCACTCCACGCTGGTGAGATAACCAGAAGAAGCTAATAGTGACCAACGAACAAGGAGGGATGTGTAGAGTTTTGTAGGAAAGCACTGAACCTGCGGACAAGGTACTCATCGAAATAGGGGATTACCCTGGCCTCTGCATCAATCGATGCACATAGCCCTTTTATTGCATAGTTTTGAAATCTTCGAAAGCAAAGAGTATATACAAGTTTTAAAACAGTGGCAGCTGCGGAGCGAAGGCAGTGCCACTGCCAGCTGAAAACAGTGTTGCGTCCAGCAGTGCATGGAGGTCACTCGCTGCTGCTACGAACACGCTCGTCGACGCTGCTACGTACACTCGCCGGTGGTGCTTTCATGGTTCGTCGCTGCTGCTACGTACACTCGTTGGCGATGCTTCCAGGATCCTTCGCCGTTGCTACAAACACGCTTATGAGCGGTGTGGCCTTCATTCTTCCTAGCTGCTACAAACGCTCACCGGCGGTGTAGCCATGGTTTGTTGCTGCTGCTGCGTAGGCTCGCCGAAGTTGCATGCGGAGGTATTATGCGAGCCGACTTCCTATGTGATATTTTTTTTCAGTTTTCTCTCACATCCCAAACGTAAAAACAACACACAAATGGCGGTGGTATGGTCGCATAGCTAGGCTACCTTTTTTTCTTCTTTTGGCTAGTTCGGTTTGGTTGTTATTTGGAGTTGCTTATTTATAGTCAAGCCTTTAATTCATAGGAGGAGCTCATCACAACTTGGTCACTAATGTTTTGGAGCGTGATTCGAATTGTGAGTTGTGGTACATGCAACACGGGTGAAGTCATGCCATTGTTTTGATCCATACCAAATAGAGAGAAGAAAAAATGGAAAAATATTTTGGCTGCATTCATAGCAATTGAATGACTATAAAAAGTTGGTCATGTGTATCGGCACGGGGTAGATCAAGGTGAACCAAATGGATCTAGAAAACATAAATTTGTGTGGTTATATAAATCAAAGCCGTGATCAATCCGACTCGTCGAGTAATGTAGCGTACCCACAACAAGCTAGATCGAGGAGAGCTTGTAAGGTCAAAAGTCAGCCTAATAGAAGTAGAGAACAGGCTATAGGAAGAAAAAGACATTGGGATGTTGGATGAAACTGATATTTAGCCTTCTCACCGTCTAGGCCGTTGCAAGAATAGCAATGGCTTGATGATTACGGGGTGGCAAGTGAAAACCCTGCACGAAGCCCCATGACGTGGCAGTCTTCCTCGTTCAGTTGTGTATCGACATAGGGAATATGTAGGTGAGCCTAATGGATCTAGAAACCATGAATATGAGTCGGAATATAAATAAGAGCCAGAGTAAGACAGACTCTTCTAATAATTTAACATATACCCACAACAAGCTAGATCTACTCGAAGGCATGAGCGGTAGAAAGTTAGCAACCTTGCTAATATAAGAAGAGAATAAGTTAATGTGATGCAAAACTATATCATGATGTTGCAGGGAACTGCTATTTAGCCGTATCACTAGCTAGGCCGCCCTAAGAAGGATACGTGTTCACTCCAAGTGGATGTAAGCGTAGTTTTCAGATCTGTGAAGGGAGGCATTTTCATAGTAAATACGCTACTGTGTAATTTTTGTTGTTTTCTCGTGGTATTTTTGTTCAGCTATGTATGTTGGGTGTACTTTTTTTTGTCTGTACCACCACTGCACGCTGGTGAGATAACCAGAAGAAGCTAATAGTGACCAACGAACAAGGAGGGATGCGTAGAGTTTTGTAGGAAAGCACTGAACCTGCGGACAAGGTACTCATCGAAATAGGGGATTACCCTGGCCTCTGCATCAATTGATGCACATAGCCCTTTTATTGCGTAGTTTTGAAATCTTCGAAAGCAAAGAGTATATACAAGTTTTAAAACAGTGGCAGCTGCGGAGCGAAGGCAGTGCCACTGCCAGCTGAAAACAGTGTTGCGTCCAGCAGTGCTTGGTGGTCATTCGCTGCTGCTACGAACACGCTCGTCGACGCTGCTACGTACACTCGCCGGTGGTGCTTTCATGGTTCGTCGCTGCTGCTATGTACACTCGTTGGCGATGCTTCCAGGGTCCTTCGCCGTTGCTACAAACACGCCTATGAGCGGTGTGGCCTTCATTCTTCCTAGCTGCTACAAACGCTCACCGGCGGTGTAGCCATGGTTCGTTGCTGCTGCTGCGTAGGCTCGCCGAAGGTGCATGCGGAGGTATTATGCGAGCCGACTTCCTATGTGATATTTTTTTTTTCAGTTTTCTCTCACATCCCAAACGTAAAAACAACACACAAATGGCGGTGGTATGCTCGCATAGCTAGGCTACCTTTTTTTCTTCTTTTGGCTAGTTCGGTTTGGTTGTTATTTGGAGTTGCTTATTTATAGTCAAGCCTTTAATTCATAGGAGGAGCTCATCACAACTTGGTCACTAATGTTTTGGAGCGTGATTCGAATTGTGAGTTGTGGTACATGCAACACGGGTGAAGTCATGCCATTGTTTTGATCCATACCAAATAGAGAGAAGAAAAAACGGAAAAATATTTTGGCTGCATTCATAGCAATTGAATGACTATAAAAAGTTGGTCATGTGTATCGGCACGGGGTAGATCAAGGTGAACCAAATGGATCTAGAAAACATAAATTTGTGTGGTTATATAAATCAAAGCCATGATCAATCCGACTCGTCGAGTAATGTAGCGTACCCACAACAAGCTAGATCGAGGAGAGCTTGTAAGGTCAAAAGTCAGCCTAATAGAAGTAGAGAACACGCTATAGGAAGAAAAACACATTGGGATGTTGGATGAAACTGATATTTACCCTTCCCACCGTCTAGGCCGTTGCAAGAATAGCAATGGATTGCTGATTACGGGGTGGCGAGTGAAAACCATGCACGAAGCCCCATGACGTGGCAGTCTTCCTCGTTCAGTTGTGTATCGACATAGGGAATATGTAGGTGAGCCTAATGGATCTAGAAACCATGAATATGAGTCGGAATATAAATAAGAGCCAGAGTAAGACAGACTCTTCTAATAATTTAACATATACCCACAACAAGCTAGATCTACTCGAAGGCATGAGCGGTAGAAAGTTAGCAACCTTGCTAATATAAGAAGAGAATAAGTTAATGTGAAGCAAAAATATATCATGATGTTGCAGGGAACTGCTATTTAGCCGTATCACTAGCTAGGCCGCCCTAAGAAGGATACGTGTTCACTCCAAGTGGATGTAAGCGTAATTTTCAGATCTGTGAAGGGAAGCATTTTCATAGTAAATACGCTACTGTGTAATTTTTGTTGTTTTCTCGTGGTATTTTTGTTCAGCTATGTATGTTGGGTGTACTTTTTTTTGTCTGTACCACCACTGCACGCTGGTGAGATAACCAGAAGAAGCTAATAGTGACCAACGAACAAGGAGGGATGCGTAGAGTTTTGTAGGAAAGCACTGAACCTGCGGACAAGGTACTCATCGAAATAGTGGATTACCCTGGCCTCTGCATCAATTGATGCACATAGCCCTTTTATTGCATAGTTTTGAAATCTTCGAAAGCAAAGAGTATATACTGTTGGAATTATGCCCTAGAGGCAATAATAAAGATGTTATTATTATAATTCTTGTTCATGATAAAGTTTATATTCCATGCTAGAATTGTATTAAGCGGAAACATTAATACTTGTGTGGTTTGTGAACAACACCATGTCCCTGGTACGCCTCTAAGGACTAGCTCATTGATCAATGATGGTTAAGGTTTCCTAACCATAGACATGAGTTGTCAATTGATAATGAGATCATATCATTGGGAGAATGATATGATGGATGCCCACACTAAGCTTAAGCAATTAGATCGTATCATCGTGTTCATCTTTGCGTAGCTTTTCCTATGTCAAATATTGTATTCCTTAGACCATGAGATAATACAACTCCCTGGTATCGGAAGAAAGCTTTGAGGTCATCAAACGTCATCCTATGAGAGGGTGATCATAAAGGTGTCTCTCAGGTGATCGGAAAGTATCTGTTGGGTTGTATGTATCGAGATGGAATTTGTCCCTCCCAAGTCAGAGAGATATACTTCGGGCCCACTCGGTAATCGATATCAACACCGCTTGCAAGCATGTGGTTAAGGAGTTAATCACAAAGTGATATCGGATTACGGAACGAGATTGAACTAGGTATGACGGTACCGACGATCAAATCTCGGGCAAGTAAAATATCGCGAGACGAAGGGAATATATATATATGGGATTGTTTGAATCCTGAAATCGTGGTTCATCCGATATGATCATCGATGAATGTGTGGGAGTCAATATGGGTGCCCAGACCCCGCTGTTGATTATTGATAGAAGATCATGTGCATATTCTCGAACTCGCGGTCACACACTTAACGTGTCTTGACGCTAGGATAGATTGGATAATTGGTTTATGAATTTTTGTTCGAGTCTCGGATGGGATCCGGGACATCACGAGAGGTTCGAATGGTCCGGAGAATAAGATTCATATAAGCAAAGGCAGTTTTGGAGTTGAATTGTTCCGGTTAATCGGTATTTGCGGAAGCTTCTAGAACCTTCCGGAAGGGGACCAACGTGGCCCCACCTTCCAGGAGGGGGCATGGGCCTATGAGGGAGTGTCCTGGCCGCATTGGGCCAGGGGCACAAGGCCCCATAGGGCCCAGCCGATCCTAGAGAGTTTAAATCGTTTAAACTAGAGATAGGGTTTCTAGAAGAGGGGAGAGTCCATGCCCCCCACTCCTTATCCTTTGGGCTTGGGGGGGGAAGGCTGCGCCCCTCTATATAAAGAGGGGTGGGCACCAACCCACACACCTATCCTCCAAACCCTAGCCGCCTTGCTAGCTTTCCTCTCTCCTCCCGACTGCTTGTAGGCGAAGCCTGCAGAAATTCTCCATATACACCACGCCGTGTTGTAGATCCAATCTATCTCTCCACCATACTTGCTGGTCCGAGGAAGGAGGAGACGCCGAGGTGCTGCGTGTGCATCTCACGGAGGCACCGCCACTTGTGGTGCTAGATCGGATCGGATCGCGAGGAGAAGCGAGTACGACTACATCACCCACGCCCGATTTAACGCGTTCCGGCGTAATCTTCAAGGGTATGAAGATCTAATCCAATCTCTCGTTGTTTGCATCTCCTAGATTAGATCTTGGCTTTCCCTCTGCTCGCCCGTAGAAAATTTTGATTTACTATGCCGCCAAACCCTTCATGGTATCGAGCTAGATCTATGCGTAGATGTGTTTCACGAGTAGAACGCAACATGGTTGTTGCGGGCGTTGATGTTTTCTGTTGCAAGCCTCTTGTTTCTGTTCTTCTTATGACGCAGGATAGTGAGATTGAAGCGGTCCAGGCCAACCTTACGCGACGCCGTTCGCGAGACCGGCTCCGCACTTGACGTGTGGCTTGTTCCACACATGCGGCTGGTGGATGTCAGTTTCTCTCACTATAGTTGTCATGGGATTAACACCGGAGTTTGGCAACCATAATATCACCGTTGTGGCTTTCCGGTAAGAATCGTTCTTAGCATCTACTCCCATAAGCCACGTAAAACATGCAACAACAAAGTAGAGGCGTCTAACTTGTTTTTGCAGGGAGTGTTTTCTGTGATATGGTATGGCCCAAGATGTGATGTGTATATTGTATGCGATGATCATGTTTTGTAATGTTTCACGACTTGCATGTCGATGAGTACACAACCGGCAGGAGCCATATGGTTGTCTTTATAATTGTGTATGACCTGCGAGTCAACTTCTTATACGCCATGTAATAGCTTTACTTTATCACTAAGTAGTTAGCAATAGTTGTAGTTGCTATTCGTGGTGGAGGCAATCATGGTGGAGTGATGGAGATCATGCCGGAACGCACAAGATGGAGATCATTGCGCGAGGATTGGCTATACCATGTCACATAAAGTTATATGCATGTGATGTTTATCCCTTTATGTATCTTATTATGCTTAGATCGCGACGGTAGCATTATAAGATGATTCCTCGCTTAAAGATCAAGATAAAAAACTGTGTTAACCCCAAGTATGCACCGTTGCGAAACTTCGTCGTGTCCAAGCATCACGTGATGATCGGGTGCTATAGACTCTACGCTCACATACAACGGGCGCAAGCCAGTTTTGCACACGCGGAAATACTTGGGTCTAGCTTGACGAGCCTAGCTTGTACAGACATGGCCTCGGAACACAAGAACCGAAAGGTTAAGCATGAGTCATATGAATGATATGATCGACACTTTGTTGTCCACCATTGAAACCACATCTCTTCTCGTGATGATCGGATTAGGTGTGGTGAATTTGGATCGTGTTCACTAAACAACTTGAGGGATGTTGAATTTAGTGGGAGTTCATTTAGTAATTTGATTAAATTGAACTATTTATCATGAACATAGTCTAAATTGTACTTGCAAATACTGTAGATCACATGGCCAAGTCCAACTTCAACTTCAACGCTTTTTTGAGAAGGAAAAGCTTAGAAACAATGGGTCTAACTTCACCAATTGGTTCCGCAATCTAAGAATCATTCTCTGGCGGAAAAAGGACTATGTCCTTGGGAAAGCGTTAGGTGACCCCTGCGCAACTGCGCCACTGATTAGAAAGCTCTATCGATCAAAGATGATTATGGTGTGATTAAGAGCACCATGTTGTTTGCTATGGAACCGAGCTTCAAAATCGTTTTGAAGAATATCCCGGCCCTTCAAGATTCTCGAGCTGAAAACCATGTTTCGACTCAGCCGCTCGAGAGATATGAGATCTCCGAGAAGTTCTTTAACCGCAAGATGGAGGAAGGAGTTCGTTAGTGAGCACGCCATAAAGATGTCGGGCTACACTCAACGTCTTGAGCAACTGGAATGCACGATTCTGAGGAGCTCAAGATTGACAGGTTTTGCAATCACTCCTCCCAGCTACAAAAGTTTTGTAGTGACTCATAATCAGATTGGTTCCACTGATACGATCACCGAGCTCTTCGCAAAGTCAAGGCCTGAAGTGGACATCAAGAAGGATAATCATGTGTTTATGGTCAACAAGCCCTCCTTTAAGAAAGGTAAGGAGAAAAGAAACCCTTCAAGAAGGGCGGCGCAAGCTTAATGCCCTCGCTGAGAAGAAGCTCAAGTCCGGTCCTAAGCCCGGCTAATCGAGTGCTTCTATTGCAAGGACAAGGGTCATCGAAGCGAATCGTCAAGTACTTAGCGGACAAGAAGGCTGGCACCATCAAAGGTATATTTGATATACATGTTATTGATGTTTTCCTTACTAGCCCTCGTTGTAGTGCCTGGGTATTTGATACCGGTTCAGTTGCTAATATTTATAACTCGAAACAGGAGCTACGGAATAGAGAGTGGCTTGCGAGGGATGAGGTGACGATGCGCGTTGGCAACGATCAAGAGTTGATGTGATGGCCGTCGGCACGCTCTCCTTAGTTTTACCTTCGGGATTAGTTTTAAACCTTAATAAATGTTATTATGTGCCTGCGTTGAGCATGAACATTATTTCTAGATCGTGTTTATTGCAAGACGGTTATTCATTTAAATCGCAGAATAATGGTTGTTCTATTTATATGAGTAACATCTTTTATGGTCATGCACCTCTTGTGAATGGTTTATTTCTACTAAATCTCGAAAGGGATGAAACACACATCCATAACATTGAGGCTAAGAGATGCAAAGTAGATAGTGATAATACTACTTATTTGTGGCAATTGCTGCCTAGGTCATATTGGTGTAAAGCGCATGAAGAAACTCCATTCTGATGGACTTTTGGAGTCTCTTGATTTTGAATCATTTGACACATGCGAACCATGCCTCATGGGCAAGATGATCAAAACCCCGTTCTCCCGAATGATGGAGCGAGCAACGGACTTGTTGGAAATCATACATACCGATGTATGCGGACCGATGAGTATTTCGACGCGCGGTGGATATAGCTATATCCTTACTTTTACCGATGACTTAAGTAGATATGGGTATATCTATTTAATGAAACATAAATCTGAAACATTTGAAAAGTTTAAGGAATTTCAGAATGAAGTGGAGAACCATCGTAACAGAAGGATTAAGTTTCTACGATCCGATCGTGGAGGTGAATATTTGAGTTATGATTTTCTCACGCATCTTAAAGCAAGTGGAATCGTTACACAACTCACGCCACCCGGAACACCACAGTAACAATGGTGTGTCTCGAGCCGAGTCGAACCCTATTAGATATGGTCCGATCAATGATGTCCCTTCGATTTGCCGTTATCATTTTGGGGTTATGCATTAGAAACCGCTGCATTCACTTTAAATAGGGCTCCATCTAAACTGTTGAGACGACACCGTATGAACTGTGGTTTGGTGCTAAACCTAAGTTGTCGTTTCTTAAAGTTTGGGGATGCGAAGCTTACGCCAAGAAGTTGATGCGGACAAGCTCGAACCTAAAGCTTGAGAAATGCGCCTTCATAGGATACCCTAAGGAAACTATTGGGTATACCTTCTATCACGAACCAAAGGCAAAGTGTTTATGTCGCGAAGAACGGTTCCTTTCTTGAGAAGGAGTTTCTCTCGAAAGAAGTGAGTGGGAGGAAAGTAGAGCTAGACGAGGTTATTGAACCTTCTCTTGAAATCGGAGAGTAGCGCAGCACCTGAAATTGTTCCAAAGGTCATCTGCACCAACAATAGAGGAAGCTAATGACAAGGATCATGAAGCCGGACGATCTGCCATCGAACGTCGCAGGTCGACAAGGTCGCGTGCCCTCTGAAAGTGTGCAGCAACCCTGTCTTGTTGAATTGTTGGTATAAGATGTTGAACCCACGAACTATGAGGAAGCGATGATAAGCCCAGACTCGAGAAATGGCTGGAAGCCATGAAATCCATTGGGATCCATGAGAGAAAACCAAGTATGGACTTTGGTGGACCCTCCTAGCGACCAAAGGCCGTTGAGTGCAAATGGATCTTCAAGAAGAAAACGGACGGATGGTAATGTTACCGTCTATAAAGCACGGCTTGTCGCGAAAGGTTTTCGACAAGTTCAAGGTGTTGACTACGATGAGACTTTCTCTCCCGTAGCGATGTTTAAGTCCATTCGGATTTTATTAGCAATTGCTGCGTTTCATGATTATGAAATATGGCAGATGGATGTCAAGACTGCTTTCCTCAATGGGAACATTGATGAAGAGTTGTATATGATGCAACCCGAAGGTTTTGTCGATCCTAAGGATGCTAGTAAAGTATGCAAACTTCAGCGTTCCATTTATGGACTGAAGCAAGCATCTCGGAGTTGGAACCTTCGTTTTGATCAAGTGATCAAGAGCTTTGGATTTGTTCCAAATTGCTACGAAGCTTGCATCTACAAGAAAGTGAGTGGGAGCTCGGTGACATTTATGGTACTGTATGTGGATGACATATTGATTATTGGAAATGACATCAACATGCTTAACGATGTGAAGAGTTATTTGAACAAGTGTTTTTCAATGAAAGACCTAGGTGAAGCTGCTTATATATTGGGCATCAAAATCTATAGAGATAGACAAAGACGCCTGATAGCTTTAAGCCAGAGTACATACCTAGACAAAGTTCTGAAAATGTTCAGAATGGATAAGGCAAAGAAAGGTTCAGTGCCTATGTTGTCAGGTAAGATATTGAGCAAGGCTCAGTGTCCAGCTACGGTAAATGATAGGGAAGCTATGAGCAAAGTGCCTTATGCCTCGGCCATAGGTTCCATCATGTATGCCATGTGTACTAGACCGGATGTGTCCAATGCTCTTAGTTTGACGAAAGATATCAAAGTGATCCAGAGTGGAACACTTTCGACGTGAAGAACATCCTAAAGTACCTAAATAGAACTAAAGAAATGTTCTTAGTCTATGGGGGTGATGAACAGCTTGTCGTAAAAGGTTACGTCGATGCTAGTTTCGACACCGACAAGGATGATTCCAAATCTCAGATATGATACGTTTATATTTTGAATGGAGGAGCTGTGAGCTGGAGAAGCTGCAAGCAAAGCGTGATCGCGGGATCTACAGTGGAAGCGGAATACATGGTTGCTGCAGAAGCGTCAAGTGAAGGAGTTTGGATCAGAAACTTCATCACTGAGCTTGGCGTGGTTCCAAGTGCATTGGACCCACTGGAGATATTGTGTGACAACACTGGCGCCATAGCACTCGCTAAGGAACCAAGATATCATCCAAAGACCAAGCATATCAACTGCAAGTTTCATATAATCCGAGATTATATAGCAGATGGAGATTTGAAGATTAGCAAAGTACATACGGATCTGAATGTCGAAGATCCATTGACTAAACCTCTTCCACGTGTAAAACATGATCAACACCTCAGTGCCATGGGTGTGAGATTGTTGCCAGATGTAAACTAGATTATTGAATCTAGTGCAAGTGGGAGACTGTTGGAATTATGCCCTAGAGGTAATAATAAAGATGTTATTATTATAATTCTTGTTCATGATAAAGTTTATATTCCATGCTAGAATTGTATTAAGCGGAAACATTAATACTTGTGTGGTTTGTGAACAACACCGTGTCCCGGCACGCCTCTAAGGACTAGCTCATTGATCAATGATGGTTAAGGTTTCCTAACCATAGACATGAGTTGTCAATTGATAATGAGATCATATCATTGGGAGAATGATATGATGGATGAATTCCAAACTAAGCGAAGCAATTAGATCGTATCATAGTGTTCATCTTTGCGTAGCTTTTCCTATGTCAAATATTGTATTCCTTAGACCATGAGATAATAAAACTCCCTGTTCTAAGAAGCAAGCTTTGAGGTCATCAACCGTCCTCCTAGGAGAGGGTGATCATAAAGGTGTCTCTCGTGTGATCGGAAAGTATCATTGGGTTGTATGTATCGAGATGGAATTTGTCCCTCCCAAGTCGGAGAGATATACTTGGGCCCACTCGTAATCGATATCAACACCGCTTGAAAGCATGTGGTTAAGGAGTTAATCACAAAGTGATATCGGATTACGGAACGAGTAAAGTACTTGCTGAACGAGATTGAACTAGGTATGACGCAACCGACGATCAAATCTCGCAAGTAAAATATCGCGAGACGAAGGAATATATATATGGGATTGTTTGAATCGACATCGTGGTTCATCCGATATGATCATCGATGAATGTGTGGAGTCAATATGGGTGCCTGCACCCGTTGATTATTGATAGAAGATCATGCGTGATATTCTCGAACCCGCAGGTCACACATAACGTGTCTTGACGCTAGGATAGATTGGATAATTGGTTTATGAGTTTTTGTTCAGAGTCTCGGATGGGATCCAGGACATCACGAGAGGTTCCGGAATGGTCCGGAGAATAAGATTCATATAAGGCAAAGCAGTTTTTGGAGTTCGGAATAGTTTCGGGTTAATCGGTATTGTAATCGAAGCTTTAGAACCTTCCGGAAGGGGACCAACGTGGCCCCACCTTCCGGGAGGGCATCGCCTATGAGGGAGTGTCCTGGCCGTATTGGGCCAGGGGGCACAAGGCCCCATAGGGCCCAGCCGATCCTAGAGAGTTTAAATCGTTTAAACTAGAGATAGGGTTTCTAGAAGAGGGGAAAGTCCATGCCCCCCACTCCTTATCCTTTGGGCTTGGGGGAGGGGCTAGGGCTGCGCCCCCCCTCTATATAAAGAGGGGTGGGGGCGCACCAACCCCACACACCTCTCCTCCAAACCCTAGCCGCCTTGCTAGCTTTCCTCTCTCCCTCCCGACTGTTTGTAGGCGAAGCCCTGCTGCAGAAATTCTCCACCATATACACCACGCCGTCGTGTTGTAGATCCAATCTATCTCTCCACCATACTTGCTGGTCCGAGGAAGGAGGAGACGTCGAGGTTCTGCACGTGTGCATCTCACGGAGGCACCGCCACTTGTGTTGCTAGATCGGATCGGATCGCGAGGAGGAGAAGCGAGTACGACTACATCACCCACGTTCCGACGAACGTTCCGCTGTGCGAATCTTCAAGGGTATGAAGATCTAATCCAGTCTCTCTCATTGTTTGCATCTCCTAGATTAGATCTTGGCTTTCCCTCTGTTCGCTACGTAGAAAATTTTGATTTACTATGCCGCGAAACCCTTCATATACAAGTTTCAAAACAGTGGCAGCTGCGGAGCGAAGGCAGTGCCACTGCCAGCTGAAAACAGTGTTGCGTCCAGCAGTGCTTGGAGGTCATTCGCTGCTGCTACGAACACGCTCGTCGACGCTGCTACGTACACTCGCCGGTGGTGCTTTCATGGTTCGTCGCTGCTGCTACGTACACTCATTGGCGATGCTTCCAGGGTCCTTCGCCGTTGCTACAAACACGCCTATGAGCGGTGTGGCCTTCATTCTTCCTAGCTGCTACAAACGCTCACCGGCGGTGTAGCCATGGTTCCTTGCTGCTGCTGCGTAGGCTCGCCGAAGGTGCATGCGGAGGTATTATGCGAGCCGACTTCCTATGTGATATTTTTTTTTTCAGTTTTCTCTCACATCCCAAACGTAAAAACAACACACAAATGGCGGTGGTATGCTCGCATAACTAGGCTACCTTTTTTCTTCTTTTGGCTAGTTCGGTTTGGTTGTTATTTGGAGTTGCTTATTTATAGTCAAGCCTTTAATTCATAGGAGGAGCTCATCACAACTTGGTCACTAATGTTTTGGAGCGTGATTCGAATTGTGAGTAGTGGTACATGCAACATGGGTGAAGTCATGCCATTGTTTTGATCCATACCAAATAGAGAGAAGAAAAAAAGGAAAAATACTTTGGCTCCATTCATAGCAATTGAATGACTATAAAAAGTTGGTCATGTGTATCGGCACGGGGTAGATCAAGGTGAACCAAATGGATCTAGAAAACATAAATTTGTGTGGTTATATAAATCAAAGCCGTGATCAATCCGACTCGTCGAGTAATGTAGCGTACCCACAACAAGCTAGATCGAGGAGAGCTTGTAAGGTCAAAAGTCAGCCTAATAGAAGTAGAGAAAACGCTATAGGAAGAAAAACACATTGGGATGTTGGATGAAACTGACATTTAGCCTTCTCACCGTCTAGGACGTTGCAAGAATAGCAATGGCTTGCCGATTACGGGGTGGCGAGTGAAAACCCTGCACGAAGCCCCATGACGTGGCAGTCTTCCTCATTCAGTTGTGTATCGACATAGGGAATATGTAGGTGAGCCTAATGGATCTAGAAACCATGAATATGAGTCGGAATATAAATAAGAGCCAGAGTAAGACAGACTCTTCTAATAATTTACCATATAGATCTACTCGAAGGCATGAGCGGTAGAAAGTTAGCAACCTTGCTAATATAAGAAGAGAATAAGTTAATGTGATGCAAAACTACATCATGATGTTGGAGGGAACTGCTATTTAGCCGTATCACTAGCTAGGCCGCCCTAAGAAGGATACGTGTTCACTCCAAGTGGATGTAAGCGTAGTTTTCAGATCTGTGAAGGGAGGCATTTTCATAGTAAATACACTAATGTGTAATTTTTGTTGTTTTCTTGTGGTATTTTTGTTCAGCTATGTATGTTGGGTGTACTTTTTTTTGTCTGTACCACCACTCCACGCTGGTGAGATAACCAGAAGAAGCTAATAGTGACCAACGAACAAGGAGGGATGCGTAGAGTTTTGTAGGAAAGCACTGAACCTGCGGACAAGGTACTCATCGAAATAGGGGATTACCCTGGCCTCTGCATCAATCGATGCACATAGCCCTTTTATTGCATAGTTTTGAGATCTTCGAAAGCAAAGAGTATATACAAGTTTTAAAACAGTGGCAGCTGCGGAGCGAAGGCAGTGCCACTGCCAGCTGAAAACAGTGTTGCGTCCAGCAGTGCATGGAGGTCATTCGCTGCTGCTACGAACACGCTCGTCGACGCTTCTACGTATACTCGCCGGTGGTGCTTTCATGGTTCATCGCTGCTGCTACGTACACTCGTTGGCGATGCTTCCAGGGTCCTTCGCCGTTGCTACAAATACGCCTATGAGTGGTGTGGCCTTCATTCTTCCTAGCTGCTACAAACGCTCACCGGCGGTGTAGCCATGGTTCGTTGCTGCTGCTGCGTAGGCTCGCCGAAGGTGCATGTGGAGGTATTATGCGAGCCGACTTCCTATGTGATTTGTTTTTCAGTTTTCTCTCACATCCCAAACGTAAAAACAACACACAAATGGCGGTGGTATGCTCGCATAACTAGGCTACCTTTTTTTCTTCTTTTGGCTAGTTCGGCTTGGTTGTTATTTGGAGTTGCTTATTTATAGTCAAGCCTTTAATTCATAGGAGGAGCTCATCACAACTTGGTCACTAATGTTTTGGAGCGTGATTCGAATTGTGAGTTGTGGTACATGCAACACGGGTGAAGTCATGCCATTGTTTTGATCCATACCAAATAGAGAGAAGAAAAAAGGAAAAATACTTTGGCTGCATTCATAGCAATTTAATGACTATAAAAAGTTGGTCATGTGTATCGGCACGGGGTAGATCAAGGTGAACCAAATGGATCTAGAAAACAAGAATAGCAATGGCTTGCTGATTACGGGGTGGCGAGTGAAAACCCTGCACGAAGCCCCATGACGTGGCAGTCTTCCTCGTTCAGTTGTGTATCGACATAGGGAATATGTAGGTGAGCCTAATGGATCTAGAAACCATGAATATGAGTCGGAATATAAATAAGAGCCAGAGTAAGACAGACTCTTCTAATAATTTACCATATACCCACAACAAGCTAGATCTACTTGAAGGCATGAGCGGTAGAAAGTTAGCAACCTTGCTATTATAAGAAGAGTATAAGTTAATGTGAAGCAAAACTATATCATGATGTTGGAGGGAACTGCTATTTAGCAGTATCACTAGCTAGGCCGCCCTAAGAAGGATACATGTTCACTCCAAGCGGATGGAAGCGTAGTTTTCAGATCTGTGAAAGGAGGCATTTTCATAGTAAATGCGCTACTGTGTAATTTTTGTTGTTTTCTCGTGGTATTTTTGTTCAGCTATGTATGTTGGGTGTACATTTTTTGTCTGTACCACCACTCCACCCAGAAGAAGCTAATAGTGACCAACGGACAAGGAGGGATGCGTAGAGTTTTGTAGGAAAGCACTGAACCTGCGGACAAGGTACTCATCGAAATAGCGGATTACCCTGACCTCTGCATCAATCGATGCACGTAACCCTTTTATTGCATTGTTTTGAAATCTTCGAAAGCAAAGACTATATATAAGTTTTAGAGTGATTGGCATTTTTAATAACTGTCCACCGGGCTCGATCTAACGGTGAAAAAAAGTGGCAGAACATTCTCGACGGAAAGAGACGGAAAAAATAGTGCGAGACCGGAACAAAAATAAGGTTGGCCGAAACAAATAAAAAGTTTATTTTGGTTGAATAGCCCACACAGTCTGGCGAAAAAAAAGAAAAATGCTATGTTACGTCCGGATGATTGGACGCACTTTTCCTCATGCGGTCGACCCGCGTCCTCTCTGGTGGATGAACGAAGCGTGATGAGCAGCAGGGCCCACCAGTTCTCTTCCTGAGGCTTCCTTATCCTGTCGAACTGCCTTTTTCCCCCATTGCTCGTCCACGCCAAGTTTCAGCGTCGCTGCGCAGCTGTGCTGCCGCCGTCCTAGCGCACCGCGCCCTAAATCCCCTCGCCTATTTTGATGCTTCACCGCTGGGAATCCTCACCATCTCCCCTCTTTCTCTCTTTCCCATGGCGACATGACGAGTGACGGGAAATTGAGTTCTCACCGCGGGGAGCGAAGGCAGTGCCACTGCCAGCTGAAAACAGTGTTGCGTCCAGCAGTGCACGGAGGTCATTCGCTTCTGCTACGAACACGCTCGTCAACGCTGCTACGTACACTCGTCGGCGATGTTGCCAGGCCACCAGGGTCCTTCGCCGCTGCTAAAAACATGCCTGTGAGCGGTGTGGCCTTCGTTCTTCCTAGCTGCTACAAACGCTCACCGGCGGTGTAGCCATGGTTCGTCGCTGCTGCTGCATAGGCTCGCCGAAGGTGCATGCGGAGGTGCCGCCGGCGGCAGGAGGCGTTGCTACAATCCATGGCTGACGTTTTTTTTTTTTGAACTGGGTGAGCTTTATTGGCAATAACTGTATTACAATCACGCAAAAGGGAGTCCAACGCGCAGGAAGGAACAGTCCCATGCAACACACCACACTCACGCTTGCCTAATTGCGCCAAATCATGCGCCACTTTATTACTCACCCGAGCAATCTTGCTCAACCGAAAATCCGGAAGAAGAGTTGTCATCGCCTTAGCCTCCAAGAACAGACTCCAGTGGCTTGATCTATCCCTCTCAGTAGATGAGAGCACTGAAATTACGCGTGCGCAGTCCGACTCCAGGATCCCAGGGATTTGAGGGTGTGCAGCAAGATATCGTATCCCTTCCAAACATGCAAGGGTTTCAGCTTCTTCCGCACTCGCACACGCAGAGAAAATCTTCCACTCCGAACACACGACGTTGCCATTGGAATCCCGCACCACCAATCCAGTGCCACCTGAAGTCGTGGATGCATGCCAGCCAGCATCAACATTAACCTTTATCCACCCTTCATCTGGTGCTTGCCATTTGGAGTTAGCCGCCATCATTGCTTCTGTCGTAGCAGGCTGTAGCGTCGCAATCGGACATTTTCCTTTGAGATCTTGTTCAGGCGTTTCCAGCCGAAGCGAGTTTACGTAATTCTATAGAAAAGGAACAGACGCACTGATTGAGGCCCGGCCGTCACCATGGACCACATTGTTTCGGTGATGCCAGGTACGCCATAGCAGGAACAACAGCTTAACGCGTGTGTCCTTATTAACTCTGTCCAGTAGCAAAAGGAACCAATTCTTGCCAGTGCAGCGCAAGCTGTCCTCGGTAGGCAAATCCCAAACATTCCGCATGGCATCACGTAAAGCACGGGCCAGAGTGCAACGAACCAATGCATGGTGTACATTTTCAGCTTCAGTACTGCAAACAGGGCATATCGGACTAACCTTCTGTATACGCTGGTGAAGGTTCTCAGTGACAGCTAACGAGTCAGTAGCTAGTCTCCATGCAAATACCCGTATTTTCTGAGGGACGGGCGTTTTCCAGACCAAGTTCCATAAACTTCTTTCTCCATCCGGTTCAGAGCTGCTCTGCCCAGAACTAAGTGCCTGCTGTTTAGGCTGCATGGCGAGTCTGTATGCGCTCTTGACTGAAAAAATACCCGAGCATTCAAAATGCCAGGCAACAAAATCCTCCATTTGGCGGGCTGGTAATTTGATCTGAAGTATGGCTTCTGCATCATGATGATAGCAGTATTTACGAATCGTGGCTTCATCCCAGGTGCGCGTAATTGGATCAATAAGCTGAGACACCCGTCTTAGTCTGCATGTTTCCTTCATCCCCGACAGCTTGAGATTATCCGCGCGCGGTATCCAGTTGTCGCGCCATATCTTCACCATAGAGCCTGACCCAATGCGCCAGATTGCACCTTGCTTCAGAAGATCAAGTCCATGTACAACACCCTTCCAAGAGGCCGAGATATCCTGGATGAAAGCAGTGTCAAGGAGATGCCCCGACTGATAATACTTGGCCTTCAACAAACGTGCACACAGGCTGTTCGGGAACGCCAAGCCTGCCGAGCTAGCAGTGCTTGGTTGTAGATTTTGAAGTCACGAAAGCCCATTCCTCCGCACGTCTTCGTCTGTGTCACCTTGTCCCATGAGAGCCAGTGCATCCGACGGCGGTTGTGCTCATCGCCCCAATGGAAGTCACGGATCAATTTATTCAGCTCCTCAATCAGACCGGCAGGGAATTGGAACACGCTCATAGCATAGAGTGGTAAGGCTTGTAGGACAGCCTTAATCAAGATTTCCTTACCCCCACTTGATAGATACTTTTCTGTCCAATCACTTAGTCGTTTCAAAAAACGTTCCTTGAGAGTCTTGAATTTGCCCTTTCGCATTTGACCTTCTGGGACAGGGAGCCCGAGATACTTCTCCTCAAAACTTTCAGTGTCATACCATGATTGAGCATTTCCCAAGACTCACTAGCTGTCATGTACCATGTTCATATTTATCAAGCACATTCTTCACCACCATGGCCTACTGCACCGAGCCCTGGAAAAAAAGAAGGCTATCATCGGCAAACAACAGGTGTGACATACCAGGCGCACGTCGACATATCTTCAGCTCATTCAAGCTGCCATCCTCGACTTCCTTCTGGATCAACCGAGAGAGACCATCAGCCACCATCAAGAATAAATACGGGGAGAGAGGATCGCCTTGGCGGAGCCCCCGTGTAGGCGTGAAGGTGTCCAACACATGTCCATTGAGACGAACTGTATATCGTACGGTGGTTACACACTGCATTATCCACCGTATCCATTTGTTATGAAAGCCAAACTTCGTCATTACACCTTCTAAAAAACGCTAGTCCACGCGGTCATAGGCCTTGGCCATATCCAACTTGTAAGCACAAAACTTCGAACGGTCTGCAGAGTTACTTTGTATAGCATGAATACACTCAAAGGCCATGAGGGTATTGTCCGTGATCACCCTTCCCGGAATGAATGCGCTCTGCATTGGGGATATAATGTCATCTAGCAAGGGTCGTAGCCGATTCACCAAGCACTTTGAAATTATTTTGAACACGACGTTGCACAAACTAATCGGCCGAAAATCTTTGAGCTCCTCAGGGTTGTTCTTTTTTGGAATAAGAACAATCGCCGTGTCATTGACTTCTTCTGGTAAAACTCCAGTGCTAAAGAAAATCTGCACTGCCCGGATGATATCCTCCTGTAGCAGATCCCAATTGCGTTGCAAAAACCGGGTCGGGAAGCCGTCAGGCCCAGGGGCCTTAAGCGGGCCTATTTGGAACAGAGCGTCACTGATCTCTTTGTCAGTAAATGGAGCACACAGCTGCGAATTCATGTCATCGTCAACACGCTGAGAGAAAAGATCCAGCAACTCAGTAGGATCAACACCATCATCCCTAGTATACAAATTCTGGAAAAAGTCTGTTGCCATGTTTCCAATCTCACGAGCGTCATCAGTCTATGACCCATCTTCTTTGCGCAACTTTGATATTTTGTTTTTCTTCTGACGCCAAGTGGCCTTGCGGTGAAAATACCGGGTGTTACGATCCCCTTCACGTAGCCATGCAATGCGTGAGCGCTGCATCCACATGAGCTCCTCCCGATAGAGTAATTCGTCCATCTCACCTAGCAGCTGTTTCTTTTCAGCCTCACTTGCGTCGTCTGATGAGTGCATGAGCTCCTCTAGCCTCTTCCTTCTTTTATCCAGCTCCTTTGAAACATGCTTGAAATGCTGCCTCTTCCAGTCATACAAGGATCCCATAACAGAGCGCAGAGAGGAGAAAATGTCGCCAAGGTCTTGGACACCCACCCGTCGTGACCATGCCTCTTCAACAGTCGCGGCAAGAGAGGGTTCACGTTCCCACATCACCTCATAGCATCGGATCGACGGCCTACGGTGTTCCTCCCGGACCTGAAATAGAGATAGTAAAAGCGGACAGTGGTCAGAGCGAGATGACACTAGGTGTTGCACTCTTGCCTCAGGGAAGCGTTGCGACCACGCCGGAGAGGCCACAACTCGGTCTAGACGAACTTTGACGTTGCGTTGCCCCCTTTGTTTATTATTAAAAGTCCACGGCATCCCACTGAAGCCGAGATCGTGGACATCGCAGTACGACAACACCTCCCGGAAATCCATCATATGACGTTCAGAGCGTCGTGTGCGTGAGAAGTGCTCTGCCTGCCACATGGCCTCGTTAAAGTCACCTAACAACATCCAAGGCTCCGATGAGTCGTTCCTGATACGACGGAGGAGAGTCCACATGTGATGGCGCTCAGCCGGTTTTGGTTCTCCATAAACAAAGGTGCCCCGCCATCGCACACCAAACAGTCCTCCCTGGATATAGACATCAATGTGACGTTTGCTGAAAGAGAGCAGATCAACTTGAACATCTTCGCTATGGAACAAGGCGAGGCCTCCTCCTGATCCTTCTCCTTTCACCGCAAAGCATCCTTTCCTACCAAGCCGAAATCTGAGGTTACGTACACGCTCAGAATGTTGTCGAGTTTCACAAAGAAACACTAAACTGAGGTGATGAGTCTGCACCAGGCAGATAAGCTCTTGAACTGTCGGGGATTGCCCCGCCCCCCGACAGTTCCAGCAGGCTGACGTTGTTACCGGCTGCAGGGGATATTGCTACAGCCGGCAGGAGGTGTTGCTACCATCCGTGACCGGCGTTGCTACCGTCGGCAGAAGGTGTTGCTACCATCTATGGTCCGTGTTGAAGGAGGCGTTGCTACCTGCGGCAAGAGGTGGTCGAGCAGTTTATAATGACTCGTTTTTTAGAATAGCCTCTTGTATCTTAACTATAGGCCAATTGATCCTATATCAAAGCTTGATAGAATGTAATCAATAGTTAATCAACGGTTATAAAAAATCGGAGGCAACGGAACCTAACGGAAACTCGTGGAACGAAAAGTTCCGCCCAAATCACCGTAAAACAGCTCAAGAGTATAATGTTAATGATTACAAAACTTATGAATCACTCAAATTGTGGAACAAAAATGAGCCACCTAAACCAGAAAACCATAGCTTGCTTAAGCAACATCTATCCTATTAGAATGTCGTCACCCAGCTTGATTGTAAAAAACATGTGACAGCTGTTTCTAAATGGCCACACTCAATATGCATAGGCTCTTGCTGGCCTTCTAGGAGAAGATAAGACTACATATAAATCCGGTGCGTAGCCCTCCAAATATCCAAGGAGAAATGATGAGTCTAAAATACCATGCTACTCTAGGAACAGTTGGTATAATCTAATAGGGTCTATTATTACTCCCTTATGGCAATCATAAGCTAGATTCCTTTTAAAAATTTAAAAAATCAAATTATCTTCTAACGTGGGCTTGTTGGAAAGTCTAGATACCTATCCTCTAATCATTAGCTTTCGAGCAATTAATGGTAATATGTACTCGCGTGAGAAAAGTGAGGTGCTCAATGCCAAAATCTGGATATGCATGATACCTTTCACTTACTCGGAAGCTACACCCAAACCTCTGCGGCTTCGGCATGGCTCCTTCTGCGAACTTCGGCCCCATCAGGCTACCTTGGATATTGAGGGAGAACACCTAGAGACAAGGAAACATACCCTCCGTGATGATGAACCCTACTTATTTGGAACACCCAAATGTGGTCAGGTTGAGAAGGACTAGATTGGTGAAACCCCCTAGAGCATGCAAACCTTGGTCTTCCACTTTAGCAGATGTCACATGCAAGTGGTTGAGGGTCACAATTGAGGCAATATTAGGTGGAACTCGTCAAATGTAACTTATACGGAGCTCATATCTTTGGGGCTAATTTTTTTCCCTAGCAAACTTGTGACCTTCTCATAGGGGAATCGCTTATTCATGACCTTATCGATAATTAATAGAGAGGGATTGAAGCTTGCACTTCACAACCTCGTTGAAAATGACACGAGAATGGTTTCGGTTGGAATTGAGCTCTCCAAAGATACGCCCAGCATCCTTAGCTTGCCAAACTTCCTCAGCAGCTCTACGAATTTAACGAGTGAGCTACTACTACCAACACAAATGTCGGTTGCTCCTAATGCCGACATCTCTCAAAGTTTCATGGCATTTACTAAAAGTAGCAGATGCCTGAACTTTTGCGACCTAACTACACATGCTGAAGTCATATTGGCCACACGATCTTACAATTTTGTTTCTCTGCATGAGATTAATAAAATGCATAATCCTCTACACTTCTCAATTATGTATTTAGGTACACAGTCACACCGGCATTATTATTACATTTTGTGTCATATAGGAGAATTATTATTTTTTAAATAAAGCAAAAGACTTAGTACTCATTCTGGTACAAATTAATGAACTTAGATTAATCTAGATTCAGATGTATCTAGTCATGTTTTACTGCTAGATACATCTGAATATAGAGAAATCCAAGTCTATTAACTGCTCTCTCTTTGTATTACATTATCCCAAATTCGTGCCACGGCCAACCCCAAATTCTTGCCTCCTTTGAGATTGTGGCACACAGGTTATTTAGGGGGTGCCTCTGTTTAAATCTAAATCCCGGCTCGTTCCCTGTCCTCAAATCGACTAGGTACATTAAATAAAAGAGAATGACAACCATTTCTGAAAAAAAGAACATATCATGGGGCAGGGGTAAAAGTTTCTTCAGTCTCCTTGCTGCAGCGAAACCCGGGCCAAGCAATGATTCTTTCCAACTTGGGTTCTGCAACAGAAGTTGCATGTTACAACTGATATATCAACACAACTCATAACTCCATGAAATGCTGAAAAGGTTCCACGTGCACATTGTAAAGCCAAGGATAGAGATGTCACCGGGCACTTATGAACGTCGTCGCGGTCGCATACCAGCATCCCGTTGAGCATGTCAGTAGCTTGAAACACTCCCCCACCGTCACTTCTCTGAAACCGCGGAGATAACTAAGATTCTAGTGCGAATGAATTGCCCATTTCCAGGAGAAGTTACGGCTAAGTACATATATTTATTAATTACCTTGTAGTAATCGACAGCCAAGAAGTTAGCCCAACGGTGGCCGGCAGCAGCATAGCATATGTGGAGGACGTCCATCAGCCCTCGCGAGTGTTCCTTGCAGGCCGACCGTTTATCCGGGTACGTGCGGAAATAGTTCACAAGAACCAATGATTTGGTTCTATCACTGAGGATCGGCGACTCCGAGCGGTTGACGCACCAACGAGAGTCCATGCCGGCATCACCATCTATACATTAATTATTATTACCGAGTATAACATGTTAATTAAGTAGTATAGTAGCAGAAATAATCTTATGGAATAACTAAGTATAACCTAAGCTTACATTGGTTTTCGACCATGTAGTTCCACTGGTAAGCTATTTCTTCGCTCGACTCTTTGGAACGATTAGAGGTGAACACGAGGAGGCGGTGGTTGAGATTAATCATGTCGCGGACGCGAGGCCAGTCCTCTCCGTTCCGCGGCATCGATGATACAGGGAACCAGTATCTCATTAGTCCGGTCTTGTTGAACAACATGGACAGGCCATGATGAGATTTAACATGATCCTCGAGAATGAGAGTGACGATCTCCAATGGATGTGTTACCAGAAAGGCCTCTATCACTCTCATGGTATTTATGGCGGGTTCCTGTGGAAATTACAAGACGGATAATCAATGTGCAGACCGAAGAATAGAGAGCATGTATGTCAATAGCTCTGAGATCACTCACGAATGCCGTGGGCTCAAAGCACGTCCCTAAAAACGAATGACACAACCATATATCGTCTTGGTAGTCGTACACATCCAGCATCAGAGCTCGGACGCCGTTCTGCCAGCCAAGATTCAGATACAGATTAAAAGTGCAAAGTTTATGAGAAGGTATGTACAAACATACTGACAAAAAAGCAATAGTTCGTACTAATAACTGGTCATTGACTAAATCTTCTTGGTTGTGCAATGTGTAGCGTGGGTTCTCGGTTGTTGAGAATGAGTTGTGCGTCGTCAGGAACGCGTACTTGTTGAATGGCAATGAGTTGTCCTGGAGATCAAGAGAACACTAATCCCTTTAATTCGCACGTGAAGATGAACACTGGGTTTATACCATGCTTTTCTTTCAATATTGTCGGCATGAAAATATTTTCTGGACAGGCCATTCCGTGTATAACTGATAAAAAACCAAGTGCGCAACACCACTTACAACTATGTTGAACGCGTTGGTAGCTGTTGCCCGGACACAAGTTTTAACACCGGCACAGTCTTGGCAAATTAGTCCGTTCCTGCACATTTTATCTGACCAACAATTATCCCCAACCTGCAAACGTCCGATTGAGGTCCATCAATAAGGTCAAGCAGATGCAGTCTTTAAAATACTATATTTTTTGACATGTTTAAAAAGAAATGGCTGAAAACACAAACCTCTTGTCCACGGTTCATCCAACGGTACATAAGATAAAATGCGAGGAACCATAATAAGAAATATGAAGTTCTCACTCTCAAATGCACCAAATAGTTTCTCCGATCTTCTGAATTTAACAACACAAACAAAATTAGGGATTGGTTTGAATTGCACGTATTCAAAAGATGATGCAGTAATAATAGGGAATTTTGGTCCCACACAAAGTCAACGCCAATTAAATGTATCACAATTCAAGCCATGTACTGAGACTAACCATTGGCTCCTCTCATGGAGCTACGGATCCAGAAACCTACAAGAACCCATCGCATAATTACAGGCGCTCAAGGTACCCAACATGCCAATGCTAGTATCATACCCAATGCAAGCCCAAGATATATAGTGTTCAATGACCCCCTACTATATGCTTGGGTCTATCATGTGGACCGCGGTCCGAAAGTCAATATCGAGCCATCGCAAGACTCGTGAGGTACACGATGCCTTTAACCCAAAGGAGGAAACGAAATCATCAGAGGGCAACAGTACAGGAGATAGAAGCCTAGCAAGAAGGATCATGAGGAAAATCCGTATAGGAACCTTTGCAACCAGACACCAACTGTTCTACCAACATTGTGAGACCTGTATAGTGTAAAACGTTCTCTATGATTGGGGCCATAAAGACTGATATGAGAGGGGCTAAGTAGAATGATATCTAGATATTTTCCCTCTACCTCCACTACGGAGAATATCCCAATGTATATATAAAGAGCACCACCCACCTCATGAGTTGTGAGAGGATATGTGAAGAAAGAGGGAGAGATGATAGGAGATCCTCCTTACCTCTCGCCGGTTGACCCACCGTCCATCTGTGGCCACTCTCTTCCCTTCTTTCTATCCTGCCTAACCCATGCCACCCCCACCCGACCGCATTCCTCACCATGGATGGGAAACCTCATCACAGGCAAGACCCAACACGATCTACCTTGCGCATGTCATGGATCCCACAACTTACATTGAGGACGACTTCCCTATGTCACGGGGCTCTTAGGCCCCTGCTAGTTCTACCTCCCATGGAACGTTGATCCTTCCAGCACCCACAAGATCTTCTTCCCTCACATCTCGGCATTCCGGACCTACTTATCTGGCCACCATCCTCACATTGCCACTCCCTTGGGCCCCTTCCAGGGCAACTGAACTCGTAGTGCGACACCCTTTGGCCTCCGTGGGAGCTGCCATGCATACGCCAAGTTACACACACACTATGTCGTGACATGTTCCTGCTGATCCAAAGCCACCAAGTTGTTATACCTTCACCATATCGGCTCACATTACCGTCAATAAAAATTCTTTAGGTTAGTCTAATACCCGCACTACGGCAAACAACATTACCACCAGTCAAAAAGTCAAGTCGACAGTGCCCCTCGTGTAGAGGCCCAGCTAGACTGCTCTCCTCATTCCCGATACTTCTCAATATCCACACCCCTCATCTTAGTCGAGCCATTCTAGTTGACACTAAGCCTCATGGGATCGGGAAAGAGTTAAACTAGGTGACTAGGTCAGGATGGAGTGTCCTGACCTCCTCTGTTATCACCTAGATGAATCCACCTTCCAAACCGCTATAACTTGTTACCATCTGGGGACTCATGTCGCCTCCAGTTGGCCCCAATCGGGGGGGGGGGGAGTCAAGCAATTAGCCTTGTCTAGAAGGTTTTCTTTGGAACATCCTTCTATCTCGGCACCCGGCAGGACCAAATCCTGTCTCACCATGGAAGACTCAAGATGGTCAAGACCTAGTGCATCAACCTTGCTCAAGGGCCAGGGTCTGTCGGGTCGCAATGATGTGACAGAAGTTGAGTTTCACTACAAGAAATGTGTCAAACTATGACGTTTTGGTAGTGACCCTGAATAAAATCGTCATAAATTTATGACGATTCTACACTAGATGGTCGTAAGCTATTTGGGAGGGCCAAATCCTTATTAAACTATGACGATTTCGTGAAAAACGTCGTAATTTCTATGGACAAAATCGTCATAATTTCTAGACAGGTTGAGATATTAGAGAAGGTCAATATCAGCCGTAGGATGTAAACATAATGAACGGATGGATGGTGAAGTATGGAAACTTGTTGTGTGGATCGATGACCTGGCATCCAGCGCACGCATAATCATCTAGGTCAGGCCGCATCCAACCCCACCTACCCCCCATCGCGCAGAACCCTTCCTCAGTTCCTCCTCTCCTCAGATCCACCCGCGGGCGCCGCCTCCATCCTGATACCATCTCCTCCTTCCTGGCACCACGTCGCCGGCCACCCCAAACCACCGGCACCCCTCCGCACCACCACTGCCCCCTCACCCTCGACCCCCATATCTGCTCACGGGATTTCTCCTATACGCCTAACCTGATCCAGATCGAGGGAGCACCTGCGCTGTCCTGCCTCTCCTCGCTGGTGGCCAGACATCGACATGGAAAGTGTAGGGAAGGGCGCCGACTGGGGAAGTCTTCAGCGGCGACGAGACCGCCCCCTTCTTCGGCTTCCTCGGCGCCGCCGCCGCCCTCGTCTTCTCATGTAAGCACCCCCCAGAGCCCAGATCTCCCTCCCCACCCCCACCCCCCAGATCCCTCCATCGATCCTCTCGCTGACCGTGACCCTCGTGTGCGTGCGTGCAGGCATGGGCGCGGCGTGCACGCCAAGAGCGTGGGCGTGGCGTCGATGGGGTCATGCGCCCGCTGGTCATGAAGTCCATTGTGCCCGTCGTCATGGCGGGAGTGCTCGGATCTCTGGCCTCATCATCGCCGTCATCATCTCCACCGGATCAACCCCAAGGCCAAGCCCTACTTCCTCTTGACGGATACGCGCACCTCTCCTCCGGGCTCGCATGCGGCCTCGCGGGACTCGCACGGCATAGATCGGCATCGTCGGACGCGGGGTCATAACGACATCCCCCTTCCGCTGCCGACTTTACTTTTTTTGTACTGAGTGCTATTTGTAGATGGTGGTCACTGCGAATGCAGAACTGAATGGTAGTTGGTGGACTATAGTATAGATCCTAATGAGGGTGAGTTACAGCAAGGGTTGAAGCTTCTTGGCATGCTTGATGAGTGTTTACAGAATAAATCATTACATCTCACATGTTAAACCACACTTATTAACTTAAGGCATCATGCTACTTGGGGCATGATGATTCTGAATTTTGAATAAAAATACACCCTGAAGCCACTGTATCTGAATTTAGCCTACACTACGAGTTGCAGATAGTAGGTACTCTGTTTATGGTTTGTGCGAGTGAACTACACTCATCACTGGCATTACCATTGCTCGGACTTATTAACTTAAGAAACTTTAACGACACTAAGGCGAAGAGCAGGTGGCCAGGGCATAGCAATTTTCTAGTTCTAGGTCATTGTTTCATACAGTGGGGAATTGCCGTCTTGTGGCATCCATCAAACTGGATTCGATTAGCTGGTGCTTTTGGAATATCTCTTAAGACAGGTGACCCGAGATTTCATAACCCTAGTCCTTTAGGGGTCCTTACGAGATATGCCCCTTTACACGCCTAAAATGATTTTTTACTACTAGTTTCTTATCAAATACTCGTGGCTTCTTCTATTTGTACACAATGGCCATTTAGAAGGGATTATTAAGTCATTTCTCTGTCAATGTTCATTTGTTTCATATTTGGGAAACTTGGAAACTTGAAGATGTGATGACATAGATGCTTACCACCACTAGATGTTCGATTCTGTCATTACTTAGATGCTTATGAGAAGCATGTGTTCGAATTTTATTTATGTACCCTAAAACTCATTATATGCTAGACCTACCACGAAAATCATTGCATTGCATGTACTTGTGTTTAGCATCCTTACACTAACCATATTTATGCTAGATGTACGTACTATGATCTCGTGTTCATGTGTGATAAATGAGATCTTGGAGCACTCATGTGTTGCCTTGGTAGCATCCTTTGTCTTGCCAAGAATTTTGATAATCTCTAAAATGTTCTTGTATATCTAGTTTAGCTAAGACTAACTTGATTTTCTGTATTCTTGATGCATGTACACACGAGGACGTTTGGCTGTATCATCTACACTTGCTAGTGATTACTGAATTGAGGCATTTGGGGATCAGAATTATTATACAAAAGCTTGGTGAGTACTGCTTCTTTGCCAGGAGGCTAGTGATTCTTGACGAGGCTAGTGATTACTGAACTGAGGCATTTGCCTTATTTCTTATTGCCAGGAGGGATGCACTTGGTACTTGCTTCACCTATCTTGCCACCAACAATCACTATCTAGGATAGCGATGACACCTAGCGACCTTGGTGATCTTGCTTCTTTGCATGGTGTTTTCTTCCTGCGTCTAGCTATTGTGTTAGTGTAGTAGGTATAAGTTTTGTCTGATATTCATTAAGTCTGATGAGTACTAGGCATTCTAAGAAGTGCTACTAGTATTAGTTGTGTCTAATGTTCATTATGTTTATACAGTACATAGCAGTAGGTGGGCTTGTTCTTTTGTAAATTCTTATGAGTTGTGAACCAAGGCATTTGTTGCTACTAATGAAATTACCACTGAGTACTTGACTTATTGTTATGTGTCCTGTTCATGATTTCTTGATTTAGTGCTTTGTACTCCACTGAGTAATTGACTTGTATGTGTCCTATCATCTGTTGTGTCTTGGGGACAAGTAGAAACAAATGATAGTAGTATCTTGGGGACAAGTAATTGTCTTGTTCAGATTACAATTGGCTTACTGAGTAAATTTTCCAGTACGTCTTGGTGGGTGACATGGCTACTGATGGCGCCATCGACGACATCCTACACTTCGGCCCGACGGCATCCTGCGCACCTTCATCACCCTCAACTGCTACAGGTGAGACCCAATCTAGCTTATATAGATCATCATATTTCTGTCTTGCTGATAGCATTACTAGTTGATCTTGACTTTTAAAGTACAACTGAACCTAGTTGTTCCTACTCCTAAAATTTTCTTCTGAAATCTTCAATGTAGCAATGCTCAGTAATAAATACAACCGAGCCTTGTAAAACATTGCTAGCTATTCTGAATTCGATCATATTGTGCTGCTATGTAATCTGCCAACTTCCTTGTAAAACTATGGACAAACCTGAGATTTCTGTTCTTAGAAATGGCTTCTGGGATGTCACTAAAGTCCCAGGTTTCATTAGAAAAATCTGTAGACTTGTAGTTTAAGTAATAGAATTTTCGAGCTGCAGTAGCTTTTGTTGTATTTATCTGATTGTTCTTACTGTCCCTGAGTTCTATCATGTTTATATCTGATTGTTCTTGATTAGAACACTTTGTTCAGCCATGACTCATAGCTTCAAACATTCTAGACTTCCTTACAAGTGTATTACTATGTTATGCAAATGTACTTACCATGAGCAAATGGTGTAATAGTATAACAAAAATTGTCTAGTAATTATTATATCGCATTATTTTACTACTTAATGTTGTATTTGCATGCAATGGCTGTTTCTTTGCACCTTATTTTCTCGTTGGTGAACTCATAATATTGACCTAGAATAGTTTGTGTTTTTCCAGTTTGATCATGCTTCTCTTTTATTGAAACTAAATGGATGTTGGATGATCTATGCTTGCTTTTTTGACATGGATCTATGCTTGTTGTTGGTCGGTGATCTGGGTTGTTTGTGGTTGTAGGCGAGCTGCTGGAACACCCTTAAGCAAGATTGGCACTCCACTTTGCTCCTTCCATGTGTTTGTACAATGTTCGTACATAGTATTTCCCAACCTCGGTATAACTCCATACAATGTATTGCCAATCTCCCAAAGCTTCTTCCTCACCAAGGATCCGTCACATACCCGAGTTGCAAGCGTGAGTAGCCAGTCATAGTCAACACCAATAGAGTTTTTATGTAGTTGTATTGTCGTACACATAGTACAAGAAGCAATCAGAAACTATTTCTGGGTTGATGCCGTACATACCGGTTTCACCAATCACTACAATAGCATCTTCGTGCAATATACGATCTATCATTTCTGAACTTGGTGGACTTTCTACCATATAAATAGAAATATCGGCAACAGTCTGCATCAACCTGACTTATAGGCTATACAGGTGCTCATAGGCTCATGAGGCATTGTCTGATATGATACCTAAATTAGGACTATTAGCTGTTAGCTGCTCATAGGCTATACAGGTGCATTTATGTTTTGAATGTTGTTCTTGCAGGATAGATACATATTGTTTCATAGCATGGTAAAGTTCTATTTTATAGTTATGGTCTGATTATAATTTTTTTTGGAAGCATGCATGCTGTGTTATTTGATATACCATAAGCAGTTAGCAACTTGATGTGTTGTTTGTGTAGGGGAGAGGTCCTGATAATGCAATAGCAAGGGGCATCTAGCTTTGGAGTCGAGTTTGGTTGGCTGAAAGGATATGCTTTGTTTCCTCGTGCTCTGACCGTCGATGGATGTTACCTGTTCAAGGGATATGGTCCTGTAGTAGTTTTACATTCTGTTGCAGCCTTGTATTATGATGGAAGGTTCAATTTGTGTTGTATTTTTATACCTGGATTATTATTTTGCATATCAGTATCTGCCAGAACATCGGAAATATTGTAATAGAGTTATGCATATTCATTTTTTGTTGTATTTTCAAACCTGGATTATTATTTTGTATATCAGTATCCGTGATTTAAACAATGAAAATATCGTTATATTCTTGATTATCAAAAATAATTGATGTACTCAGTTCTGATTATGTATGAAAATTGAAACTGAAAAGCGGGCCTATCCCAAACAGAAATGTATCGTAAAAAGGCCGAGGTCCAAAATAGAAAAGAGGCCATAAAAAGGCTAAGGCCTGAGAGAGACACACCATAAAAGGCCGACGACTAGAAAAAGAAAAGCCAGAATTATTGGGCTTAGCCCAAGTAAGCAACTAAAATGGACTGGGCTGATTTTGATTTAAGACGATTTCATTTCGTCACAATTTTGCCACGTAGGATCAGCCACGTAGGATCTGAGCTGGCCTGGCTAGAAGGTCCATGACGATATTAGATTGTCATAGACGTTATGACGATTCAATATCGTCATAGACGTTTATGACGATTTTATCAAAAACGTCGTTATAGTTCATTTGCGACGCCCAGCTTTTGACGATCTCAAAATCGTCATAGAATCGTCATAAACGGACTACTATGACGATTCTGTGACGAAAATTGAGGGTCATATATTGCCAAATTCCTTGTAGTGTTTATTCACATTAAGGTGGTCAAATTCAATAGGAAACAAATGAGGATCTCCGTCGAGCGGAGCATCATGTCAAGATACTAAGAGATATTTTGAAGAATACGTGAAGTACACCGCCGGGACTACCAGTCGCACCCCACAAGATAAAACATATCCAAGATATATTCCTAGCAATAACAAGCTAGGAAGTTGCCGAGCGCCAAAAACCCGTCACACCAAGAGAAACTCGCCCGAGGATCCCGAGGTGGAAAGCCACACCGTATGATCCATTTGGCGGGGGTAGAAACCATCTTGAAGACCAACGCCTTCCACGAAGGCAAGGAAACAACCAAAAACAAGCCGGAAGAGCATCACCTAGAAACCTCTGAGTGCGAACACCAGCATATGAGGATCCAACGTTGAACATCAAAATGACCAAGAGTAGGCCCCGTAGTGTAGAGCACGAGATGATCTAGTTATAAACTAGGCCACGTAAGGAAAACACGAAAGAAAAAAGGAAAAGGGGGAAATAATTAAAAACAAAAATTTCCTAGGTAAAAATATTCTTGGATTGACGGAAACGGGTTCAGGGTATAAATAAGAAAAGTGAACAACACGGAGAGACTGACCACTAGAGCCCGAATCCAAAGGTGTAATGTTTGTCATAGAAGATAGTTCGGCGTTGACGTCTTCTTGTTTAGATGCGTCTATGGTGTTTTCATCTTCGGCTGAAAGAACACAAGGCAATATGTTTCAACAAGATGCGAACTCGATTCCTCTAACAACAAGCACACAAAGAAGTGAACAGCAAGGAGAGACTGCTCACTATAGCCAAGATCCAAAGGTGTAAGGGCCTCCGTAGATGATGTATGGTCGATGGCAACGTCTTCTTGTGAAGATATTTCTACGGCGATCCCATCACCGGGTGGAAAAACAAAGGGATTTTTTTTTCAATGATAGGTGACTTCGATTCCTGCACGAAAAAGCATACTACATAACAAACATGAACAACAAGCAGGGACTTACCACTGTGGCCAAGATCCAAAGGTTTAATCGTTGCTGCAGAAGATGGTTTCTCGATGGCAGCGTTTTCATGTGAAGGTGGTTCTATGGTGATTGCATCGCCAGCTGAAAAAAGCTCATTGCAATATGTATTCTTCAATGAGAGGTGAAGTCGATTCCTCTAAGAAGGAACATAACAAAAGTGAACTGGAAGGAAAGACTAACCACTAGATCCCTGGTGGAAAATTGTAAAAGAGGAATACGAAAAGACACGGCCAACCACGTCGACAATGAGGCACAAGGCAGCAAGGTAGGAAACGATGAAGGCTGCTGACAAGGTGACATACACGTATGCGATCGTGCAGTAGATGGAGTAGATGGTTTGGGCAGTGCGCCACACCGACAAGGCAAAGCTCGGGCTGTCGTCGAGACGCAGAAGAAGCAAAGACGTGCCGCGGTGCAATTTGCAGATGCCGGTGCTCAGGAAGAGGGCTGATCTAGTGACTAAGATGTAGAACTGGCTACTTGCCTGATGAACTATGATGGCATACGTGTTATCGCGGAGGGGATGTCTAATTAATACTACGAACAGAACGGCGAGTTCTTGTGCACATCTTACAAGGAAAATTGAGAAGGCTTCCAGGGAGGTGGCCATGGGCAAACCGAGAGGCTGTGTGCTGGTTAACAATGCTTTTGCTGTTTTATATCTTTCGGAAGAAGGAGGTCTTATTTCTTCTAGAGTACGATTTTGAAACTTTGTGCCAACTCAACCTTTTAGGAATTATTATTTGATGTACATATATTAATATAGGAACTAGCAAATGAGCGATGAAGTCAACTGTTTGAGAATTATTGTATGTACACGATAAGATAGTTAATTTGTGAGAGTAGGTGGACTTATGATGACCGGTTAGACAAGTCATATATTGTGGGGATCGGATTAATATAGAGTGTTGTCATACATATCTTACTTGTATATGTTACCGACTTCATAATGGGTAGTAACTTAGGCTTTTTACAATAGGAGTCCCTTATCGTGGTATCATAGGCAAAATACTATAGTTAATCGGGAGAGAATGGTGGTGTATCTTAGGTAAGATACAACCAATTGCACGGATCCATAGAAAAAAAATCGATGATTAGCCCAATCACATGCCTACATGTCACCAAAATCATTAAGTATAGAGAAGACATTTAAGAGAAAATCTCTCTTAAGAATTTATTTTTCATATAATAATATGGTAAGAGACACTCCACTATGAAAGGTCTTATGTATTGTATCATACAAGGTCTTATTTATTAGATGGTAGACTCATATTGTCTTAGGGTATGATGTTATGATAACATATAAAGTAAGATATAAATTTTGTACATAACCATTGGCAAAAAGAATGGCTAGCCCAGTCCATCCATCCATGTCATATAAATCATTAAATGTAGATACGACTTTAAAGACATAGTTGAAAAGAGGTTATCTCTCAAGTATTTAATTTCATCAAGATTGGTCGATACCCATTCCTTCCTCCAAACCAAAGGGTATCAACTAATCATGGCCATCCATATATTTTCAGTTTCATAAGTTTAGAGAAGAGAGAGGGGGGAGGGAGGGGACACCAAAGCAAAAGTCATGAACCAGCCTCTATCATGTTTCTGCCCAAGCGAGCTCCTCACATATGCTGAATAGGTTAATTACTTCAACCAACATAGCATTGCCCTGACTTTTTCTCCTAACAACTAATCCAACAACTAAGTTTAATTTTTTATTCTCAAGGACAATGGAGTACCTTCCGGAAATTAGGTGTTAAAAAGAAAGACTTGAATGTACTTTGAGTCAGTCAAGCACAGCAACAAGAAGCAAATTCAATGCAAACAATCGGAGTCATGTTTAGGTAGCATGTCAGTGTATGTCTGAAATTTCTGCCAAGACATCGGCTTTTCACATTGAATTTGATCGAGTAAACAATTGGTAAATACTAGGTATCACAGTCCGATGGGAAGAAACACATCGGACCGATCCGTCATCGCCCATTGCCTTCCCATCACACAGCTCGCATGCTTGGAGACTTTCCAAGAAAAAAATCTGGCCAGTTAAATGTCTTACGTTGCCCATCTTCTCCCCGAAATAACGACACGTTTGCTCATCCCCGGATCGCTCTCTCCCCGCATCTGCTCTGTCCACCGCACTGCACCACCATGTGCCTCCCTGCCACACCGCCATTGCCCCTCCCGCCACACCGCCACCTGCACTACGAACGATACCTGCACCACGAACGATACCTGCACCGATCCATCGTCGCCCATTGCCTTCCCTTTGTACAGCTCGCATGCTTGGAGACTTTTCAAGAAAAAAATCTGGCCAATTAAATGTCTTACGTTGCCCATCCTCTCCCCGAAATAACGGCATGATTGCTCATCCCCAGATTGCTCTCTCCCCGCATTTGCTCTGTCCACCGCCGCCGGCCAACGGTCTAGAGTTGGATGCGGCATAGTCGAGCCGATCAGGCTATAATCAAGAAAAGTAGGGGATCAAATACTGCTTCCTTGAACTACTACATGAGCAGGAAATAGGTACCTACTACTGACCTAGATCCCGGTCTAGACTTTAGATCTTTGTAAAGTAACATAGGTATTGATCAATCTGGTTAACTTTCATCACATAATTGTGGAAGCACATATCGATCTGTTCAGATAGGACCAATCTAAAATTTCAAATATTAGGATAATTTATATGAAATTTCTATGCTTCCATGTTGATGCAGCACTAATATCTTGCTATGTACTAAAAGTGAAAAGAGTATATGAAATTTCTATGCTTCTAATGCATATGATAAGATATAACTAATCTCTTCCTTGGAAATATCCATGCTTCATATGTACATTATATGTTTTCTCATGTCTAGATAGTTTGCTACATACAACCATGCCATGTTCAGTACCATTGTGATTTAAAAGTTGACCTCATACTACTAGTTATGTTGCAGGTTTCAAAGCTTCTAAGTGCTACTAGTTATGTTGAGGCATCTTAATTTGATGCTTCCAAAGCATGTATGTTTCTTCCTATAAGTTTGCATAAACAGAACCATGCTTCTACCATTTTGCATTTGTTGTTCAAATTGCTAATAGCATGATATTTTAAGAATTGTCCAATGCTTCCTACATTTCTCATATATGTTGCTCATGATACACATTCCAGATTACCTCTTGATTTTATCAATTGGTTCTATTTGCTAGATGCAACGATGTTGAGATGGGGACATCAAGGTCGAGATTATGGAGTTCAATGTCTCATGTTTGAAGCTGAAGGGTTTCGCGGCATAGTAAATCAAAATTTTCTACGGAGCGAACAGAGGGAAAGCCAAGATCTAATCTAGGATATGCAAACAACGAGAGAGATTGGATTAGATCTTCATACCCTTGAAGATTCGCTGATGAACGTTAAATCGGAACGTGGGTGATGTAGTCGTACTCGCTTCTCCTCCTCGCGATCCGATCCGATCTAGCACCACAAGTGGCGGTGCCTCCGTGAGATGCACACGTGCAGCACCTCGACGTCTCCTCCTTCCTCGGACCAGCGAGTATGGTGGAGAGATAGATTGGATCTACAACACGACGGCGTGGTGTATATGGTGGAGAATTTCTGCTGCAGGGCTTCGCCTACAAACAGTCGGAAGGGAGAGAGGAAGGTAGCAAGGCAGCTAGGGCTTGGAGGAAGGTGTGGAGTAGTGGGGGAGGGGGCGCACCACCCCTCTATATATAGAGGGGGGGCGGCCAGCCCTTGCCCCTCCTCCAAGCCTATCTCTAGTTTAAACAATTTAAACTCTCCCTTATCTAGAAATCCTATCTCTAGTTTAAACAATTTAAACTCTCCCTTATCTAGAAATCCTATCTCTAGTTTAAACAATTTAAACTCTCCCTTATCTAGAAATTCTATCCCGAGATTTAAACGAGTCAAATCTCTCTAGAATCGGCTGGGCCCTATGGGGCCTTGTGCCTGGCCCAATGCGGCCAGACACTCCCTCATAGGCCCATGCCCCTCCCGGAAGGTGGGGCCACGTTGGTCCCCTTCCGGAAGGTTCTAGAAGCTTCGATACACCGATTAACGGAACAATTCCGAACTCCAAAAACTGCCTGCCTTATATGAATCTTATTCTCCGGACCATTCCGGAACCTCTCGTGATATCCGGATCCCATCCGAGACTCGAACAAAATTCATAAACCAATTATCCAATCTATCCTAGCGTCGAGACACGTTAAGTGTGTGACCTGCGGGTTCGAGAATATGCGACATGATCTTCTATCAATAATCAACGGGGTGCGGACACCCATATTGACTCCCACACATTCATCGATGATCATATCGGATGAACCACGATGCGAGATTCAATCAATCCCATATATATATTCCTCGTCTCGCGATATTTTACTTGTCCGAGATTCGATCGCTTGCCGTCATACCTAGTTCAATCTCGTTCACAACAAGTACTTTACTCGTTCGTAATCCAATATCACTTTGTGATTAACTCCTTAACCACATGCTTGCAAGCGGTGTTGATATCGATTACGAGTGGGCCAAGTATATCTCTCCGACTTGGGAGGGACAAATTCCATCTCGATACATACAACCCAACAGATACTTTCCGATCACCTGAGAGACACCTTTATGATCACCCTCTCATAGGATGACGTTTGATGACCTCAAAGCTTTCTTCCGGTACCAGGGAGTTGCATTATCTCATGGTCTAAGGAATACAATATTTGACATAATAAAAGCTTCGCAAAGATGAACACGATGAAACGATCTAATTGCTTCGCTTAGTTTGGGTCTGTCCATCATATCATTCTCCCAATGATATGATCTCATTATCAATTGACAACTCATGTCTATGGTTAGGAAACCTTAACCATCATTGATCAATGAGCTAGTCCTTAGAGGCGTACCAGGGACACGATGTTGTTCACAAACCACACAAGTATTAATGTTTCCGCTTAATACAATTCTAGCATGGAATATAAACTTTATCATGAACAAGAATTATAATAATAACATCTTTATTATTGCCTCTAGGGCATAATTCCAACAGAAGCACCACCCTTGGGACGAGCGGCTTCTTCACATCATAAAAAGAAGACCGATGTGTTGCTCCTAGTACCCTAATGCCCTTCACCGGCGATGTAGGCACTCCAACAGAGAGGGTTACCGACAGGAGCATGAGGTTGTTGTTGCACGTCATGAACGAGCTGCTGATGTTCCACGTCAAAAAGAATGTGGCGTCGCCATGAGAGGTGGACGACTGGAATTGTACCAAGCGACGCAAACCTTGTGGCTGATTCTTATTGTATATAGAAGCAAGTTATGATATTAACGGAAGCAAAAGCTATTTTATTTGGAAGCAAATTATATCCTCTATATGAAGCAAAGATTATATAAGCAAATCTCCGTTTCATTCAAATCAGATACCTTTGGAAGGATATTATATGCTCTTATGAAACCAGTGTTGATAACTTGATATAACCTATTTGTTACATTGTCAGCAAACAATATTAAGAAAAATATATTTCGTTGGAAGCAATGTTGGTACAAACGAATAAATATTGCATATTTTCTACAATGGCAATAAAATACTGGATGTTAACAACCTCCAACTTTATTGGAAGCAATCTAGTTGGCCAACAGAAACAAATTATTTTGTGTAGGAAGCCAAATTAAGTTGCACTAGCAAGTATATTTTCTCACGTGTATTGATACTGTTTAAATAGAAGCACATAATTAGTGCATGGGGTGGGTGGAATCACGGAATGTTTAAGTGGAAGAACGCATGGTCCGGGCGTGCCTGGAATCATGGAAGAGCCACATGTGGCCCAGGTGACAATCAAGTGGCCATGTTGTGTCTAATCCTACGGCAACACACTAGTCCGATGGAAACCCAATATCGGCTTCCGATTCCTAGCGGTGCCCATTGGTGGTGACGGCTAGGGTTTGCGTCTGCCTGCTTATATAGTGTGAGTCGGGTAGGATGTGGGCAACAGCCCACGACTGAGTCAGTACCAGCCCACGATGTAGAAACGGTCAGTTGATTAACGCGTCCATAATGACGCATTAATGACTCATAATTAATTTTCCCAAACAGGAAAATAAAGCTCGGCTCGGCGAGATTCCCGCAACCCGCGGCGCGCGCGTCGTGACAAGGCGGGGCGAGACGGGTGGCGTCGAAGGAGGAGTGCGCGAGCGATTCTCTTTTTCTCACACCTTAGTGAGTGGTGCAACACTCTACTATATAAGGTGGTCCAACTCCCCTTCCACTGGCAATGTGGGACTAAACTTTGGCACCACTAGCACACACATGAGCTGTCATATTGATGGGCCAAAGAGAATTTCAGAATTTGTATTTGTTATGGGCCAAAATCCCAACATCAAATATGCCTCAAATTCCAACAATCCCCCACAAAGTCTCATTGGCACATCACATCATTATGTTCCAAATCACTGTTTTGATATACCAGCGTTTTTCAGTGGAGACTATTAAGTTGAACTTCCACCTAGAGCATTAGACTACACTCATCAACAACTGTCAATGGACTAAGCCTTGAATTGCCAGTTTTGTGTAAATTAGTTTCACCTAATGTCATACTGATACTAGGCTGTCGAAGGCTACCCATCGGGTGGAGCATATAAGTCACACTCCTGGCCTTTTTCATGAGCTTCCTAGAGATTACCCTATCTCATAGACTGTGACCAGCAGTCGGGATCACATAGTTGCGTTCTTTCAAGACTGCTATGTAGGATAGCATCTTGGCTTATACAAGCCTATGAACACATTAAGACTAAGTCAACCTGCCATACAGATCGTGAGAGTAATGAATCTTCAGTGGAGTGGATTAATAAAAGTTACTCTCCTCCAGTTAGCCACTAGCTTGTTTCCCCAGGTCCTAATTCACGGGAGATCTCCGATCACATAGGTTGGGTTACTACCACGGTAACTCATGTGGGTCTCAAAACCATCTCCTTTGATGCAATATCTATCACATTTCTTGATAGACCTTTTGTGAAAGGATCTTCTAGATTCTTAGCTGTTTGGATATAATCCAATGCTATTACTCCGGAGTTTGTCATTTTCCTAACAGATGCCAATCTTCTCTTTATATGTTTTGATGACTTCATATTATCCTTTGAACTACTCACTTTGACGATCACAGTTTGATTGTCGCAGTTCATAAGAATAGCCGGCACAGGTTTATCAACAATCGGCAAGTCAATCAAGAGTTCACGAAGCCAATCTGCTTCGACAGTAGTTGTATCTAGTGCTGTGAGTTTTGCTTCCATTGTTGACCTCGTTAAGATGGTCTGCTTGCAAGACTTCCATGAAACAGCGCCACCACCATGAGTGAATACATATCCACTTGTGGCTTTCAACTCATCAGCATCAGAAATCCAATTTGAGTCACTATACCCTTCAAGTACCGCAGGGTCTCCGGTATAGTGAATACCATAACTCGATGTACCCTTTAGATAGCGCATTACTCTCTCAAGAGCATGCCAATGATCATATCCTGGATTGGAAACAAACCATCTAAGTTTGCTCACAGCAAACGGGATGTCAGGCCTTGTTGCGCTAGCTAAATACATTAACGAGCCAATTATCTAAGAGTATCTCAGCTGATCTCTAGTTGTTCTTTTGTTCTTTCGAAGCATCTTACTAGGATCATATTGTGTCGGCGAAGGAGTACAATCTGAGTAGCCAAAGCGACTCAACACCTTCTCCACATAGTGAGATTGCAGAAGTGTAATTTCGCCATTCTCATCTCTCAGCAGCTTAATATTTAGAATAACATCAGCTTCTCCAAGGTCTTTCATGTAAAAACTTTGAGACAAGAAACTCTTGACCTGTTCGATGACAATCATATTTGTCCCAAAAATCAGTATGTCATCAACATGCAAACAAAGTATAACTCCTTCGCCCCCACCATGACGATAGTATACACATTTGTCGGCTTCATTTACAACAAAGCCAACAGATATTAAAGTTTGATCAAATTTATCATGCCATTGCTTAGGTGCTTGTTTCAGTCCATACAAAGACTTCAATACCTTGCACACCTTGCCTTCTTGACCATCTACTACAAAACCATCTGGTTGATCCATATAAATTTCCTCATCCAACTCTCCATTAAGGAAAGCTGTCTTGACGTCCATTTGATGAACGATAAGACCATGTGAGGCATCCAATGACAGTAGAACTCGAATAATGGCCAATCTAGCCACAGGAAAATAAGTATCAAAGAAGTCTTCGCCTTCTTTTTGGGTATAACCCTTGGCAACAAGCCGAGCCTTGTACTTTTCAATCGTACCATCAGGCCTAAGCTTCTTTTTGAACACCCACTTACATCCTACAGGTTTGCACCCATAAGGACGATCAGTGATCTCCCAAGTTTTGTTTGCCATGATGGAATCCATCTCGCTACGAACAGCCTCTTTCCAGTAGTCTACATCAGGGGATCATAAACCTCTAAAATAGAGGTGGGAGTATCATCCACGAGATAGACAATGAAATCATCACCAAAGGACTTTGCAATCCTCTGTCTCTTGTTCCTTACAGGAACTTCATTGTCTACCTCCTCAGGAATTTCATCATGTGCTCGTTCATAATATTCCATGGAAATAGAAGGTTCAGGAGTTTCAACAGATTCCTGTCTAGATGTACTAGGCATATCTTTCATCGGAAAAATATCCTCAAAGAATGTAGCATCCTTAGACTCCATAATTGTATCGACCTTCATGTCAGGTACCTCAGATTTCACCACTAGAAATTTGTATCCAACGCTATGATGAGCATAGCCAAGAAAGACACAGTCTACGGTCTTTGGTCCAAGTTTACGCTTTTTGGGAATTGGCAAATTCACCTTTGCCAAACAGCCCCAAGTACGTAAGTATGAGAGTGTTAGTTTTCTCTTCTCCCATAATTCATAGGGAGCAGTTTCATTGTCTTTTGTGGGAACTTTATTCAGGACATGACATGATGTCAATATCGCCTCCCCCCACCATGCCTTGGATAAACCCGAAGTACCTAACATGGGGTTAACCAAGTCTGTTAGAGTACGTTTTTTCCTTTTGGCAACCCCGTTAGATTGGGGAGAATGGAAGGCATCCTCTCATGAATAATGCCATGTTCCACACAAAACAAATCAAACTCATTAGAGAAATACTCTTCACCACAATCTGACCGGACTCTCTTAATCTTTCTCTCAAGTTGATTTTCAACTTATGCCTTATAGTTTTTAAAGTGGTCTAGAGCCTCATATTTAGTTTTCAAAAGATATCAATGTTAAGGAAATCGGTAATCATTAGCTGCTCGGTTGGCTTGAGAGTAGCGATTAATCGGAATTCAGACGATTAACTGATTTAATCGGTCGACTATTAATCGGTGCAGCCTACAAAAAATAGCACCTAAAACAGGTATGAATCCTTAGCCTTAAGCTCCTGGATGAGATCCTCAAGACGCTCGAGCTCTTGTATTTGAGGTCTGGTCGGCAACTACGAGGAACTGGTCAACAACGACAAGGAACTAGTTGGTGATGGTTGAAATCAAGCTCCTGAAGGCAGGGATCGAACGGGAGCTTCGCAAAACCTACTTCATTGGGGCGGGCTAGCGTATGGATGGGCAATATGTGTTGATAATTTTGCAAATCTTTTGACCAAGTGTAGTGGTTAATCGGGAACATACCTAGTAATCGGAGTGTTAGACCTATTAATCGGGCTAAAAGATTAACACAAAGGATTAGTGGTAATCGACACAGTCAGGTCCCTAGTAGCGATTAATCGGCCTATTAATCACTGATTCGGCCTATTTTTTGAACAGTGAAAGATATACATAGCAAAATCTAGTATAATCATCAATCAACGTCATGAAGTATTTCTTTCCACCTTTAGTCAACACACCATTCATCTCACATAGATCTGAATGTATAAGCTCCAGTGGTACAAGTTTCTTGCTTCCTGCACAGGCTTGTGAGGCTTGCGCGGTTGCTTAGCTTGAACACACTCTTGACATTTATAGCCTTTGGCTAAAGTGAAACTCGGAATTAAATTTATCTTAACTAGCCGCGTCATACAACCAAAATTAATGTGAAAAAGTCATGAATGCTAAATATCGGTATCATTGCCTGGGGCACAAATATGGTTCACAAACTTATTACAAAAATCTGATAGGGAAAGATGGAATAAACCGCCGCACTCATAACCTTTACCAATAAATTGTTCATACTTAGAGATGACTACTTTATTGGACTCAAATACCAACTTAAAACCTTCTTTGCAAAGAAGGGAACCACTAACGAGATTCTTATTTATTGAGGACACATGTTGCACGTTCTTCAGCTGCACGATCTTCCCCAATGTAAACTTCAGATCCACATGAACAGAAGCCGTAAAGGCGTCAAGCGTGCCACGGAGGCTGCCCCCTGAGACCACGAGATCGGTGACATGGCCGGCAGCGCCACAGGTGACACCGAACCACGAGCAGGTCGGGTTGGCAAGCGACCATGAGGACAGGGAGGTGGAGTTGAACACCGTGGACTTCCATCGGAGGAGCGCATGTGCTTGAGCTTGCGCTTCTCCTTTGTGGATGGTGGTTGCCTTGGCCATGCATAGCGGTAGCAATAGGCTCAAGTACACGAGGAAGAGGCCGTGTTGGATTGCCATGGCATTGGAAGGTTGGTGCTTGGATATGGTGGTGTATACGTACGACAGTTTATTATTACTTGTACTTGTCAAAGTTTTTTTTTAGAGAAGTACTTGTCATATTGTTAGGCCAAGGAAATCTTGCAAATCTTGGTGCTGGATCCACCCATCGTTAACCACTAATTTGACCTCCAATCCGTTGCGTTGCTAGTGCAGCCCACCATCCGACCATCACTACATACGAAATGATAACTGGATGGCACACGCTAGCAGGATGATGGTGGAAGCCATCATAAAGTTGGCAAACTTAAAATTAATACGTAATAACTACTCCCTCCTTTTGGAAATATAAGATCGATGTTTTCTTAGTGTATAAATTTATTTAAAACTACACATTAAAAGGTGTAGACACATTTGTTTTACAAACCTAAAACATCTTATATTTCCACACGAAGTGAGTAAAAAGGAAAGCACAAAATTACCAAAAGTGATGGTGGTTTGTAGTGCGGATATAGAGTACCAGACTCGCTATTCTCAAGGACTAAAATTCAACTTTGCAGTACATAGAGAAGATATCACTATGGCACACTGGCCCTTTGCCGTGTCGACAATAGGACATGGCAAAGGCTTTGTCGTGTGTATACACACGGCAAATGCTTTTTGCCGTGTGTCTTACGCATAGACACGATAAAATAAAGTGAGATGACGATTCCGTGAAGATAATGGTATTCATTTCTTACCGTGTGTCTATTCTTTGTTGTGTGTCTCGTTGAAAAGTACACACTAAAAATGTTGCCTTTTCAAAAAAATGAAAAAAATTAATGTTGTTTCAAACCCTTTTAAATATTTTTGACTCGTTAATCTTAGGATATTTTTAACCTTAAGTATGCTTAATATTAGATTAAGTTACACTCATGGTAAAACTTCCCTTTAGATTACCTATCCTAACACTACTTGAGCCCTAGCACGCTTAACTTTTTCGTTCCTTCCGAATGAGCTTGCAAGAAAGAAAATTATATCTTATTGATAATACTTTCATATCAATTTTATTAACTCTTGGATAGTGATGTCACACATCTTAGTTTTAGATTACATACAATTATTTAAGTAGACAACAATGAATAAGTAATAATAATCTTGAATCCAAATAAAAAATAAAATGATTTTATTTTTTTGCCCTTTTCTATTTAATATAGAATAATTCATATATTTAAATCCGTAAATCGGAATTTGACAAATAAAATGTCTAAATCGATCATAAAAATGAGAGGAATCCAAATATGACATCCATATAATCTTGTGATCCTAAAAATTATTGATAAACCTTGTCACATTGTTTCGATGTTTTTAAATTTTTTATACCCGTTTCAAACTATGATTGAAACGGCGGGCATAAAGATTCTTATCTCGGGGATGACCCTCGCTAAACTTGCATTGGATCTCTGATGAATAGTATATTATGAACCTAAAAATGATTTTTACAAAAAATCATGAGCATCAGATCATGTGCCTTTAGTTCATATCTGACCCACTTCCTACCGTTTCGGCAGGAATTTGTCATTTTTACCAGGAGTGGACGGAAAGGTTTGAGATCCCATTGTTGGGACATTGTCCATGTAAGATGGTCTAGTATTTTTGAAAAATGAGGTGGTAGCATTTTGAATTAGCCATTTGGTGGTTGCTTCACAATACCCCCCATTTTATGCGCTCGGAAAATGGAAATAGCTTTTTGGTGCGAAGAAAAGGAAAACTCCCTCTTGCAACATTGTTCGCCATCTCATGATGCATATGCATGCATAATATGGGCATATTATCACAAACTATGCCTTGATTCTAGCCATAACATTGGTCATTTAATCCGAAAGTCAGGAAACCTCGAATAAGATAGGTCATTTTGTAAAGTTTTTTTAGACATGATCAATGTACCAATTTCGATATTTTTCCTTCCAACTATATCACATAATATGACACCACGCGAAGGTTTCGCATTGTTTCAATTATTTTTGAATTTCTTATGCCTGTTTTAAATTATCGTCAAACTTTGTCAAACGGCGGGTATGAAGATTCTTAGCTCGGGGCTGAGCCTCTCTAAACTTGCATTGGATCTTTGATGAAATAGCATATTTTGAACCTAAAATGATTTTTTAAAAATCATGAGCATCATATCATGTACGTGTAGTTTATATCTTACCCACTTCTTACCGATTCGGCAGGAATTTATCTTTTTCATCAGGGGTGGACGAAAAGGTTTAAGATCCCCCTGTTGGGACATTGTTCATACCAGCCATTTGGTGGTTGCTTCACAACCCCCCCCCCCCCCCCCCCCCCCCCCCCCCCCCCCGTTTTTTGCGCTCGGAAAATGGAAAATAGCTTTTTGGTGCGACGAAAAAGAAAACTTCCTCCTGTAATATTTATCGCCGTCCCAAGATGCACATGCATGCACAATATGGACATATTATCACAAACTATGCCTTGATTCTAGACATAACATTGGTTATTTGACCCGAAAATCAAGAAACCTCGAATGAGATAGGTCATTTTGTAAAGGTTTTTTTAAGACATAATCAATATATCAAGTTTCATATTTTTCCTTCCAACTATGTCACATAATATGACACCACACGAAGGTTTCACATTGTTTTGATCATTTAAAAAAAATTATGCATGTTTTAAACTATGGTCAAAACGGCGAGCATGAAGATTCTTATTCAACATAAATATCTAATATTTGAGTGTAGATAGATAGAGCTTATTTTTTTTCTAATTTTGATATATTATTTGTATTTTTCTAAATTAAAATGATTTTTTATGATTTTCCTAAGAGTAATGTGATAAAAGGAAAAAAAAGACTTTGTCGTGTATACTGCAGAATACACACGGCAAAGTCCTTTGCCGTGTACTTTGCCGTGTATAGTGCGGAATACATACGGTAAAGGGCTTGCGAGGACACACGGCAAAGAGGCCACCGTCTGCAGCCATTAGCTTCTCCTCATTAAATGGATCTATGGGGTTGCGGGTCTCACCTCGTTGCCGTGACAACACCTATGTCATGTGCCGCTGTCGACCTTGTCGAGTGTGTTTTCTTTGCCATGTTTCTTTATAGGTCTTTGTCGTGTATGCTTCTTTGACGTGTCCCTTTTTAAAAATTTGTTGTGTTCGCGTACTTTATCGTGTGCTTCCTGGGTTACACACGGCAAATCCGGTCCATTTCACACACGGCAATGCCGTGTCTACATGGCAGCGACATTTTTTTCCATAGTATATGGACTGTCGTCCCTCGGAGTGCTCATTGGAACAAGGTCTTGTTGCGCGATGAAAGCAAAATGAACTGATTCCTCAATCACTCTCACTAGGCTTATTCAATCGACCAGACACAACCGTATCACAGGGTTTTGTAATCAGGAAAATGTGAATGGTTGTCCTATGGAAGGTCAGGAAGAAAGCAACTAAGGAACCTAATTTCCAAACTTCTTTATGGCATTCCAGTAGAACAGGATGCATCCTCTTTTAATTGGCACGATAGAAAAAATGGAAAGACAAAGAAACATCAAGTAATAAGCAACACTTTTTTATGCGAAGGTGAAAACAAAAAAAATCAGCATTCTGATATTTGTTCACCACAACGCCAATCTGAGTCGTCAATCTGAATTCGGCAACAATCTGAGTCGTCAGCCCTAAACAGTAAACAAGCGGCAACTAGGGAGGTCTTTTATTTCGTCATTGTTTGCAAGAGAAGAGAACTGAAGAGAAGTTCTCACCACCACTACCAGCCATTGATCGGCCGGTCACCATCCTCGCAGATTGAGACCAGCGCCCCAAGCTCCGTCACCTGCTCGTCTCTCTTCCCCTCACAGCAGACTGTGCATATTATAGCTTCGCCACCACTTTAATAGCCTGGCGTGGCTGGCCCCTTTCTATTCTCCCTACAGGAGTCGGGCAGTCGGCGCAGACCGGGCCACCACGGCAGAAGGCGAGGTGCGTTGCGGCGGCCGTCGGAGGAAGAGCGGCCTGAGTCTGACTCTGGTGCGACAGTTACGGGTCTGGTTTACAGACGCTGGATGGAAGTAGATACAGTGAAAGTAGATTTTCTATATTTCTCTGCATCGTTCCAATTTTATCGGATGTCCCCGAAGGGACAGATTTTCTATATTTCTACGGGGAGTGTCTTCTGGGTATGAATTAAACTTGAGCTCACTGAACTCTTTCGACTGTTAAATTTGTGGCATGATTCATGCTGGTGTGAAGTTAGTTATGTGTTTTAACTGCGATTTTTGTTTCAGCTGATTGTGAACTAAACGTGTCTATTTTTTGGTCAATCCACCATGTCTATATCTTCCAACCAAACGTCAAATGTTAGGCCAAGGAAATCTTGCAAATCTTGGTGCTGGAACGAAATGACACTGAGATTTGCCATGATAACTGGATGGCACACGCTAGCTGGAAGATTAAAATGAGGCATTTGCTCCCGTACAACCCTTCTCCCAAACTCAGCCAAACACAGACGAGCAAGACAAAAACTGTTCAGATCACTCTTTCAAAATAGGCTTTTGCACAGCTTTATAAATAAAGTTTTATAGGAATCGGGCCGCGGGACAGGTGAACATTATTCGTATTCCCGTTTTCGGGATCAAACATAATGGACAAAACCCGCCTCCCGGCCCCTAACGGTTCAGATCACTCGATAGTATTTTCAAAATAATTAGTTATGAGCTCTGTACAAAACCCTTATGACCTGATTAATTTGTGCGTATGTGACTATGTGTATGTAGGTAATACGGAAGTCGGCCAGCCATGTCGGCGGGAGCAGCGTTTTGTGGCGGCATCGCCGGGCGCTAGGGCGCTAACCACCCGGTGTCGCTGCTGCCGGGGCAAAGCACCCCATGCCTCGGCAGTCTGCGTTTTCATGCTCTCTCGCACTGTAGTCTGCATTCCATGCTCGCAACAACGGTGGTCAGCGAGATGTTCTAGTGCATCTGGGACAAACTGAAATATGTACCGTCGATAGCACTTGCTAATCTCTGGTGACAGGTTATGAACCCATCAGGTGCACGTCATGTTCAAGGGGAAAACATTCAGAACGATTCCTATCACGAGCATGACTGTAAGTATTCTCGGCTGCAACTCAATGGACAGCGTCGATCGGAGCCGGAAAGATTGTGGCGAGAAAGACAGGAGACAAGTCGACTGTCCCGGGCGGTACTAATGGTGAGGAGGGATGGCTTCGCCGAGTCCGGCCGTCCAACCACCGGAATGGAGGAAGCGACTGCAGGCAAGCAAGAGGCAACGACGCTGGCCTTGGTTAAATGGATCGTAGTGTAGAGATACTCCGTAGAGGGGTAATATGGGCCTAATTAAAACGGTTTTATGACTAGTCAAAGGGAAAAAAAGACTAGATTATGTGGTTGCCACGATCAGAAACTATGCGAGAGAGAGAGAGAGCAAGAGGAACTTTATTCTCTTATATTGTCGAGTACAAGGCTTAACCGAAAAACGAACAAATCGCAGCACTGACGAGTTCAGCATCGCGCCATCCCACGACACCTCGATCGTGCACCGTGACCGTGCAAGTCGTGCCATCCCACGACGCGATCTACACGACGTAGCTAACAACTAGGACATGACTAACAGCACGTGAACAGGCTCATGTTGCTGCTCCTTTTATTTCGCTAACTGAAACGAGAAGTCAGCTACTCTGACGAAACTGGAGAAATACACCTAACTGACAGAAACTGAAGAAAGTTCAGTTCGCCGTGTCTGCGGCAGGAATACAGAAGGGTTACTTCAGATTACCCTTTTAAGTTTGGAAGAGGGGGTTGTACTGGATCAAACCTCTATAAATGATGGTAGGATGCTAGCCATGATAAAGTTGTCAAACTTAATAAAAATACATATAATTAATAACTAAAAAGGAAAACACAAATTCATGACCAAAGGGGATGGTGGTTAGTAGTGCCGACATAGAATATACCAGACTCGCCTCTAAAGGACTGAAATTCAACTTTGTAGGACATAGACAAGCTATATGGAACTGTCCCTGAGACTCAGAGTGCTCATTGGAGAAAGGTCTGCTTGCTCGATGAAAGGAGGATGAACTGATTCCTCAATCATTCTGGCTAGGTCAATGGACCGCACGCAACTGTGGAGACAGCCACTTTCTCTGCGAAGGAAAAGCGCATCACACGGTCTTGTAGCTGGGAATAGGGGAATGGTAATGGTACGGAAGATTAGAAACGAAGCAACTAATAAGGGGAACCTAGCTGTGAAACTGTTTTATGGCATTAATTCCCATGTTTAGGATGAAGAAAATAAAGCATGCAACCAGAGCCCCAATAGAAGAAAACAAAAGTCAACATTATGATATTTGTTCACCACACTCAGCTACGGCTAATTTGGCAACGATCACAGTCAGGGGGTCAGTCCTGATTCCTAAACAGTGGAAACAAGGCATAACGCAATGTCCTAGACAACATACCGCGCATAGTAGCTTCGCCGCCACCGCCCCTCCAGCACCTACCTTCCTGTATTTTTTGCCAAATCTGTCCAAATCTGAAAAGTTCAATCAAATCTGACCCTTCCATAAAACTAATTTGGAATCTGACCCTGGGGTCGGCGCCATTTAAATGGTGCCAAAGTTGTACATATCGGCGCCAAGATGAAGCAGCTGGGAGGCAAACTAGGGAGGTCGGCGCCGTTTTAAACGGAGCCGACGTCGGCGCCATTTTAAATGGAGCCGACCTTCTTCAGGTCGGTTTTCTGTTTTGTGTGCGCCGAACTGTACAACTTCGGCGCCATTTTAAACGGCGCCGAACCTAGAGGTCAGATTCCGAATTAGTTTCGAAAAAGGTTCAGACTTTGTTGAACTTTTCAAACTTGGGCAGATTTAACAAAAAATACTACCTTCCACACTCCTTTTCCTTATCTCTACATGAGTCAGGCAGTCGACACCTCTGGTCTGGGGCCACCAGCCCCGTGGGAGTCCGCCAGGCGGCAACAGTGGGCCAAGGGCCGACGCACTCTGTAATTTTTTTAAAATAATACACACTTTTTAATATTTTCCAAATCTATTATGCGTTTTTTAGATTTTACAAAAGTAATACTTTGCCGGTCTGGAGGAAGCCGATTAGTGCAGTCGGTCTAAAGAAAGACGACTGAGCGTCGGTTGTAGGGCCGCTGGGCCCACGTCGGCCAATCGGCCTGGGGCAGGCCGACTGCCCCAATCTGCATAGACCAAGCCGACTGGAATTGCTACAGGCCAATTTGAAAAACAAATGCTAATCGTTGATAGCGACTCATAGCACTCCAGTCGGCTTGGCCCAGGCCGATTGGGCAGTCGGCCTGCCCCAAGCCGATTAGGGCAATCGGGCCGATTGGGGCAACGCGGGCCCCAGCTGTCCCACGTCCAACGCTCAGTCGGCTACTTGTTGGACGAGTGTAAAGCTGTCGGCCAGGCTCTGGCCGATTGGCCCAGTCGGCTTTCCCCAGGCCGACAAAGTGCTAGATCTGTAATTTCCAAAAAAAAGTATAATAAAACTCAAATTAATTAAATAATGTGTATTATTTAAAAAAAATCGCCTCTGTATAGTGCCAGTATTATAGATTTCGTCGCGATGATATTCAGCATTTGAACACTCCCAAACAATGTAGTGCTCCATAAAATAAGCATGCAAGCATGCATGATCTCCCACCTACCGATGATTAGAACTCAGGTTAATGGAGCAATAATACATGGATTTTCCCCCTAAAGTTTTTTTATTTAGTTCTCAATTGGCTCACCAAATCAATCATATATGCAGTCGGTGTGGCTCTCAACAGACACGAGAATTGTGTTCTTCTTTAGCTCCTCCTCGAAACAGGTATACGCCCAGCTATATTAATATAGTGATAATTTAAGACCGCTGTTGGGCCAGACAGCACAACGCCCAAAGGAAACAACAGAGAAAAAGAGAAAAGAAAAGGAAGAAGAAAAAGAAGAGAAAATAAAGCCGTCAACAGTGGCTCGACGAAAACGATGATGACCCACAAATCACAGGCCTACCAAGAATTCCCACCACGCCCTAGCGCTCAAAACATCGCGTGCAAAGACCTCCAAGAAGGAAAGCGGCGACAACGACGCTTGCCCGGACTGGTCCTAGAGTTTCACGATACGCAACAAGAGGTGGAAGAGATACTCCCGACGCCTTCAGAAGGTCGACGACACCCACGGCGCTGCACCACGCTTGGGAACGACAAGGATTTCTCCCGATCCTCAAAACCAAGCTCTTGACGCCGGATGGCTCCACCGCCGCTGCCCACCAGACGCGCCACCACGGTCTTGCGATCGCCATCGCCGTCACCGCGACCCACAATACGAGACTGGTATGACCGAAAAGAAGGAACCTCGGCGGTCGGCAAAGTAACTCGCGAGGGAACTACCTCCACCGCGATAGGCGATAACGGATGCAACAAGGGCAAACAAGACCCACTGGCCCGGCCGAGCCTCAAAGGACTCGTGAAGCCCTGCCGCCACATCGCAGCAAGGGTGTCACCGCCGCCAACCCTAGCACGAGCCCCTACTCTTCCGTCACCCAGTGGATCCGCCACCACCGCGGATCCCCGCCGCCAAGCACCAGCGACATCGCTACCGTGTTCACCCGGGCCAATCGGACTATCGTCTCGAGCAGAACCGCCATAGCTCCTGGCGTCCTTTCACCGGACGAGGAGGACATCACAAGACCCGCCCACTTGGCTCGATCTCGCCAAGACACGGAATGCCTGTGACCACCGGAATTTTGCCCTCCGCCTAACTCCGCGCCCGGCCAAGTAGTGTAGGCAGAGCCCGCTGCCCGAGACCCATAGGTTCGCCCGGTGCACAGATCGGCCCAACGGGCCAAGATCGGGCCGCCGCCAACACCATGACCTACCGCCATCAGCCGCCAAATGCCGCGCCAGACACACCACTCGCCACCGCCTAGATCGACCACCAGACACACCCTTTCACGCATGGCAGCCCGCTCGCATCACCAGACGGGCGGTTCAGCGCCGCCGAAAGGAGCAACGAGAGGGAAGATGCGACGCCCCGTCGCCCAGCAGTCCGAGCCGCCACTTGCAACCGTGAGGACCACGCCGGAGTGGGGAGGACCGTGTGGAACCGCCATGAGCCAAACCCCCGCCGTGGCCCTTTACGCAGACGAGAGGAGATCCGCTGCCACCAAAGACACCATGGCTTTGCCCGAAGGCGACGGCGCAAGCAGGGCGAGGAGGGAAGGAGGGACTAGGCGGGCTAGGGTTAAGCGGCCTCGCTCATGGTGCAACGCGAGCGCTAGCGAAAAAGGGGAGAGACTCAAGGTTGGGATGTCTGCAGCGGCCACTGCGATCGTTCTTCTTTAGCTAGCGAGGGAACTCCGTGAAGTTGCGATTTTGGAATGCAACACTCTTGTGCGGTACATATGCCGAAATCTGTATCATGGCCGCCACATCCTAGACTCCTCATGCATCGTGGCGTCGAAAAAGAAACAACATGACAGTTTTGATGCCCTGGCGCCCAAGAGCCATGTTCAACAAAAAGTAGTTTAAATGGTCAAAATTAGTTAGAAAGCTCCGAAATTCATATAAACTGAGAATTGTCCATGAAACATGGTCCGCTTTATGTGAAAATGGAATGGTGGCATTTTGGATATTGTTCATCATGTACTTACTTAACAAAAGAAGTACTCTACCACTTGGTAATTTTAAAATGATTATTTTCATGATAAAAGATAGAAACTGCCATTGTTTACCGTGCCAAGATGTGTCCATCTACCAAATATTGGCATATTACCATAAACTATAATGCAGATATGGACATGAACTTGGCCATTTGGCTTGAAACCTAAGCATGTTTAATTTGTGACATTGATACTAGCGCCACCACTGACAAGAAGAAGAAGAATGTCAGTCGAGGGCCAAAGTAGAAGTCATTTGAGGACGTGTATGTCATTGATGCTTGCAAGTGTGTGAGCCTTGACCCCATTACCGGAGCCAACCAAAACGACGACAGGAGGATCTTCGACCAATTCAATGAACACTAGCAGAGAGTATGTGGCCATACACATGAGTCGCAACTCAAACACAACATCACATAGGTTGATCATGATCAAGATGACTTGTAGCAAGTTCCACGGCCATCTTGAGACCATCAATAGGAGGAATCCGAGTGGCATGAACTTGCAAAATTATGTAAGTTGCTCACCTCCAGCCTTGATCTTTTCAACAAATGTCATCTCAAGTTGATGTGTGTTCTTATTTGATAGTTGTTTGATGCATTCAAGTTGACGTGTGTTCTTCTTTGGTAGTTGTCTAATGCACTTAAGTTGTACAAGGCCGACAAGGACTTTGCCTTCATGCATTGCTTCAAGAAGCTTCAAGGTTGCAAGAATTTGGGTGTTGATCTCCTGGCGGCTACCACCGAAACCATCATTAATGGAGTCGGGGAAGCACTGCCGCCCTCCATGGGGGCCTCGGTCGGGTGCCGAATCGGCAACAAGAAGGGCGGGGACGAGAGAAAAGGGGCAGGGCCCTCGGCTAGGGTGGATGCAACCATCGACAAGATGATGGCTAAGTTCTCTTCCAACACAAAGGAGAGGGAGGAGAATACCGACACAAGGTGTAAGGCGATCTTGCACATGTAAGATTTGAAGCATGAGATTGAGAAGCGAAAGGTTGAAGACACTAGGGCTCAAGCCAATGCCTCCATGATCAAGGCGACGAACAAGGCTTGGCACGTTGCATTGGCAAAGATGAAGGAGGCGGCCAAGATCCAAAGACTTGACGAGCATGGATGATTTGGCAAAGAGGTGGTACTTGATAAAGAGAGAGGCGATCGGATATGACATGATGACGTCCCAAGCAAAAAAGATGTCCGGCGGTTGTGACCAGGAGCTGCCAGCGGTGATGGAGGAGCAAGGGAGGTGACCGACGAGCTGCCGGTGGCGGAGGTGCCCTTTGAATCAAAGTGCTCATTGGAGAAAGGCTCGACGAAAGGAGGATGAACTGATTCCCCAATCAATCTCGCTAGGTCAATGGACCGCATCCACGCAACTATGGAGACAGCTACTTTCTCTGCAAAAGCGCATCACAGGGTGTTGTAACTGGGAAAAGGGGAATGGTCACTAGTGGAAACGAGGCCTCTAACACCGGTTCTTAGAGGCCTCTAACAGCGGTTCCAGAATCGCTGTTGGGGGTTTGGTGTTAGAGGCCCCCCCTTTAACAGCGGTTCTTATACGAACCGTTGTTAAAGGGTGCGACGTGGCTGCGGCCAGCCCCTTTAACACCGTTCGTAACATGAACCGGTGTTAAAGGTTCTTCGCCGCGTAAAAGACATAAATCGTCGCATGACGAGTTCGCCGCGCAGAAAACGACATAAATCTCGCCGCGTCGAGTTACCCGCCGCCTGCTCGTCGTATTCTGCTGGCACGGGGACGGGAGGGGAATCGATCAGGAGAGGTATACACATACATCATTGTCGGTACATACGAGTACATGAATAATTAAGCAACTATTATTATACATAAACATCGTCATTGTGGTATTCTCCGTAAACGTTGAAGCATCAAGTACAAGACAAACACGTTCAAGCATATATACATCGTTCATTTTGGTGGATATCTAAAGAGTTCTCTGCCAGGCGTGACGACCTCATCAAGTATGAACCCCGCCAATTCCTCTTGAATGGCTCGTATGCGGTCAAATGGTAGGAGTTGGTCCCGCATCCGTTCTATCTAAATATATATGAAGAATGGGGTCAATATATATATATAAGAATAAAACTCAACACAATTGATGGTAGTAAAATAATGTTGTGTACTTTGTTTACTTACTCTAAGTTATTCTAGTGCGGCTTGGCCCGTCGCACATATCGTGTTGCGAATAAACTCACAAACATAGTATCCACATACGTTATTGCCGGGTCCCTGATGCGCGCACTTTACGAGAATAAAGAGTTCAATCAAAATAATAATCAATAAAGCATGATATAATAGAATTGGAAGCAGAATCAAAGAGATACGCAGACCTAGCTAGCTAGTATTACTTACATTTTGGTCTACAAATTTTAGTTCTTCTGACCATTCACCCATGGCCCTGCCCGTGAACCTTTTCCAAACCCTGTCCGGCAAAGAAAATGGATAAAGGAGTAATTAATTACTTGTTGTCACGAAAGTTGCTGGTCTAGTGCGATAATATGATTGAAATTACCTCTGGAGCATCTCTTTAAAGTCTGCTCATAGCTCTTGGTCTTTTCGTAACGAGTCCATGACAAGGACTTTTTCTGAGTCAGGTTGAATGACTAGTAGAATAAAGTGGAACCTACACACGCATAACTCATCATCAGTTACACTTAACATCGAGTAAGCCGAAACAGAATGTGTACAAGAGAGGATAACACTCACGAGAAGTTGTAAGGCAATAGTATTTCCCTTTTGGTTTGTTGTCTCAGTAAGACGTTAGCAAGAAATCTTATGTTTGCCCGGGTTTGAGTTTTACCACTTGTTCATGAACTCTATTTGGATCAACGAACCCAATGTCAAAAGGGCCTCCTTTCATGCATTCCATAACCTTTTTTCTGCATAATAGTATATACATATATGGTGAGCATATATATACATGCAATTAATGAATTGAATGAGATGAGATAGAAATTACAGAAATAGTACTTACACACAATAAAGGCTGATGGCAGCTTTGTCGAGTTCCTTTTGATTGAATAGAAAATGCAAGTCTTGAATGTTGAAGCTGATCTCGTCGTCTCCGCACAAGAAAATCTGATCTCTTATATGCGTCGTGATCCATTCTTCCTTCCTCGTCTTGCATAAATCAAGGTACCACTTATGCAATCTTCGCATCTTTGTTGGTAGATTCTTGAGCTCCTCTTTCTTGACGAGATTCTTCCCATACTTCCATGGCTGTATGGGGTTGGCATCGCCTTTGGGCAAGTTGTCTCCCATGATGTTCAAATATGCAATGTAAGTCATCCCATACCATTGGCCTTTCTTTATAGCTCTGCATCATAATCATTTACAGGAGGAGCGTTCTGTGGGTCGAACACTTGGAGCGGGGCGCATGATTGGTTTTCCTGCTCTCCGAGCATGGGAACTGTTTTCTGGGGTGCCGCACGACTGCTACTTTCAGACTCCCTCCGCCTTGCACCCCCCTTCATAATCTGGCGCTCGTAGTCCGGCACAAGTGGGGTTTCAGGTTTCAAAAGATTATTGTAAAACTTCTCCACCACCGCCGGATCTAGTTTCTCCTTTGGCTCGTCCCGTCTAGGTGCAAAGAATTTCTTGACCTCTTCTTCGGAGATCCTATTGGTCTCCTCGTCGCTGTGATTCCACGGTTAAACCGGCAATGGCTTGGCGGAAGGCTGCGGGACGTAGTTTCTTGAACTATTTGGCGTACGGTTTCTTGTAGATTTCTTCATGGCAGTGCTAGTGATGCTCTTCGTGGCAGTGCTCTTCCGCTTACGCTGAGGAGATGGCTGAAGCGCCAGAGATGGCTGACGCCACAGGAGATGGTGGCAGCGTAGGAGAGATGGCTGGCCCAGGAGATGGTTTGGCGCCCGGAGGCAGCAGGGAGTATTATGATGACTTGGAGACGGCTGAGGCGGCTCAGACTGCTGACGCTGCGGAGACGGCGGGGGTGCCAGTGGCCTCCAATTTGAAAGCACGATGTGTTCCTTCTTCCAAAGAATGGTTGTTTTCACTGCAAATTTTGAGTTGAGTTTCCCCTTCACCTGTAGCATGGTCAAGCTGTGCTTTCTCATATTCCTTCACAACCTCATCCACCCCGACAATAGCATAGCCATCTGGAATTGGTCGGCAGTGGTAAGTTCCACCAGCTACAGGAGGTAAGACATAGCCGACCGCCACCTTAATGCATAATCCTAGTAATCTCACATGCAGCTGAGCGTGTTCACTCTCCGTGATCTCATCCACGGGTTATCGAGGACCTGCGGCTGCACGTTCTCCGTGGAAGCCATGCTGCTTTTCCGCGTAGAGTCTGGGATGTCAGCAGCTTCCAATGCAGGCTCTTCATGTCGCTGATATGGGTCAGTAGCTTGCTGGCTCTTTTGTGCATTCACTTGCGCCTGCAGTGCCACAAGTGCATGTTCTATCTGTGTCATCCGCTCTGTACGCTCTTTTTCGTTTCTGCTGCGCCATCTGTAAGAGTCGCCCCACTCGGCAAACCCATCCTTCCACGTCATACCCTCTGTGCCTCGTGCAAGTCCAGGGTGTTCTTTTTTACCGATGGCGCATGTCAGCTGGTCATTCTCTCTGTCGGGATGGAAGGTCCTGGCAGCTGTTTCCTCGTATGTCGTGATGAGTTCAGTGACGGGTTTGGCAAGGAGGGTTGGGAAGATACACAATCCCGTTTTTGGGTCCAACCTTGCCCCGATTCCGTAGAACCAAGTCTTTGCACGTAGGTCCCACCCATGTGTCTGGGGTGTGATCCCTCTATCGCGTAGGGCCTTCTCAGCTTCCTCCCACTTAGGCCTCTGAGATATGTAGCCACCTGACCCCGTCCTCTAGTGATTCTTCTGGGCATTTAGCGTATTGGTTTCTGACCTCTTTGTAGCTATAGCACCTTCCTTGTATGCCACAAATTCGGGCTAGTGAGGTCTTATCTTCGCATAATATGCGTCTTCGAAATCTGAGTCTCACGAGCTTTGACAAATTTGTTCAATTTTGTCTTCCAGTTGCGGAAAGCGTCAGCCATCTTCTTTAGAGTCCACTCTTTGACCTTTTCCTTTATAACCGGCTTATTTTCATCCTCCTCTGGCGGAAGGGTGAAATTTACCAACAGCGAATTCCAAAGCGTTTATTTGGATCTTTCATCGACAAAGGTACCGTCGCCCTTCTTTGGCTTATTCCAATATTCAATTATGATTGAGATTTGGTCCCTAACAAGAACTCCAGCCTGACGCATTACTAGGAAAACGGCTATAGGTAATCCACACATCCGTGGAGCACGTGCTAGTGGTGCCCCACGGGTAAAATAGGTGTGGCGCACTGCCCATAGGTGCCCTATGGCTAACTGCCGTAAGCGTGGCGCACATGGGGATGGTGCGCCACGCCTATGTGGCAGGGGCACATGTGGTCAAGCACACATACCAGAAGCGCACTAGGTCAAGGTGTGCTACGGATGTGCAACAAGCCATAGGTCACCGGCCTAGTGCGCTACGGCTGGGTTGCAAAGATTGGCTGGTCAACTTAGCCGTAGGGCACTCTGACCTAGTACCCTACGGCTAAGTGGCATACACCAACTCCACCCCCCGTGGATCGCCTTTTTAGGCTTTCTAAAAAATAAAAGAAAATGATAAACACTTCAAAAAATAAAATAATTTCATATGTAGGTAGGTAATGTGGTATAGTTTTTAGGAAAATTAACAAACATGATTTTCCACTTTTTCTGCAAAAAAAATTCATGCCACGGTAAAATGGACGTAACTTTTGCATACGATGTTGAAAAAAATCGTATAATATACCAAAATGACGAGAACGAGATTTCACATCCTCTCGCAACGACCTTTGGTCATTTAGCAATATTTTAGATTTTCAAAATTAGAAAAGAGTAAAAAGTTACGGTCAAAAGACCGTTTTTTCCTGCAGAAAAAAATAGAGGGCAACTTACCCGTAGCGCACCACCACCTAGTGCTTCTGAGTAAGTTGGCGGATTCAAAATTTGAATCCCCACCCGCCTCTTCCTTTCCTTTCCCCTTCCTTTCCCTCTCCCCCCCTCCTTCTTCCTCCTTCTTCCTTCTCCCTTTTCCTTCTTCCTTCTCCTTCTCCTCCTTCCCCTTCTCCTCTCCTTGCAGTGACGGCGCGACGGCGGCCTCCTTCTCCTCCTCCTCGCAGTGACGGCGCAACGGTGGTCTCCTTCTCCTCCTCCTCACAGTGACAACGGGCGACGGCGGCATCCTTCTCCTCACCGACCTCCCTTCCTCCCTCTCTTCCTACCTCCCTCTCTTCCTACCTCCCTCTCTTCCTACCTTTCTCCAACCACACCCTTCCTACCACCTCGACACCGGCGAGGACTAGAGCGGCCACGGCCTCCCGCACCTCCCTGCGGTGGTAGATCGTGGCCACGGCCATGCTCCGGCGAGGTGACACGACGGCGGCGATGACCCGATTGCTTTTGCAATTCAAACGAGGGTGTTTTTTGCATTTTTTTTGTTTTTTGAAAAACACATCTGTGGCGCACTGCACCCTACCGTGGCGCTTTGGTAGTGCGCCACGCCTATCTCGAGATAACCGTAGCGCACGGGCATCGCTACGGTAATAGATCAGAAGCCTTGAGGCCGTGGCGCACAGCTAGTGCGCCACGGATGCTCTTTTCAGGTGCGCCACGAATGGCCATTTTCCTAGTAGTGACGTATAAATTTGTCTGTGGCCTTCTTGGGCTCCATCGGCCTGCCATCAACACAGACTGCTTCTATCGTGAACTTTGCACGATCTTTCAACCGATGGCTCGCGCCTCGCTTGCTCTTTTTCATAGAAGAAGATTATTGTTGGCTGGTCGATCCGGAGGGCTAAAAGAAGAAAGAAGCGTTAATTAATACATGTACATATATATACAAATCAATCGGTGCAAGTCAGCAGAGACTTAATCCATACATATACCTCGACGGACTTTGTAATCACTAAAGTGCGTTCACCGGAGTCGTCATCTTCTCCATGACTACTTGAGCTGTCATCATGTCCCTCCAAGTTCAGATATTGTGAGGTGTCCTCGTGGATCATGTTCTCCATTATTTCTTCCTCTTCAAGGTTTCTACTGAGTGGATCCATAGTTTCTGAAACAATAATATTATCACACAAATATCAGTAATACATCTATTGAAATCTCGAGCAGGGATGATGATATGACAGGTTAAAAGTATTGAAATGTAACCCTAATACATGCTTGGTCATTCCAAACCCTAATTCGGAGAAACCCCGGATTCATATGAGAGGGTACATTTAGTTCTTCTAATTACGGCGCCTGGCGGCGCTAGGGCAAGAGCGGGGATGTGTGGGGGTGCGGGGATGCGTGCGGCTTGTGGGGATGCGTGCGGCTGGCGGCGCTAGGGCTAAACCCTACAAAAATATATATCGCACGATCGGGTGTGCGGGGATGCGTGCGACTGGCGGCGCTAGGGCCAAACCCTACAACAATATATATACATCGCACGGTCGGGTGTGCGGGGATGCGTGCGGCTGGCGGCGCTAGGGCCAAACTCTACAACAATATATATACATCGCACGGTCGCGCTAGGGCCAAAATACATACAATTACACACAAAAACATTTATATACATTTATATATACAATATATACATATATGCACCATTTATATATACAAACATCAAATATAAAACAAAATACATATAATACATACAATATATACACATATGCACCATTTATATACATATAAAACATACAAATAATTAAAACAAATAAAACATATATACACACAAATAATAAAAATATATACACACAAATAATAAAACATATATACAAACATATATACACACAAATAAAACATACATACAATATATATGCATGCATGCTCACCGCCGGCAAACTCGACGGGGGTGGCCGACGTGGGGGTGGTAGCGAGTGGACGGGGTGGCGTCGATGACGAGGTGGTCGCTGGAGGGCAGTGGCGAGCGCGGTCGAGGCGGCGTTTGGTAGAGTAGGATGGACATATGGTAGAACTCTAGTTGGTGTTTTGATTTATCTTACAATTATATGGTAGAACTCTAGTTGGTTGATTTAGCTTGCAATTCTAGATGCTAGAACTATAGGTAGAGTAGGATGAATATGTAGGATGTCTCTATAAGATGGACATATGCTAAAACTATATGCTAGAACTATAAGATGGTTGATTTAGCTTGCAATTCTAGATGCTAGAACTATATGCTAGAACTATAAGATAGACATTTTGTAATTGTTCTTAATCTCTCTATTGTTTTGAATATGTAGGATGTCTCTAAACCCCCTTCTAAACAATGCTCACTATGATGTTCAACACCGTGCCTACAAGAAGTCGGAGAAGAGACATGTACTAAAAACTTCCATGCAAGTCGAACAAGATGCCATGTTTGTTTAGATGGAAATCTAACATTTGCCATTGTATGTTTGCAGGAGCATCAACCCCTTCGACTTAGGTACCACGAGGTCTCGTCCGGCAAGATGCCTTATGATGTGCGGTACACTCCGTACATCCAGCAGCTAGGACTCCTCCCCTTTGTCCACATGGTCACTCGGTCCACACCGGCCTTCAACCCTGCTGCTATCACCGCGCTTGTGGACCGGTGGAGGCCGGAGACGCACATGCACCTTTCACCTTAGGACCGGTGAGACTACGGTCACTTTGTAGGACATGAGCATGATCCTGGCACTCCCAATCGAGGGAAACCCTGTGTGCATAAGCTCGGATTCAGACGGGTGGCGTGAGCAGATGGTCGACCTTATAGGGAAGGATCCACCCGAGGCTATAAACTCGAAGGGGGAAAGACTGAGGGTCACTGTCGGGGCTACTTTTACTTGGATCATCCAGAATTTCAAGATTTGCCCCAAGGATGCCGATGAGGAGACGATCAAGACATACACTCGTGTGTATGTGTGGTACATCATCACGGGGATTCTGTTTCCTTACAGTAGTGGGGCTCGTGCTCAGTGGCATTGGCTCAAGTTGATCCTTACTTTTGACTCTACCCTCAGTTGGGGTTCTGCGGCATTGGCCTGGTTGTACAGTCAGGTAATGAGTTCTTTACAAATGTTGTTGTACATTTCTGCATTACCTTAAAAAAAATTGTTGTTACCAAATGGTTGTTCACTTCATCTGCATCTCGATGATGATTGTCTTAGGAGCGCCGCCGATTTAGGTATTGGTGGTTGTTTGCTCCTTCTTTCGGTGTGGAGCTGGGAACGCTTCCCCATTGGACGACCGAGATTGTTGACATTCAAGCCTTACATTGTTAACGGCAACGACTACCTTCTCCCCACGTGGACTTATAAGTGGGATGTAGTCTCCGAACCGCCAACGGACCCAGTGGAGGCGTGTAACTACCTCGGTGAATTACGCTCCTGGTTACAAGCCTGGATGAGCGGAAATGGTTGAAGTAGTACGATGGGGCCCAAATGCCACTCACAGGTAGACCTTTCGGCTGTCCCAACCATTTTCAAAACATCAGGACAAGAACGGGCGGCGTAATCGGCAGGCGAAGGGATCAACTACATACACAAATGAGTATGTATGCAAGCCACCATACAACAGTACATCAGAGCCATTCCATCTAAAAGAAATAGAAATATTGCAACGCCATACCAAGAAGATCCAAATATCCTAGATAGATATAATAGTTTAGGATATCTCCTCATACATCACACATCGAGCATCGGTGAAGCGGCAAACAAGATCCGAAATACGGATAAGAAGCAAATTGGCATAAGATGCCCCATAAAATAAACACATCCCGCCTACAGATCTCACGGATCCCGTGCTCCTAATCTCTACACCAATGATCGCTGCCACATCGTCTGTATCCTCCACCCAATATCCATCTTGTGAGTGTACTGTTCATCGAATCAAATAATTTATCGTGTGAGACCCTAGGGTACAAAGAAGTCTTTATGCCTCTAAAGGACACAACCGGGTGACGCAATTGCAGCAAAAGGTAAACCCTAACAATTCTATAGATACCGCTAACCATCCGCCTAACCAAAGATGAGCGGATGTCCGTGAATTAATGACAATAGTTATAACAGAATATCAACAGATCCATCCTCCTCCTCGCTACCAACGAGGAAGCGGACTAACACCCCCATCCGCTCGCAGCTTTTATTAACCATTCCATGAGTGTTGCACTATTTACTAGTCGGGCCATTTAGTCAAATTAAAGCGTACTTTAGTTATGCTTGTCTATGATCGAGAAACTGCTCCAAGTCGCATAACCATGACACGGCTTTGAAAGTTTTACCCTGCAGGGTGCACAAATAGCAACACACTCGATCAACCCGGAAAACCAAATCAAACCCAACGAGGCCTTCACGACAAAGCAATCACCAGATTCAGAATATTTCAGGGCCACCCCATTGAGTACACCAACGGTTAGCTGACTCGAGACGGACTCAAGGTTTGCGCCTGGTCAGAACGACCGGGAACCCAAATGTGACTGGCTTGTCGACATCTGAAACACTTCTGACCTAAACAAAGACAGGTCAAGACTCGAACAATTTTAAATAAAGCAGAAAAGCATGGCATAAGTACATGATAGTAAATAAAACCTCAAACTAGTTTGTGGCCCCAAGAAATAAGAATGAATCAAGCTCGCTCGGGTCCCATAATCCTCCCGGATGTGGATAGCGAATATTCAAGGAACAGTATCAAGTACTGGGTCCCACGGGACACAAGTGGATGATTAACAACCAAATAACATCTATTGTCCACCTGTGCCTCTGCATTTTCCTACTTCAATTTTAGTTGTTAAACAGTAATTAAAGTCTTGATCAACTCCAATAATAAACACACGGCAATACTCCAACAACTGTGGTACTTGACGACACGCAACAGCACTTGAGCAAGCGACTACGACGCGCAGGTCCAACTATCTACCGAACAACAGGTAATAGGAGGTGTCCAAGGCAATATAAGGCTGCAAGGGATATCACGGGTACGAAAACTAGAGCATCGCAACACAGATAGCAATAGATCAACAGGAGGGAATAAATACTATAAAAGTAAGCTAGGTAGAAAGGGGGAGATGCTCGCCTGAAAACATTGACGAAGGTTTAACCGAAGATCGGGTCGACACTCGCATCAACTCAATGGCCTTATCCGCGAAGAACCAAAACACTAGAAGAAACACCGGATGCAATATTTAATACTGCGGCAAAAGATCGGGCATGATGCATGTATGATGTATGACATGGCAAGGATGCGATGCAATTAGGACACATTAAGCGGAACCGGGGTCCCGACAATTAGTTAGATGGTTCATGTTATTTAGATACCCTGCAATTTAAATGTTGTCTTAACAAGGCAAAACATAGTATCGGTTCGCTACACAAATTTAAATGGGACCAATATTAGACTATATTTGCCCGCATATGGGTCCCATATTTAATTTAGGTGAATCGTCTAAACACCCCCAAACACCCACAATATGTATGCAAGCATGACAATTTAATTATGCAACAAGATAGGTGTCATATTATAAAATAGGGGCGGATAAGATAGGGGTCACACATTAGGGTTCGGCAGATCTTGGAATCCGGGGGTTCGGGTTGGTCTCGTGGCTCGAGGAGAACGCTCGACGAGATCGGATACAAGATGGAGAACTTGTCGACGCGTGGAGATCTTGGTTCCAAGCGGTCGATCTTGTCGTCGAGAAGACCTTGTCGGGGCCGATCAGATCGGTCTTGGTGTTTGGGATGAAGATCTTGGCGTCCGGGATCGCGACGAGCTTGGCGTCCTTGTCAGAGTTCTCGGGTGACGATGGTCTTGCGGTCCGGGCTTCGTGTCGGTGGTGAACTCTTATTGACACAAGCAAGCATCTGTAAGGCACCGAACATACTCATCTAACGGAAGCAGCCGCCTCATGGAATTAGGAACTGATGAAAGTCTGAATGGCCAACAAGACACAACAAAGACGATGAGGTACATCCGTGTCACAGCCAGAGCTAGAGGCACATAGCCAGCTACTGATGGTCACGAGCAGGAGATGTTGATGTAGCCAAAGAACAGGCACACGCGACTGAAACGGTGCAGGTCAACGGGAAAAACAGGCGGCTGCACGGTGACGTGCAGAGGAGGAAGACACGGGCCTACGCAGGGGTGGAGAGGAGGACGCGGCCGACGACGCAAGTGAAAGGCGAGCCAAGCGGAGGAGCGACCAAGGCGGCGCTAGCGGGGTCCATGGACGACAACGACTGGCGGCGCGACCAGAGAGCTTAAAACGGCGGTGAGGCGATGTGGCTACCAGCGAGGGGAAGGCGACCAACAGAAAGGGCGTCGCGGTGACGAGGTGGGGTAGAGCCGCGGCGAGGCGGCCAGGCGCCTGGGGCGGCATGCTCGCAGAAGACATCGAGATTTCTGGAGGTCACGGAAGAAGGCGAGCAGAGGAGGTTGATGGAGGGGGTCGCCGGTGTCAGGGAAAGCGTGGTCGGCTTCACGCAGGCGGAGGCCGGTGCAAAGGGCCGCAAACAAGGCGTATGGAGGGCACTGGGCAGCCCGCAGAGGAGACGCAGCCGAAGACAGGGACCATGAGCTCGTGGCGGCAGATAAGAAGCGGGGAGCAAGGGCCATGAGTGGGAAGGACGGAACAGGGTCATGGGGAGGGAGATGGCGGAGGTTGGAATCGGTGATGGGAGGGGAGAGGCGTGTACGCGAGGTGGAAGAGGAGAGGAGCGGCGTAAGCCAAGCAGCGGGTGGGGCAGGCGGTCGATCGGGGTGGGGCCACGCTCGAGAGGAGATGGGGTCGGGGTGAAAGGGGCGGATTGCAGGTGTTGAGTGCGTGTAGTGTGTGTCTGTGTGGGCGGACCGGGGTGAGGCAGGGATTAGGGAGGTGGCGGCACCTTGGTTGGTGGGGTTTGGGGAGTGGGGATGAGAGAGGTGTAGGGTGAGGTGGCGGTGATTGGTGGAGTGAGGTGGAGGCGAGGTGGAGGAAGGGGATCAGGGGTGAGGTGGCTGGGACCGGTAGATAGGACAGGTAGGAAAAGGGTTTAGGTCTGGTCTTGTAGGGTTTAGTTGGGCTGGGTCGTAGATGGTCTCGACCGGTTGGGCCTCCGGCCGACGGACCGGATCGCCTCCAAATAAAAAATAGTTTTGATATTTCTTTTGTTTTAAAATAAACTTTTGTAAATAGTTTTAGATAAATAAAAGATCCGACTGGACCGACGGTTTTGGTTTGAACAAAGAGGGGAGGATATAATTATAGACAATAAAGTAGGTCTTTTAGCAAAATAGTTTTAGATTAAAACATGCATGCAGATGCCATGATGATGCACCAGTATTTTAACACGCGATTTTCTAGTAGTGGTTTTTGCGGGGCGCCACAATTCGACACCACTAACAATGGATCTCGCCCTCGAGATCCGCCTCATGGTACAGGGAAGAAGGTCGACGATCTGATCCTTCGCACTTCGTGTAGATCCTCGCGACACCACTAACAAGGGTTCTTTCTCAGCTTGAAAATGGCGACACCACCAACAAGGATTGTTCCTCATTCGTCGAGAGAACACTCCGGAGAAACAAAGATGAAGGTATAGGTCTCAAAAGGGTAAAGCCACCTCTAACTTCCGCGGAAGGAGTATAACTGCAAGGATTCACCATTCAAGGTGCAAGAGCGAATGATAAGAGTAGTCGGACGGTGATCAGTCCATCGCGCACCCAAAGCATTACCCTGCACATGAATAGGAAATTATGCAACCAACTCTCAGAATTCAGATTGTAGATCTCGACAAGCGGGGTTCGGAAACAGAGGAGTGATGCAGACTCTGCATCGGATCTGGCGTAGATGATGTCGTAACGTCGGAAAACACTGGGAGGCACAAACAAGGAACAAAGAATGGTACCACAGTAGACGGATTCCTCAGACAGCATGAACACCGGGTGGTAGAACACCGTTATCAAAGGAGGAAGCGAAACCCTGAAGGTACGACGGAACCCAACCACGAGAAATCCTGGACTCGAAGAGAGAGAAGAGAGCGGATTTAAAACACGCAGAGGTGAGAGGAGAGCAGCAGAGGGTAAGGAGTAAAATCAGACCTAATCAGAACTATCCAACCGATTTTGCAAAATAGTTTTGACACTACTTCGCCGTTAGCTAGGTTATCCCACATTTGGACTTGTGGGGTATCGCAACTGCTGGCTCGATACCACTCAGAACTACCTCGTGAATTACACTCGGTTACAAGCCCGATGAGCGGAAATGGTTGAAGTAGTACGGTGGGGCCCAAATACCACTCAGTAGACCTTTACCGTCCCAACCATTTTCAAAACATCGGACAAGAACGGGCGGCGAATCGCAAAGCGAAGGGATCAACTACATACACAAATGAGTATGTATGCAAGCCACCATACAACAAGACATCGAGCCATTCCATCTAAAAGAAATAGAATATTGCAACGCCATACGGCAAGATCCAAATATCCTAGATAGATATAATAGTTTAGGATATATCCTCATACATCACACATCGAGCATCAAAGGAAGCGGCAAACAAGATCCGAAATGCGGATAAGAAGCAAATTGGCATAAGATGCCCCATAAAATAAACACATCCCGCCTATCTCACGGATCCCGTTCCGGAATCTCTACACCGAATGATCGTTGCCCACATCGTCTGTATCCTCCACCCAATATCCATCTTGTGAGTTTACTGCTCATCCGAATCAAATAATTTATCGGTGAGACCCTAGGGTACTCAAGTCTTTATGCCTCTAAAGGACACAACTCGGGTGACGAATTGCAGCAAAAGGTAAACCTAACAATTCTATAGATACTGCTAACCATCCGCCTAACCAAAGATAGACGGATGTCCGTGAATTAATGACAATAGTTATAACAAGAAATATCAACAGATCCATCCTCCTCCTCGCTACCAACGAGGAAGCGGACGAACCCCCATCCGCTCATAGCTTTTATTAACCATTCCATGAGTGTTGCACTATTTACTAGTCGCCATTTAGTCAAATTAAAGCGGTACTTTAGTTATGCTTGTCTATGATCGAGAAACTGTGCTCCAAGTCGCATATAACCGCGACACGGCTTTCAGAAAGTTTTACCGCAGGGTGCACAAATAGCAACACACACTCGATCAACCTCGGAAAAACCAAATCAAAACCCAACGAGGCCTTCACGACAAAGCAATCACCAGATTCAGAATATTTCAGGGGCCACCCATTGAGTACACCAAGAACGGTTAATGACTCGAGACGGACTCAAGGTTTGCGCCATGGCAGAAACGATCGGGAACCGAAAATGTGACTGGCTTGTCGATACCGAAAACACTTCACGACCTAACAAGACAGTGCGATACCTAACAATTTTAAATAAAGCAAAGAAGCATGGCATAAGTACATGATAGTAAATAAAACCTCAAACTAGTTTGTGGCCCCAAGAAATAAGAATGAATCAAGCTCGCCTGTGGGGGTCCCATAATCCTCCCGGATGTGGATAGCGCGAATATTCAAGGAACAGGTATCAAGTACTCGGGGTCCTACGGGACACAAGTGGACGGTTAACAACCAAATAACATCTATTGTCCACCTGTGCCTCTGCATTTTCCTACTTCAATTTTAGTTGTTAAACAGTAATTAAAGTCTTGATCAACTCCAATAATAAACACACGGCAATACTCCAACAACTGTGGTACTTGACGACACGCAACAGCACTTGAGCAAGCGACTACGACGCGCAGGTCCAACTATCTACCGAACAACAGGTAATAGGAGGTGTCCAAGGCAATATAAGGCTGCAAGGGATATCACGGGTACGAAAACTAGAGCATCGTAACACAGATAGCAATAGATCAACAGGAGGGAATAAATACTATAAAAGTAAGCTAGGTAGAAAGGGGGAGATGCTCTTTGAAAACATTGCCGAAGGTTTAACCAAGATCGGGTCGACACTCGCATCAACTCAACGGCCTTATCCGCGAAGAACCAAAACACTAGAAGAAACACCGGATGCAATATTTAATACTGCGGCAAAAGATCGGGCATGATGCATGTATGATGTATGACATGGCAAGGATGCGATGCAATTAGGCCACATTAAGCGGAACCGGGGTCCCGACAATTAGTTAGATGGTTCATGTTATTTAGATACCCTGCAATTTAAATGTTGTCTTAACAAGGCAAAACATAGTATCGGTTCGCTACACAAATTTAAATGGGACCAATATTAGACTATATTTGCCCGCATATGGGTCCCATATTTAATTTAGGTGAATCGTCTAAACACCCCCAAACACCCACAATATGTATGCAAGCATGACAATTTAATTATGCAACAAGATAGGTGTCATATTATAAAATAGGGGCGGATAAGATAGGGGTCACACATTAGGGTTCGGCAGATCTTGGAATCCGGGGGTTCGGGGTTGGTCTCAGGGCTCGACGGGAGAACGGCTCGACGAGATCGGATACAAGATGGAGAACTTGTCGTGACGTGCCGGAGATCTTGGTTCCAAGCGGTCGATCTTGTCGTCGAGAAGACCTTGTCGGGGCCGATCAGATCGGTCTTGGCGTTCGGGATGAAGATCTTGGCGTCCGGGATCGCGACGAGCTTGGCGTCCTTGTCAGAGTTCTCGGGTGACGATGGTCTTGCGGTCCGGGCTTCGTGTCGGTGGTGAACTCTTATTGACACAAGCAAGCATCTGTAAGGCACCGAACATACTCATCTAACGGCGGTAGCCTCATGGAATTAGGCGATGAAAGTCCGAATGGCCAACAAGACACAACAAAGACGATGAGGTACATCCGTGTCCACAGAGCTAGAGGCACATAGCCGCTCGATGGTCACGAGCGGAGATGTTGATGTAGCAAAGAACAGCACACGCTTGGAAAGCGGTGCAGTCAACGGAAAAAGGGCCGTGCGGTGACGTGCGAGAGGAAGACACGGCCCACGCAGGGTGGAGAGGAGGACGGCCGACGACGCAAGGCAAAGCGATGAGAAGCCGCTCATGCGGAGGAGCGACCAGCGCTAAGCGAAGGGGTCCATGGACGACAACGATCGGCACTGCCAGAGAGCTTAAAAGCGCGGTGGCGATGGCTACCAATGAGGAAGGCGAACAACGGAAATGGCGTCATGACGGTGACGAGTAGAGCCGGGCGGTGCGAGCGCTGAGGCGGCATGCTCGCGAAGACATCGAGATTTATGGAGGTCACGGAAGAAAGCAGCGAGGTTGATGGAGGGGTCCGGTGTCGAAGCGTGGTCGGCTTCACGCAGGTCGGCGGTAGGGCCGGCAAAGGGCATAAACAAGGCAGGGAGGGCACCGGGGCAGCCAGAGGCAGCGTCGGGAAGACAGGACCCATGAGCTCGTGGCAGATAAGCGGGGGCCTTGATCGCGAGGTGGGAAGGACAGGAACAATGTGGGAGAGGAGATGGCGCAGAGGTCAGCGGCGGAGGTTTGAATCGGTGATGGGAGGAGAGGCGACGCTGAAAGTGGAAGAGAGAGGCGTGCTGGGTCGGGCTAAGCGGCAGTGGGGCAGGTCGATCGGGGTGGGGCCACGCTCGAGAGGAGATGGGGTCGGGGTTGAGCGGGGTGGACGGTGCGGTGTTGAGTGCGTGCGTGTAGTGTGTGTGCTGTGTGGGCCGGAAAGTGAGGCAGTGGGATTAGGGTGGTGGCACCTTGGTTGGTGGGGTTTGGGGAGTGGGGATGAGAGGTGGGGGTGGGGTGAGGTGGGAGGCGCTGATTGGCTGGAGTGGGGTGGAGGGGCGAGGTGGAGGAAGGGGATTGGTCAGGGTGAGGTGGCTGGGGACTGGGTAGATAGGACAGGGTAGGAAAAGGGTTTAGGTCTGGGTCTTGTAGGGTTTAGTTGAATTTGGGTCGTAGATGGTCACCGGTTGGGCCTCTGGCCTGGACCGACTGCCTCCAAATAAAAAATAGTTTTGATATTTCTTTTGTTTTAAAAAAAACTTTTGTAAATAGTTTTAGATAAATAAAAGATCCGACTGGACCGACGGTTTTGGTTTGAACAAAGAGGGGAGGATATAACTATAGACAATAAAGTAGGTCTTTTAGCAAAATAGTTTTAGATTAAAACATGCATGCAGATGCCATGATGATGCACCAGTATTTTAACACGCGATTTTCTAGTAGTGGTTTTTGCGGGGCGCCCCAAGGCGTACAAGAGGTACACCAACGAGTTTGACACGATCACCATAGATCAGGTAATTTCCTCGGGTGTGGTCAATTATATGTCTTGAACTTGTAATCTTTGACCCTGACATGAGTGTGGTATGCTGCAGGTGACGTGGGAGCCATACGGTCGAGGGGACCGCTTTGGTGTTCTGGAGGACTATCACCTTAACCCTATTTGCCTCAGAGAATCTCGTCTGTGGCTAATGCGTTGTCCCATGGTGTGCATGTGGGCTGTTGAGTATCACCAGCCACAGCGTGTCATGACCCAGTTTGGGTTATTTCAGATTGTCCCGCCTGAGTGGAAGGACACGGACTTAGGGATCCATAGGCAAGCTATTAACTGCCTTAACATGTGATGTACTTATCATTCGCCAAATAACGCTCTAGGACTTGTTGTTTTGTGCAGCTTGGACAGGAAGAAGCAGAGGAAGGAGAAGGATTGGCCCAAGCTTCATAGGAAGCACCTTGAGAAATTCAGGAGGTGTGTGATCGAGGCTAAGAAAGCAAAAGGAACACATGATAGGCCCTTCAGTCGGGATACTTTCAACAACTACATCGCATGGTTCATTGACAACGCGCGGGTGGAGATATACCCACGGGCATTTCGGGATTCGATCTTGGAGGAGCCATTGGTGTTCGATGAGCTTTCAACCGAACAATACAACATCATGGTCAGAGAAGGGCGACAAGCCGAGTTTGCTCCCTTGGTCAACTTTGTGGTAAAGTGTGCCGAATATTATTTCCGTCTTGGCGCTTCTCATACCTTGCATGGATAACTTACTAGTTTCTTGTCTATGACAGCGCGCGGAGGTAAGGAAGTCCGCCGATGCATGCGAGGACGCTTTGGACACATACCCTCGCGGAGAGAAGGGAGAGGGTTTGTTTCATGAGTTCGTTAAGAAGCAGGGCCAACGGTTAAGGCAGCTGTCGAACTTGCTAGGTTTGTCGTGACCCCGAGGTGGCAACACCGTCCGCGTCACGGTCAAACACGCCCCAAGGTGACAATTCTGGCGATCATCACTCCACATCCGAGGACGAGTCGAACACACCCGAGGTAGTACAACCATTGCATCTCCCACCCTCCCTTGCATTTCTCCTGAATTTGTCCTTACCAATCTTCTTTTTTTGACAGCCCCAAGATGAGGAAAGCGTCACCGTCGAGATGACATTGGGCAACTACACTCGCTACAAGGTCCACGAGCGGTCCGACTATGTGCTCAAGCCAAGGCAACCTAATAAGCCTTACACACCCGACCCTTCCGCGGCCAAGACGAAGAAGTCCAAGAATCCATATTGTTTAGAAGTGGAGGATGAAGAGGAACCGAGGAGGAGGAAGATGCCCGCGAGAAGGGGCCACACTTCAAAGACCACCCGTGGGAAGTAGAGTAGATGTTGCACTTGGTACTTTGGTGTCGAACCATGTTGTGAACTTTGGTGTTGTTTGAACTTGGTACTTTGGTGTTGTCGTGAACTTGGTACTAATGGTTGTTGTCGTGAACTTGGTACTTTGGTGTTGTTGTGAACTTGGTACTTTGTTTGAATCTGTAATGGTTGTTTGAACTTGTAGCATGTTACAATGGCGTCGTGAATCTATAAAGCCAGGAAAGTAATGAAACAAACATACCAACAACATCACTGTACTTCTCAAACAACATGCTCGAACAACAGACAAAGTGCGCATTTGAAAGTGATGAAACAAACAGACAGACAGACCAAGAAGTGCAATCAGGAAAGTGCGGCGCCATCGTGCATGGCGCCGCGCATGCACTATGTGCTCGGCAAAGTGGCCCAGGAAAGGGAAAATTCAATATGCGGCGCCACAATGAAAGGCGCCGCATGGTGCAACGCGCGCCGTGGTGGCGCCACACGGTGCGGCGCCGTCCGGCCTAGTGCCGCACATATGCTCGAAAATAGACATAAGGTTCTGTCTATTTTCGAGCACATGTGCGGCGCCAGGCCAAACGGTGTCGCACCGTGCAACGCGTGACTTGATGGCGCCGCACCGTGCGACGCCGTGCAGCCTAGCGCCACACATGGGGTCGAAAATAGACAGAAGGTTTTGTCTATTTTCGAGCACATGTGCGGCGCCAGACTGCATGGCTCCGCACGGTGCAACGCGCCTACTGGTGGCGCCGCACCGTGCAACGTCAGCATGTCTGGCACCGCACATGTGCTCCAGAGCCGACATGGGGTCGAAAATAGACAGAAGGTTTTGTCTATTTTCGAGCACATGTGCGGCGCCAGACTGCATGGCTCCGCACGGTGCAACGCGCCTACTGGTGGCGCCGCACCGTGCAACGTCAGCATGTCTGGCACCGCACATGTGCTCCAGAGCCGACAAGAGGTTCCTACAAGTGTTGAAGCGCATGTGCGGCGCCAGGTGCTCCAGAGCCGACATGAGGTTCCTACAAGTGTTGAAGTGCATGTGCGGCGCCAGGAAGCAAGGCGCCGCACAGTGCAACGCCAAAGCTCCTGGCGCCACACTGTGAAAATGCTGCAGGCAGCTTTTAAGGGGTAGTTTTCGAGGGCAAATCATCAACATGCAAAATCTTTCGGGGGGTGGGGGGAAATGTTTCGAGGGCAAATCATCACACATGCAAAATCACACAGAAGGTTCCTGCAAGTGTTTTGCCCTTAAGGGGTTCACGAAATAGCACGAGGTTCACGAGCAAATCTTGACACATACAAGTCCATGACTCCCGGTTACACATAGGCCCTTTGCCCTTCCTCTTCTTCTCTTCCTCTTCCTCCATGGAACGCCACGCCGCTCGACACAGCCTTTCCCTCTCGGCATCACGAGCCTCCTTAGCGAGGCGCTTATCTTCCTCCTCTTTCTTGCGGAGCTCGTCATCACGTTGCTTGCGCTTCTTCGCCATCTCCTCGTCACGCAGCGCTTCGAGGTAACGCCTTCTTTTTATGGCCCAATCGATCTCTTGGATAGCCTTGCTGGATTGAGGTTGCTCGAGATGTATCCAAGTGTAGTACCTGCATACCGGAGGGGGAGACTACAAGAAAATAGTGCATGTTAGAGGCTATGATATGTAATAGTTGGGACACATGAAGAACTAAAAAGCTTTGTGTATACCACGAGAGTGTCGTATGGGTTGCGGCTACGCACGGGAGAGCGATTGTAGTTGGCACACATGAAGAACTTCTTTCCCCAACTATCGGAATTGTAGTCTTGGGACTGCTAATAAGTCTGTCGGAGAAGATACGCATGGTCTTCCAACAGGCCTCGGAGAAGATACACATGGTCTTCCAACGGACATGCATTCCCAAGACAACATTATGTCTTCCCTCCAACTCAACATCATCCTTTGGGTCCATCCATTTCAATTCAATCCTCAATTGCTCCAAGACCTCGGCATAGGTTGGAGTACGCTCAAACACCAAATCGAGCTCGTCCGGGTCCGGTTCTATGTTACCTCTCAAAAAAGCATCCTTGTCTACTGGTGAACATGAACAATTCTTGCCATGCCTAAGATAATCACAACAACAATACCATGGTCAACATACTCAATAGATATCCATGCTAACGTTAACACAATACCCAACCCCTATGCCAATGCAACCATGCATCTTACAAAACAACCTAGGGTTTGCAAGATATGGACCAAAACAAGAAATTAATGGGTGAAATCAAAGAAGAAGAGGAAGAATGCTTCAAGGCAACTGGGGGGATCGAATTCCACGGAGAGAGGCTTCCGATTTGGGCACTAGGAGGGATGAGGGAGAAATCAGGCCCATGGCCGCAGCTTCATGTGGGTGAAAGAATGAGATGAGTCTGAGGAGGGCTGGCGCCGCGATGGTACTAGACCTAATGTGCGACGCTGGCTGACTACAGTCTTGGCCTTGTACGCAAGCGCCAGACTAGCGGACCGGGCTCACGAGGCCCTGAACGATCCTGTTGGCGGCGTGGCGCCAGCGTAATGGCGCTTTCTTCAGTGCGGCGCCAGCTGGTACGACGTTGCAAAAAAAGTTAGTGCAGTAAATTTCTTTTGGCCATAGTTCATTCCATAATTTTTTTTATGGATTATTTTTGTCTAAATTGCCACATTTTGGGGGCCACCGGTGGAGGTGCGCTAAACCAAGGCTGTGATTCTTGCGGCAAGGTTTTGGACGGAAGCATGCCTACCGCGTGGTGTATAAAATAATTAAGAAACAGCTCAGCACGTAGGGGAGTGGGGCGATGAGAAAATAAAGGAGAGGTGGATGGTGGTAGGTGAGTTATAATTTGGTGACGACAAGGGCGTCCGCAACTACTACTACAGCACGGCACAGGTTGTGCGGTCCTCCCCGCAGTACTCCTCACCAAACAACAACAGCACAGCACAGCACAGCACAGGTTGTGCAGTCCCCGTCCCGCCCCCCACCCCACCCCCGGCCTCATTCTCACCAAACGCCACCTACCATCCCTACCGAGAGGGAGTATAAAGTGGCGGTTGCCTGGACGGATCTCGGCACACCACCCTCTTCCTTCCCACCTCCTCCTCTCCGATCCGTCTCCTCCGCCGGAACCCAAGCGGCAGCAGCAGCAGCAGCGGCGGCACAAGGTTAGCTCCATTCCGTTCCTCCTCACCTCACGCCGCCGGCCGGGCTCATTCTTCGATTATTATTACTAGTACTCTCTTCCCCCTCTTCTTCTTCATCAAAAGAAGCCCGCGTCCATTATTCGTTGACAAATCATGTACCCGGCCGGATTTCGTGGCAAGATTCATTATTCGTTTTACCTCCCCTTTTTCTACTCCCTCAGATCCGATCCAAATTAGTTGTTGTTGACTCATATATTAGTCTAGATTCGGATGTATCTAGACCGAAACACGTCTAGATACATCCGAATCTCGACGTCGACGAATCTGAGTCAACTAATTTGGATTGGAGGGATCGGAGTAGTACCAAAACGACCGGCGGGGAGGGGTAGAGTCTGTTTCTAACAATCATCCGATTAATCAACCCCCTTTGTGATTTATTATTTGTTTGCATCCAGCAGAGGCGGCAAAGAGAGAAGAAATGGCGGCCGAGACGTTCCTCTTCACCTCCGAGTCCGTGAACGAGGGCCACCCGGACAAGCTGTGCGACCAGGTCTCCGACGCCGTGCTGGACGCCTGCCTGGCGCAGGACCCCGACAGCAAGGTGGCCTGCGAGACCTGCACCAAGACCAACATGGTCATGGTCTTCGGCGAGATCACCACCAAGGCCGCCGTCGACTACGAGCGGATCGTGCGCGACACCTGCCGCGCCATCGGCTTCGTCTCCGACGACGTCGGCCTCGACGCCGACCGCTGCAAGGTGCTCGTCAACATCGAGCAGCAGTCGCCCGACATCGCGCAGGGCGTGCACGGCCACTTCACCAAGCGCCCCGAGGAGGTCGGCGCGGGCGACCAGGGCATCATGTTCGGGTACGCCACGGACGAGACGCCCGAGCTCATGCCGCTCAGCCACGTGCTCGCCACCAAGATCGGGGCAAGACTCACGGAGGTGCGCAAGAACGGGACCTGCGCGTGGGTCAGGCCCGACGGCAAGACCCAGGTCACCGTCGAGTACCGCAATGATGGAGGCGCCATGGTGCCCATCCGCGTCCACACCGTCCTCATCTCCACCCAGCACGACGAGACCGTCACCAACGACGAGATCGCGGCGGACCTCAAGGAGCACGTCATCAAGCCGGTGATCCCTGCGAAGTACCTCGACGAGAACACCATCTTCCACCTCAACCCGTCGGGCCGCTTCGTCATCGGCGGGCCGCACGGCGACGCCGGCCTCACCGGCCGCAAGATCATCATCGACACCTACGGCGGCTGGGGAGCGCACGGCGGCGGCGCCTTCTCCGGGAAGGACCCCACCAAGGTCGACCGCAGCGGCGCATACATCGCCAGGCAGGCCGCCAAGAGCATCGTGGCCAGCGAGCTCGCGCGCCGCGTCATCGTGCAGATCTCCTACGCCATCGGCGTGCCCGAGCCACTGTCCGTCTTCGTCGACACCTACGGCACCGGCAAGATCCCCGACAGGGAGATCCTGAAGCTCGTCAAGGAGAACTTCGACTTCAGGCCCGGGATGATCAGCATCAACCTTGACCTCAAGAAGGGCGGGAACAGGTTCATCAAGACCGCCGCCTACGGCCACTTCGGCCGTGAGGACCCCGACTTCACCTGGGAGGTGGTGAAGCCTCTCAAGTTCGACAAGGCAGCATCCGCCTAAGAAGTAAGAACACCATTGGTTGGTTCTGCTGCTTGCCCCATTAGTGACTCCGGTTGCTCCACAGTACCACCACCGGTTTTGATGACCTGGGAACCACAACCAGTATGTGGCGCCAAGTTTTCTTACTGGTCGGTCTGTCTGGTCGTTTATCCCATCTATCTTTTGTTTTGGCTGTGGCTATTGGACGGCTAGCTGTTCTAAAATTCAGGCACATTTTCAAACCAATAAAGAGCTCACAGGTGTATTGAGAAAATCTGGAGACCGAAATGTGCTTTGTCTGAGTCTTTGATTATCATTTTCCGAAACAGACAAAAAGAAACTGGCAGGAAATCATCGACTAAAGCTTAGCAGTACCAATAGGTTACACATGCTAGGTGCTTGTGTTTGCCTGAGAAAAGAAATAAGATAATGGTCGCCTTAGATTCCTGTCTAAAGCGTTCATTCTATACCAATGAGGTTTCCAAGTCGTCGCTTAGGCGGGGAAGGCGTCGCTCAGGTCGAGTTTGGACGCCATGGACATGTCTGCTTACTCTGTTTCTGCCCATGACCGTGCTGCTTCTGCCTGTGATTACTGCTGCTGTAGTGGTGTGGCTCTATTATAGTAGTAGTTGCTGCTGCTACTAGCATTGGCTGTAGTACCGAGTTGATGAAGTAGACAGGTATTAGTGGTTAGCTTATTTGGATGCTAGCTGCTGGCATTTGGATGCTAGGTGCTGGCTTGGGGAGCTGATTAGAATAGTCTTGTTGATCCCTAGTTTGCATTTGGAGGGTAGCTGCATGTTGAATAGTCTTGTTGATCCCCTGCGGCATGCCTGCACGGAGACGTCACCGAAAGTTACATGTTCCAGTTCTCAGCCTGCTCCACTTCATGTCTCACTTTGGAAGAAAGCAGCAGAAGCAAGGAAAGGAGGCAGTTGCACTTGCTCATGATTTTGCTTTTGTTGGTGTACTATGTACTGATGAAATTGTTGTTGCTTTTGTTGGTCTAGTATGTGGTATGTACTGCTGTAGTTCTGTCCTCTGAAAAAGCACATAAATAGTTGCCAAATTCATGCAGAAATGTTGTCCAATTTTGTACCAGATTTCTGTCTATTTTTGTAACAAAATTGCTGTTTAATTTATGAGCAAACAATATACCAAACTGCCAAGATAATTTCTTATTTCCATGCCAAGATACATTGTACATTGGATTTGTTTAAAACTATCATCAGTAAACTTCTTGTTGTACCAACGCACTAGACTTAAAATTAAAAATTTGAGCGTGGGCATAGCAGGATCTTGTAGATAGGAACATACTGCCAAATAGAAAAAAAGAGTGAAGTCCGTAACCTAGGGCATTTAGGTTGCAAAGTTATGATACTTATAATTGTTAAATGCTTACCAAACTAGTGCCTCTAATTTTTCCACTTTGGACTGAAACTGCACACCAATCCATCCTTGTGAATGACACCCCCCCCCCCCCCCCACCCCCACCCGCTGCTACAGTTCCTTTTAGAACTGCCGCCTGCCCCGGGTTGATCTGACGCCGATCCCGCCGGCGGGGAGAGGCCGGGGCCCCCTATAGATTTTAGGTGTTTTCTTTGGCTTTTTGCCGGTGTCTGGCGCCATGCCGGGAGGTCAACGACGTAGGACCGGGGCCAGATCCGTCGCGGGTTGGTTTCTCTCTTCGATGCCGTCCGCTCGCCGGCGGTGTGGTGGAGGAGGACCGACGAGCCCTCCAATAAAGGCCCCGTTTGGTGCCGTCCTGCTCTGCGGGTCGATCCCCCCTCCTTGGTCAGCCTTGGTGGCGAGGGAGGCTTAGGGGATTCAGACCGATGGAGCTATGGTGGCTGCCCCTCGCCTCCTCTCTCTCGTATAGGCTTCTTCCCCGCGTTCCTCCATCTGGTCGGCCGTGGCGGCGTGGGGAGGTGGGTTTCGTGCGGGGCGGTGGCTGCGGAGAGTGAAGGCTCTGGATTTTGTCTCTTGACGTTTTTGCGCAGCGACAGGAGGCCACGGTAGGCGATTCCCGTTTCAGAGGTTGAAGACGCCGGTGAAGCTACTCCAAACGAATCCAACATGGAATAAGCGTTGGTCTACTTCTAGTCTTACTCATGGTGAAGTGGTGTCACTAGTAAAAAACGGACCTTTGGTCCAGAGCATTAGTCCGGTTACGATAAACGGACTAATGCCTGTCCCAATACTAAGAAACGGGCAGGATCAAGACATTAGCCCTTCAGATGGGAACTTTAGCCCTTCGTTTAACAAACCGGAGCTAAAGGTGCAGCTGAAAAAGCAGATGCGTGGACCTTTAGCCTCGGTTTGTTTCTCAAACCGGGACTAAAGTCCCCGACTATATCTTCTTCCCCTTCCCAGCCCGAGCCATTTCAAGCTCACACAATCACCCCTCTCAAATTTCTCCCCTCAATCTCGAGTTCTTCCCCATTTTTCTCAAGATTTGTGAAGATTTTTTTGGCTCCACATCTATCAAGGGTCCTAAGAGGTTAGCAACTTCATCATTTCAGTTCTCATTGCTTGTTTTAGCTCATTTCATGCTCTAGAAATGGATAGATTTTGTGTGGGTTCTATCTCTATATATCTGGTTAATTTGGCACATATAGTTCTCGAAATTCATTTGATTCATCGAAGCACATAGATACATGAGTTCATCCTATATACATATCTTGGTTTGACACGTTGTCTTGAAATCCGGTCGGTTCACAGTGCATCATGTCACCGTCGAGCAACAAAATATTCTTCTTTCTTCTACACCGTCACAAAATCCATTGAAACAAAAATAAGTACCAAAACTATGAAGACACACATATATATAGTGGCGCCTAGCATTTTAGTTAATCATCGGCCAGTTAAGCAAGAAATTAAGAACAAAACATGAACACGCCAAGGAGCTACCAAATTAAATTAGAGTGCCTATGGCGAGCTCCTAAGATGTCCGAGGACGATGCATCCTAAGACATCTTGAGAAGCTTCGCCATAGTGGTGTCCTCGCTCGCACACCATCTTTTAGTTCATATCTTTTCTAGCTAAATTAGTATGCTGGTGGAGCTAACTAATTTCACATATTAGGGAGTGCCTCTATGGCGAGCTCCTCGAAGATGTCTGAGGACGAGGTCCTAAGACATCTTCGAGAAGCTCCGCCGTAGTGGTGTCCCTGGTCTCGAACACGATCTTTCTTGTAGTTGATAGTTCACAAGGAAGCCTATTTATAGATTAAGCAGCACAACATAGTCTCGACACTCATGACATAATGTCGACACTCACCCCTGTCATATTGCCGCCACCCACTGAAACAGTGTCGCCACTCACTAGCATAGTGTCCACTCACGACATATAGTGTCGTCACCCACTTTTAGTCCCAATTGGAGACACCATTCGAGACTAAACGGGCTCATGTCGGCCCCAGCCTGCCACAACCCCTTTAGTCCCGGTTGGTGTGTCCAACCGGGACTAAAGATATAGTAGAAAGTTTTTTAAATCAGTGCTTGTTTGATGTATACGATGTGTTCTTTTATTTTTAGACTACTACTACTCTTAGCATCGTGATTTTGTTTGATAAACTTATAAAATGCAGATGAGATGGTAATGGATGTACGCTGACCGAATCTCTGACGAGTTCATTAAAGGCGTGCGTTCTTTTCTCATTGTGGCAGAGGCAAACAAGCGGAATGGTTTTATTTGTTGTCCATGTGGTGAGTGTCGGAATCAGAAGGAATACTCTTCCTCAAGAGTCCTCCATGGCCACTTGTTTCGGTTCGGTTTCATGTCTGGCTATAATTGTTGGACCAAGCACGGAGAAAGAGAGGTTATGATGGAAGACAACGAAGATGAAGAGAATGATGACAGCTATCCTATGTCACCTGAATACGGTGGTACTACATGTTGGAATTATGCCCTAGAGGCAATAATAAAGATGTTATTATTATAATTCTTGTTCATAATAAAGTTCATATTCCATGCTAGAATTGTATTAAGCGGAAACTTTAATACTTGTGTGGTTTGTGAACAACACCGTGTCCCTAGTACGCCTCTATGGACTAGCTCATTGATCAATGATGGTTAAGGTTTCCTAACCATAGACATGAGTTGTCAATTGATAATGAGATCATATCATTGGAGAATGATATGATGGATGCCTGCACTAAGCGAAGCAATTAGATCGTATCATCGTGTTCATCTTTGCGAAGATTTTCCTATGTCAAATATTGTATTCCTTAGACCATGAGATAATACAACTCCACGTATCGGAAGAAAGCTTTGAGGTCATCAAACGCCATCCTATGAAAGGGTGGTCATAAAGGTGTCTCTCGGTGATCGGAAAGTATCTGTTGGGTTGTATGTATCGAGATGGGATTTGTCCTCCCAAGTCGGAGAGATATACTTGGGCCCACTCGTGTCGATATCAACACCGCTTGCAAGCATGTGGTTAAGGAGTTAATCACAAAGTGATATCGGATTACGGGCAGTAAAGTACTTCGTGAGCGAGATTGAACTAGGTATGACCATCAAGATCGAATCTCGGGCAAGTAAAATATCGCGAGACGAAGGGAATATATATATGGGATTGATTGAATCCTCGGCATCGTGGTTCATCCGATATGATCATCGATGAATGTGTGGAGTCAATATGGGTGCAGACCCCGTTGATTATTGATAGAAGATCATGTTTGCATATTCTCGAACTCCGCAGGTCACACACTTAACGTGTCTCGACGCTAGGATAGATTGGATAATTGGTTTATGAGTTTTGTTGAGTCTCGGATGGGATCCAGGACATCACGAGAGGTTCGGAGTGGTCGGAGAATAAGATTCATATAAGGCGGTGCAGTTTTGGAGTTGAATTGTTCGGGTTAATCGGTATTATCTAAGCTTCTAGAACCTTCGAAGGGACCAACGTGGCCCCACCTTCCGGGAGGGGGCATGGGCCTATGAGGGAGTGTCCTGGCCGCATTGGGCCAGGGGCACAAGGCCCCATAGGGCCCAGCCGATCCTATAGGGTTTAAATTCGTTTAAACTAGATATAGGGTTTCTAGAAGGGGGAGAGTCCTCACCCCCCCTACTCCTCCCTCCCTTGGCCGCCGGCCCAAGGCTTGGAGGAGGGGAAAGGGCTGGACGCCCCCCCCCTCTATATAAAGAGGGCTGGGGCGCCCCCTCCCCCCGACACCTTGCCTCCAACCCTAGTTGCCCTGCTGCCCTCCTCTCTCCCTCCCGACTGTTTGTAGGCGAAGCCCTGCTGCAGAAATTCTCCACCATATACACCACGCCGTCGTGTTGTAGATCCAATCTATCTCTCCACCATACTTGCTGGTCCGAGGAAGGAGGAGACATCGAGGTGCTGCACGTGTGCATCTCACGGAGGCACCGCCACTTGTGGTGCTAGATCGGATCGGATCGCGAGGAGGAGAAGCGAGTACGACTACATCACCCACGCTCGAGCGTTCACTGCGAATCTTCAAGGGTATGAAGATCTAATCCAATCTCTCTCGTTGATTGCATCTCCTAGATTAGATCTTGGCTTTCCCTCTGTTCGCATCAGTAGAAAACTTTGATTTACTATGTCGTGTAACCCTTCAGTGGTATCAGAGCTAGATCTATGCGTAGATGTGTTTCACGAGTAGAACGCAACATGGTTGTTGCGGGCGTTGATGTTTTCTGTTGCAAGCCTTTTGTTTGTGTTCTTCTTATGACGCGGGATAGTGAGATTGAAGCGGTCCAGGCCAACCTTACGCGACGTCGTTCGCGAGACCGGCTCCGCACTTGATGTGTGGCTTGTACCACACATGCGGCTGATGGATGTCAGTTTCTCTCACTATAGTTGTCATGGGATTAACACCGGAGTTTGGCAACCATAATATCACCGTTGTGGCTTTCCGTAGGTAAGAATCGTTCTTAGCATCTACTCCCATAAGCCACGTAAAACATGCAACAACAAAGTAGAGGCGTCTAACTTGTTTTTGCGGGGAGTGTTTTCTGTGATATGGTATGGCCCAAGATGTGATGTGTATATTGTATGCGATGATCATGTTTTGTAATGTTTCACGACTTGCATGTCGATGAGTACACAACCGGCAGGAGCCATATGGTTGTCTTTATAATTGTGTATGACCTGCGAGTCAACGTCTTATACGCCATGTAATAGCTTTACTTTATCGCTAAGTAGTTAGCAATAGTTGTAGTTGCTATTCGTGGTGGAGGCAACCATGGTGGAGTGATGGAGATCATGCCGGAACGCACAAGATGGAGATCATTGTGCGAAGATTGGCTATACCATGTCACATAAAGTTATATGCATGTGATGTTTATCCTCTTATGTATATTATTATGCTTAGATCGCGACGGTAGCATTATAAGATGATTCCTCACTTAAAGATCAAGATAAAAACTGTGTTCTCCCCAAGTATGCACCGTTGCGAAAGTTCGTCGTGTCCAAGCATCACGTGATGATCGGGTGCTATAGACTCTACGCTCACATACAACGGGTGCAAGCCAGTTTGCACTGCGGAAATACTTGGGTCTAGCTTGACGAGCCTAGCATGTACAGACATGGCCTCGGAACACAAGAACCGAAAGGTTAAGCATGAGTCATATGAATGATATGATCGACACTTTGTTGTCCACCATTGAAACCACATCTCTTCTCGTGATGATCGGATTAGGTGTGGTGAATTTGGATCGTGTTCACTAAACAACTTGAGGGATGTTGAATTTAGTGGGAGTTCATCTAGTAATTTGATTAAAAGTTGAACTAGTTATCATGAACATAGTCTAATTTGTACTTGCAAATCTTGAGATCACATGGCCAAGTCCAACTTCAACTTCAACGTTTTTTACGAGAAGGAAAAGCTTAGAAACAATGGGTCTAACTTCACCAATTGGTTCCGCAATCTAAGAATCATTCTGCGCGGATAAAAGGACTATGTCCTTGGGAAAGCGTTAGGTGACCCCTCGCAAGCTGCGGTGATGAGAAAGTCATCTATCGGCATAAAGATGATTATGGTGTGATTAAGAGCACCATGTTGTTTGCTATGGAACCGAACTTCAAAATCGTTTTGAAGAGTATCCCGCCCTTTGAGATTCTCGAGGAGCTGAAAACCATGTTTCGACTTAGGCCCGCTCGAGAGATATGAGATATCCGAGAAGTTCTTTAACCGCAAGATGGAGGAAGGAGTTCCGTTAGTGAGCACGCCATTAAGATGACGGGCTACACTCAACGCATATAAGCAACTGGAATGCACGATTCGGAGGAGCTCAAGATTGACAGGTTCTGCAATCACTCCTCCCAGCTACAAAAGTTTTGTAGTGACTCATAATCGATTGGTTCCATCGACACGATCACCGAGCTCTTCGCAAAGTCAAGGCTGCGAGGTGGACATCAAGAAGGATAATCATGTGTTGATGGTCAACAAGCCCTCCTTTAAGAAAGGTAAGGAGCAAAGAATCCCTTCAAGAAGGGCGTAAGCGCAATGCTCCTGCCGAGAAGAAGCTCAAGTCTGGTCCTAAGCCGACATCGAAAGTGCTTCTATTGCAAGGACAAGGGTCATCGGAAATGCAATCGTCCAAGTACTTAGCGGACAAGAAGGCCGGCACCATCAAAGGTATATTTGATATACATGTTATTGATGTTTTCCTTACTAGCCCTCGTTGTAGTGCCCGTGTGTATTTGATACTGGTTGGGTTGCTAATATTTGTAACTCGAAACAGGAGCTACGGAATAGACGGCAGCTTGCGAGGGATGAGGTGACGATGCGCGTTGGCAACGGATCAAGAGTTGATGTGATGGCCGTCGGCACGCTCTCCTTAGTTTTACCTTCAGGATTAGTTTTAAACCTTAATAAATGTTATTATGTGCCTGCGTTGAGCATGAACATTATTTCTGGATCTTGTTTATTGCAAGACGGTTATTCATTTAAATCGGAGAATAATGGTTGTTCTATTTATATGAGTAACATCTTTTATGGTCATGCACCTCTTGTGAATGGTTTATTTCTTCTAAATCTCGAAAGGGATGAAACACACATCCATAACATTGAGGCTAAGAGATGCAAAGTAGATAGTGGTAATACTACTTATTTGTGGCACTGTCGTCTAGGTCATATTGGTGTAAAGCGCATGAAGAAACTCCATTCTGATGGACTTTTGGAGTCTCTTGATTTTGAATCATTTGACACATGCGAACCATGCCTCATGGGCAAGATGATCAAAACCCCGTTCTCCGGTATGATGGAGCGGGCAACGGACTTGTTGGAAATCATACATACCGATGTATGCGGACCGATGAGTGTTTCGACGCGCGGTGGATATCGCTATTTCCTCACTTTTACCGATGACTTAAGTAGATATGGGTATATCTATTTAATGAAACATAAATCTGAAACATTTGAAAAGTTCAAGGAATTTCAGAATGAAGTGGAGAACCATCGTATGTAAAGATTAAGTTTCTGCGATCCGATCATGGAGGTGAATATTTGAGTTATGATTTTCTCACGCATCTTAAAGCAAGTGGAATCGTTTCACAACTCACGCCACCCGGAACACCACAGCGCAATGGTGTGTCTGAACGCCGGAATCGAACCCTATTAGATATGGTCCGATCAATGATGTCTCTTACTAATTTGCCGTTATCATTTTGGGGTTATGCATTAGAAACCGCTGCATTCACTTTAAATAGGGCTCCATCTAAATCCGTTGAGACGACACCGTATGAACTGTGGTTTGGTGCTAAACCTAAGTTTTCGTTTCTTAAAGTTTGGGGATGCGAAGGTTACGTCAAGAAGTTGATGCCGGACAAGCTCGAACCCAAAGCGGAGAAATGCGTCTTCATAGGACCCTAAGGAAACTATTGGGTATACCTTCTATCACAGAACCGAAGGCAAAGTGTTTGTCGCAAAGAACGATTCCTTTCTTGAGAAGGAGTTTATCTCGAAAGAAGTGAGTGGGAGGAAAGTAGAGCTTGACGAGGTTATTGAACCTTCTCTTGAATTGGAGAGTAGCGCAGCACCTGAAATTGTTCGATTACCGCATTAACGATAGAGGAAGCTAATGACAAGGATCATGAAGCTTGGACGATCTTTGCTCTCGAGCGTCGCAGTCGACAAGGTCGTGCCCCTCTGAGTGAATGCGGCAACCCTGTCTTAATTGTCTTGTTAGTAGAAGACAGTGAACCTACGAACTATGAGGAAGCGATGATGAGCCCAGACTCTGAGAAATGGCTAGAAGCCATGAAATCCGAATTGGGATCCATGAGCGAAAACCAAGTATGGACTTTGGTGGACCCTCCTAGCGACCGAAAGGCCGTTGAGTGCAAATGGATATTCAAGAAGAAAACGAACGCGTATGGTAATGTTACCGTCTATAAAGCACGGCTTGTCGCAAAAGGTTTTCGACAAGTTCAAGGAGTTGACTACGATGAGACTTTTTCTCCCGTAGCGATGTTTAAGTCCATTCGGATTTTATTAGCAATTGCTGCGTTTCATGATTATGAAATATGGCAGATGGATGTCAAGACTGCGTTCCTCAATGGCAACATTGATGAAGAGTTGTATATGATGCAACCCGAAGGTTTTGTCGATCCTAAGGATGCTGATAAAGTATGCAAACTTCAGCGTTCCATTTATGGACTGAAGCAAGCGTCTCGGAGTTGGAACCTTCGTTTTGATCAAGTGATCAAGAGCTTTGGATTTTTTCCAAATTGCTACGAAGATTGCATCTACAAGAAAGTGAGTGGGAGATCGGTGACGTTTCTGGTACTATATGTGGATGACATATTGATTATTGGAAATGACATCAACATGCTTAACGATGTGAAGAGTTATTTGAACAAGTGTTTTTCAATGAAAGACCTAGGTGAAGCTGCTTATATATTGGGCATCAAAATCTATAGAGATAGACAGAGGCGATAGCTTTAAGCCAGTACATATCTAGACAAAGTTCGAAAAGGTTCAGAATGGATAAGGCAAAGAAAGGTTCAAAGCCTATGTTGTCGGTAAGATATTGAGCAAGGCTCGGTGTCCATTCTGGTAAATGATAGGGAATCTATGAGCAAAGTGCCTTATGCCTCGGCCATAGGTTCCATCATGTATGCCATCTTGTGTACTAGACCGGATGTGTCCAATACTCTTAGTTTGACGAGATATCAAAGTGATCGAGTGGAACATTTGGACAACCGTGAAGAACATCCTAAAGTACCTGAATAGGACTAAAGAAATGTTCTTAGTCTATGGGGGTGATGAACGACTTGTCGTAAAGGTTACGTCGACGCTAGTTTTGACACGACAAGGATGATTCCAAATCTCGAGACGTGATACGTTTATATATTGAATGGAGGAGCTGTGAGCTGGAGAAGCTGCAAGCAAAGCGTGATCGGGATCTACAGGAAGCGGAATACATGGCTGCCGCAGAAGCGCCAAGTGAAGGAGTTTGGATGTAAAACTTCATCATCGAAGCTTGGCGTGGTTCCAAGTGCATTGGACCCACTAGAGATATTGTGTGACAACACTGGCGCCATAGCACTTGCTAAGGAACCAAGATATCATCCAAAGACCAAACATATCAACCGCAAGTTTCATATAATCCGAGATATATTGCAGATGGAGATCTGAAGATTAGCAAAGTACATACAAATCTGAATGTCGCAGATCCATTGACTAAACCTCTTCCACGTGTAAAACATGATCAGCACCTCAGTGCCATGGGTGTGAGATTGTTGCCAAATGTAAACTAGATTATTGACTCTAGTGCAAGTGGGAGACTGTTGGAATTATGCCCTAGAGGCAATAATAAAGATGTTATTATTATAATTCTTGTTCATAATAAAGTTCATATTCCATGCTAGAATTGTATTAAGCGGAAACTTTAATACTTGTGTGGTTTGTGAACAACACCGTGTCCCTAGTACGCCTCTGTGGACTAGCTCATTGATCAATGCTGGTTAAGGTTTCCTAACCATAGACATGAGTTGTCAATTGATAATGAGATCATATCATTGGAGAATGATATGATGGATGACCTGCACTAAGCAAGCAATTAGATCGTATCATCGTGTTCATCTTTGTGAAGCTTTTCCTATGTCAAATATTGTATTCCTTAGACCATGAGATAATACAACTCCCTGGTATCGGAAGAAAGCTTTGAGGTCATCAAACATCATCCTATGAAAGGGTGGTCATAAAGGTGTCTCTCAGGTGATCGGAAAGTATCTCTGGGTTGTATGTATCGAGATGGATTTGTCCCTCCCAAGTCGGAGAGATATACTTGGGCCCACTCGGTAATCGATATCAACACCGCTTGCAAGCATGTGGTTAAGGAGTTAATCACAAAGTGATATCGGATTACGGAACAGTAAAGTACTTGCCGTGGAACGAGATTGAACTAGGTATGACGGCATCGACGATCGAATCTCGGGCAAGTAAAATATCGCGAGACGAAGGGAATATATATATGGGATTGATTGAATCCTGGCATCGTGGTTCATCCGATATGATCATCGATGAATGTGTGGGAGTCAATATGGGTGCCCAGACCCCGCTGTTGATTATTGATAGAAGATCATGTTTGCATATTCTCGAACCCGCAGGGTCACACACTTAACGTGTCTCGACGCTAGGATAGATTGGATAATTGTTTTATGAATTTTTGTTCGGAGTCTCGGATGGGATCCAGGACATCACGAGAGGTTCCGGAGTGGTCCGGAGAATAAGATTCATATAAGGCAGTGCAGTTTTTGGAGTTCGGAATTGTTCCGGGTTAATCGGTATTGTACCAGAAGCTTCTAGAACCTTCCGGAAGGGGACCAACGTGGCCCCACCTTCTGGGAGGGGGCATGGGCCTATGAGGGAGTTTCCTGGCCGCATTGGGACAGGGGCACAAGGCCCCATAGGGCCCAGCCGATCCTATAGGGTTTAAAATCGTTTAAACTAGAGATAGGGTTTTTAGAAGGGGGGGAGTCCTCACCCCCCACTCCTCCCTCCCTTGGCCGCCGGCCCAAGGCTTGGAGGAGGGGAAAGGTCTGGCCGCCCCCCTCTATATAAAGAGGGCTGGGGCGCCCCCTCCCCCCTACACCTTGCCTCCAAACCCTAGTTGCCCTGCTGCCCTCCTCTCTCCTCCCGATCGCTTGTAGGAAGCCCGCTGTAAATTCTCCACCATATACACCACGCCGTCGTGTTGTAGATCCAATCTATCTCTCCACCATTCTTGTTGGTCCGAGGAAGGAGGATACGTCGAGGTGCTGCACGTGTGCATCTCACGGAGGCACCGCCACTTGTGGTGCTAGATCAGATCAGATCAGATCGCGAGGAGGAGAAGCGAGTACGACTACATCACCCACGCCCGATTTAACGCTCATGCGAATCTTCAAGGGTATGAAGATCTAATCCAATCTCTCTCGTTGATTGCATCTCCTAGATTAGATCTTGGCTTTCCCTCTGTTCGCATCCGTAGAAAACTTTGATTTAGTATGCCGCGAAACCCTTCACTACAATGGAAGACAATGATGAAGAAGAAGCAGAAGAACGCATCATATGAGCCAGATGATGATCTTGGTCGGGCCATTGCTGATGCAAACTGAGAATGTGATAGCGAAAGGGAGAGGTTGAAATTTGAGTAGATGTTAGATGATCACAACAAATTGTTGTACCCCAATTGCGAATATGGCCACAAAAAGCTAGGCAGCACACTGGAATTGCTGAAATGGAAGGCAGAGGTCGGTGTGCCTGAAAAGGTATTTGAAAAGTTGTTGAAGATAATGAAGAAGCTGCTTCCAAAGGATAACGAATCGCCTCCAAGATTTTACGGGTTAAAGAAGGTTGTGCGCCTCTAGGATTAGAGGTACAGAAGATACATGCATGCATTAATGACTGCATCCTCTATCGCGGTGAGCAGTACGAGAATTTGGATGCATGCCCGGTTCACGAAGGAGGTTTAGGGTGAATGGCGTGAGGATCTCACTTTTCATACGGTCCCGGTAAGTAGTACGAGAGCTAGGGGACTAATTTTTGTGGATATTACAATTATCATTCTTACAATTATCATGCTTGATTATTATCTGATTGAATTATATTCTCGATCAAAAGAAAGTACGTGAGCATTGTGGGACTAATTTATGTTGATATTACATATGTGAGTTCATTCGTAGGTGTATGGAGCAGGGCACAGACTTTCTTCAAGTATGTAAACAATATATTCGCAATTTATTCTATACCATAGTTTTTGTTGAGTTCCATTCATAATGATCCACTTCTTTATGTTGGAGATATGCCCTAGAGGCAATAATAAAAGTAGTTATTATTATATCTTTGTGTTTATGATAAATGTTTACATTCATGCTATAATAGTATTAACAAGGAAACATTGATACTTGTGTGATTTGTAAACTTAAATTGAAAGTCCCTAGTATAGCCTCTATACATCACTAGCTTGTTGGTTGATAAATGATTGTGGTTTTCCTATCATGAACATTGAGATGTTATCAACAACAAGATCATATCGTTAGGATAATGATATGTGGATACTCTATAGATAAGCGTAGCATAAAGATCAAGTCATTTCAATAGTTCAATTGCTATATGCTTTCTGATACATAGTAACCTAATTCCTTCGACCATGAGATTATGCATATCACCTTTACCGGATGGATGCTTTGATGACATCAAACACCACACCGTGAATCGGGTGGCTATAAAGGTGGCATTGAGTGTTCGGAAAGTATTGGTTGAGACACATGGATCAAGAGGGATTTGTCCATCCATATGACGGATAGATATACTCTGGCCCCTCCTGGAATGTCATCCAATTATCTTGCAAGCATGTGACTGCTCACAAGGATCACATATCACGGAACGAGAAAATAGTACTTATCGAACGAGGTTGAACTAGGTATGCGAGATACCGACGATCATAACCTCGGATAAGTAAACTATCGTGAGACAAAGGGAAATTGATATCGTATGTAAGTGGTTCATTCGACGCAAAGTAATCGAGAAATATGTGGGAGCCATACGAATTTCTAGATTCCTATTGGTTATTGTTGAGAAGTGTCTCGATCATGTCCGCATAATTCACGAACCGTAGGGAGACACACTTAAGGATTCGACGTTGTTTGAGTAGTTATGGTATTATGAGAAAGAGACCAATGTTGTTGAGTCTTGGATGGGATCCGGATATCACGAGGTGATCCGGAATGGTCCGAGAATAAGATTCATATAAGGAAAGTCCCGCTTCGAGTTGGGATATGTTTAGGTGTTTTCATCGAATGTTCTAGAAGGTTCCTAATGTCCAGACCGGAGGAAGGGGTACATGAATGTGTCATTGCAAGTTGGAATGATTGCATCATGTACTAAGTGTCCTCATTGTTCCAAATGAAGGATTAAATTAAATCCTAGTTTGAAAAGTCAAATAGCTAAATTGAAAAGTCAAATAGCTAAAATTGGAAAGTGGAAAAGAGGAGGCGGGGGGGGAAGCTCGAGATCTCCCTCTACTTCACGCCACAGTTGCCGAATCGCGAGGAGAGTGCTACAACCTCCGCTCACTGAACAAGGGAGGAAGGTCTTCCGAAAATTTAACGGTGACCGATCATGGGAGCGCCACGGAACGCATGGAAGGATCGCTCACGCGATCTTGAGATCGGGAAGAGTACGACTACATCACCCACGAGAATCCGCTCTCGTTAAACACTTTAGAATCTTCGAGGGTAAGTTATTTCATCGACTCGTTGCTACAATCTAGTAGATAGATCTTGGCTTGTTTGTTTGTATGCGATAGAAAATTTTTGTTTTCCATGCTACGAAACCCTACACTTTATATATAGTTGGATGCGATGCGGGATAAGCTCCTACCACATGAACGCCTACTAGCAATTCAAGAGGAGTTGTCGGGATTTTTGCTCAGGGACATCATAAACTCAAAAGGAGAGTATAACGTAGATAGACCTTCGTGTAATCGTGGATATACACAAAAGGACAGTATCTGTTGTAATGATGATCTTGGTGTAAATCAATTAGACGAGCTCTAGTCTCGGTTGTGTATATATTTATGTGTATTTATGTTATCGTGAGTGAAATTATATTATATATGCATCAATGTATACAACATGTAGTAGCGTAGAATAATATGTATATGAAAACACAAAATGAAAAATAATCAAACATAAAAAAGAAAACCCTAAAACCCTAAAACCCCACCTCCTGCCGTGACAAAGCTTTGCAAACGCTTGCTGAAGATCTTTAGTCCCGTTCAGGTACTAACCGGGACTAAATATCTCCACCAAGACAGTAGCGCCACGTGGAGAATCTAGTCCCGGTTTAACAGACCTGACTAAAGTCCTAACCTTTAGTCCCGATACGTTAGTCCCGGATTGCAATCCGGGACTAAAGCCTCTTACAAACCGGGACTAGTGTCCTGTTTTCTACTAGTGTGTGGGTCTCCCTCCTCTCGGCCGGCCGTGGCGGCGAGGGAGTGGGTGGAGACCTTGCTGCTTTCGCTGGTTGGGTGAGACACGTAAGGGATGGGGTGGTCAGCTCGAAGTTCCCCTTGAGTGTCACCTCATCAGCAAGAGGGTCGGTGCTATCTGCTCTCCAGGAGGTTATGGGGAGCTACACTTCAGAAGCTACGAAGAAGCAATGGAGTTGGGAAACAATTCTTGAGCTGCACCTCGGCGGCGGGTGATAGCCGTCCGACATCCAAGGCCAGAACATGGCCTATCTTGAAGCCAACAAAGGGTCCCGGCATGCATCCAACCTCCTCGGTGAGGCCCCTCTTGAGGTCGGAAACCACATTTCTCGTCTGCATGGAGGCAAGTGGTCTTGTCCCCGCTTCCGGGTTTGACGCGGTGCGTCTGACTTCCGGCTCGGCGGTGGAGAAAGAGAAGGACTAGTTTGCTTTTGTCTATATTTCAGTGAGGTCCTTTCTACTTTTTCAGGGATCTATGTTTTTTTCTATACTTTATGGGGTCCTTTGTAATTAGTTGTACATCCACCGCTCGGACTTAGTGAATGCTTCCTGTCCCTTCGGGGACCTCCTTGTTCAAAAAAAAAAATCCATCCTTGCGACATCTGTGCCCATTTCCATCCTTGTACATGATACATAGAGATAACTGAACACTTTTGCTCACAGAGCACATGATACTAATCCAACTAACTCCCCCCTCTCTCCCCAAGACGGCTACCCTTCTTCATATGTAATAGATAATAAGCGCCTCAGAGTTGGGTCTAATCGTTGACAATGCCCCCTTTGACAGCATGGTTAAATAGAGGAAACAAGCAAATTCCATGGAAAAGAAGAGAAAGCTTGCCTTGACTTGGGGCAGACGGCTAGGTGCGGAGAACGGCCGTGGGCGCCTAGATAGAAAAGAGATTTTAGTGTTTTTGTGCGTGGATCAAAAGTCCGGCACGTGCTCTACTTATATAATCATAACCACATACAAGTTACATACATATACAACACGTATACATGATACATAACAGATGAGATTAGTTAGAGTACAACTCTAGCATGCCTTGCCTCCGGCGGCGAAGTCGTGCTCCCTCGCCCTAACTCCTTCATGAGGCCGCGCCACACCAGTATCCTCCTTCCCGGACGCATTGCTCGCTTAAATCTCAGGTATCGGTGGCCTGGAGATCCATCCTATCCTAAATCCTTCGATATGCCACCGCAAATGCGCCTCGCCTCTTTCCCAGACGTCTCCGAAAACAAGGCCACGCCCTCGAACCCAGAGCTTAGTGGCGGCAGGGAGCATCGAGGAAAGACGTTGAAGAGGAGTGTTAGAAATATGCAACTTGTATTCCTCTGGGGGCCAAAGGCCACAATATATAATACAGGTATAGGTGCAAATATGCAGGAAGCCCCCTAACATATGGGGAAACTACAATATACAAATATACATCTAACACCCCCCTCAAACTTATGGTGGATCCACAACACTGAGTTTGGAGAGTAAGAAATCATGCTGCGCTCTGGTCTGTGCCTTCGTAAAGAAATACGCCAATCAGAATCAAGGCACATATCCGCAATAACCGAAAGCTCGACTGAGCACGTGTATAAAAAGCATCAACACCAATATGCTTGGTAAGCTCATGCTTGACCGGATCACGTGCAACACTAATATCACCTCTACTGTCAGACAAAACCAGAGTGGGTGTGGTAATAGAGACCCCAAAATCCGCAAGTAACCACCGTAACCAGGTCACCTCAGCAGTCAACAAGGCCATAGCACGCAACTTAGCCTCAACACTCGAACGGGAAACCGCTGTTTGTTTCTTCGTCTTCCAAGCAATGAGCAAACCACCAAGAAACACACAGTAAGCAGAAAGTGAACGGCGATCCAAAGGATCATTCGCCCACGTAGCGTCCGAATAGCACCGAGCCGAGGGAGCCGAACGAGGAAAGAAAAGGCGACGAGTGATCGTACTACGAAGATAACGAAGAACACGGAGAAGATGACTATAGTGAACAAGGGTAGGAGCAAACAAACCGACTTTAATATGAACAGGATAAGAGATATCGACGAGTGACAACAAGATAAATAAGACTCCCAACAAGATGACGATAACGCGGCCGGATCGTAAAGAGGATCACCATCAAGAGGGAAGCTTAACATTAAGCTCCATAGGGTTCAACAAAGGCGCCATCCCCAAGAGCAAAGACGAGCAAGAAGATCCCGAATATACTTTTCCTTAGATATGTAAAAGCCATCAAGTGGAGGAGACCTCAATCCCAATAAAGTATCGAAGAGGACCAAGATCACCATAAGAAATCGATCACGAAGACGAGCCTTAACAAAGGCGATATACTCGTAATCATCACCAAGAATGATCATATCCTCAACATAGAGAAGAAGAAGAGGCGCCCACGAGGAGAAGTGTGTACAAACAGCTGGATCATGAGCACTAGAGGAGAAACCAAAGAATAGCCATCAGTATAAAGCGCCAAACCAGAACGAGGGACTGTTTGAGGCCATAAAGAGAACGTCGAAGACGATAAACCATCCCATCGGGAACAGAATACCCAGGAGGAGGCTGCATATAAACCTCCTCACGCAACTTGCCATTGAGAAAGACGTTCTGAACATCAAGCTGGGACACGCACTGGACGCAATGTAAGCAATAGCAAGAAGAGTACGCATGTGGTCATATGAGCCACGTGGAGCAAAGGTCTCATCATAGAAACGACCATGCTCCTGCTGAAAACCACGAGCCACAAGACGCGCTTTATAGCGCTCAAGAGATCCATCAGAGAGGGTCTTAATCTTATAGACCCACTTACACGTGATAGGACGAACACCAGGAGGGGGAGAAACAAGATCCCAGGTGCCAGTGCGCTCAAGCGCAGCAATCTCCTCAGCCATGGCTAGCTGCCATTCAGGATAACAGTCAGCATCCCGATAAGAAGTCGGCTCGGAGGTAACAGAAAGACCATACTGACTAGGAGAGTAACGGTTGGGGGCATGACGCTGACGAACAGGACGAGTAGAGGGAAGCTCATCAGAGGAAGACGACTCAGGAGACGACAATGAAGAAGAAGGAATAACAGAGGAAGACGACTCCGGAGAACAAGGAGAACTAGGAGAACTAGAAGGAGCAGAGGAGGACGGTGTCGAAGAAGAGACATCAGGGGAAGGAGATCCTGAAGAAGACACAATGGGAGTAGAAGGAGGTGTGTCAGGAAAGAGAAGAAAGGAGATATCTTCCACCGGGTAGGTACCAGCGGTGGGACGAGGATAGAAAGGACGCGTCTCATCAAAAGTAACATCACGAGACATACGCATCCGACGACCAACGGGGTCCCAACAGCGATAGCCTTTATGCTCATCACTGTATCCAAGGAAGACACCCTCAACAGATCGAGGTCGGCTTTGCGCGTCGCCAGAGCAAGGAGAACATAGCAAACACAACCAAACAAGCGAAGCATGGAGTAATCTGGAGACTGTCTAGATAGGCGCTCAACAGGGATGCCACCCTGCAGAGCGGCAGAAGGATGAATATTGATGAGGTAAGCCGACGTAGCGACAGCCTCAGCCTAGAAATGCGGCGGAAGAGAAGAATCAATCATCATGGCACGAGTGGCCTCAAGAAGATGGCGATGCTTACATTCAGCAACGCCATTCTGGGCATGTGCACCAGGATAGGAGAACTGAGCAAGGGTGCCCTGCTCAGCAAGAAAACCTCGCAACATCTGGGAGATATACTCACCAGCAGAATCAGCACGAAACATGCGAATGGGGGTAGAATATTGAGTACGGACCATGGCCGCAAAACGCTGATATATGGAGAGCACTTCACTACGAGAGCGCATAAAATACAACCAAGTGTATCGAGAGAAATCATCGATTAATAAAATATAGTAGCGATGGCCCCCTTTCGAAGCGAAAGGAGCCGGACCCAAACATCGGAATGAACTAAATCAAAAGGTCGCTGAGATACAGACGCGCTAGTAGGATAGGGAAGCTGAATCTGTTTACCCAACCTACAGCCCTGACAATGTAAAGACCCATCTCCTGAGACAGACCCTAGAAGACCATGATGAACTAATGAAAACAGGCGAGAGTCACAAAGGTGACCGAAACGATGATGCCACTGCTAAAAGGAGCTGGTAGCAAAGGCGACGATCGGAGAAGAACTGGAAGATGAAGTGGCAGCGAAAGGAACACGAAGCCAGTCTAACTCCCAAAGTCCTGAAGAGTCATGACTGCGAGAGCCAGCTCCAACCAGGGCCTGTGTGCGACGGTTCTGGACAACACAACAATCATCATCAAGAATGACATGACAACCAGAGTCAGTAAGCTGGCTAGCAGAGAACAAATTCATCTTAAGACGAGGAAGATGAGAAATATCAGGGACAAAAAAAGAAGAAGTAGAAAGAGTGCCCCGACTAGAAACAGGAAGAGAGGTACCATCAGCGGTTAAAACAAATACATGAGAAGGGAGAGAACGAAGGGGAGACAGAAAAGAAGACTCAGAGGTCATATGAAAGGAAGCTCCAGAATCCGGATACCACGGGACGCACTGACCGTAGAAGGTGGTGGTCGAAGGCTCAAGAATCACCATAGAACCAAAGGCTCGAAGAAGAGCATGTAGCAACAAGTGCATCCAAGACTTCGATAATGTCCTCGACGGAGAGCAACTGAAGATCCTCAAGGAGCCGATCGCCCACGAGCCCGGTGCCGACGTAAATCGATCCTGTATAACATGTGGTCCAAGTGTGGCCATCCCCTGCAATGAAGAGCAAGATGAAGAGAACCACGGCGACCACGACCACGAGCCTGCCGGTGCTGAATCGACCGAGGGCTGGTGCCGACTGACTCGAGATCAGCTTGACCCTAAGACTATCTGGTCAAGCCGACCGACCTGGAGGAGTGGGTAGTATCGACGGCGGCACAGAGGACCGCGACTGAGTCAAGGCAGCAGACGACATAGGAGGACCACGAGTAGCAAGCACAGATGGAACCGCAAGAAGACCAGACCACGGAGACGGGTCTCCTCACCAAGCTCGCATAACACCTCGAGAGCGGAACACGACCACGAGCATTCAATCGAGCACGCCATGCTCAAACTCGGCGGAGCCGAGAAAACTCATAGATGCGGTGAAACTCCAACCGAGCGCATAACTGGCATCACGAGAATGTGCCACAAACAACAAAGACAGAGAATCCGACTCCAGATAGCAAAGACTGGTATAGAACTCATCAATAGTGGAATCACCCTGCTGAAGAGCATGATCCTGGCGAACCACAGACAGGTAAAGAGCATCCCCAGACGGCTGATAACGCTGACGAAGATGTGCCCACTGAGTGGCAACAGTAGAAAGACTCATGAACTCAGCAGCATACTGGGGCAGAACACGAGAGGTGAGGACAACAGCATCACGAGCATCCTCATGGACCCACTGAGTGTAGGCAGTCAGAGCGTGGCGGTAGGACTCGAGATCAGCAGAGTACTGCTTGAACTTCAGGTCATAGGCAGCAACAGCACTATCATCGGCACTCTGAGCAGCATCCTTGGCCTCCTGAGAAGCATCAGCGCCGAGAACAATTGGCGTCGGCGGAAGAGGAGCTACAGGAGCAGGGGCACGGCGGACAGGGGACCTCACCGGAAAGCACATCCCAAAGACGGAGACCGCGCATGTGAACACGCATAAAAGCAGCGAAATCAGAATAAGTCGCGCCATCGAAGATCACCGGGCAGCGAGGAATCGCAACATAGCCCGATGCAGAATACATCTCTCTCTCAGTTTTTTTTTGAATCTAGATCTGGCTGGAAGTCAACGCTCGCAAGTCAGCAATCTCCGGCCAATTCCGCCTAGAATAGGGCACCACCTTTGATCTGAGTACTAGAACAGGATCGAGGTGCGTGGGACAGCAGCTAGGGCAGCACGGCAGGAACAAGCGTGGGCGGGCTGACTCCCACGCGGGGGCGCTGTCTCCCGCGCGTGCTGTCTCCCGCTCCTGGGTGTGGCGTGTTGTCTCGTCTCGGGAGATGACGGGGGCGGGCTCGCGGGTCGTGCGTCAAGCGCAGAAGTGGCCACCCGATCGAGGACAAGGCGGGGTCCCGCGTTGGAGGCAGATCGAAGACGATCTGGAAAGACGGGTTCGCGTCGGAAACAAATCAAACAGCGATCTGAACACGATTTGGATCTAGAGTCAGGCAGACCCAGATCGATCCAGATCTAAAACGGGGCAAAACGGGCGGCGACCGGCGGCAACAACGACGGCAAGGCCGGCGGCGACAGGGACGGTTGCGGCCGACGAAGTTGTGAGAATAGAGGACGGAGCTAACTTTGCTCTGATACCATGTTAGGAATATACAACTTGTATTCCTCTAGGGGCCAAAGACCACAATATATAATACAAGTATAGGTACAAATATGCAGGAAGCCCCTAACATATAGAAAAACTACAATATACAATATACATCTAACAAGGAGCACATGTTGGGCCGCATCGGTGCTCGCCGGATAAACGTTAAGATGAGCTGTATTGGCCTAGGCCTTTCTTTCGAGCGTAGAGAATTTTGAGGTCGCGAGGTCAGCGGTAAGAATCCAATATTTTAGCACCTGTACATATAAACTCCCTTGATCCATAGGATTAATAACCAAAATAGATGGCTGCTGTTTATTTAAGGGTACCACAAAAGGTCTCATGTATATATCATAACCCAGCTTCCATGGTGATTTCCTGATGCATTGACAGAACTGCGACCCACTTTTGGCAGACTGAGTACCTCACAAACCATCTTAGGGATCGATCCTCCGTGAAAGAAACATATGTGAGAAGATGAAAATTCATGAAAATAAACATGAAAGAAAAAAATCTGATGTTTCTAAAACTCGTACAGTTCAGCATAATTAATAGAGAGAGACATGTGGCGAACAGTTTAATCGTGTAGATAGTTTGCAGCTACTATTGAAGGAAATAATGGTTTGGCAAAAGGAAAAAAACTTATAACGAGTTGCTAAAGGAGTTGCTAAAGGAAATAATGGTTTGACAAAAGGAAAAAAACGATCATAAGACCCCATTACATGTTTGAGAGATATGACCAAAAACTTTGTCGTTTTCATAATTTATGGTCATTTTCATAAGCTATTGCCCATAGTTTTGGTGTTTCAGGACGATATAAAATAAATATAAGACCCGATACATCTTTGAGAGTTATGATAAAAACTCGTCGTTTTCTAGTTTTATGGCTATTTTCATGAGCTATTGCACATAGTTTTAGGGTTCCAAGTAGATTTACAGCGACCGTAAGACCCGATACATATTTGAAAGTTATGACTAAAAACTCGTTGTTTCGTGTTTTATGGCCGTTTTCACGAGATATTGCTCACAATTTTGGGGTTCCGTGGAGATCTACAACGACCGTAAGACACGTTACATGTTTGAGAGTTATGACAAAAACTAGTCGTTTCCCGTTTTATGGTCATTTTTATGAGATATTGCCCATAGTTTGGGGTTCTAGGTAAATTTATAGCGATCGTAAGACCCGATATATGTACTAGTCGTTTCCCGTTTTATGGTCATTTTTATGAGATATTGCCCATAGTTTGGGGTTCTAGGTAAATTTATAGCGATCGTAAGACCCGATATATGTTTGAGGGTTATGAAAAAAAACTTGTCATTTTTGTGTTATACGGCCGTTTCCATGAGCTATTGCAATAATTTTGGGGTTCAGGGCGATTTACAACGACCGTAAGACCTGTTACATGTTTGAAAGATATAACCAAAAACTCATCGTTTTTGTGTTTGATGACTGTTTTTATGAGCTATTGCCCATAGTCTTGGGATTTCAGGGCGATTTACAACGACTGTAAGACCCCATGCATGTTTGAGAGTTATGACAAAAATTCGCCGTGTTCTTGTTTTATGGTCATTTTTATGAGCTATTGCCCATAGTATTTGAGGTTTCATAGTGAAGTGGGGTTTGAAAAAGGGAACGGAATGCTCAAACCCGGGCTGCTATGTCAACTTATGATAAGGAGAAGCTTTAGCGATTTTGGAATCCTTGAAGAGATGGCGTTTGCATTTTCTGTAAGACCTGGTACATGTTTGTAGGATATGACTAAAAACTCATCGTTTTAACATTTAATGGATGTTTTGTGAGCTATTTCTCACAGTTTTGGGGTTCCATGGCGATTTGCATGGCTAGTAATCCTCGATACATGTTTAAGAGTTATGACCAAAAACTCGTCGTTTTCATGTTTTATGCCCGTTTCCATGAGCTATTGCCCATAGTTTTAGGTTCCAGGGCGATTTGCATGGCCCATAAGACTCGATACTTGTTTGAGAGATATGGCAAAGCACTCGTCGTTTTTGTGTTTTATAGCCATTTTCATAAGCTATTGTGCATATTTTTGGTGTTCCAGGGCAACTTCCAACGACTCTAACACCTGATACGTGTTTGGGAGTTATAACCAAAAACTTGTTGCTTTCGTGTTTTATGGTTGTTTTCATTAGCTATTGCCCATAGTTTTGGGGGTTCCAATGCGATCTTCATGTCCGGTAAGACCCGCTACTTGTTTGAGAGATATGACAAAAAAACTCATTGTTTTCGCGTTATATAGCCATTTCCATGAGCTATTGCCCATTGTTTTGGGATTCTAGGGTGATTTGCATGGATTGTAGGACGTGAGACATGTTTGAGAGATATGACCAAAAACTCATCGTTTTCGCATTTTATGCCCGTTTTTATGAGCTATTGCCCATACATAGTTATGGGGTTACATGGAGATTTACAACGATCGTAAGAGTCGATACATGTTTGAGATTCATGGCCGTAAACTCGTCGTTTTCATGTTTTATGGCCATTTTCATTAGCTATTGCCTAAATTTTAGGTGTTCTAGTGCGATTTCCAATGATCGTAACATCCGGTACGTGTTTGAGAGTTATGACCAAAATTTTGTCGTTTTTTCGTTTTATGGCCGTTTTCGTGAGCTATTTCCCATAGTTTTGGGGGTCCAGGGCGATTTATAACGATCATAAAACCCGGTACATATTTTAGAGATATGACCAAAAACCGTTCGTTTTCGTGTTTTATGACTGTTTTCGTGAGCTATTTTCCAATGTTTTGGAATTACAGGATGATTTACAACGACTGTAAGACCTGATACATGTTTGTGAGTAGTGACAAAAACTCATCGTTTTCACGTTTTATGGTCGTTTTCATGAGCTATTGTCCATCGTTTTTTGCAGTTCTAGGGCAATTTGCATGGCTCATAAGCCCTGATACATGTTTGAGAGCTATGACCAAAAACTCATCGTTTTCGCGTTTTATGGCTGTCTCCATGAGCTATTACCCATAGTTTTGTGGTTTCAGGACGATTTGCATGGCCCATACGACCTAATATATATTTAAGAGATATAACCAAAAACTCGTTGTTTTCGCGTTTTATTGTCGTTATCATGTGCTATTGACCACGATTTTGGGGTTCTATGGCCCGTAAGACCCGATACATGTTTGAGAGATATCACAAAAAATTCGTTGTTTTCGCGTTTTATGGTCGTTTTAGCTCCAGAGCAAATTACAAGGACCGTAAGACCTGATACATATTTGAGAGTTGTGATAAATACTCGTTTTTTTCAGTTTTATGGCCATTTTATGAGTTATTTCCCATAGTTTTTGGGTACTAGGGCGATTTGCAATGACTGTAGGACCCGATACATGTTTAGAGATATGACCAAAAACTCGTTGTTTTCGTGTTTTATGGCCATTTTCATGAGCTATTGTCCGTAGTTTCGGGGTTCCATGACGATTTACAACGACTGAAAAAACCCGATACATCTTTGAGAGATGACAAAAACTCATCGTTTTCGCGTTATATGGCAGTTTCCATGAACTATTGTTGTCCATAATTTTGGGATTCCAGGGAGATTTGCATGGCCTATAAGACCCGAGACGTGTTTTAGAGATATCACAAAAAACTCATAGTTTTCGCGTTTTATGGCCGTTTTCATGAGCTATTTCCTATAGTTTTGGGGTTACATGGATATTTACAATGATCGTAAGACTCTATACATGTTTAAGAGTTATGACCAAAAACTCGTCGTTTTTGTGTTTTATGACCATTTTCATGAGCTATTGCGCATAGTTTTGGTGTCTAGTGCGACTTCCAACGACTGTAACACCCGGTATGTGTTTGTGAGTTATGACCAAAACTCCTCGTTTTCGCGTTTTGTGTCTGTTTCTATTAGCTATTGCCCATAGTTTTGGGGTTCCAATGCAATTTGCTTGGTCGGTAAGACTTGATACATGTTTGAGAGATATGAAAAAAACTCATCGTTTTCGCATTATATGGTCGTTTCCATGAGCTATTGCCCATAGTTTTGGGATTCCGAGGAGATTTGCATGGCCTATAAGACCCGAGACATGTTTGAGAGATATGCCCAAAAACACATCATTTTCGCGTTTTATGGCCGTTTTCATGAGCTATTGCCTATAGTTTAGGTGTTCCGTACATTTCCAATCAGAACCCTGCTACGTGTTTGAGAGTCATGACCAAAAATTCGTCGTCATGTGCTATTGCCCACGGTTTTGGGGTTATATGGCCCATAAGACCCGATACATGTTTGAGAGATATGAAGAAAACTTGTTGTTTTCGTGTTTTATGGCCATTTTGGGGTTTTAGGGAAAATTACAACGACTGTAAGACCCGATACATGTTTGAGAGTTGTGACAAAAACTCGTTTTTTTCATGTTTTATGGCTGTTTTCATGAGTTATTTCCCACCATTTTTGGGTACTAGGGCGATTTGCAACGATTATAAGAATCAATACATGTTTAAGAGATACGACCAAAAACGATTGTAAGACCCATTTTCATGAGGTACTTCACATAGTTTTGGGGATCCATGGAGATTTACAACGGCTGAAAATACGATACATCTTTGAGAGATATGACCAAAAACTCGTCGTTTTCGTATTTTATGGCCATTTTCATGAGCTAGGGCTATCCATAATATTCCGATTCCAGGGCGATTTGCATGGCCTATAAGACTGGAGACATGTTTGAGAGATATGACCAAAAAATCATCGTTTTCACGTTTTATGGCGGTTTTCGTGAGCTACTGCCCATAATTTTGGGGTTAAATGGAGATTTATAACGATCGTAAGACTCGATACCTGTTTGAGATTTATGACCAAAAACTCGTCGTTTTCATGTTTTATGGTCGTTTTAATGAGCTATTGCCTATCGTTTTGGTGTTCTAGGGAGATTTCCAATGACCATAATACCTGGTACGTGTTTGAGAGTTATGATAAAAAAGTTCGTCTATTTCGCGTTTTATGGTCGTTTCCATGAGCTATTGCTCATAGTTTTGGGCGTGCAGGGTGATTTGCATGGCCTGTAAGACTCGAGACATGTGTGAGAGTTATGACCAAAAAATCATCGTTTTCGCGTCTTGTGGCGGTTTTCATGAGCTATTGCCCATTGTTTTGGGGTTAAATAGAGATTAACAGCGATCATAAGACTCGATACATGTTTGAGAGTTATGACCAAAAACTTGTAGTTTTTATGTTTTATGGCCGTTTTCATGAGCTATTGCCTATACTTTAGGTGTTTTGGGGAGATTTCCAATGACCGTAACACCTGGTGTGTGTTTGAGAGTTATGACGAAAAATTCATCGTTTTCGTGTTTTATGGTTGCTTCCATGAGCTATTGCCCATAGTTTTGGGGGGTCCAGGGCGATTTACAACGACCATAAGACCCGGAACATGTTTTAGAGATATGACCAAAACACGTCATTTTCGCGTTTTATGACCATTTACATGAGCTATTTCCCAAAGTTTTGCGGTTACATGGCGATTTACAATGACCGTAAGACCCGATACATGTTCGAGAGTTATGAAAAAACTCATCATTTTCGCGTTTAATAGCCATTTCATGAGCTACTGCCAACAATTTTGCGGTTCTAGGGCAATTTGCATGGCCCATAATCCCCGATATTTGTTTGAGAGCTATGACCAAAAACTCGCTGCTGCTGCTTTATAGCCGTCTCCATGAGCTATTGCCTATAGTTTTGGGGTTTCAGGGCGATTTGGATGGCCCGTAAGACCCGATACATGTTTAAGAGATATAACCCAAAACTTGTTGTTTTCGCGCTTTATGGTCATTATCATGTGCTATTGCCCATGGTTTTGGGGTTTTATGGCACATTAGATCCGATACATGTTTGAGAGATATGACAACTCGTTGTTTTCGTGTTTTATGGCCGTTTTAGGGTTCTAGGGAAAATTATAACGACCGTAAGACCCAATACATGTTTGGAAGTTGTGACAAAAACTCATTGTTTTCATGTTTTATGGCTGTTTTTATGAGTTATTTCCCACAGTTTTGGGGTACTAGGGGTATTTGCAACGACTGTAAGTCTCGATACATGTTTGAGAGATATGACCAAAAACTCGTTGTTTTCGTGTTTATGGCCATTTTCATGAGCTATTGACCATAGTTTTGGGGTTCCATGGTGATTTACAACGACTGAAAACCCGATACATCTTTTAGAAATATGACCAAAAACTCATCGTTTTCCTGTTTTATGACTGTTTCCATGAGCTATTGCCCATAGTTTTGGGATTCCAGGGCGATTTGCATGGCCTGTAAGACTCGAGACATGTTTGAGAGATATGAACAAAAACACATCGTTTTCGTGTTTTATGGCGGTTTTCATGAGCTATTGCCCAAGTTTTGGGTTAAATAGAGATTTAGAACAATCATAAGACTCGATATATGTTTGAGAGTTATAACCAAAAACTCGTCGTTTTTGTGTTTTATGGTTGTTTTCATGAGCTATTGCCTATAGTTTAGGTGTTGTAGGGAGATTTCGAATGACCGTAATACCCGGTACGTGTTTAAGAGTTATTAACAAAAAATCGTCGTTTTCTCGTTTTATGGTTGTTTTCATGAGCTATTGTCCATAGTTTTGGGCGGTCCAAGGCGATTTACAACGACCATAAGACCAGGTACATGTTTTAGATATATGACCAAAACCTCATCATTTTCGCGTGTTATGGCCGTTTTCATGAGCTATTTCCCAAAGTTTTGGGGTTACATGGCGATTTACAACGACCATAAGACCCGATATATGTTTGAGAGTTATGACAAAAACTCGACGTTTTCGCGTTTTCTGGCCATTTTCATGAGATATTGCCAATAGTTTTGCGGTTCTAGGGCGATTTGCATGGCCCATAAGGCCCGTTACATGTTTGAGAGCTATGACCAAAAACTCTTCTTTTTTGCGTTTTATGGTCGTCTCCATGAGCTATTGCCTATAGTTTTGGGTTTCAGGGCGATTTGGATGGTCTGTTAGACCCGATACAAGTTTAAGAGATATAACCCAAAACTTGTTGTTTTCCCGTTTTATGGTCGTTGTCATGTGCTATTGCCCACGGTTTTGGGGTTCTATGGCACGTAAGATCTGATACATGTTTGAGAGATATGACAAAAAAAAACTCGTTGTTTTCATGTTTTATGGCTGTTTTGGGGTTCTAGGGAAAATTACAACGACCGTAAGACCCGACAGATGTTTGAGAGTTGTGACAAAAACTCATTGTTTGCATGTTTTATGGTTGTTTTCACGAGTTATTTTCCATAGTTTTGGGGTACTAGGGCGATCTGCAACGACTGTAAGACCTGATACATGTTTGAGAGATATGACCAAAAACTCGTTGTTTTCTCATTTTATGGCCATTTTCATGAGCTATTTCCCATAATTCCAGGGTTCCATGGAGATTTACAACGACTAAAAACCCGATGCATCTTTGAGAGATATGACCAAAAACTCGTTGTTTTCGCGTGTTATGGCCGTTTCCATGAGCTATTGCCAATAATTTTGGGATTCCAAGGCGATTTTCATGGCATGTAAGAATCGAGACATGCTTGAGAGATATGACCAAAAACTCATCGTTTTCGTGTTTTATGACCGTTTTCATGAGCTATTGCCCATAGATTTGGGGTTAAATGGAGATTTACAACAATTGTAAGACTCGATACATGTTTGCGAGTTATGACCAAAACTCTGCTTTTTGTTTTATGGCTATTTTCATGACCTATTGCCTACAGTTTAGGTGTTCTAGGGCGATTTTCCAGGATCGTAACACCAGGTATGTGTTTGATACTTATGACCAAAAAATCGTTGTTTCGTTTTATGTCCGTTTCCATGAGATATTGCCCATAATTTTGGGGGTCTAGGGCGATTTACGACAACCATTAGACCTGGTACATATTTTAGAGATATGACCAAAAAATTATCATTTTCTCGTTTTATGGCCGCTTTCATGAGCTATTTCCCAAAGTTTTGAGGTTACAGGGCGATTTATAACGACCATAAGACCCGATTCATACTTGAGAGTTATGACAAAAACTCATTGTTTTCGCGTTTTATGGTCATTTTCATGAGCTATTGCCCACAGTTTTGTAGTTTTAGGGCGATTTTCATGGAGCATAAGCTCGATACATGTTTGAGAGATATGACCAAAAACTCTTCATTTTCGCCTTTTATGGCCGTCTCCATGAGCTATTGCCCATAGTTTTGGGGTTTTAGGGAAATTTGCATGCCCCGTAAGACTCGATACTTGTTTAAGAGATATAACCAGAAACTCATTGTTTTCACGTTTTATGGCCATTATCATGTGCTATCGCTCATGGTTTTAGGGTTCTATGGCCTGTAAGATGTGATACATGTTTGCGAGAAATGATGAAAAACTCGTTGTTTTCCCGTTTTATGGTTGTTTTGGTGTTCTAGGGCAAATTACAACGACCGTAAGACCCGATACATGTTTAAGAGTTATGACAAACACTCGTTGTTATCATGATTTATGGCAGTTTTCATGAGTAATTCCCACGGTTTTTGGGTACTAGGGCAATTTGCAACAAGTCTAAGACCCAATACATGTTTGAGAGATATGACCAAAAACTTGTCATTTTCGCGTTTTATGGCCATTTTCATGACCTATTGCCCAAAGTTTTGGGCTTCCATGGCGATTTACAACGACTGAAAACCCGATACATCTTTGAGATATATGACTAAAAACTCATCGTTTTCGCATTTTATGGCTGTTTCCATAAGCTATTGCACATAATTTTAGGATTCCAGGGCGATTTGCATGACCTATAAGACTCGAGACATGTTCGAGAGAAATGACTAAAAAAATATCGTTTTCGCATTTTATGGTCATTTTAATGATCTATTGCCCATAGTTTTGGGGTTAAATGGAAATTTAAAACAATCGTAAGACTCGATATATGTTTGAGAGTTATGACCAAAAATTCGTCTTTTTCGCGTTTTATGGCCGTTTCTATGAGCTATTGCCCATAGTTTTGCGGCTATAGGGCGATTTACAACAACCATAAGACCCGATACATGTTTTATAAATAAGCCCAAAAACTCATTGTTTTCGCGTATTATGGTTGTTTCCATGAGCTATTGCCCATAGTTTTGAGATTCCAGGGCAATTTGCACGGGCTAAAAGACTCGAGATATGTTTGAGAGATATCACCAAGAACTCATCGTGTTCACGTTTTATTACCGTTTTCATGACCTATTGCCCATAGTTTTGCGAATAAATGATTTACAATGATCATAAGAGTCGATACATGTTTGAGAGTTATGACCAAAAATTCATCGTTTCCGTGTTTTATGGCAGTTTTCATGAGCTATAGCCTACAGTTTAGGTGTTCCAGGGTGATTTCCAAGGACCGTAACACCCGGTACGTGTTTGAGAGTTATGACCTAAAATTCGTCATTTTCGAGTTTTATGGTCGTTTCCATGACCTATTGCCCATAGTTTTGGGGTCTAGGCCGATTTACAACGACCATAAGACCCGGTACATGTTTTACAGATATGGCCAAAACCTCTTTGTTTTCACGTTTTATGGCTATTTTCATGAGCAATTTCCCAAAGTTTTGGAGTTATAGTGTTTTAGAGTTATGACAAAAACTCGTCGTTTTTGCGTTTTATGGCAATTTTCTTGACCTCTTGCCCACAATTTTGCGGTTCTAGGGCGATTTGCATGGTCCATAAGCCCTGATACCTGTTTGAGAGCTATGACCAAAAACTCGTCCTTTTTCCATTTATGGCCGTCTCCATGACCTATTCCCATAGTTTTGGGGTTTTAGGGAGATTTGCATGGCCCATAAGAACCGATACATGTTTAAGAGATATAACCAAAAACTCGTTGTTTTCGCGTTTTATGGTCGTTATCATGTGCTATTGCCCACGGTTTTGGGGTTTCATATCCCGTAAGACCCGATACATGTTTGAGAGATATACGAAAAACTAGTTGTTTTCGTGTTTTATGGCCGTTTTGGGTTTCCAGGGCAAATTACAATGATCGTAAGACCCGATATATGTTTAAGAGTTGTGAAAAAACTCGTTGTTTTATAGCTTGTTTTCATGTTTTATGGCTTGTTTTAATGTTTTATGGCTTGTTTTTATGAGTTATTTGCCACGGTTTTTGGGTACTAGGGTGATTTGCAACGACTGTAAGACCCGATACATGTATGAGAGATATGACCAAAAGCTTGTTGTTTTCAAGTTTTATGGCAATTTTCATGAGCTATTGCCCATAGTTTTGGGGTTCCATGGCGATTCACATGACTAAAAACCCGATGAATCTTTGAGAGATATGACCAAAGACTCGTCGTTTCACGTTTTATGTCCGTTTCCATGAGCTATTTCCCATAGTTTTGGGATTCCAAGGCGATATTCTTGGCCTATAAGACTTGAGACATGCTTGAGAGATATGACCAAAAACTCATTGTTTTCATGTTTTATGGCTGTTTTCATGAGCTATTACCCATAGTTTTGGGTTAAATGGAGATTTCCAACGGTTGTAAGACTCGATACATGTTTTGGAGTTATGAGAAAAACTCGTCGTTTTCATGTTTTATCGCCGTTTTCATGAGCTATTGCCTATAGTTGAGGTGTTCTAGGGCGATTTTGCAATGACCATAACACCCAGTACGTGTTTGAGAGTTATGACCAAAAATTCATCGTTTTTGGGTGTTATGGTCGTTTCCATGTTCTACTGCCCATAGTTTTGGGGGTCCAGGCCGATTTACAATGACCATAAGACATGGTAAATGTTTTAGAGATATGACCAAAAACTCGTCGTTTTCGTGTTTTATGGATGTTTTCATGAGCTATTTCCCAAAATTTTGGAATTACAAGGCGATTTACAACGACCGTAAGACCCGATACATGTTTGAGAGATATGACGAAAAACTCGTTATTTTTGCGTTTTATGGCCGTTTTGGGGTTCCTGGGAAAATTTCAACGACCGTAAGACCCGATACATGTTTGAGAGTTATGAAAAAACTCGTTGTTTTCATGTTTTATGGCTGTTTTCATGAGTTATTTCCCACTGTTTTTGGGTACTAGGACGGTTTGAGACGTCTGTAAGACCCGATACTTGTTTGAGAGATAAGACCAAAAACTTGTTGTTTTCGCGCTTTAGGCCCATTTTCCATAGTTTTTGGGTTCCATGGTGATTTACAATGACTATAAGACCCGATACATCTTTGAGAGAGATGACCAAAAACTCGTCGCTTTCGTGTTTTTGGTTGTTTCCATTAGCTATTGCCCACGGTTTTGAGAGTTCCATGGCGATATGCATGGCCCATAAACCTCGATATATGCTTGAGAGATATGACCACAAACTCGTTGTTTTCGTGTTTTATACCTGTTTTCATAAGCTATTGCCCATATTTTTGGGGTTCTAGGACAATTTACAATGACTGTAAAACCCGATACATGTTTGAGAGATATGATCAAAAACTTGTCGTTTTCGCTTTTTATGGACGTTTTCATGAGCTATTTTCCTCAGTTTTGAGGTTTCAGGGCGATTTACAACGACCGTAAGACCCGATACATGTTTGAGAGTTATGACACAAACTCATCGTTTTCACGTTTATGGCCATTTTCATAAGCTTTTGCCCACAGTTTTGGGGTCTAGGGAGATTCACAATGACTGTAAGACCTGAAACATGTTTGAGAATAATGAACACAAAGACGTCATTTTCGCGCTTATGGTCGTTTCCATGTGCTATTGCCCATAGTTTTGGGGTTCCAGGTAAATTTAAAACGACCATAAGACCTGATACATGTTTGAGAATAATGACAAAAATTCATCGTTTTCGTGTTATATCACTGTTTTTATAAGCTAATGGGCATAGTTTTGGGGTTCCAGGGCGATTTACAATGACCGTAAGACCCAAAATATGTTTGACAGATATGACAACAAAGTCATTCTTTTCGTGTTTATGGTCATTTCCATGAGGTATTTGCCCATAGTTTTTTTTTGGTTCTAGAGCGATTTGAAACAAACATAAGTCCCAATACATGCCTAAGAGTTATTAAAAAACTCATCGTTTTCATTAGCTATTGCCCATGGTATTGGGGTTCAAGGGCGATTTGCATGGACCGTAAGACCGATACAAGTTTTAGAGTTATGACATAAAACTCGTCGTTTTCGCGTTTAGAGCTATTGCCCATAGTTTTGGGATTCCAAGGCGATTTACAACGACCATAAAACCCAGTACATGTTTGAGAGATATGACCAAAACTCGTCATTTTCGTGTTTATCTTTGTTTTCATGAGCTATTGCCCATAGTTTTGGTGTTTCATGACAATTTTCATGGCCCGTAATCCCCAATACATGTTTGAGAGTTATGACCAAAAACTCATGGTTTTCGCGTTTTATGGCCGTTTTCATGAGCTAGTGCCCACAATTTTGGGGTTCCAGGGAGATGTGCAATGACTGTAAGACCCGATACATGCATGAGAGATATTACTAAAAATCACCGTTTTGCATTTTTATGGTCGTTTCCATGAGATATTGCCCAAAGTTTTAAGGCTCCAAGGCGATTTACAATGATGTTAAGACCCGATACATGTTTGAGAGATATGACCAAAACTCGTCGTTTTCGTGTTTTTTATGGCCGTTTTCATGATTTGTTGCCCCTAGTTTTGGGGTTCCATGGTGATTTAAAATGGCCGGTAAGACGCGATACATGTTTGAGAGATATGACGGAAAAAAACATCGTTTTCGCGTTATATGGACATTTACATGAGTTATTGCCCATAGTTTTAGGGCTTTAGGGCGATTTGCATGGCCCGTAAGACCCAACACATGTTTGAGAGATATGACTAAAAACTCGTTGTTTTCACCTTTTATGGCCGTTTTCATGAGTTATTGCCCATATTTTTAGTGTTTCGGGGAAATTTACAGGGACCGTAAGAATCGATATATGTTTGAGAGTATGACCAAAAACTCGTCGTTTTCATGTTTTATGTCCATTTCCATGAGCTATTGCCTATAGTTTTGGGGTTCCAAGGAGATTAAAAACGACCATAAGACCATGTATGTGTTTGAGAGTTATGGCCAAAAACTCATCGTTTTCGCGTTTTATGGCCGTTTCCATGAGCTATTTCCCATTGTTTTGGGGTTCCAAGGAGATTTACAACGACCATAAGACCCGATGCATGTTTGAGAGTTATGACCAAAAAATCGTCATTTTCTTGTTTTATGGTTGTTTCCTTGAGCTATTGCCTACAATTTTGGGGTTCTAGGGAAATTTACAACAACCGTAAGACCCTTACTTGTTTGAGAGATTTGATCTAAAATTAGCCGTTTTCACATTTTATGGCCGGTTCCATGAGCTATTGTCCATAGTTTTGGTGTTCCAGGGAGATTTAAAATCACCGTAAGACCCTGTACGTGACCAAAAACTCGTCGTTTTTGTGTTTTATGGCATTTTAATTAGCTATTGCCCATAGTTTTGTGGTTATAGGGAGATTTACAACGACCGTAAGACCCGATAAATGTTTGAGAGTTATGACTGAAACTCGTTGTTTCGCGTTTTATGGCTATTTTTCTGAGCTATCCCCACTGTTTTCGGGTGCCATGGTGATTTGCATGGCCCATCAGCCCCGATACATGTTTGAGAGATATGACCACAAACTCGTCGTTTTCGTGTTTTATGGTCATTATCGTAATCTATTGCCCATAGTTTTCGGGTTCCAGGGAGATTTATAGCAACCGTAAGACCTAAAACATGTTTGAGAGTTGTGACCAAAAACTCGTCATTTTCCCATTTTATGGTCGTTTTCATGAGCTATTACCCATAGTTTTAAGGTTCCAAGGAGATTTAGAATGACCATAAGACCCGGTGCATGTTTGATAGATCTGCCAAAAAACTTGTCGTTTTCGCGTTTTATGGCCGTTTTTATGAGGTAGTGCCCATAGTATTGTGTTTCCGGGGCGATGCCAGAAAACTTGTTGTTTTCGCGTTTTATGGCCTTTTTATGAGGTAGTGCCCATAGTATTGTGTTTTAGTGGCGATTTACAATGACCGTAAGACCATACACATGTTTGAGTTATGACAAAAATTTGTTGTTTCACGTTTTATGGTCGTTTTCATGAGCTATTGCCCACAATTTTGGGGTTCTAGGCTGATATGCATGACCCATAGGACCCTGATACATGTTTGAGAGATATACCCACAAACTCATTGTTTTCTCCTTTATGGTTGTTTTCATAAGCTATTGCCCATATTTTTGGGGTTCCAAAGCGATTTACAATGACCATATGACTAGATACATGTTTGAGAGTTATGTCACAGACTCGTCGTTTTCGTGTCTTATGGCTGTTTTCATAAGCTTTTGCCCACAGTTTTGGAGTCCAGGGAGATTTACAACGACCGTAAGACCTGAAACATGTTTAAGAGATATGAACACAAAGACGTCATTTCATGTTTATGGTCATTTCCATGAGATATTGCCCATAGTTTTGAGGTTCCATGGCAATTTAAAATAACCATAAGACCCGATACATGTTTGAGAATTATGACAAAAGCTCGTCGTCTTCGTGTTTTATGGCCATTTTCGTAAGCTATTGCCCAAAGTTTGGCGGTTCCAGGGCGATTTACAATGACCGTAAGACCTGAAACATGTTTGAAAGATATTATAACAAACTCGATATTTTCGCGTTTATGGTCGTTTCCATGAGCTATTTCCCATAGTTTTGGGATTCTAGGGCAATTTAAAATGATCATAAGTCCCGATACATGTCTGAGAGTTATGAAAAACTCGTCATTTTCACGTTTTATGGACGTTTTCATTAGCTATTGCCCATAGTTTTGGGGTTTTAGGGCGATTTGCATGGCTCGTAAGACCCGATACAAGTTTGAGAGTTATTACAAAAAAACTCATCGTTTTCGTGTTTTATGGCTATTTCCATGACTATTGCCCATAGTTTTGGGATTCCTAGACGATTTACAACGACCATAAAACCCAGTATATGTTTGAGAGATTTGACTAAAACTTGTCATTTTCGCGTTTTATGGTTGTTTTTATGAGCTATTGCCCATAGTTTTGGGGTTCCATTGCGATTTGCATGGCCCATTATCCCTAATACATGTTTGAGAGTTATGATAAAAAAACTCATTGTTTTTGCGTTTTATGGTTGTTTCCATGAGCTAGTGCCCATAGTTTTGGGGTTCCAGGATGAATTCCAGTGACCGTAAGACCCGATACATGTTTAAGATGATGACCAAAAACTCGTTAGTTTCATGTTTTATGTCCGTTTTAATGAGGTACTGCCCACGGTTTTGGGGTTCCAAGGCGATTTGCAATGACTTTAAGATCCGATACATGCTTGAGAGATATGACTAAAAAATCGTCATTTCTCGTTTTATGGCCATTTCCGTGAGCTATTGCCCATAGTTTTGGGGTTCCAATGCGATTTGCATGGCCGGTTAGACCCGATACATGTTTGAGATATATGCCCAAAAACTCGTCGTTTTCTCTTTTTATGGCTGTTTTCAATAGATATTGCCAATAGTTTTGGGGTTTTAGGTCGATTTGCATGGACTATAAGATCTGACATAAGTTTGAGAGTTACGACCAAAAACTCGTCATTTTCGTGTTTTATGGTCGTTTCTTTGGGCTATTTCCATAGTTTTGGGGTTCCAGAGTGATTTACAATTACCGTAGGACTCGATACATGTTTTAAAGATAAGACCAAAACTCGTAGTTTTCGCGTTTTATGGCTATTTTCATGAGCTATTGTTCACAGTTTTGGGGGTTCCATGGCGATATGCATGGCCCATAAGCACCGATATATGTTTGAGAGATATGACAACAAACTCGTTGTTTTCGCTTTTTATACCCATTTTCATAAGCTATTTCCCATAGTTTCGGGGTTCCAGGGCGATTTACAACGACCGTAAGACCCGAAGCAATGTTGAGAGATATGATCAAAACCTTGTTGTTTTCGTAATTTATGGCTGTTTTCATGAGCTATTGCCCATAGTTTTGGGGTTCTAGAGAGATTTACAATGACCGTAACACACGATACATTTTTGAGAGTTATGAAACGAACTCGTTGTTTTCACGTTTTATGGTCGTTTCATAATCTGTTTCCCACAGTTTTAGGGCTCCAGGGCGATTTACAATGACCATAAGACCTGACACATGTTTGAGGGATATGACCAAAAACTCATTTTCCCATGTTATGGCCGTTTCCATGAGCTATTGCCCATAGTTTTAGCGTTCTATGGCAATTTAAAAGGATTGTAAGACCTGATACATGTTTGAGAGTTACGACCAAAAACTAGTCATTTTAGCATTTTATGGTCGTTTCCATGAGCTATCACCCATAGTTTTGGAGTTCCAGTGCAAGTTGCATGGCCGGTAAGACCCGATACATGTTTGAGAAAGATGACCAAAAACTCATCGTTTTCGCGTTTTATGGCCTTTTCCTTGAGCTATTGCCCAATGTTTTGGGGTTCTAGGGTGATTTACTTGGCAATAATACCCGATACATGTTTTAGAGATATGACCAAAAACTATTTGTTTTCGTGTTTATGGCTATTTGCATGAGCTAATTCCCATATTTTTGGGGTTCTAGGGCGATTTAGAACGACCATAAGATCTTTACATGTTTAAGAGTTATGACAAAAACTCGTTGTTTTCGTGTTTTATGGTCATTTTCATGAGCTATTGCCCATAGTTTTGGGGTTCCAGGGCAATTTACACGACCATAAGACCCAATACATGTTTGAGAGATTTGACCAAAAACTCGTCGTTTTCATGTTTTATGGTCGTTTCCATGAGCTATTTCCCATAGTTTTGGGATTCCAAAGCAATTTCCATGGACAGTAAGACCCAATACATGTATGAGAGACCAAAAACTTGTCATTTTCACATTTTATGAACTTTTCCATGAGCTATTGCCCATAGTTTTGGGGTTCTAGGGAAATTTGCATGGCCTATAAGACCCAATACAAGTTTGAGAGATATGACCAAAACTCGTCGTTTTCACGTTTTATGGCCCATTTCATGAGTTAATCCCACTGTTTTGGGGTTCCATGGCGATTTACATGGCCCATAAGCCCTGATATATGTTTGAGAGATATGACCACAAACTCTTTGTTTTCATGTTTTATGGATGTTTGCATAAGCTACTACCCACAGTTTTGGGTATCCAGGGCGATTTACAATGACAGTATAAGACCCGAAAAATGTTTGAGAGATATGAACAAAAACTTGTCATTTTCGCGTTTATGACCATTTCCATGAGTAATTGCCCATAGTTTTGGGGTTCCAGGGCGATTTAAAACGATCGTAAGTCCTGATACATGTTTGAGAGATATGACAAAAAACTTGTTGTTTTCTTGTTTTATGGCCGCTTTCATGAGCTATTGCCCATAGTTTTGGGGTTCCAGGGTTTATATGGGTTCCCTTGTGGGGTTGACCCTAGGGTGGCCCGATCTTCATGGATTTGATGCGGGGAGTGAGGGGATCCATGCTTGTTTAGTATCTACTTTGCTTTGTTTTGTCTACACTTTGAGGTGTTTTTATATCTTTTCTGGAACTAACCTATTAACAAATGCCACAGTGCAAGTTGCTTGTTTTCTTCTGTTTTTGGTTTCAGAAAGGCGGAAAATCAATATTCTTGGAATTGGATGGGACAAAAGCCAAAGTCAATATTTTACCGTGGGGGACAGAATCCAGAAGACGAGCCAGAGACGCGAACTGTAGCTAAACCCCCTAGGCACGCTGTGGTGGGCTCAGGCTCAGCAGGTGTGGCCCCCCTGGTCGCCTCCCGACCTCGCCTCTTCGCCTATAAGAAGCCCCCAATGCAAAAACCCTAAGGACCCGATCAAAACTCCACGAAACCTTCTGTAGCCGCTGCCACCATCGTCCCTAGATCGGGGAATCTGAAGTTTTTCCCAGCACCCTGCCGGAGGGGAGATCATCCCGGAGGCCTTCTCTCTGGTATGATGCGTGAGTAGTTCCACCTTGGACTACGGGTCCATGTAGTAGAAAGATGGTTGTATCTCCTCCTTGTTCTTTCATCTATAGATCTTGTGAGCTCCGTTCAGGATCAAGATCTAATCTATTTGTAATCTTGCATGTTGTGTTTGCAGGGATCCGATGGATATTGATATTATTATGTCAGTTTGGTTAATGGTTTTGTCTTTATGATTCTATCATGTCTGTGTTGTTTGTGATCTTGCATGCTCTCCGTTGTTAGTAGCTATCTTGGTCGAGTAGTTGCTAGTGACTCCAAGAGGGGGTATTTATGCTCGATAGTGGGTTCATGCCTCTAGTTTCCAAGGGAAGTGACAGAAATCTCTTCGATGGTAGATGTGTTGTTGCTACTAGGGAGAAAACAACGGTCTCTTGTTCATGGAATAAGTGGATTGTTTACCTTACACACTTTGCTTAAAGCAGTTGTCTGTTGCTTGCAACTTAATACTGGAGGGGGTTCGGATGATAACCTGAAGGTGGATTTCTAGTCATAGATGCAGTTGGATGGCCATCTATGTATCTTGTTGTATTGCCTAATGAAATATCATAGGATCTTTCTGACTAGTATTGCATTGTTTTGCCTTGCTCAGTTCCTGTCAATTGCCCTGCTGTAATTTGTTTACCCTTCATGCCATGTTGTTTATCTAAGGAGAGCTCCTCTAGTGAACTATGGACCCCGTTCCAATCTTTACCATTGATACATCTTCCATCACATTATTTACTTGTCAAAACCACCATTACCTTCCACACCATACGCTTAATCCTTTGTTACAGCCTAACCGTGAGCTTGACAACCTCACCGATTCGTATGATGAGTCTTGAGTTTGTGTTGTGCAGGTCTCCACGTTGTTTGAAACACTGTGGACGCTTCTTCCTCCTTCAGTCCAATAACCTCGGTCTCATCGAGGTAAACTTGTCATTGTGCTCGTCACACCTTGCTCTTGGGGTTCCAGCAAAGTGTCCCATGTCAACATTGGGTGCACACATCAATGAACGCAATCAAAATTGCAAGATAAATATACAAACACATGCAAACACAGCCGATTCGATTTGCTCCTATTGGATCAAACAACCAATCCAATAGAATCCTCGGTGAGAGACCTTGCGATAGAATCACCAAAGGAGAGACCGGCAAACGGATGATAGAATCCCAATCATATGGGAGAGTAGCAACCAAGTAGAATCCCAAAGGGAAGAGACCTATCACTACTACAATAGGGAGAAACCAAACAATTGAGGAGGATCTTGACGACTTGGAGATGAACACCAAACTCCAAGGCCTTGTATAGCTCATAGATTAACTATTGAGAGCGTTTCCCATCTAGGGTTAGGCACATCCTTCATTCATCATCTCTAGGGTTTCAAGGAGGGGTGGGGGCATATATATAGGCCATCCCTAAGCTAGGGGTAATTTGGGCATAAACAGGAAGTTCTGGGTGTTACATGGGCCAAGCCCATATCGAGGCTCGTAGGCATGTGTCACAGGTCGGAGACTCCGGTGTAGAGGGGCCTAAGACTCTGTGTGTAGGGGTTCGTAGCATCGAAAACAAAAATTTTCTATCGCATACAAACAAACAAGCCAAGATCTATCTACTAGATTGTAGCAACGAGTCGATGGAATAACTTACCCTCGAAGATTCCAAAGTGTTTAACGAGAGCGGATTCTCGTGGGTGATGTAGTCGTACTCTTTCCGATCTCAAGATCGTGCGGACGATACTTCCGCCATGCTCCCAAGCTCCGCAATGGGTCACATGTTCGGATTGACGAAGACCTTCCTCTCCTTGTTCCAAAGAAAATGGAGGTTGTAGCACTCTCCTCGCGATTCCAAGAAGACAACGGCAGGTACCGAAAGTAGAGGGAGATCCTGCAGGCTTCTCCTTGCCGAGCAAGTATGGTGGATTATGAGAGAGGCTATTAGTGGTCTAGAGATTAGACACACCAATTAGAAGGCTCTAAACCGCAGCTAAAGCAATTAGAAGCTCTAAACCAAACGGCTCTAAACCGAGATTAGAGGTGGAAACTTGTGTGTCTCTAGGAGGAGCCCGCCCATCCTTATATAGGTGGAGGGGCCTTGGCCAGGAGGGAGGGAGTCCCTCCCCAACTCGCCTAGGCTGGCGCTACCGAGGAGTCCAACTCCTCCAAAGTTGGTTCCAACTCCTCTTGCTTGTTTCCCACTGCTTTCTGCTTTTAGCCGCTTGACTTTCAAACCGCAATTTGACTTTCATATTTTTGGAACAGCAAGAACACTTAGTACATGATGCAATCATTCAATGACACACTCATGTACCCTCCCCGAGTGCCGGACAATCCGAACCTTCTAGAACATTCCCGATGAAAACACCTAATCATTCCGAACTCAAACGGACTTTACTTATATGAATCTTATTCTCCGGACCATTCCGGATCACCTCGTGATATCCCGGATCCCATCCGAGACTCAACAACATTCGTCTCTTTCATAATACCATAACTACTCAAAACAACGTCGAATCCTTATGTGTCTCCACGGTTCGTGAATTATGCGACATGATCGAGACACTTCCGATCAATAACCAATAGAGGAACTGAAATTCATATGGCTCTACATATCTCTACGATTACTTATGATCGAATGAACCACTTACATACGATACCAATTTCCCTTTGTCTCACGATAGTTTACTTATCCGAGGTTATGATCGCCGGTATCTCCGCATACCTAGTTCAACCTCGCTATCGATAAGTACTCTTTTCTCGCTCCTGATATGTGATCCCTTGTGACCAAGTCACATGCTTGCAAGCTAATTGATGACATTCCACCGAGAGGGCCTGTGAGTATATCTATCCGTCATGTGGATGGACAAATCCCACTCTTGATCCATGTGTTTCAACCAATACTTTCCAACACTTAATGCCACCTTTATAGCCGCCACGGTGTGGTGTTTGATGTCATCAAAGCATCCATCCGTAAAGGTGATATGCATGATCTCATGGTCGAAGGAATTAGGTTACTATGTATCAGAAAGCATATAGCAATTGAACTATTGAAATGACTTGATCTTTATGCTACGCTTATCAATAGGAGTATGTCCACCATATCATTCTCCTAACGATATGATCTTGTTGTTGATAACATCTCAATGTTCATGATATGGAAACCACAATCATTTAATCAACCAACAAGCTAGTGAAGTATAGAGGCTATACCAGGGACTTCAATTTAAGTTTACAATTCACACAAGTATTAATGTTTACTTGTTAATACTATTATAGCATGAATATAAACATTTATCATAAACACAAAGATATAATAATAACTATATTTATTATTGCCTCTAGGGCATATCTCCAACAGTCTCCCACTTGCACTAGAGTCATCTAATCTAGATTACATGGTAATATACCGAACACCCATGGCAGTTTGGTGTTGGTCATGTTTTGCCCTCGGGAGAGGTTTAGTCAACGGATCCGCCACATTCAGATCTGTGTACTTTGCAAATCTTTATATCCCCATCCCGGATATGTTCTCGAATAGCGTGAAAACGCAGCTTGATATGCTTCACTTCTTGTGTGACCTTGGTTCTTGCGCATTGGCTATGGCGCCCATGTTATCACAAGAGATAGACATTGGGTCCAGCGCGACTTGGAACCACACCCAGCTCAGAATGAGCTCTTTCATCCATATCGCTTGTGAAGCCTCAAGCAGCGACCATGTATTCCGATTCTTGAAGATCTCGCCACAACGCTTTGCTTTGCACTCCTCCATTTAATCGTTGCACCATTCAAAATAAATACGCACCTGCATTGTGATTTAGAATCATCTCGCATCGGTGTTCCAACTAGCATCGGTGTAACCAATAACAACGAAATGTTCATCACCTCCATAAGAAAGAACCATATCCTTAGTTCTTCTCAAGTACTTAAGGATGTTTTTGATCACGTCCAATGATCCACTCTCGATCACTTTGATATCCGCTAGTTAAACTAACAAAGATATGCAATGTCGGGTCTAGTACATAGCATGGCATACATTAGAGATCCTATGGCTGAGGCATAGGAGTCTTACTCATCCTTTCTCTATCTTCGTCGATGTTGGACTTTGAGTTTTACTCAAGGTCGATAGCAACATGGGCAAGAACCCTTTCTTGCTTTCTTCCATTCCAAACTTCTTTAGAACTTTGTCCAAATATGTACTGTGACAATGATATTTGGCGCTTCGATCTATCTCTATAAATCTTTATGCCTAATATGTAAGCTGCTTCGCCAAGATCCTTCATTGAAAAACTATTATTCAAATATTCCTTGACACTATTAAGAAGGTCTACATCATTCCCAATCAACAATATGTCATCCACATATAGTATTAAGAATGCTACAGAGCTCCCACTCACTTTCTTGTAAATACAAGCTTCTCCATAAGTTTGTATAAAACCAAAACTTTTGATTACCTTATCAAAACGTTGATTCCAACTTCGGGATGCTTGCTTCAATCCATAGATGGACCTTTGAAGTTTGCATACCTTGTTAGCATCTTTAGGATCGACAAAACCTTTGGGTTGCATCATATACAACTCTTCATCAATATCTCCATTGAGGAATGCTGTTTTGACATCCATCTGCCATATCTCATAATCATAATATGCAGCGATTGCTAACATAATCCTCACAGACTTTAGCTTCGCATCGTGAGAAAGTCTCATCGTAGTCAACTCCTTGAATTTGTCGAAACCCTTTTGCGACAAGTCGAGCTTTATAGACAAGAACATTACCATCAAGATCTGCTTTTCTTCTTGAAAATCCATTTGTTCTCGACAGCCTTCCGCCATCCGGTAAGTCCACCAAAGTCCATACTTGGTTTTCGACATGGATCCAATCTCGGATTTCATGGCTTCTTGCCATTTATTGAATCTGGGCTCATCATCGCTTCCTCATATGTCTCGGGTCATCGGTGTTGTCCACCAACATGACACTCATAACGGAATCATACCAACTGGAGTGGTACGAGTTCTCGCTGACCTCCGAGGCTCGTAGTAACTTCAACCAAGTTTCATGATCATCATCATTAGCTTCCTCTCTAATTGGTGCAGCACCACAGAACTTCTTCCGGTGTGCTACTCGCAATTTCGAGAGAAGGTTCGACAACCTCCGAGTTCTACTTTCCTTCCATCACTTCTTTCGAGAGAAATTCCTTCTCTAGAAAGGATCCATTCTGGCAACGAAGATTTTGCCTTCGGATCTATGATAGAAGGTATACCCAATAGTTTCCTTCGTATCCTATGAAGACGCATTTTTCGCTTTGGGTTCAAGCTTGTCCGTCAGAACTTCTTTACATAGGCTTCAGATCCCCAAACTTTAAGGAACGACAATTTAGGTTTCTTCCCAAACCATAATTCATACGGTGTCGTTTCAACGGATTTAGACGGTGCCCTATTTAAAGTGAATGCGGATGTTTCTAATGCATAACCCCAAAATGATAGCGGTAACTGTAAGTGACATCATAGAACGAACCATATCTAAGAGAGTTCGACGACGCTCGGACACACCATTACGCTGTGGTGTTCCGGCGGTGTCAATTGTGAAAGCATTCCGACTTCTTTAAATGCTCGCCAAACTCAGAACTTAGATATTCACCTCCACGATCGTAACGTAGAAATTTAATCTTCTTGTTACGTTGATTCTCTACCTCACTTTGAAACTCCTTAAACTTCTCGAAAGTTTCGGACTTGTGTTTCATGAAATAGATATACCCATATCTACTCAAGTCATCTGTGAAGGTAAGAACATATCGATAACCATCAGCATGATGCTACACTCATTGGTCCACACACATCGGTATGTATGATTTCCAATAAGTCCGTAGCTCGCTCCATCATACCGTAAAATGGAGTCTTAGTCATTTTTCCCATCGACATGCTTCGTGATCTTTCAAGTGATTCAAGAAGTCCATCGGAATGGAGTTTCTTCATACGCTTCACTCCAATGTGACCAAGACGACAGTGCCACATATAGGTCGAATTATCGCTTGATTTCAAACGTTTAGCCTCAATATTGTTGATATGTGTATTTCCATTATCGAGATTCAATAAGAAATAGACCATCTATCAAAGGTGCATGTGCGTAAAACATATTACTCATATAAATCGAACAACCATTATTCTCTGACTTAAACAAGTAACCGTCTCGCAATAAACAAGATCCCGATATAATGTTCATGCTCAACGCAGCACTAAATAACAATTATTTAAGTATAAAACTAATCCCGATGGTAGATGAAGAGGTAGCGTCACCGCGATCACATCAACCTTTGATCCGCTTTCAACGCGCAGATCGTCACCTCGTTCTTCGCTAGCTTCCGCTTATTTTGCAAAGACCGCTTCGAAAGTTACAAATATGAGCAACAACCAAGATTAAATACCTGTGCACTACTACGAGTACTAGTGAGATACACATCAATAACATGTATATCGATATACCTTTCTTCTTGATGTTGCCGCTTCTTGATCCGCCAAGTACTTTGGGCAATTCCGCTCAAAGGACCTTCTCCCTTGCGTGAAAAGCACTCGCTGTGCTTTGGTCCAGCCTTGGTTTTCTTAAATGGCGTGGTAACTTTCTTACCACCCTTCTTGAAGTGTCCCTTTGCTTAGACTTGCCTTTCTTGAGTTTGGTGGTCTTATTGACCATCAACACTTGGTGCTCTTTCTTAATCTCCACTGCAGACTTTAACATAGCAAACAGTTCGCAACTCTTTGTTCATGTTCTCGCATGTTGTAGTTCATCACAAAGTTCTCGTAACTTGGTGGCGTGGATCGATGACGGTAAATCTCCAAAGCATTAGGAATCACTATACCCAAGCTTTGAAGTTTGTTTGCGTGCCTGACATCTTAAGCACATGCTCACTTACGGAGCTGCCTCTTCCATCTTGCGCTTAAAGAACTTTTCGAAGCCTCATAGCTTTCAATTGCCGCATGAGTCTCAAAAATCAATTTGAGATCCTCGACAATATCATATGGGTCCGACTCTTCAAACCTTTTCTCAAGCTCGATTCTAAACCATACAAGATAGCACATCGAACTATGGAGTACCGATTCTTCCGAGCGAGGTAAACATTCTTTACTTCATCGGAAGCATCAATGCAGTGGGTCACCCAATGTGCATCCAAAGACATAGGTCAAATTACCACTGTGAGGACAATCCTCAAATTATGAACCAATCCGCCAAGTTGCTTCCATTGTTTTTCAACTTTTCTTTCTCTAGGAACGCATTAAAATTGATGGTAGGCTGCCATTGATCTACAACATATTTGCAATAGTTTAGACTAAGTTTATGACAAATTGAGATCAAATTAATTAATGAAATTAAACTAGGTGAACTCCCACCAAAACAACATCCCTCACATTGTTTTAGTGATCACACGAACCAAATCCACTACATCAACACCGATCATCACGAGAGTTGATATAGTTTCAATGGCGAACAATCGTCATGTTCATCATATCTACTATATGATTCATGCTTTACCTTTCGTAATTCGTGTTCCGAGACCATGTCCGTACATGCTAGGCTCACAAGATCAAACCTTAGTTTCGCATGAGCAATCTGGCTTGCTCACGTTGTATACACTTGCGTAATCTAACACACCCGATCATCACGTGGTGCTTCAAACAACAAGCTTTAGCAACGGTGCTAACTAAGGATGAACACTATATGATTTGAAATTCATGTGCATGAGGGATCATCTTATAATGCTACCGCTGCCTACTAAGCAATACAAGATGCATAAAGGATTAACATCACATGCAATTCATAATGTGTGATATGATATGGCCTTTCTTCTTTGTGCTTCCGATCTCCATATTCAAGCACGAACATGATCTCCATCATCACCGCATTGCATCAAGGTCAATGACGCTTCACCATGGTTGTCATCCACCGCTTCAACTATTACAACTACTTTGAATAGACACGCTGGTCTTAACATAAATTAAAGACAACCATATATTCCCGGCTTGCCAACTTACAATAAGGAACATTGCATACATCAAATATAATCACAATCATGGCCATATCACATCATCAGACACCCCCGCAAAACAAAGTTAGACGCCTCTACTTTCTTTGCATATTTTACGTGGTTTGGGGCTTTCAATAAGTGTCGCTCTAACTTACGAACAAGAACCACAACATTGATACTAGCATTGTTGATTACCCGTTGTAAATTGGATCTTAACTATGCTAGGAGAAACAGCACCCATAAAGCCACTTATGCAATACAAGTTGCATGTCAAGCGTGGAGCAAGTCTCATGAACGATGTCATGTAAGGTTAGCCCGGCCGCTTCATCCCAACATACCGCAAGATGCAAAGTACACAAAAGCAATCTACAATAAAGCATCAACTCCCACAATGACTATTGTGTTCTACTCAGGCAACAGATCTACATATAGACACGGCTCGATACCACTGTAGGGTTCGTAGCATGGAAAACAAAAATTTTCTATCGCATACAAACAAACAAGCCAAGATCTATCTACTAGAATGGAGCGACGAGTCGATGTAATAACTTACCTCGAAGATTCCAAAGTGTTTAACGAGAGCGGATTCTTGTGGGTGATGTAGTCGCATTTTCCGATCTCAAGATCGTGGACGATCCTTCCGCGCCGCTGCTCCGCAGCGCTTCAATCGGTCACATCGCTCGCAGATGACAAGACCTTCCTCTCCCTTGTTCCAAAGAAATGGAGGTTGTAGCACTCTCGCGATTCCGGCAAAGACAACGGCGTGGTACCTAAGTAGAGGGAGATCCGCAGGCTTCGCCTAAGCCGAGCGAGTATGGTGGATTATGAGAGAGGGCTATTAGTGGTCTAGAGATTAGACACACCAATTAGAAGGCTCTAAACCGCAGGCTAAAGCAATTAGAAGCTCTAAACCAAACGGCTCTAAACACGAGATTAGAGGTGGAAACTTGTGTGTCTCTAGGAGGAGCCGCCTCCTTATATAGGTGGAGGGGCCTGGCGCGCCAGGAGGGAGGAGTCCCACCCAACTCGGCCTAGGGCTGGCGCCGTCTGGAGGAGTCCAACTCCTCCTCCAAGTTGGTTCCAACTCCTCTTGCTTGTTTCCCACAGCTTGCTTCCCACAGTTTCTGTTTTAGCCGCTTGACTTTCAAACTGCAATTTGACTTTCATGTTTTTGGAACAGCAAGAACACTTAGTACATGATGCAATCATTCAATGACACACTCATGTACCCTCCCCGAGTGCCGGACAATCCGAACCTTCTAGAACATTCCGATGAAAACACCTAATCATTCCCGAACTCCAAACGGGACTTTCCTTATATGAATCTTATTCTCCGACCATTCCGGATCACCTCGTGATATCCCGGATCCCATCCGAGACTCAACAACATTCGGTCTCTTTCTCATAATACCATAACTACTCAAACAACGTCGAATCCTTAAGTGTGTCTCCTACGGTTCGTGAATTATGCGGACATGGTCGAGACACTTCTCGATCAATAACCAATAGAGGAATCTGGAAATTCATATGGCTCTACATATTTCTACGATTACTTTGCATCGAATGAACCACTTACATACGATACCAATTTCCCTTTGTCTCACGATAGTTTACTTATCCGAGGTTATGATCGTCGATCTCCGCATACCTAGTTCAACCTCGCATCGATAAGTACTCTTTTCTCGTTCGTGATATGTGATCCATTGTGACCAAGTCACATGCTTGCAAGCTAATTGGATGACATTCCACCGAGAGGGCCCAGAGTATATCTATCCGTCATGTGGATGGACAAATCCCACTCTTGATCCATGTGTTTCAACCAATACTTTCCGAACACTTAATGCCACCTTTATAGCCACCCCACGGTGTGGTGTTTGATGTCATCAAAGCATCCATCCGGTAAAGGTGATATGCATGATCTCATGGTCGAAGGAATTAGGTTACTATGTATCAGAAAGCATATAGCAATTAAACTATTGAAATGACTTGATCTTTATGCTACGCTTATCAATGGGAGTATGTCCACCATATCATTCTCCTAACGATATGATCTTGTTGTTGATAACATCTCAATGTTCATGATATGGAAACCACAATCATTTAATCAACCAACAAGCTAGTGAAGTATAGAGGCTATACCAGGGACTTCAATTTAAGTTTACAATTCACACAAGTATTAATGTTTCCTTGTTAATACTATTATAGCATGAATATAAACATTTATCATAAACACAAAGATATAATAATAACTATATTTATTATTGCCTCTAGGGCATATCTCCAACACTGTGGTGGTCGAAGACTCCGGGCGCGGCTTCGGTTTCTGGGGTAGTATCTAGGGGATATATAGAGAGCTCTAGGCGCTGGTATGGAGTCTTTGGGGCGGTAGGCCGGAGACTCCAAGGTCCAAAGGCCGAGGCTCCAGGCTTTGTCCAGCAGCTTCTTGTGTCTTATCTTCCAGACTTCTTGCTTGGGGGTCTCAACTCCTGGGTTTTCTTGTCGTCTCCTCTTGGTGTCATGGTCAAGGACCTGGTCATATCATAGGCATTTGTCTCAAGTAGGATCCCATTCACATGATAACCAAAGGAATGCGAGATATGGAAAGAATTCACCTTTGTGGGAATGGTTGGTGTAGCATGATGTGGATCAATGGTGAATGTCATGTGTTGGGATGCATCATCTCCCCCCGCATGAAAATGAGTCGTCCTCGACAAAGTTCCTTCATCATTAAAGGAGAGAGATGTACCCATGGCCTTGATCTTGTATTCGGTGGGATCCCAGTGTCTAGCCTTGTTCAAAGTTGTTGAGGAGCTTGAAGTTGAGCTTGTCATCAAGTTGTGGCTGGAGATCTTGTAGTGTGTTCCTTGTAGGTGGTGGTCTATCTTAGGTACGTTGCAAAACTGACAACAAAGAGAGAGTTGTATGATGGATTGTTAGTATGGGTCACACTCAAATCACTCTTCTCACGTTTGGTGGCATGCGATGTGGCACTCATGATTTTTCCACTTATTTGAGGCTTGTGTCACTCAATCACGTGATGGTGGTTCACTTTCTCACCACTCATCTCACAAGGGTCCTTAGCTTGTTGTATCTTGGGCAAAACCTTCATGTTGGAAGCAATAATTTGGCTTGGCTTCATAGGTTGGAGCACAAACGTCTTATCGTTCCACTTGAAGGAGTATTGGTTGGTGATATCATCCTATATGGCTCCTCTATCGTATTTCCATGGTCTTCCAAAGCATGTAACACACGATCATTGGCACGACAACACACTCGACGGTGTCTTCATAGGGGCCAATATTGAAGGAGACGTTGACTTTGCGATTTGCATGGCCCGTAAGCCCCGATACATGTTTGAGAGATATTACCAAAAACTTGTCGTTTTCGTGTTTTATGGCAATTTTCATAAGCTATTGACCATAGTTTTAGGCTTCCAGGCGACATACAACGATCATAAGACCCGATAAATGTTTGAGAGTTATGACCCAAAACTCATCATTTTTGCATTTTATGGACCTTTTCATAAGCAACTGCCTACTGTTTTTGGGTTCTAGGGAGATTTTCGACGACCGTATAACCCTATACATGTTTGAGGGGATGAGCAAAAATTCGTCGTTTTTGTATTTTATGGCCGTTTGCATGACCTATTCCCATAGTTTTCGGGTTCTGGAGCGATTTACATCGACCTTAAGACCCGATACTCGTCGTTTTCGTGTTTTATGGTTGTTTTCATGAGCTATTGTGATGCAGCCCGTCCTACGGACGCACCTCCATCTACAACACCTAGTCCCCCAAGTGGACCAATGACTCGCGCCCGAGCCAAGCTCCTACAAGCTAAGGTTAACTCGCCCCTTTCCTCTTGTGATTTTGGTCTACCTTTGGATGGCTTACTACTTCATGCGACTATGTTGTGTATCCTCAGCTATGAAGCAACATCACCACACCAAGCCCCCAAGGAAGAAGGACCAGGAGAAGACGCTGCTGGAGCTCTGCACACCGGAATCTCCGGTGTACACCGGAGTCTCCGGTCTGACACCGAGTCTCGGACCATCCTTCCGGCCCTAGAAACCAAGCTGAGGGCCAGATGGCTTCCTGGAGACGGGTCCGAGATCGACCGAGTCTCGCCTGCACCAGTCTCCGGACCCAACACCGGAGTCTCCGGCCTGCTCGACGCCAGTCATGTTAAGGCCTTTTGGGCCTAGCCCATGTAACCCCCAGTTTCGCCCCAACTTCCAGTTTATTCCCTAAACTACCCCTGTTTTAGTGGCTGGCCTATATAAAGCCCCACCCCTCTATTGTAAACCCTAGACTTGGATAATAATAGTTGAGGACACCCCTTTGAGGATCTATCAACTATTTGTCTCATGCTCCTTACCAAGGGGCACCAAATTATCCACAACCTCTTGGATCTTGCCTAGTGCATTCAAGTTGTACAAGTCCTTGGGATCTCGGTGTCTCGTGCCCAAGTAGTCAAGATCTCACCAAGAATCTCGCCCCCGTTGTTGGCCGTGGAGAGAGAGCTTCGCCCAACACCGATCCTAGGGATTATGTTGGACCGGTTGCCACCGGCGTGAGCTATCGGCGTGTATCGTGTTTTCGTGTGTGTGAGTTCATCGAGTTCTCCGTGTGTGTGTTCGTGGATTTCATCCCCTTTCCCCTTCGACCGCTTTCCCCTCGATTCCCACGGAATTCGTGAAAGATCGGGCCACCCAAGGGGTCACCCCATAACATATTGGTATCAAGAGCAAGGTTGATCACGAATTTCCCCTCAATTTTTTCTTCTATCCACCATAAATTCGAAAATTTCCCAAAAAAAGAGCCCCAATTTTCCTTTGGATCGATCTCTCGTTTTGGAGCGTTATTTGTGGTTTTGATCCGACCAAATCTTGTCTAAGGTGTTGGTCCAGCTTTTTCCTGCGTTTCCTAGCCCAATTTTGGCCAAATTTTCGCGGATTTGAGGACTCTAGGCGTGAATTTCCGCTCAAGAACACGAGATTTCCGACCGAGTCTCCTACTGTGCACGAGTCTCGCCCTGACGCCGCTTTGACTTTTCCTATTTTCTGCATTGGCTAATCTGTCCGCTTGTTGTTTGTGTTCCGTGTGCGTGTCACCAACTAACAGATAGCTTCCGCAACATCGTCGCGCTCTTGGACACCACGGACCCCAAACTCTTCCCCGCTCCATCGACACAAGATCATCATCAACAATCAAGGTATAACTTGTGTCAACCCTTGTAGCCATATCTTCCTTTGTGTGTACCTATCCTATGAGAGCAACTCATTTTGTGTTTGTCTAAGCATTGTGCACTTGCCATTGGAAAGTGAGAGTGTGAGGGAAAATACAAAAGTTAACATAGTAGCATAGAAAGGGAGAAAAGGAAAAAGAATAAAAAAATAGAAAGATACATAGTCTCCCAATACAAAGAGAGTATCAAGCTTGTAAGCAAAAGAGAGAGGAAAAAGCGCGCCAAGGCAAGTGCACAAATCCGTTGCTTACCCTCTTTTGGCAAACTCGTTGTGGTCTCTCCTTGAGTTGGCACGACAACCGAGCGTAGTCTTCGTTAGGCCCTTTTGTGCTCACTTCCATAGTCGTGCTAACCCCATTTTTCTCCACGTGTGTGTGTAGTCGTAGGTTCTTGTCACTTTTCGAGTTGACCATCATATTTTGACTTGAGTTTTGTTGGATCTTATCCACTTTTGACTATCCTTTTCGTTTGGTTGGTTCTTTGGCTTTCCACCCTCCTTTCCACCAAAACCTTTTGAGAGTGTAGTTCTTTGTGTGTGAGTTTCTTGGCGATTTCACTTTGCAAGCTATTAGCTCTCTTGTGTGGAAATTGGTTTGATATAATCTCCAAGGTGAGGTAAAGTCTAACTCCCGCATTCTTCTTCTCCATATACAACCCTTGTCGGCTTTGCATCATGGATGTGAATGGCGAGTCCCAACCACCACCACCTCCAGAGGACGACACACAATACATGACAAGATGGGATCATTGGAAGGTCCGAGGAGAATTTAACTACCGTTGTGAAGCCCTTGAGCGGCGCCAAGATGAAAAATTTAGCGAAGCCCGAGTGGAATTCAAGAACATCGACAACCGCTTCGAAGAAATCCGAGGACAAATGCATGGTATGCAACATAATCTCGGCCATCAAAATGAAGCTCTTGGTCGTGCCCTCGCCGCAACGGATGAGAAGATTCAACGCCGCATTGATGGGCTAGGAAGGCCACGATCGCGCAACTCAAGCTCGTCACAGCACTCCTCAAGTGAATCAAGCGCTCCTCGCCGTCACGCTTCAAGGCACCAAGATGGACCCGTCCTTCGATCCATGATTTCTTCTCAAGCGGTACCATCTCCGCGACACTCCGCGACATCAAGCTATGATGGTGACCTCTCTGCAAGACCTCCAAGACGTGAAGCGAACCGGCCACAACCAAGGGCACTTGTGATTCAACAAGAGCAACCTCACGTGGACCACCAAACCCATCGCCAACGACATGTTCTTTCAACAACAAGTGAAGCATCCGAAGTGGACGAAACAAGATTTCCGTCGGCGTGAAGCACTTGAAGATCCACCAAGGCATCATCATCGACATGAACGTCAACGACGACAACATGATCATCATGACGAGCCTCCTCCACATCAAGAAGAAAGGGAGCAGCCCATTGCTCATGCGACTCGACGTCCTCCTCGCCACATGGCTCAAGACAATGCCCCTCGGCATCAACCACGAGAAGAACAAGAGCAAGCTTCCCAAGCTCGTCGTGAGGACCAACAACCTCCTCCTCGTCCTCAACCGCGCCAACAACATGAGCAAGCTCCCCAAGCTCGTCGTCAAAATCAAGTTTCACCACCAAACGCGGCACCTCAACAACCGCAAGAGCAACGCAACCATCACCAATCAAGACATGAGAGCTCGGATGATGATGATGGCCGCCAAAATCATGGCAACCGCCACCACCGGAACTGCAACGAAGAAGAAACTTTCAGCAAGCTCAAATTCACCATGCCCAAGTTCACCGGTTCCAATGAACCCGAAGAATATCTCTCGTGGGAACTCAAGGTTGACAAGATCTTCCGCATGCACAACTATAGCAATGAGAAGATGATGGCCATGGCATCCCTCGAGTTTGATGACTATGCCAACCTTTGTTGGGAACAAGTCCAACTCGCTCGTGAAGCAAAAGAAGAGCCTCCAATCTCAACTTGGCAAGATATGAAGGCTCATATGAGATCCCGCTTTGTTCCTTCACACTACACGCGTGACCTTTTCAACAAGCTTCAAACACTTAGTCAAGGGACAAAGACCGTGGAAGAGTACTTCAAACAAATGGAGCTCAACATGATCCGTGCCAACATTGAAGAGCGTGATGAACAAACAATGGCACGTTTGCTCAATGGATTGAACCATCCAATCAAGCGCATCACCGAGTTCCAAAAGTACAACAACATGGTTGAGCTTGTGCACATAGCATCAAAGGCCGAGCGTCAAGTGCAAGAGGACATCAAGTACAACAAGCCAAAGACGTACTTCACATACAAGAAAGCCTCAACCACTACTCCAACAACACCAAGTGGAAGCTCATAAAATACCACCAAGCTTCCCTTCAAGCCAACACTTCCTCAAGGAAAACCACCCCCAAGTGGCAAATACACAAAGGATGAACAACCATTCAATGGTGATTGCTACAAGTGTGGAGGCAAAGGACACAAGTCGGCCGCATGTGGGAACAAGAAAGTTTTGTTCATCCATCAAAATGGCGATGAAGAATACTTGAGTGAAGATGAGTTTGATGCAAGGGTCAATGAAGCAATGGCAAGGAAACATTTGGAAGATGACCAAGAACTACTTGTGTGTGAGCATGACGCAAGTCCATCGCTTGTCGTCACAAGGGTCTTGACTACTCAAGTCAATGAGATTGAAGACCGACGATCAAACATCTTCCAAACTCGTGTCGGTATCAATGGGAAGTCCATCAAAGTTATCATCGATGGAGGGAGTTGCCACAATCTTGCAAGCACGGAATTGTGTGAGAAACTCAACCTCACCCTCCATCCGCATAAGCATCCCTACCATATACAATGGCTAAGTGACCAAGGGTCCATCAAGATCAAGCACACCGTCTCGGTAACGTTCTCAATTGGACCATACAAAGAAACGGTGGAATGTGACGTGGTCCCCATGACGGTTTGCCATATGTTGCTAGGAAGGCCTTGGCAATATGACAAGCATGCTTTGCATGATGGTCACACAAACAATGATACCTTCAAATGGCTTGAGAAGACTTGTGTGTTGCAACCAATGACTCCTAGCCAAATAATTGCGGACAATGCAAAGGCTTTAGCGAGGGCGCAATACACAAAACCACCTTGTGAGAAGAGTGGTGAGCGAGAGAACCACAATATAGTAAGTGAGAGACAGAAGCCAAACTCGAGCGGAAAAACTAAGAGTGTTCTTCTTGCCACCAAAAGTGAGATGAGAGAAGTGCGGAACAACCCATCCATCTTGCACTATGTCCTTGTATGCAAGGGACTAGCGCAAGGAACTAATGACTTGACAAATGTTCCTCCTTCCTTGATGGCTATTCTGCAGGAATTCCAAGATGTATTTCCCGAAGAGCTTCCTCATGGACTACCCCCTCTTCGCGGAATCGAGCACCGCATCGACCTCATACCCGGCGCTCCACTCCCAAACCACGCCACGTATCGCATGAACCTGGAAGAGACGAAGGAGATAGAACGACAAATCAACCAACTCGTCTCCAAAGGTTTGATCCAAGTAAGCACTAGTCCAAGCGTGGTACCCATGATTCTCGTGCCAAAAACGGATGATATGTTGCGGTTATGCATGGACTGTCGTCCAATAAATGCTATCACCGTGTGGTATCAACATCCTATACCGCGCCTTGATGACATGCTTGATGAGTTATGTGGAGCCACTATATTTTCGAAAACTGATCTTCGTAGTGGTTACCATCAAATTCGCATGGCCGAAGGTGATGAGTGGAAAACCGCCTTCAAGACCAAGCTTGATCTCTATGAATGGTTGGTTATGCCTTTTGGCTCATCAAATGCCCCATCTACCTTCATGCGCCTCATGAACCATATTTTGCGATCTCTAATTGGAAAGAGTGTAGTGGTTTATTTTGATGACATCCTTGTCTATAGCAAGTCACTATAGGAGCATGTTACTCATGTTAAGGAGGTCCTTCAAATCCTTCGTCATGAAAAGATCTATGCTAATCTCCCAAAGTGCACTTTTGCAAAAGACAAACTGATTTTCCTTGGTTTTGTTGTGTCTTCTAATGGCATTGAAGTCGATGTCTCAAAAGTTAAGGACATTCGAGATTGGCCCATCCCTACCAATGTTAGTGAACTTTGTAGTTTTCATGGGTTGGCCGGTTTTTACCGTCGCTTTGTGAAAGACTTTTCTACCATTGCTTGCCCTCTCAACGAATTGACCAAGAAAAATGTCACATTCGTTTGGGGCCAATCACAACAAAAAGCGTTTGATGAGCTCAAAAAGAGGCTCACCGAAGCACCACTCCTCGCTTTACCGGATTTCACAAAAACTTTTGAGATCGAGTGTGACGCTAGTGGTATTGGCATTGGAGGCGTTCTTATGCAAAATGGGTGTCCTATTGCATACCATAGTGAGAAACTTGATGGCGCACGCCTTAACTATCCAATTTATGACAAAGAGCTTTTTGCATTGGTTCGTGTCCTTCAAGTGTGGCAACACTACCTTTGGCCCAAAGAATTTATCATCCATTCTGATCATGAGTCGTTGAAATATCTTAAGGGCCAAGCCAATTTGAGTAAAAGGCACGCCAAATGGGTTGAGTTCATGGAATCTTTTCCTTACATTGTCAAGTACAAGAAGGGCAAAGAAAGTGTGGTAGCGGACGCCTTGTCTCGCACAAACACAAACCTTCTTACGCGACTCGAAGTAAATGTCTTGGGTCTTGATGACATCAAATGTTTGTACGAGTCCGACCCATTCTTTGGATCAATTTTTGCAAAGTGTTCAATAGACAAAGGGATTGACGATTTCTATTTGAATAAGGGTTTTCTTTTCAAACAAAACAAGATTTGCATTCCGACGTCGTCTCTCCAAATTTTTCTTCTTCAAGAGTCCCATGGTGGAGGCCTTATGGGTCACTTTGGTCGTGACAAGACATATGACATGCTATACACTCACTACTTTTGGCCAAAGATGAAGCGCGACGTGGAGCGCCACGTCCAACGATGCACTACATGTATCCAAGCTAAGTCTAAGTCTAACCCCTTTGGTCTTTATATGCCTTTGCCTATTCCTCATGCACCTTGGTCGGACATTAGCATGGACTTTGTGTTAGTATTGCCTAGATCTAAACATGGACATGATTCTATATTTGTGGTAGTGGATCGTTTTTCCAAAATGGCACATTTCATTCCATGCCATAAGACCGATGATGCTTCACATGTAGCAAATTTGTTTTTCAGGAAAATAATTTGGCTACACGGTGTACCAAGAACAATTGTCTCCGACCGCGACATCAAATTCATGAGCTACTTTTGGAAAACACTCATGGCCAAGCTCGTCATCAAGCTCCTTTTCTCTTCCACCTCGCATCCTCAAACCGATGGACAAACCGAGGTCGTCAATCGAAGCCTTGGCACACTTCTACGTGTGTTGATAAAGAAGAACCTTAAAGACTGGGAGGAATGTATTCCACACGCCGAGTTCACCTACAACCGCGCCAAGCACTCCACCACCATGAGGAGCCCGTTCATGATCGTCTATGGCTTCGAGCCTCTCACCGCGTTCGATATCCTTCCGCTTCCGCTTCATGACCGTACCAATATGGACGTTGACAAGCGTGCCCAAACAATGAAGAAACTCCATGAAGACACAAGAGCTACGATCGAGCAACAAGTCCTTCGCCAAGCATCAAGGCTAAACAAGAACAAGAAAGAGATGATCTTTGAAGAAGGCGACCATGTGTGGATACACTTGAGTAAAGACCGCTTCCCCAAGGATCGCGACTCCAAAATCAAACCAAGAGGTGATGGACCATTCAAAGTACTAAAGAGGATCAACAACAACGCCTACATCATCGATATCCCAACATCAAAGTACCTTGTGAGCCCGACGTTCAATGTCAAGGACCTCTCACCCTACCATGGAGAAGATGAAGTTGAGAAGGTTGAAGAGTCGAGGACGACTCTTTCCCAAGGGGGGGAGCTGATGCAGCCCGTCCTACGGACGCACCTCCATCTACAACACCTAGTCCCCCAAGTGGACCAATGACTCGCGCCCGAGCCAAGCTCCTAAAAGCTAAGGTTATCTCGCTCCTTTCCTCTTGTGATTTTGGTCTACCTTTGGATGGCTTGCTACTTCATGCAACTACATTGTGTATCCTCAGCTATGAAGCAACATCACCACACCAAGCCCCCAAGGAAGAAGGACCAGGAGAAGATGCTGCTGGAGCTCTGCACACCGGAATCTCTGGTGTACACCGGAGTCTCCGGTCCTCTACACCAGAGTCTCCGGACCATCCTCCGGTCCGGCCCCAGGAACCAAGCCGGGGACAGTCAGATGGCCCCTCCGGAGACGGGTACGGAGATTGACCTGAGTCTCCGGCCCAGACCAGAGTCTCTGGACCCAACACCGGAGTCTCCGTCCTGCTCGACGCCAGGCATGTTAAGGCCTTTTGGGCCTGGCCCATGTAACCCCCAGTTTCACCCCAACTTCCATTTTATTCCCTAAACTACCCATGTTTTAGTGGTTGGCCTATATAAAGCCCCACCCCTCTATTGTAAACCCTAGACTTGGATAATAATAGTTGAGGAAACCCCTTTGAGGATCTATCAACTATTTGTCTCATGCTCCTTACCAAGGGGCACCAAATTATCCACAACCTCTTGGATCTTGCCTAGTGCGTTCAAGTTGTACAAGTCCTTGGGATCTCGGTGTCTCGTGCCCAAGTAGTCAAGATCTCACCAAGCATCTCGCCCCCGGTGTTGGTCGTGGAGAGAGAGCTTTGCCCAACACCGATCCTAGTGATAATGTTGGACCGGTTGCCACCGGCGTGAGCTATTGGCGTGTATCGTGTTTTCATGTGTGTGAGTTCATCGAGTTCTCCGCGTGTGTGTTCATGGATTTCATCCCCTTTCCCCTTCCACCGCTTTCCCCTCGATTCCCACAGAATTCGTGAAAGATCGGGCCACCCAAGGGGTCACCCCATAACATATTGCCCACAGTTGTGAGTTTCCAGGGGGATTTGCAAGGCTCATTAGACCCGATACATGTTCGAGAGATATGAACAAACACTCGTCATTTTCGTATTTTCATGAGCTATTACCCAAAGTTTTGGGGTAATAGGGGGATTTGCATGGCTCGTAAGACCACATACATGTTTGAGATTTATGAACAAAAACTCATTGTTTTCACATTTTATGGTTGTTTTAATGAGCTATTGCCATTAGTTTTGGGGTGCTAGGGTGGTTTACAATGACCGAAGATACTTGTTTGAAAGTTAAGACCAAAAACTCGCATTTTATGGTCGTTTTCATGAGCTATTTCCCATTGTTGGGGTTCCAGGGCGAATTACAATGACCGTAAGGACTGATACATGTTTGAGAGTTATAACCAAAAACTCGTCGTTTACGTATTTTATGACCGTTTTCATGAGTACCTACTGTTTTGGGATTCTAGGGAGATTTTTGGCGACCATATGACCCATACATGTTTGAGAGCATGACCAGAAACTTGTCATTTTTGCATTTTATGGACATTTTCATGAGCTATTGCCCACAGTTTTGGGGTTCCAAGGTGATTTACAATGACACTAAGACACGATACATGTTTGATAGTTATGACAAAAACTCATCGTTTTCGTGTTTTATGATTGTTTTCATGAGCTATTGCTAGAGTTTTGGGGTTATAGGGGGATTTGCATGGCCCGTAATACCCGATACATGTTTGTGAGTTATGACCAAAAACTTGTTATTTGCTCGTTTTATGGCCGTCTTCATGAGTTATTCCCCACAGTTTGGGGGTTCTAGGGCGATTTTCAAAGACTATAAGAATCGGGTCATGTATGAGAATTATGACCAAAAAATCGTCGTTTTCTCATTTGATGGCCATTTTCATGAGTTATTGCCCTTAGTTGTGAGTTTCTAGAGGGATTTGCAAGGCTCGTTAGACCTGATACATGTTTTAGAGTTATGACCAAAAACTCGTCATTTTCGCATTTTGCGGCCATTTTCATGAGCTATTACCCACATTTGTGAGTTTACAGGAGGATTTGCATGGCTCGTTAGACCTGATACATGTTTGGGAGTTATGACCAAAAACTCGTCGTTTTCGCATTTTATGCCCATTTGCATGATCTATTGCCCATAGTTTTGGGGTCCTAGGGTGATTTACATGGCTCGTTAGACCCAATACATGTTTGAGAGTTATGACAAAAATGCGTCGTTTTCGCGTTTATGGCCATTTTCATGAGTTATTGCCCTTAGTTTTTGGGTTCCAAAGTGATTTACAACGACCTTAAGACTTGTTACATTTTGAGAGTTATGACCAAAAAAAACTAGTCATTTTCGCGTTTTATGGCCGTTTTAATGAGCTAATGCCCATATTTTTGGTGTTCTAGGGCAATTTGCATGGCTCATAAGCCCCGATACATGTTTGAGAGATATGACCAAAACTCGTCTTTTTTGCGTTTTATGGTCGTTTCCATGAGCTATTTCCCATGGTTTTGGAGTTCCAAGGTGACTTGCATGGCCCCTAAGACCCGATATATGTTTGAGATATATGACAAAAACTCGTTTTTTCGCGTTTTATGGCCGCATTCATGAGCTAATGCCCATAATTTTGGTGCTCTATGGTGATTCGCATGGCCTGTAACACGCGATGCATGTTTGAGAGTTATGACCAAAAACTTAACGTTTTTGCATTTTATGGTTGTTTCCATGAGCAATTCCTATGGTATTGGGGTTCCAAGGCGATTTGCATGGTCCGTAAGACCCGATACATGTTTGAGAGTATGACCAAAACTCGTTATTTTTGCATTTTATGGTTGTTTTCATGAGCTATTGCCCACACTTTTAGAGTTCCAGGGTGATTTGCATGACACGTAAGCCCTGATACATGTTTGAGAGATATGGATAAAAACTCGTCGTTTCGCGTTTTATGGCCGTTTTTATAATCTGTTGCCCACAATTTCGGGGTTCCAGGCGAATTACAACGACCATAAGACCCGATACATGTTTGAGAGCTATGACTAAAAACTCATTGTTTCCGCATTTTATTGACGTTTTCATGAGCAACTGCCTGCTGTTTTGGGGTTCTAGGGAGTTTTTTGACGACTGTATGACCCTATACATGTCTGAGGGATGACCAAAAACTCATCATTTTTGTGTTTTAGGGCTATTTTATTGCCCATAGTTTTGGGGTTTCAGAGCGATTTACAACGACCTTAAGACTCGATACATGTTTAAGTGCATTATAAAAAACTCATCGTTTCCGTGTTTTATGGCTGTTTTCGTGAGCTATTGCCCATAGTTTTGGGGTTCTAGGGGGATTTGCATTCGTGAGATATTGCCCATACATGTTTCAGAGTTATGACCAAAAACTTGTTGTTTTCGTGTTTTATGGCTATTTTCATAAGTTATTGTCTATAGTTTTGGGGTTCCAGGGCAATTTATAAACACTGTAAGAACCGGGTCATGTATGAGAGTTATGACCAAACACTTGTCTTTTTCGTGTTTTATGGCCATTTCCATGAGCTATTGCCCATAGTTGTGAGTTTCGAGGGGGGTGTACAAGGCTCATTAGATCCGATACATGTTTTAGAGTTATGACGAAAAACTCGTCGTTTTCGCCCATTGTCATGAGCTATTTCCCATAGTTGTGAGTTTTCAGGGGGATTTGCAAGGCTCGTTAGACCCGATACATGTTTGAGAGTTATGACCAAACACTCGCCTCTTTCGCGTTTTCATGAGTTATTTCCCACAGTTTTGAGGTACTAGGGGGATTTGCATGGCCCGTAAGACCCTATACATGTTTGAGAGTTATGACCAAAAATCGTCGTTTTCGTGTTTTATAGCTGTTTTAATGAGATATTGCCATTAGTTTGGGGGTTCTAGGGTGGTTTACAACGACCATAAGACCAGATACATGTTTGAAATTTAAGACCAAAAACTCGTCTTTTTCACATTTTATGGCCGTTTTCATGAGGTATTGCCCACAGTTTTGGGGTTCAAATGCGATTTGCATGCCCGTAAGACTAGATAATTTTTTTAGAAATATGACAAAAAAACTCGTTGTTTTCATGTTTTTTGGTCGTTTTTATGAGCTATTGTCCATAGTTTTGGGGTTCTAGGGTGATTTATAATGACCATAAAGCCCGATACATGTTTGAGAGTTATGACTAAAAAATCATCGTTTTCGTATTTTATAGCCGCTTTCATGAACTATTGCCCATGTTATTGGGTAGGCCACACACGCCTTGCTAGGCCATACCCACACCCCATAGAGCCATCGGCACAACGCCATCCGAGGATGCCGCCTCGGTGCACCACCACTATTTGGAGCCGCCGCCCCGGCATCCACTGACCTTGACAATAAAACACCCTGCACAGCTGCCGCAAACTTCCAAATCATAAGGTAAAGGACTCCAAGGCGGCGCCCTCAAGAAGGTAGCAGCATAGTTGTCGTCGTCGCCCGCTTCAAAGAGGCTTAGGTTTTCATCCAAAGATCGCAATAACACTCGCATCGTCGGTAGATGAAGCTCCTCGATGATGCCTTCATGAAGGAACACGAGTCACGAGCTACCACTGTCATCTGCGCCTACGGAGTCTACGCAAAGCTTTCGCCTAGAGTAGCATATTTTCTAACTCCTTCACAAGGAAGGCGGTAGCAAAACAGCCTGGGCATGGGAACCGACCACTTGCTGCCTAGACGGAGAAGCCTCACATGTGCTAACTCTGGACCTCCTGATCGAACAGTCGCAAGCCGTCCTAGGACCGACCGCTGCAATCGCCGAGATCCGGGGGCATCAACCTACCACCGCTGGGATCTACTCAGCCCCCCGCCTACCAACCGTCGCCATGGGGCTGGCCAACCTGAGCCCGACGAAGCCTAGATCGGCACACCCACCAAATCCCATCACCATCGTAGCTCCTTGTGCCAACGGTGCACGCGCGCTTGCGCCATGCCACGTGACGTGACACCTCGCACCACCGCTAGGCAGAGATGCACTACTCAGTTCACCTCACGAGTGGGAGAAGCAGGCCCGCCGCCAACGCCATGTGGGCTTTGCCCGACGGTGCTTGTCGGTGACAGCGGGGAAGGAGGGGAAGGGACTGTGGAGGTGGTTCCAAATGGAAGAAAACTAGGAACCGGAGCAAGTAGTAGCTCCGATGCCAAGTCTTTTGGCATTTAGAACTAGTTCCCTATACTCTGAAGGTAGTTCCGTATTTCCTTGCTGTGTTGTTTTAGCTTGATGGCGAGTCCCATGTTATAAATATTTGGAACCAGTACACCATGGACCTCTTGCTATATTTTATATCAAGTCAAATTCACCTTTATGTTAGATTTGGCAATGGCAACGTTGTGGCTACCCTTATTAGCCTCTTTGTGACTGATTCCTTTTTCTCCTATTGTGTGCGTGGGTCAACCGGTTAGACCCGGTGGAGTCGTGTGTGTAGTGGCTCGCTTGGTTTTTGTGATGAACCGACAGTCTTGGGTGGCGGTGGGTATTATGTGATTCAGTGAGAAGGGCAAACAGGTAAATCGTGACAGATGAAATGGTTTTGTTTTTATTATTAGATATATAGAATAAAGTTTTTAATGATTAAAAAATCATCTCTTATGCAGGTAATCAGTAGGTTCACTAGTATGTTTTTCTTTACAGGCGAAGGATATATTCAACATGGATGACAGTCTGATCTACGAATTGGACCTTCGTTTATCTACTTAGGTGTTTTCTTCTTCAAGATTACATGTATTTTCCCTTTTACTTTTGAGTTGATTTTAGGCTTATTACAGTTGTGTGCATCCTAGTTATACCAAGACAGGGCGTAATAATGATTATAAAAGTTAAGTAATATAAAGCCTGCACTAGTCCAAGGACATATGACGCGAGTACACAACAGACATGCAGGGTCTTGACTCTGTCTACGACCTTGTAGGACAGCCGTCCAGGTGAGATTGAATCGATCCATCCGTCATCTTGTCTTTGTATCCTGTTGGAATGCTGTCTGGGTTTAATCGCCGCTACATTTCTTCTTCTACTACTACTTGGGGACTAACATTCTGTTCTTGTTCTGTCAGCCCCCGCCCTGTTCAGTACGTGGAGGACATGGGAATCTTGTCGCTCATCACCGGCAAGCCGGGTGCCAGCGGGTTTGGGTCCGCCTCCATTGCCGAGCAGGTCACCGCCGGCGTCGACGCCTCTGCCCTCACCGTCGTCGTCACAGGTAACCAACGTTTCCACCTGCATAATATCCTTGAGGCCTTGTTCGGTTCATCCACTCTCCTAGTGGATTGGGGTGGTTTGGAAGGGATTAGAGGGGATTTTGGCTTAGATGGGATTTAATCCCCCTCAATCCCTGCCAATCCCACTGAATTCTAATGAAACCGAACAAGCCCTGAACTGTTTTCGCATCTATTGAGAAGCATTTTCCCTGAAGTGCTTTTGAACATCTTTTCCTATAAGTGTTGTTTTACATCAACTCTAAGTTTAGGATTTTTTTCAAGACCTAATCATGTTCTATTGAGAGCCGCAATTCTGATATCTTTCAGGAGGGTCTAGTGGGGTTGGTCTGGAGACCTCGAGAGTCTTTGCCCTGAGAGGAGCCCATGTCATCATAGCCGCGAGAAACACAGAGGCCGCATCAGAGGCAAGGAAGCGCATAGTAGAGTCAAACCCAACAGCTCGTGTCGATGTTCTGAAGCTTGACCTTAGCTCCCTCAAGTCTGTCAGGGCTTTCGCAGACCAGTTCAACTCGATGAATCTTCATCTAAACATCTTGATGTAAGTGTTAACTCCTTTATCCCTGAAGATACTTGTTCTATGTGTGCGTTGATTGAGTTATGGCTAAGTTTCTATTCAGGGTAACAGCATATCATTTCTAGCGTATTGCAGTAATGTGTTCTTTTCGCTGAATCAAGCTCTGCAAAATTCTGTCTGTTCTGCAGAAACAATGCAGGTGTCATGCTCTGTCCCTTTGAACTGTCTGAAGATCAGGTTGAGATGCACTTTGCCACCAATCATCTCGGTACTGCATGTCTCTGACTGTCAACAACATCAAAACAGATTATATCGATAGTGGATATCCTGATGCTAATGTTTTTTTTTCACTCCTTATGCTCAATCAGGTCACTTTCTGCTGACCAACCTTCTCCTTGATAATATGAGAGCCACTACGAAGTCTACGGGTATTGAGGGTCGCATCGTGAACTTGTCATCAGTCGCCCACCTCCATACACATTCAAAAGGGATCCGGTTTGATGAACTCAATGACGAGAAAAAGTATGTGTTCTTACGGTCCTTTGAAAGAAAATCTTCTATTGATTCCATTGTTGCTAATATGGTTTTGTATTCGCAGATACAATGATAAAATGGCCTATGGACAGTCTAAGCTTGCAAACATACTGCATGCCAAAGAACTATCTAGGCGGCTCACGGTATCATTTTCTCCAATTATTCGGCCTTTTCTCTACATTTTTTATTCAGAAGAACAGGCCATGAACATGTAGTGTTTATCTAGCATTCATGGTGTTTTTATGCATCCCCGTTTGTCTGTTACAATACTAAAAGCGTGGATTATTGTTAGTAAGCAGCAGCATCTTGGGACTTCATTTGTTTTAAAGAAAATTTACTAAGACTGAAAGAGGTTATTTAAGCTCTATAATACACTTGCTTATGTTGAATTGTATCATTGTTACTTGTATGTATTAAATTCTCTAACCCCAGCTAGGTGTTCTGTTCTGATGTACCATGACGAATTATGTCACTGAAACAGGAGGAAGGAGCCAACATCACAGTTAATTCCGTTCATCCTGGATTGATCTGGACCAATTTAATGAGGCACTCCTTAGCTATGATGAGTATGTTTTCTCAAGTGCATATAACTTTGTGAATCAGTTTCTAGCCATATCCCATTTTGAGGGATAGTTCATTTATCTCTCCACTGTGTTATGAAACTTGTTAGTTTTTGCTTGCAGAGGCAATTCGAGTTGTCACCTACATGTTGTGGAAGAATGTACCCCAGGTTCTTCCCTCTTCTTGTCGTTACTAAAATTCTTATTTCTAGCAATGCCTATAGCTATATTAAATAAAAATAAATGACTAATTTGGGGAAATTGGGCTCCTCTAAAACGCAAAACCTTTGCTTGGCTTATTATCCTAAACTGGATTTGGACCGCGGATTGCCTTGCATCTCGTGAGTGGCCGAACTGTGGCCTTTGTCAGCTTTGCAAGAGGGAGCTGAAAACCACTGTACACATCATGTTTCACTGGCATTACTCCGTACGCATTTGGGACAGCATCAAGCAATGGTTCTGGGCTCCATGGACACCATTGAGCCGTGCTGGCATGACCTTGTCCTTCGCGCCGATCATTGGCACAAGGCAATGGCCTCCCTTGCCATGTTGGTGGCAAATCATTTGAGTTGTATTATGCCGTGAGAGTGGGATTTTGTTGTCTTGTAAGGTGGCAAAAGCCACCTAAACTTGCTTTAAAACTTCTCCTTAATTAATGAGATGAGGCAAAGTTTTTGCCTCCCTTTTGAAAAAACAATGACTAACTATCCCAAGATAAAGTAAAGATGTTTTTTTAACCATTTTGTAGTTTCTCCTCAATTTATTTTTGTCTGAACGGAGACAAATTTTGTTTTTTCAGGGAGCAGCCACTATCTGTTATGCAGGGCTCAATCCTCAGCTGAAGGGAGTGACAGGCAAATACTTTGCCGACTGTAACAAGGAGAAGACAGGCAAACTAGCCGAGAGCGACGCCTTGGCGAAGCAGCTTTGGGAATTCAGCGAAGATCTCATCAGATCTGCACAATGATATTCGGAAGCAATCAGGCGTCTTCCCAGATACTACTACCGAGTTTGCGGAACAGACGATTGGTTGTTCACTATGTTGTAGCAGTAGCAGCAACAAGTGGGAGGATCAACCCTTGCTCTTGCCAATATTAATTCAGTATATTTTTCGATCGTTTCAGATTGGTTTATTGGCTGAGACTAGTACCATCCTACTTTCAGATTTGTGTTTTGCCTGAAACTTTTTCAGTGTGACCGAACATGCCAATGAGCACACAGACAGAGGCCCGTCGTGCGACAGGCTGTTCTGACAAAGGCTGGCCCCATCGAAGCAAAAGAATAATTCATTGTCAGAGAAATATACTGATTTTTTTGAGGAAAAAAAACACTATTTGTTTCCCTTAGTACTTGAGCCGTTCTCTTTATATGATTCTTGCTGAACGAAAGAAAATACTACTACCACTTATGACTTTGCACAAAGAAGGATGTTACCTCGTCAGACTACGACTTCTGGGTAATCTTCCAGCTCCCTGCACAAGAGAAAAATGTTTCTACGTTTCAGAACCGTAGAGCTAAACCAAAAATAGACCTCTTTCTTTTGCTTCTTCCTAGAACAGTAAGACAGCAGCAACAGCTACGTGTTTACCCTTTTGGGAGGAGTTGATGATTCAGAATACAACGAGGATGACCGCCCCCGCCTCACAGGAGCTCCTTGACCTCTAGTTCCATAGAGTGACTTATTAAACACAGGGGAACACTTATTTACAGTGCTCAGTAGATAGCACTGAAGTGACAGGCTCGACCGGAATTCTCTGCATCTCATTGAACATGCATAAACCACTGATCCAAAATGGTATAATAACAAAACATAAACCAAGGTCATCATCACCATTACCTGCATGGAGAAATTAATCTGAATGGGGAGCGAAACAGTCGGGGAATGGGAGATCTACTATGACGAGGAGATGGCAGCCACCAGTGATCGATTTCTAGGTTTCGTCCCCTGCCTTGGACGTGTCTTGTAAAAAGAAAGAATGCTCGACAAATATAAAACTTAAAGTACAGCTCTTTGCATAATTAGACACAGTAAGAAAAAAATGCTACAGAGGGGTGTAAGAGCCATATTTGGCCACAAATCAGATCTAGCTTCTCAAATGCAATCAGTGATGCTTACACGAACAGCACCCATGTGAATTATCTGTAAATAGTTTGACTTGGGACCAAGTTGTGGCATATGCTGGAGCACCTCTTTCACGTGCCTGAAGTTCTATTAAATCTAGAGAAAATATAAGTTGGTAAGAAAATTCCATGCCTCACGGATATGATAACTGTAATATATCCTGGCAGTATATACTTGAATTCCTAGTTAAATTATCAAGTTGGATACAAAAACTCCTTTTAGTGCAGCTGAATGACGCTGAACATGTGTACATACTTTATTTATTTAAAGCATAGCATCCACAGAATAGAATAGGTTGCCTCTCCTACATTGGCAGAACAAGAAAAATGGCATCAGGCAAAACTTTGAATATACCAGGTGATTATACAACGTATGCAGTCACTTGATTAGATACAGTTTGCAAAAAAATATTTAACCATTGATTAGTTACAATTTGAAAACAATTATTTAATCTATAGCTGGCATATTACCTTTAAGCATGCTGATAGTAACCTATCTCTGCACTGTAATTATAAGTTCTGAATTCAACAATTCGAGGTCTGAAAAGAACACCTGAACTATCACCTAGATGTTTTCACCGAGGGTGCATTGCTGCAGGTTTTTCCCTCAGAAATTTAATATGAACCCATAAGCACAGTGCAAATCGGTACCTTGAAAATACTGCGCCCCAAGGAAAACTGATAAACACAGCACATATTTTCATCAAAACATTTGCGAAGAGCACAAAAAGAAAACATGCAGCAATCAGAAAAGTAACAGTTTAACAACACATATATTCATCAAAACATTTGTAAATAGTACAAAAGAAAAAAAATGCAGAATCAGAAGAGAAACAGTTCTTTGCTTCTGGTGGGGAATCTTTACCAATTTTTTTCCAAATTTAGGCTTCTTAAAACTTCAGGTGTTGTCTTTACAGTAGTAGGACGCTTCTTCATTGCTTTGCCAGCATGGAGGAAGGAATGAGAGCACCTGCTGTCATCTTTATGTGATGCCATCTCATCCACGGGTGGCTGCTTTCTTCTAGGAGTCTGCATCTAAAATCAATCTATAGAAATAAATAGTAGTGCAATTGCATCCCCTCTTTTATGTAAAAATATAGTGAATATGAAGTAAGAATTTTATTATCACTACAATATCCAAGAAATTCCTAAGGCAATCATACCAGTAAGAGAGGATGGCAATAGCAGAAAGTTCAACACATATAAATTTAAATGTAGCATACATACCGTCATGTCATCCTTGGCCGTATTAAAACCTAGATTCCTTTTTCATGTGTACCCATGTTCGCTTTGCAGCCACACCGACACTGGAGCAGGACACATATTGTCAAGCAGTTGAAGTGACAGACTGCCGGTGCCATGCCAGAAGGCCACGCCACTAAGTGAGCATGAGGAACGACCAGGCTATGTGTGCACTCAACAAATAACAGGTAATGAAATAATATATATCAACATCTTCCTTCAGTTTAAGGATACATCTCGAACTGTCCCATCAATAAAACATACACATATTCTAGTTCTGCCACATTTTATTACAATGCTTTCTTACCACTACTAGCACTAAATAAGAGACATTTTAATTAGAAACTACAAGCTTGCCTTCCCTTATTCCTCCCAGTGTACATTATTACAACTTTCAAATTTGCAGAAATTAAAGTTGCAGCACCAGATTGTTACATTGAAGTTGCAGCACCAGATTGTTCAGTTATAGCTGCAAGGAATCTTGGCATAGGGGGCATATCGATCTCCTGCAGACCTTCCAGAACCCGGACAACTTCACCCATGGTTGGCCGATCAAACTCATTATCTTGGATGCACCAGCATGCAACTTTGCATACCCTTTCCGCCTCTTCCAGACTAAAGTTCTCATGTAACTGTGGATCCACTAAACTCTGCACATCTCCGCTATGAAGCTTGCTGATGGCTTGCACAGGGAAATATTCATCCCGACTGTAACTGCTGCTGCTGCTAGTATTGTGGGATGTTTCAGCTGAGGAATTCCTCCTTCCTGATATGATTTCCAATAACACCATGCCGAAGCTGTAAACATCGATTTTTGGTGTGATAGGAACTCTGCTAAGCCACTCTGGGGCTAGATAACCTGCAGTTCCTCGGAATGAAGTCAGAATTCGGCTAAAATCCCTTCCCACGAAGGCTGCCAGTCCAAAGTCTGCAACTTTAGGAACAAATGATGCATCAACAAGTATGTTCCTGGCTTAATATCGCAGTGTATGATGCACTCGTGACAACTCTGATGCAAGTAGGACAATCCTCTAGCAACTCCGAGGGTTATCTGATATCTTATGTCCCAGCTTAGGACATCAGCACTATTGCTCTTCTTAAACAGATGACCATCAAGAGACCCATTTAGCATGTGTTCATATACAAGTAATCTGTGATCACCTTCGCAGCAGAAACCAATCAATTTGACTAGATTGATATGTTGGATCAGTCCAACTGAGCTCACCTCGGACCTGAATTGCTTCTCTCCTTGACTGGCATATTCAAGCTTTTTCACTGCTATAGTAGTCTTCGAGTCATTTAACACTCCCTTGTATACAGAACCAAAACCACCTCCTCCCAACTTTTCTGAGAAGCTTTTAGTAGCACGAACTAAATCAGTGTATCTGAAGGCTACAATCCCACAAGCATTACCTTGATTTTCATATATAGGCAAACCACAACACTTGAATTTGTACCTCCAAATAAGTAACAACAGCACGAGCATTAGTAACCCCAAACCAATAATGCTTGCATCAGTAATAGCTCCAGTGTTTGGTTTCCTTTTGTTTTTTCTCAAACTTGGTAACAAATCTTTAGCGGCAAGACGAAGATAAAGAACATCTTCTGAATTATTATCAAGGCCATCATTCAGATTTACACTAAGCAATTCCCCCTTCCAGATAGAGCATTTGCTATTGTTATAGGAATAAGCAGTACAGGAGCAGGAACTAAGACAAGCTTCTTCACATTTGCTCTGTGTGGTAGCAGTGTCTATGCTTTGCCCGTTGTAGGGCAATGCAACTCGAGCAATGGGGTGGAACATGTCTGTTGAACCTGCAACGTTTGTGTTGTTACTACTAGTGCTGCAGTGTAAAGGTGTATTTCTGATGCATCCTCCTGTTCGATCATTGAAGTCCCAATCCTGCATCGACTTCTGGGAGAAGCTCTCCATACATTCACAAGATGGCTGTGCATTGCCGCTGCAGACTGTGAAAGGTCCGCAGGTAGCCGGAGGACTGCACGGATCAGCAGGCTGGGAATATATGGTTTGCCAAGATTGGTCGGCTTGCGACCAAACATTCAGCTTAATCTGACCAGAGATATCTAGTGAGACGAATACAGAAGAAGATGATTCATTCTGTAAAGTATACATGTAGTACTCCTCTTGGTTGTTATCAACATATGTTACTTGGTTAATAAACCTTTGGTCCGAGGGTCCAAATCAAACAGGGACTTGAGTATTGGTAAGAGATTCAATGATGTTCCGGAGGATGCATAACACCAATACACTATCAAGGGGTTGTTGCGGCGCTTGAGGATGAACCCACTGGTGTCCTCTAGTTCAATGCTATATGACCGATACCTGGATCAATGAGGCTCTTTCTTGAGATGCCCTGGCGATTTAAACCAGTGACTTTGTTCCGGCCAAACTTGGCACCAGGAAGCCCAACATCTGTTGGGTAGTCAAAGCTCTGCCACGACATCTTTTGTTCAGATGTGAGGGCAAGGTTTCCAGTGTTCAAGAGGACGGCAACACTACTGGTGGTGTTTATGCTTCTGGTTTGTGTCCTATTATTGACAATGTGGGTGGACAAAACTACAGATTCAGTGTGGCTGGCATGGTTAACTACGATGACAAGATTGCCATCACTCGAGATCTTGAGCTGTGTTAGGTTGAGGTTGGGGTGGGTGATGGGCTCATCCCTATTAGCAACCCACACAACAGTAAAAACTGGGATCTTATTGAACCATATGCCAAGGTACCACAAGCTAGGTCTGGGGGAGGTGGCATTGTGGGACGACTTACTGATGGTGCTTGCTGGCTGGAACTGGAAGAAGCCAAGCGCAAACTTGCCATTTCTTGAAACAAGCTTTTCGCCAGCGCGGAGTGCTTGGCCTGCCGTGAGAGTGTCTTCATTTGCAGCTGCAAAGGAACACCAAGGAGAAGTGTGCAATAGGAGAATCCCAAATAGTATGTAGAGGGGAGCCATGGAGAAGAAGAATGTGAATAATTAGGAGAAGAGCAGGTGTATACATATATAGAACTGGAAGTATATCTGAACATGTAGGATGGGCATATTTAGTTGACCGACTCAGACGAGGAAGTCTACTAGGGGTCACCTAAGTTCAGATTGGGACAGTATTACCATAAATGCAAGGCAGCATTACCATAAATACCACATATAGGTGTAGCTTAGCTTGCCTATGAGGAGGAATTTCAATGAAGCTTCTTTCACTCTCATGGCATGGACGTCAAGTCAATCACACTCATACCTGGTAAATCTTACACTTTTTATTAGTTCTGGCTAATGTGAACTCTCATGACATATTGCTTGTCAGATATATGCGTGCTATTGCAAATGTTGCTTCCATGAATTTTTTTTTTTGGAGCAACCAGCAGGAGCACTGCCTTTTCTATTAGAAGAAGAGAATTGGCCGGTTTGGAAGTGGAACCGGCCAAAACCCGATACAGACGTATATACACACGGGTCCGGTTAAAAGGGGAACCAGACCGAAAAATACCCCAAACGGCACAGTTTTCAGGAAAACCGGCAAAAACCAAGACGAGGCCACGCGACCTAGCACGACTAGGTCTAGAGCACCGCCGAACGACACCAGCACAACGGCAATAGCGGGCGCTACGAAAAACCTGGTCCACGTCCCCGGAGAGGAAGTCAGAGCCGAAAAGGAAACGGCTAGGCCTCTCAGGCTTCATGGCGAGAGGCAGGCCGCAGGGAACACGCCAGCGGTACTCGCACGCCGGCAGGGCCCGAAGGCGTCAACTCAACCGACAGCACAAGAATCGCAAGAAAAGGCTCCCCTCCCTCCGAAAAATGACGCCTCCAAGGAGGTAACGACGTTCAGAAGACGCTGCCGTCATCCAACCCGGCAAGCCAGATTTGGGTTTTCACCCCGGAGTGATGGGCGGAAGGGTGTCGGGGCTCCACGACAACGCCCTCAAGCGCCGCCGCTGTCGGCACCAACCAAGTCGGGCTAGACTTTCGTCCGGAGACCTCGACCACCGCCTCCAATGGACTATCCGAGAGACAGTCCATGCCGCCCAACAAGCAAGATCACCAGCGAGAAAGCCGACACCCACGCCCACGGAGCCATGCCCCGCCGCCCGCGCAGCCAAAGGCAAAGCATCACCACCATCACAATCCGGAGCCGCCGCCCCGGCCTCCTCGCATAGCAGGGGAGCTCCTCATGCCAACCTGCCACCGATCGCGAGACGCTGGGAACTAGCGCCTCGCCCACCAAAGCGGCACCGCCGCACCGCCGTCCTCAATCCATGGCACACCTCCACCACGGACCTGCACAGCCGGCCAGGAACATCGCGCCCCAGCCAGCCAGCCACCCACGGCGACCCCCCCAGCCGCCAAGACACCGCCGGAGCAGGGAAGCGCCCCCACGAGACCACCGCGCCGAGGCACCCCCCTGACCGCCGTCCTCCACACCACCGCCGCGTCGAGGCAGAATCTGACCGCCGACCACCCAAACGCCACCGCGTCCCCGGGGCCGCCACCCCGGCATCCACAACTTCGGCCATCGGACGCTTCCGGCGCCGGAGCAGCAGCACGGACACCTCTGCCGCCCTCCCATGGTCGAGGGGCGCCACCCTGACCGGTCCCCTGCCCGAGCCTGCCGGCTCGGCTTCCTCCACGGCCGCAGGAGAGGAGTCAGCGCCGTGGCCCGCCCAGCCCATCCAGGGCCCAGATCGGGCCCCCGCAACCTCCCCGTCCCCGGCCACCGCCCCAGGCTGGCGCACGCCTCCGCCAGCAACGCCGACCACCGGGCGGCGCAGCTCCCCCGAGGCTGCCACTCCCGCCGACGACATGTCAGCCGGCCGCCGGGCGCCCAGCGCCAGTATGGGGAACGCCCGCCACCTCCATCTCGAAGGCGCGCACGCCGGCCGGACTCCGCGGCGGCGGGGAGGTGGTGGAGGGGGCTCAGCGCCGGCGGCTTAGGGTTTCCCGTGTCGCCAAGGGAGGCGTCGTTACGCCCCGCCATGGCGGTGTGGTTCCGATTTTGGCCGACGATGGCATAGCCGTGCAGTAGGGCCCAGGAGGGGCAGGGCGATTCACCGGAGAGGACGGCGGCGGCGGACATGGGAGTTGTCTTTTCATGAATATTACTAATGCAAACTTAACGTATATCGGTACAGGAGCTCCCATAGAGAACTAACAAATTAAAATGTCACACAGAAATACAAGAAATGTTGTAAGCTAGAGTCTTTGGATTAGTGATTTGAAGCGAAGACTTCTTCTCCAGTTCAACCCCTCTTAAGACTAGTTGCTTCATCTTCTTGTTTGTGTCTCCTTGTTTAAACCTCATTTTACTTTTCATTTTTCGTAATTAGCCTAAAGGTGTGTAATGGCAATAGCAGAGTACCAGACTAGCCTCTTGAATACTGAAATTCAACTAATGCCTAGACAAGCTATGGAACCATCCTAGCCCCTCAACCCCTCTCGTTACGTGGATTACTCCTATCGTGAAGGCAGACAATTCTCCCTTTCAGTGAACTTAGAGCGAACAGTAAATCTACAGTAGGTCAGAAAACCTAACTGGCAGGCTCTTCTCTTATGGCATTCCAAAGTTGGGGATAAAAGAAAATACTACTACATCTTTTAAGGTGGTTAATAATAACCTAACAGTTGGGAAGCATTTACAAGCTCTACTTATACAGGTCTAGTAGCTAAAAAGCATCATTTTCTAATTGTTTAATTCTACTGATTACTTGTCAATGGTGTATCAAACTTACAAAATGAATATATATTTTTGACATGAAAATTGGAACATATTATAGAACTATAATATTATGAGATTTCACTGTGCTATTTATATTACTTTTTAGGAAGATTTTGTCTTCCATATAGGTCAGCGCAAAAAAAAAATTAGAGTGTGCCCACCCTCCAATTCATTCCTGCGTCCGCCACTGATACGCAGGGCCACCTACGCCGCCGGTTTGGGGCCGCCGCGGCAGAAGGCGATGTGCGGCGGCAGCCTCACTGTGTTTGGCGTGACGACTGACGACAACGGGATTGGGTTTCACAGCCGTTGGATGCGATGCAGATCCACTGACTAGACAAAAATGTTTCCAACTCGTTTTATAAATAAAATTAATCCAATGCTAAGAAAGGATATAAAAATGATAGCCTTTATAGAGTGGAGGTCCTCCTTTCTAAAATATAAGATATTTTAGTTTTTCTAAACATGTGTATCTAGGTATATTTTAGTGCGCAGTTCGGTTATTTTACTTCGATGTTACACTAAAATGTGTAAAAATATATGTGTTTCAGAAAACTACTAAAACATTTTATATTTTTAAAAAACACTATATTACAGATTATAATTGATAAATTATTGAAATATGGTTTTTCACTGAACTACGTTTTATAGGGTATGCCTCGGGATGATGCACCTTGTATAACACTAATTGACACGCGATTTCTGTTTTGCCAAATTATACAAGCAGACGTGGACCTTAGTGGAGGCCAAAAGAGGCTATGGCCCCTCCAACTCAATTACAATTTGCACTATACTACTCAATATTTATCATTTTGTATCATACAAAACATAAAATAATTCGATCTAGAACCCTCTCCCCACCCAGCTACTATCTATTGTCTTTTAGCCCCTCCTACAATATTGTTCAAGGTCCACCACTATACAAGTACCATATTCTAGTAGCAAAATAGCCGACTACCCAGGCGATAGCTATGCATCTAAATTCAACTATTGTATCTTTTTATAAAGCTATTTCCCAACATAGATTCGGTTAGCACGATCCGCACCCGATCCTACCAGAATGTTTGTCCATTTATAAATTTTAAATATGTGATTATTTGATATACTATCTATAGCTATGGATCATAGATCCTGATTTTATGCAAGTTTTTGAAAATGCTTTTCAGAAATTATAAATTTTATTTAGAAAAGAATGTTAATTAGCCTTTCATGGGTTGTGCAGGACCTCATGGAGTCTCTTTTCACGTTGAGTTCACAGTTTTTTCTCAGAACAGGGAGTAACATGTCATATTTTTTACACTCTCGTGAGGTGCGCTATTTTACCTACAAATGATATTAAGACTGAGTGCATGATTGGGTTGCCTTCCTGTTCAAGCTTTTATGGTTCGAGGATCAGTTAAAGATAAAGCCAATCATTATCTTTTGTCATAACCCTGTAATCCATCCTTTGTAATGAGTTTCAGTTACATGACCTACACTCAATTACCATAATATACTTAAGTCATCATCTTGCATCACACGATGGAGACATTACATCCTCCAACCCACCGATTTCCACTCTAGACCACAACCCGACCTAACATGCAAAGATATACGAAAGGAAGAAGGTTTAACCGACTTTCCCGTCTCATTCCAGAATATGTGGTTGGTGCGATCTATACGTCACAAGAATCACTGACTATATTTATTGTTAATCCTAGGAGTACTTTCCTGGTACGATTGAACCTTCACCACATGGCTTACCTTTTATGTATTCAACAATGGTTTTATAACTCACCATAATAGATTGTCCGACCACCCTGGGTCGGTAACCCATACTCCATATTTATCAACAAAATAGTATTCTACTTTTGAATGTAGATGATGATGTAATACTTTTGAAAAGTATTTTTTTTATGAAATAGTTTAAAGTACATGCAAGATTGAAATTGCCTTATTGAGTGAAATATTTTGCAATCAGCGTGCTTTACGTTGTCATAAGATCCAAATGGAAGAGCAGCATTGGCCCTTACGGACTCATGTTTGATAGATTATCCATATGGTGTGATGCATAATACATGATATGCAAGCGTTCTAATCCCTCGGTACTAATCCTTTGTTGATTTTGTTTACATATTTGACTTAGGTTTGGGTTGGTGATTTCTTACGGATTCGAGTTTGGTTTAAGTTTACTTCACCCATTAAGTAAAGTTCAAGCAATCGATATTCTCACTCAAAGTTCAATACTACAACAAGGCATTGCATAATCATCTCTAATAGTAACAAACCTTACTTAGGATTTTTTTTAGTTGTTTAGACTTTATTAAAATAGGTCACTTTCGTTATTCTAGCAAAAAGAATGACTTTTGAAGAACATTTTATTTTAGGTTAAAGGTGCTTCCATTTCTAAGTTAAGTACTTAGAATTGCCTATTTTTAGGTGTTATATAAAATGTATGAGGTAACGACCTTTTATCTTTAGTAAGATTTTATGAAGTTTTCTATTTTATTATATGTGTATCATCTTCTATTAAGAAATTGTTAATTTTAGGTTTTTAAATATTTATCATTGGAAGTTTATTATTTCTTATATGAAACTAAATATTTATTTTTGTCGCCGTGTTTAGTTAATGAAGTATTTTATCAATTTTATAAAATCCCTTAAATATTGTTTTGAATTATTTTTAAATTTTGTTACTCAGAGCATAAATCTATTTTATTGGAATTTATATTACTCAAGAAATAAATTGATGATTTGTTTTATTTAGGAAGAACAAGTTCTATTTTTCCATATTTAAAATATGCCTAGACAAGCTATGGGACCTACACAAAAAAGTGAGAAAACACAAATGCTAGGTACGGTTAAGTTAAGGTATACGGTAGCTTGATATTATTGTGATTTTTGTACAGGTTCCATGCAGGTGATGTGCACGGATTTCGTTGCCGGATTTCCCAAGCCCTCCGGTAAATAAGTTTTTTGTCCAAACTTTTTTGATTGGGTTGAAATTTGGGCTGAGTCTAGGCGCCAGGTGAAAAGATGTTTGTTACCATCTGGTTGTATTCTTGGAATATGAATTCAAATTTTGTTTGCAAATCTCATTCTGTATTTTTTTGGGTAACCAATTAAACCGATAGCCAAAACCTTGGTCATGTGTAGGTTTCGAGTTTTAGACGCACGTGCTTGTATTTGTATCCTATTCTGTACAGGAATGATTTTTCAGGCAATTTTTTGAAACTTAAGTGATGCGATGTTCGCTAAAACCGAAAGCAGAGACCACATGTACCCAGGTTTCAAATATTCACTCTAAGCCATATCTGTTTTTGACGAGGACTTTGAAGAGCCATATCTCTAGATATGTTAGACATGTCCCCAGTTCATCCTAGCTGGGACTGGGAACAACAAAGCTAATAATGTGGCTTCTGCTAGATAATGTACGCCGGAAAAGAAATTGCAGATTTTGTGGTTGATGTGGCCAACTCCACTGACCAATAAACTATTTTGAACACATCAACCACCGAACAGAACGAGTCAATGATTCATATAGAGTAGTCATTCCTAAGTTGCAAGCTATGGTTTCTATATGATTTTTGGACCGAAAACCGGGGCGGCCTCACAATAGTTTTTCAGTCATACTCCGTCGGTCCTGAAAAGGATAATCTACGACATTCTTTTTAGGACGAAGAGAGTACATAGTTTAGCCCGCGCTTGGTAACACACTGGAATGTCATAATCTCGTTTGCCTCACTTGCTTTTGTGGCTCTTTAGTCTGATTTTGCCTACTTCTGTGGCTAATAACATTTATAAAATAAAGCACAATGCATCACAATTCAACAGCTACAAACACATGCCTTATGGTTGGAAGAAACACAACACTTACGCATAAATTTTATTGTTGCGGTACACCTAAATGCGCAGAAGAAAGGAGCTCAATCATGGATGATCAATCGATGAAGGGGTAGCCAATGACGGGCTGTCGGACACATAGAAGGTCTCCCTATTCGAGGAAGGGGTAGTCGGTGTAGCCGACGACGGGATCGGAGGAGTAGAAGGTCATCCTGTCGTACTTGTTCAGCTCCGCGCCGAGCTCGAACCTCTTTGGCAGGTCCGGGTTTGCGAGGAACAACCGCCCGAAAGCCACCAGGTCGGTGTACCCCTCGGCGACCACCTTTCCCCCTTCCTCGCGGTCGTACCCACCGTTGGCGATGAAAGTCCCCTTGAACGCCTCTCGGTATGGCAACAGCCGCTTCGGCACCACCCGCCGCCCATCCACGACCGCCATCCTCGGCTCGATCATGTGAAGGTAGAGGACGCCGTGGTCGTTGAGCTTGGTGGACATGTGGAGCGCGAGGGAGTGAGGGTCGGAGTCGTGGCACTCCAGCAAATCTGTGAAGGGGGAGAGACGGACGCCCACGCGGTGGCCTCCGACCTCCTTCACGACGGCGTCGACCACCTCGAGCGCGAAGCGGCACCTGTTCTCGAGGCTGCCGCCGTACTCGTCGGTACGGTCGTTGGCGCTGTCCTTGAGGAACTGCTCGATGAGGTACCCGTTGGCGCCATGGATCTCAACACCGTCGAAACCTGTCAATAAATGTCATTTCTGAAAACATTTCCCTATATAAAGTTTATTGGTCAGCTGTTTTCAAGAAAAAAGAGCAAAAGCAGTGCAAGCAGAGCTTTGACATAAGTAAAAGCAGAAACAGAGCATGCATAGCGATGGCGGGAAACTGGACTTGATAATTACCGGCGTCGATGGCGTTCCTGGCGGCCTTCCTGAAATCGTCAACGATCGCAGGAAGCTCCTCCACGTTCAGCCTCCTGGGCGGCGAGAACTCCTCGATGTGGCCGTCGAAGCTCGTCTGCGGCCCGATGCCCTTGTCGGTGCTCGACAGCGGCGCGGCGCCGCCGGGCTGGAACCCGTACGTGGACACTCTCCCGACGTGCCAGATCTGGCAGAAGAAGAGCGCCCCCTTCGCGTGGACGGCGTCCACGATGGGCTTCCAGGCCTCGACGTGCTCCGGCGTCCAGATCCCCGGCGTGTCGCTGTACCCCTGCGCCGTGTCGGAGACGCCCGTGGCCTCGGTGATGAGCAGCCCGCCGGGGGTGGACCGCTGGGCGTAGTAGACGGCGGCGTGCGGCTGCGGGACGTTGCCGTAGGAGCGCTGCCTCGTCAGCGGGGCCAGGACGATCCTGTTATTATACCCATGATCGATGATGACAGTCGCGTTACATATGTCAGCCATGATTCATGGGAAGATGAAACACAAGCTTGGACTGTACGTGTACCTGTGGGCGAGGTCGAGCTGGCCCATTTTGTATGGCGTCAGGAGAGGGGTAGGCTCCATTGCTGCACTAGCTCGAGCTTCTCTCAGCTTTCGAGCTCCGATCAATGGCGGCAGCTGCGGGAGGAGGAAGAAGAAGATGAGTGGAGTAAGTGGAGTGGAGGTGATCGATCATGGGGGCAGCATGTCCATTTATAGATGATATTGTAGCAAGATCAAGGATTTGATATTGTAGTAGTACTAACTTTTTAGGTGATGTAGTGAGAGTGAGACTGGATGGTCTTGTGGCCCAGATCAGATCCTGGAGAATTATATAAAGTGGTGTGGCTGCTGCCTGGCTCCGGGGATCCGGCTGGCTGCTAAGCCGCCATCATTCATCGCATACATCATAGGTGACCTAAGCATGGAAGAATATGGCATTCCATACCGGACCCACAACAATTTGCATCACAGTTGACAACGAAGGCATAAAGTTCCATGTCATTTCATTTTAGTTTATATGTTTGAGAAGAAGACGAATATGTTTTCTATATTATTGATCACAAAGGATTACAAGTGTTTATATAGTAGAGAGGGGGATAGGTAAAACCCTAACCGAACTGGGCCGAACCGAGCCCGTATAGAATTACAATTCAACACCCCCGTCCGCAGTCGAAACGTGGCATGATACGATGTTGAGACTGGTTCGGAACTCCTAAAAAATCGAGGTCGGTAATCCTTTGGTGAAAATGTCAGCATACCGAGAGCTGGTGAGAACATGTAGTACACGAGCCTCTCCAAGAGCAACAGGATCCCGAACAAAGTGAAGATCAATCTCAATATGTTTGGTACGCTGATGTTGCACTGGATTCGTGGAGAGGTAAGTGGCCGAGATGTTATCACAGTAGACCACTGTAGCCTTGGATGGAGGTTGGTGCAGCTCGGTCAGAAGTTGACGCAGCCAAACAGATTCAGCTACACAGTTTGCGATAGCACGGTATTCAGCTTCGCATTGGATCTTGAGACTGTTTGCTGTTGTTTGGAGAACCAGGAGACGAGGTTTTTGCCTAGAAAAACGCAAAAACCAGATGTAGGTTTGCGTGTGTCAGGACATCCTGCCCAATCGACGTCGGAGTATGCCACTAACTCGGACGGGGAACCACCATAGAGCTGGAGACCAAGATGAGCAGTACCCTGGATGTAGCGTAAGATCCTTTTGACAAGTTGTAGGTGAGCATCACGGGGATCATGCATGAATAAGCAAACCAGCTGGACAGCGTAGGGAGATCCGGTGTGGCATCCCGCAAAACCACTACTAGAAAATCGCGTTGAATTTGTGCATTGCATCGTCATCATCATGTTGTTTGTCTAAAACTATTTCGCAAAGCCCGTTTTGTTTTCTAAAACGCCCCATCTTTGTTCTAATGCAAACCCCGGGTCTCCGGATTTTTCTGTTTTGTTGCTATCGGGTTGCAAACGTTCCAATTAAATTAAATAAAATATTAAGTTATTTTAGCGGGGGCAGTCGAACGGGCCGTTTCGACCCGAACGACCACCCCCAGGTTTTACAAACGGTCCACCAGACAATCCTAAAGCTACCCGAAAACCTACCCAACCCTCTGGCCACCTCACCCCCACCTATCCTAGGCCGCCACGTCGTCCCTCCCCAAACCCTCACCAACCAGGTGCTGCCACATGGCCTCCCTCTCTCTCTCTCCTTCCTCCCCACCTGGCCACACACTCCTCACACCCCACGCACACAAGGCCCAGTAGCCTCCCCACCCACCCCCCCACCGTGGACCCGTTTCCCCCAGCCGGCCCCACCGCCACTCCCTCCTGACGAGGCCTCCCCACCCCGCGCCCTTCTTCCTCCTAGCCTCCCCCGACGCCACCGCCCAGTGCCCCAGCGCGCCTCCTCCCAGCAAGCTTCCGCCCACCACCGCTGGCGTCGCCAGGCCCAACCACGCGCCACCGAGCCCGCCTCACCCGCGCCTCCACCCTCCCTTCTCCGGCCGGGCTCCTGGCGCCTCCATGACCCCTCCTCCCCGTCCGCCTCGCTTCTTCCCCCTCGCCTTGAGCTCAGGCGTGCCCGCCTAGGGCTGCCTCCGCCGCCGCTCTGCGCCACCGACCCAGCGCGCTCCGTCCCTCCGCTCGTCCTGCGCCACGCCCGCGAGCACTGCGCCACGAGCTGCCCGCCTCCACCAGCCAAGTTAGCCGCGCCCGCCTCGCCGCTGCGCCCGGCCAGACTTTTCCTGAAAGGCAGCCTGGCTGGCGAGCTCGCCGCCTGCCCGAAGCCAACCTCGCTCGCGCCGCCAGCCCTCACTGGAAGCCGCCCCGCCGCTGGAGCAGCGCCCGGCCCGGCCTCGCTAGCTCGGCCCGGCCCGGCCCGTGCCGGCCACGACCGCCATTCGCCTCACGGCCTCGCCCGGTCGCCACCGCCTCGTCCTTCCACCGTCCGCCCCAAGCTCGTCTCCGAGTCGCCCGTGGCCACCGCCCGTCCCGTCAACAAGCCCCAGGAGCATGGCCCACCTTTTGTGTTTGGGTGGATTTTGTCCCTGGCGATGCGCCTTGACGTGGTGATGTTGCATCCCTGGTCAAGATCGCCTCGATGATCCGAAGTCCCCAACTCCGAAACCCCGAAGCCGACCCCGGCGCCCGAAGCCGAGAACCCCGACAAGGACCACGCCATGGATACGCCGAGTTCGCCATCGAGGAGACCAAGGTCGTCGATATGGAACCGATGGACGCCAAGTACTCCTTCTCGGATGCGATGCCCGAGAACCCGGACGATAAGAACATCGACGCAACACGCCAAGTGCTTCACCCCGAACGCCAAGACCGACCCGACACGCGGACCCGACAAGTTCTTCTCGACGACGAGATCATCGACAGAGAACCCGAAGAAAACCTGTGCGACAAGTACTCCCTCGAGAACGCCAAGTGCTTCACCCCGGACACCGAGACCGAATGAATCGACAAGTGCTTCAAAGCGAGCGAGGACCGACAACATGGCCGACCATCGCGAATGCGACAAGAACTACCCCCGTTATCTGAGAACGCTTCCGCCGAGACCGAACCCCAGATCCGAACCCTGAGACCGACCCCGAACCCCGGAACCCCAAGATCGTCGAGACCCCTAATGTGTGAACCTCTTCCCGAAACCCTATTTTATAACATAATAACAACTTGATGCATATTGAATTGTCATACTCGCATGCATATCTGTGGTTTGGGGGCCTTATGCCGATTCACCTTATAATTAAATATGGGGCCCATATGCGGGCAAATCTAGTCTCATATTGGCCTCATTTAAATTGGTGTAGCGAACCCGGTACTATCTCTTGCCATGTTAAAACAACATTTAAAAATGCAGGGTAGCTAAACAACTTGAACCACTTGAATATTTGTCGGGACCCCGGTTCCGCTTAATATGACCTAATTGCACTGCACCTTTGCCATGCCATGCATCATACATGCATCATGCCGATCTTCTGCCGTTGTATTAAATAGTGCATCCGGTGTTTCTTCTAGTGTTTTGCTTCTTCGTGGATAAGGCCGTTGAGTTGATGTGAGCTTCGCCCCGATCTTCGGCTGAACCTTTGGCAATGTTTTCAGGCGAGCATCTCCCCCTTTCTACCTATCTTACTTTGCTAGTATTTACTTCCCTCCTGTTGATCTTTGCTATCTATGTTGCGATGCTCTAGATTTCGTGCCCGTGATATCCCTTGCAGCCATATATAGCCTTGGACACATCCTATTACCTGTTGTTTGGTAGATAGTTGGACCCGCGTGTCGTAGTCGCTTGCTCAAGTGTTTTGCTTGTCGTCAAGTACCACCTTTGTTGGAGAATTGCCGCAGGTTGACGTTGGAGATGATCATGGCTTTAATTATTGTATCACTTTAGATCCTGTTTAACAACTAAAATTGAATTAAGCAGAGGCATCGGTGGGTGATAGGTAAGTTTTGGTTTCCGACCGCCCACTTGTGTCCCGTAGGACCCGAGTTCTTGACACCTGTTCCGAGATCGAGCGCGCTAACCACAGGTGGGGAGATATGGGCCCCCCATTGATTATTACCTGATTTCAAAGTATTGTACTGGGGGCCACAACTAGTTTGAGGTTTTATTTACTATCCTGTACTTATGCCATGCTTACTGCTTTATTTAAATTGTGCGACAGATAGCACGTGTACTGTTTAGGATCGGGACACGATTCCGCGGTGCCGACAGTCCCCGTTTGGGGATTTGCTGTCGTGCACAGCCGTCCACCCAAACCCTGAGTCCGTCTCGGAGACCGGCCGACTCCGTTGCGGGTGTCGACTCGGTGGGTGGCCCCATGTACTTGCTTTGGATCTGGGAACGTCGTGACTTAGGCCCGCCGACATACCGATGGGTGTATGTTAACCGATCGGCAAAAGGGTCAAGTGTGGATACTTTGGTGCACCCCTGCAGGGTTTAATCTTTTCGAGAAGCCGTGTCCGCGGTTATGGACGACTTGGAGCATAGTGCTTGATCATAGACAACTATAACTAAAGTTTATTGTTATAAATTGACTTGTATACGATTTGACTAGTAATCAGCTTCACTACAACGGAATGGCTAAGTAAAAGTACCAACAACTGCTGGGTTTTGGGTTTATCTCATGCTAAACGTATCTGACTAGTAAGTGATGCCACTATAACGGAATGATTAACTAAAAGTGCCCACTGCTTACTTTATCAGGATGAATATCTAAACCTGACTAGTAATTGCTGCAACGATAACTGAATAAGTAAAACTGCCAACTGCGTGAGTTCCTCGGTTGACTTCCTCGTTTGGTCTCGAGGGGGAAACGCCAGGATGGGTTTGTTTGGTGATAGCTTCAGGTTGGATCCGGTTAGGTCATTCTTATCCCACTCTGATATCCGCCAGATGGATCGAGTCTCTATAGGTTGTTTAGTGCATCTTTGCCGCCACGCTTGATCCACCATACCTATGTAGGTGAGGACCGCCGAATTCTAGCCTCGCTGTCTTGGCCTCGATCGACGCTCCTTATTTTCCTTTGCCCTTTGTCGGCACCCCTTTGTTTAAGCAGGTTTTGAGAGCGGCGTCGTTAGCGGGGTTACCCTTCCGGCTTGGGCGGCAGGTTATGGGCGCCATTGGTTATTCTTCAGGGCTCTTAGCCCCATTTGCATCTTGTCCGTAGTCGGACGCTCCATCGTTTTCAAGGTGATTTGGATCTCTGTACCGTATATTTGTATTCTTGACTCCTTGAGTCGCGGTTGTATATATATCTGTTCTGTGGGTCCCATCGAGGACTGTTGTGTAATGTTATTACTTTGTTTTCCACCCGCACGAAAGTGCCTGGTGGGCACCTTCGAATCGTTTCTATGCGGGTTCGGCGAGTTTCGCTAAAACTTGCATAGGGCCGATTCGAGGTGTTCTGAGTGGTATCGAGCTCGGTAGCGATGCGATACAAGTCCAAATCAGGATAACCTAGCTAACGGCCGAAGTAGAGTGTCGAAACTATTTTTGGAAAAACGGTTGGCTAGATCTGGTTAGGTCTGATTTTACTCCTTACCCCTCTGCTATTCCCCTCTTATCTCGACGTGTTTTAAATCTGCTCTCTCCTTCCTCTTCGAGTCCAGGATTTCTCGTGGTTGGGGTTCCGTCGTACCTTCAGGGTTTCGCTTCCTTCTTTGATAACGGTGCTCTCCCATCCGGTGTTCACGCTGCTTGAGGAATCCGTCTTCTGTGGAACCATTCTTTATTCCTTGTTTGTTCCTTCCGGTGTTTTCTGACGCGACGACATCCTCTACGCCAGATCCGATCCAGAATCGGCATCACTCCTTTGATCCGAACCTCGCTTGTCGAGATCTTCAGTCTGAATCCGAGGGTTGGTTGCATAATCTATCTGTTCGTGTACAGAGTAATGCTTTGAGTGAGGGATGGAGTCGCGACCATACCACTACTCTTATCATTTGCTTTGTATATTGAATGGTGGATCGATGCAATTCTACTCCTTCCATGGAAGATAGAGGTGGCCCTACCTTTAACTTCGTTCGTTGTTTATCCGGAGTGTTTTCTTGACGAACGGGATCAACGACCTTTTGTTAGTGGTGTCGCGAAGATCTACACGAAGCGAGAAGACACAGATCGCCGACCTTTCCTTCCGGTACCATGAGGTGGATCTCGAGGGCGAGATCCTTTGTTAGTGGTGTCGAATTGTGGCATCCCGCAAAACCACTACTAGAAAATCGCGTTGAATTTGTGCATTGCATCGTCATCATCATGTTGTTTGTCTAAAACTATTTCGCAAAGCCCGTTTTGTTTTCTAAAACGCCCCACCTTTGTTCTAATGCAAACCCCGGGTCTCCGGATTTTTCTGTTTTGTTGCTATCGGGTTGCAAACGTTCCAATTAAATTAAATAAAATATTAAGTTATTTTAGCGGGGGCAGTCGAACGGGCCGTTTCGACCCGAACGACCACCCCCAGGTTTTACAAACGGTCCACCAGACAATCCTAAAGCTACCCGAAAACCTACCCAACCCTCTGGCCACCTCACCCCCACCTATCCTAGGCCGCCACGTCGTCCCTCCCCAAACCCTCACCAACCAGGTGCTGCCACATGGCCTCCCTCTCTCTCCTCCTCCCCCACCGCCACACGCCTCACACCCCACGACACGCCTTGCCAGCAGCTCCGTCCCCACCCACCCCCTGCACGTGGACCCGTTTCCCCCTGGCCCCAGTCGGCCCCACCGCCACCAGCTCCCCGCGCGACCAGGCCTCCCCATCCCGCGCCCTTCTTCCTCCTAGCCTCCCCCGACGCCACCGCCCAGTGCCCCAGCGCGCCGCCTCCTCCCCGACGAAGCTTCCGCCCACCACCGCTCAGACCGCGTCCGCACGGGCCCAACCACCGCGCCACCCGAGCCCGCCTCACCAAGGCCCACCTCCTTCTCCGGGAGCTCGGCCGCCTCGGCCCTCCTCCCCGTCCGCTTCTTCCCCCCCTCCTTGAGCCCTTGGCGTGCCACTCCGGCCTAGGCTGCCTCCGCCGCCGCTCTGCGCCACCGACCCAGCGCCCGCTCCGCCGCTCGTGCGCCCCCCTCGCCGCGCGAGCACTGCGCCCGAGCCGCCCGCCACCAGCGTTAGCCCGAGCCTGCGCCGCCGCGCGCCTGGCGCCCGGCCTTCCCCGAGCAGCCGCCCGCTGGGCGAGCTCCGCCGACCTTCGAGCCAACCTCGCTCGCGCCAGGCCGCCACGTCGCCTCCACGAAGCCGCCCGTCGCCCGCTGGAGCAGCGCCGCCCGGCCTGCACCTCGCTAGCCCCGGCCCCGGCCCGTCCGTCCACGACCGCCATTCGCCTCACCGGCCTCGCCCCAGTCGCCACCGCCCCTCGCGCGTCCTTCCACCGTCCGGCCCCAAGCTCGTCTCCGGAGTCGCCGTGGCCACCGCCTCCGGTCCCGCGTCAACAAGCCCCAGGAGCATGGCCCACCTTTTGTGTTTGGGTGGATTTTGTCCCTGGCGATGCGCCTTGACGTGGTGATGTTGCATCCCTGGTCAAGATCGCCTCGATGATCCGAAGTCCCCAACTCCGAAACCCCGAAGCCGACCCCGGCGCCCGAAGCCGAGAACCCCGACAAGGACCACGCCATGGATACGCCGAGTTCGCCATCGAGGAGACCAAGGTCGTCGATATGGAACCGATGGGCGTAAGTACTCCTTCTCGGATGCGATGCCGAGAACCCGGACGATAAGAACATCGGCCTTGACGCCAAGTGCTTCACCCGAACGCCAAGACCGACCCGACGCGCGGACCCGACAAGTTCTTCTCGACGAGATCATCGACGAGAACCGAAGAAAACACAGCGACAAGTACTCCTCGAGAACGCCAAGTGCTTCACCCCGGACACCGAGACCCCGAATGCGACAAGTGCTTCAAAACGAACGAGAGGACCGACAACATGGCCGACCATCGCGAATGCGACAAGAACTACCCCCGTTATCTGAGAACGCTTCCGCCGAGACCGAACCCCAGATCCGAACCCTGAGACCGACCCCGAACCCCGGAACCCCAAGATCGTCGAGACCCCTAATGTGTGAACCTCTTCCCGAAACCCTATTTTATAACATAATAACAACTTGATGCATATTGAATTGTCATACTCGCATGCATATCTGTGGTTTGGGGGCCTTATGCCGATTCACCTTATAATTAAATATGGGGCCCATATGCGGGCAAATCTAGTCTCATATTGGCCTCATTTAAATTGGTGTAGCGAACCGATTATCTCTTGCCATGTTAAAACAACATTTAAAAATGCAGGGTAGCTAAACAACTTGAACCACTTGAATATTTGTGGGACCCGGTTCCGCTTAATATGACCTAATTACTGCACCTTTGCCATGCCATGCATCATACATGCATCATGCCGATCTTCCGCCGTTGTATTAAATAGTGCATCCGTGTTTCTTCTAGTGTTTTGCTTCTTGGCGGATAAGGCCGTTGAGTTGATGTGAGCTTCGCCCGATCTTGGTGAACCTTCGCAATGTTTTCAGCGAGCATCTCCCTTTCTACCTATCTTACTTTGCTAGTATTTACTTCCTCCTGTTGATCTTTGCTATACGTGTTGCGATGCTCTAGATTTCGCCCGTGATATCCCTTGCAGCCATATATAGCCTTGGACACATCCTATTACACGTTGTTTGGTAGATAGTTGGACCGGCGTGTAAGTCGCTTGCTCAAGTGTTTTTGCTTGTCGTCAAGTACCACCTTTGTTGGAGAATTGCATGAGTTGGCGTTGGAGATGATCATGGCTTTAATTATTGTATCACTTTAGATCCTGTTTAACAACTAAAATTGAATTAAGCAGAGGCATCGGTGGGTGATAGGTAAGTTTTGGTTTCCGACCGCCCACTTGTGTCCGTGGGACCGAGTTCTTGACACTGTTCGAGATCGAGCGCTAACCACGTGGGGAGATAAGGGCCCCCCATTGATTATTACCTGATTTCAAAGTATTGTACTGGGGGCCACAACTAGTTTGAGGTTTTATTTACTATCCTGTACTTATGCCATGCTTACTGCTTTATTTAAATTGTGCGACAGATAGCACGTGTCGTTTAGGATCGGGACACGATTCATGGTGCCGAGGTCCCGTTTGGGGATTTCTTGTCGTGCACCGGCCCACCCAAAACCACGAGTCCGTCTCGAGACCGGCCGACTCCGTTGCGGGTGTCGACTCGGTGGGTGGCCCCATGTACTTGCTTTGGATCTGGGAGCGTCGTGACTTAGGCCCCGCCGACATACCGATGGGTGTATGTTAGCGATCGGCAAAAGGGTCAAGTACTGTGGATACTTTGGTGCACCCTGCAGGTTTAATCTTCGAGAAGCCGTGTCCGCGGTTATGGACGACTTGAGCACGCGATGTGATCATAGACAACTATAACTAAAGTTTAATGTTATAAATTGACTTGTATCCGATTTGACTAGTAATCAGCTTCACTACAACGGAATGGCTAAGTAAAAGTACCAACAACTGCTGGGTTTTGGGTTTATCTCATGCTAAACGTATCTGACTAGTAAGTGATGCCACTATAACGGAATGATTAAATAAAAGTGCCCACTGCTTACTTTATCAGGATGAATATCTAAACCTGACTAGTAATTGCTGCAACGATAACTGAATAAGTAAAACTGCCAACTGCGTGAGTTCCTCGGTTGACTTCCTCGTTTTGTCTCGAGGGGGAAACGCCGGGATGGGTTTGTTTGGTGATAGCTTCAGGTTGGATCCGGTTAGGTCATTCTTATCCCACTCTGATATCCGCCAGATGGATCGAGTCTCTATAGGTTGTTTAGTGCATCTTGCCTTGCCGCTTGATCCACCATACCTATGTGGCGAGGACCGCCAATTCTAACCTCGCTGTCTTGGCCTCGATCTTGGCGCTCCTTCTTTTCCTTTGCCCTTTGTCGGCACCCTTTGTTTAAGCAGGTTTTGAGAAGCGTCGTTAGGTGGTTACCCTTCCGGCTTGGCAGGGTTATGGACGCCATTGGTTATTCTTCAGGGCTCTTAGCCCCATTTGCATCTTGTCCGTAGTCGGACGCTCCATCGTTTTCAAGGTGATTTGGATCTCTGTACCGTATATTTGTATTCTTGACTCCTTGAGTCGCGGTTGTATATATATCTGTTCTGTGGGTCCCATCGAGGACTGTTGTGTAATGTTATTACTTTGTTTTCCACCCGCACGAAAGTGCCTGGTGGGCACCTTCGAATCGTTTCTATGCGGGTTCGGCGAGTTTCGCTAAAACTTGCATAGGGCCGATTCTGAGGGTGTTACATCCGGCCTGGTCAATGTCAAATACTGTAGGGCGCCGACAATATTGTGATAATGCGAGGGATCATACACCGATGGACCGCCCTGGGCGGACAATTTGCACTTGGTGTCAATAGGAGTATAAATCGGTTTGGAGTTGAGCATGTTGGTCCTCTCCAAAAGATCCATGACATACCGATGTTGAGAGAGGAATAACCCATGAGAAGTGCGATGGACGTTTGCACCAAGAAAAAGGTGAAGAGCTCCAAGATCACTCATAGCAAATTCAGAATTCGGGGAGGCAATGATACGCTGAAGAAGCACTGTGGAGCTGGCAGTAAGGATGATATCATCCAGATATAAGAGCAGGTAATAAGTTTCCTTGGCAGAGTGGTAGATGAAGAGGGAGGAATCACTCTTCGAGCTAATGAACCCAAGGTTGTGAAGGTACACAGCAAACCGAAGGAACTAGGTGCAAGGTGCCTGTTTCAGACCATAGAGAGATTTCTTGCGCTTGCAAATCGTGTGTAGGGTTAGCAGAATCAACAAATCTAGTTGATTGAGTGCAGTACATGATTTCAGCAAGTTCACCGTGCAAAAAGTCATTCTTCACGTTCAGTTGATGAATAGGCCACGAGCTCGAGGTAGCAATGCTAAGGACCACACGAATGGTAGCGGGTTTCACAACCGGACTGAAAGTTTCTCCATAATCAACACCCTCTTGTTGAGTAATTCCTCGTAGGACCCAGCGAGCCTTGTACCGAGAAAGAGAGCCATCGGGGTTCATCTTGTGACGAAATATCCACTTTCCAGTAACCATATTGACACCTGCAAGACAAGGAACCAAAGACCAAGTGTCATTCCAAATTAGAGCATCAAATTCATCACATATATCATCGTGCCAACGATTTTCTTTAAGTGGTGTACGGTACTACAAAGGGATAGGGGAAATATCAGCGGAAGTAGATAAGTTAAAGTGTTGTTTAGGCATAAAATAGCCTTCTTTGGTGTGGGTGTGCATCCGGTGTGCATTAGCGGGTGGATTTACCGAGACGGCGCGGGGAGGCGGTACCGACGGACATAGCGGGCTGGGAGTGGAGGATGGTGGGGTGGCGGTTGGTGGCATGGAGCATGAGGTGGATGCGGCTGGTGGTGATGTCGGTGAGCTGGGCGCTGTCGGAGCCTAGGATGCGGGAGTGGCGGGTGGCGAGGCAGATAGGAAGGTAGGTGGTGGGGACAGGGGGTTAGGTGGCTGATACCTTCGATCCGGATTACGGATATAGTATAGCTCTTTTTCCCTAGTAGACCTAGGTTATCGAATCCTCGGGAAGCAGAAAGCATAGTAAAGTTACTTTAACGGACCTTCTGGAGCTTTAGAATTCTTTTTGTGTTTTATCGGACCAAGAGTTTGCGATCTTTTGTTGTTTTCTATGATGGAGAGAGAGGGACTGGGGATTTCGGTTTCACCTGTAGTTGTGCAAAACATCGGATGGGAATAAAAGATAATAATAAAGTATGCATGTAATTGTTAGAGCAAGATAATTATATGTGGGTAGTGCATCCATAATTGCTATTGCCTCTGCAACCACTTATAGAAATAACCTATTAGTCTCATCCATAGAAGAAAGGATATACATAGTGATGTCACTGTTAATTCCAAGTAAATCTCTCATATACAGCCGTACTATCCTTTCTGCTACTGGGGTTCCCATCCTGCAGATTAGTCATTACTCACACTCCCTATACCTGGATCAATCCTTGGGTCTTGGGTACCTGACAAATCCTTATATTGAGGCAAGAGAGGATACAATAATCATCATGTCATACAAACTAATACATGATCCCATCTATGATAAATAACATGCACAATCTACATGGCTATGCCGAAGCCCTTAGCCCAAGGAGGATTACTCACACATAGAGATGAAATCAACAATCATAAACATTGTAATGGAAATCATGAGATTGATAGTAATAGTCTTACAATGTCGCCAAATGGAGATCAGATCTACTATTACAAGTGGTGGACTATGGCTATGGTGCAGGAGAAGGGTTGTCAGATTGAATCTAGATCTATTCCTTCGGTGGATCTTCGGTGTTGTCTCTGGTTCAATACTTGGAAGACCTGTCCTCGGCACTACAGGAGCGTCAGTTGATTGTGCTGAAGGAAAAATAATCTTCAATGTTTATGATGCTAAAATCATCCGGTATTTTCTAAAAAAAACTAGAAGCAGGAGAAAGGTATATTCCACTGGAAAAACGAGTTCATGTGGTAAGTGCTCTTGATAAGGGGCAACCCAAGGTAAGAAATTGAGAACTGAGAAATGGTTGAAATATTCAACTATTCTTAATAAAATCCTTAATGGGAGTCAACCCATCACAATAATAAAATAAAGTTAAAGAATAAAAAGTTCATCGCATTCCTACAACTTTTTCACAGACATTCTTGTGGAAGCGCGCTCGTAAAGATGCAACTATCAAAAAGTAGTAGAAATATCGATTGAATAAGCATAGATTTAGTGTAGAAATTAAAGTTTGAGTTTTATCTACAAGAACTAGCCTAAACATATTGTTCTGATTAAAAAGAGCATCTCTGAAAATTTTGGGGAAAAACATGTCCTGGAGGGTCTAATGACCAACTATACGGTGGGAATATTATTCCGGCCGTATAGCTGTCGCCGTATAGTTATCGACTCCCTTTTTAGAAATTGTATCTCGGGGTACAGAAGGTTTAACGTCCAACTATACGACGGAACCATTTTGGTCCGGCCATATAGTTGCGTTCGTATAGTTGCAATCTAGCATAAATAAACCCTAGTTGCCGCCTCCGCCGCAACTATACGGCGGGAACTACTTATCCCACCCGTATAGTTCCCATCGTATAGTTCAAATCTCTTAAACAAGCCGACAGGGCCAGGGCTTCTCCTCCTCCTCACTTTTTCTCTCATATTATCTCTCCTAACCTCTCAAAATCCACCAAGAACTCTTGATTCTTCGTGGATTTCGTTCGTTTGAGTTGGGGAATCAATAGATCGGTATGTTTCTGTTCCTATCCATGCTTTATTTTCATAATTCCATGGTTGAAACTCTCACATTAATCTAGTAGATGAACTCAAGCTTATTGGATTTCCCTTTTGATTTTTCACATTAGGATTAAATTCCTCCATGTAGAATCGTTCGTATATCATGTAAAAACTATGTGCCTAAGGTTTCATGTTGAAATTTTTCAGTGCATCAAGATGAACAAGCACGGTAGTATTTTTCGCAAGAGCAGGCGCCAACGTGGTGAGGGCTCGAGGCTCCGGGCTGAGCTCAACAACAAGTATGCCATGGTTTGATCAAGGGCTATCAAATCTCGCCTATGCAAGCCACTACACCTACACTGATCTCACCTTTGAGTTCCTCGCCTCCTTCTACGACGACTACAAGGATAAAGGTAATGCATGCACAGTGAGTTTCACCATTAACCAGTGGCCATATCAAATCACTTTTCAACAATTTTGTGAAGGTTTTGGATTCCCTCAAGAAGGGGAATCAACTGTTACAATTTTTTATAACATCTCAAGTGGAGAAACTTGGGAGGTTATTTCTGTTAACGGTGGCAGGGACTTCTACCAGAAGAAGATGTCCACCATTTAGAACCCGACCATCCGCTACTTCGCCTTGTTTCTCGCCAACACTTTGTTGGGAAGAGGAGATACCAGCTCCATGGACAATGCAGACATGGTCATGATCACCAAGGCACTCTTCCCCGATGCACCACAGAGCCCCACTCCTGCAGCTCGATTCCTCCAGCACCTTTGCCACCAGAGCAAAAAAAATAAAGGTGATATTCGCATTGGTGGATTGGTAACCCACGTTGTCCAAGCTTGTGGAATTCCGATACCTGTTATGCAACCTGTTGATGGATCCATACTTATGGATGTCAAATATATAACTGCTTGTGGCTTCCTCGGTGTTTACCGGGCTAACAGGAGGCTCAGAGCATATGAGTTTGGTTATCTTGATGTTGCACAGGATGATCAGGTGTCGTTGCCTTGTCCACAAGATTTCTCGATTATGGAGAATGACAACTGTGTCCTCACCAAGGATCAGGTGATCGAGATCATGGCAGTGATCCATCCTGACCCCGAGGGGGGTGACTAGGAGAAGCAGCAGGATGAAGAGGAGGAGGAGCAACACAATTCCACTTGGGAAGGACAGCAGCAGCAACATGAAGGACCTTGGGACCCATGGCCCAATCAGCAGCAACAACAGGGGTTCAACAATGTCCCCTATCAAGAATTTCTGCAGCTCAACCAGCGCATTGGGGAGATCGACATCACTCTTCAGGGAGTGAATGAGGATGTTAGTTCCCTAACTAACAGCTTCAGTCACTTCATGACCCACTTCCCTGACTACTACCAGCAGTATCCGTGCCCGCCGCCGAATGACGGCAACAACTAAGCATGGCAACAACCTAAGCTTGGGGGAGGTTTGAAAACCTCCAAACTTTGCATTCATATTTTTATGTTTTCTATTGATTTACTTTACTTCTTCAAAAAATTCATGTTTACTTTCGTTTTGCATTCCTAAATCAAAAACACAAAAAATTAGTTGTAATTTTTATTGCAAATTTGTTTGTTTGTTTCTCTCGGAGATTACTCGATTTCAGATGACTTGGCAATAGGGAAATATAGCGGGGTTCAACTCAAGTATGAGAACGAAACAAGCAAGATGAGGTATCACATTCCTTTCATCACCTCTTCCGCAATTTTAAATTGACCCTACAACTATTTACTCACTTGCACTTGAGTCACTCCCCATTTAGCTTGTTATCCCATAAATTCTATTCCCTTGCTGGTGTATCCTTTTTAGCTTTGAAATAATGAGCAATGAACTTGGTTAAAATATTTCTGACATTTTTACAACAAGAAAAAGCTTCCAAAAGATGACTTGAGTCCATGTTTAGCCCAAAGGATTTGATTTTAGAAACCACTCCACCCCATTGAGCTTAATGTAATAGACTTGATAGTACTTTTGAATGAAATTGTTTGATGAAATGGATGCTTTGAAGTAGTAGAGATTATGCCACTTCTTTTCTAGTAAATAAAGTAAGATATTTCTTTACGCGTGTCATTATAACACTGTCGTACTCCATGGGGAACTATTAACTCCGCCGACCAACGAACGACCTAAATGTGGGAAACCACTGGATTTTGGCTAATGAGTTATGAAAGCGTCTATAGCTGCAATGCTATGACGGGTAAAAATTTCAGTCTCCTCATGGTTTCACATTCCAAGTGAAGTTGTAGTACTCCTCTGTCCCATTATTGCTCAACAGTTATCTATTGGCATGGTCACGAGTGTGAAACATAGTCCTAATTAACATGTTAAAAAGAGTGGCACGATTTCTCTATGGAAGAGCTAAAGTTTTTGAAAACAAAGAAAAGAAAAAAGTGCTTTGAGAGTCTTGAAATTTTGACGTGGGAGTAGATGAGTTGTTCTTAAATTAAATGTTTCTGGTGCCAACTTGAGTACTCTTAATTGCTTAAAGAAACACGATCAAAAAGTCTTTCATCTCTCAACAAAGAGAGAAACCAAAAGAATTTGTTTCACTTTCCTAGCTAAACTATTGACACTTGCTCGGGCATATAATTTATTTGCTAGCAAGATATACGTGGTTAGGAAGTGGACTCTATGGAATCTTGTGAATGCTTGTATGATCATTTTAAGATTGCATGAATTGTGAAGAAAGGATTTCGACACCAATTCGAGCTTGTAAGTTCTTTTATTTCAGTCTCAAATCTCCGCTATCCTTCCTTATTTTCTTGTCACTTGAGGGCGAGAAACATCTAAGCTTGGGGGAGTTGATAGTTGTGAGATTCGATACATTTTTTATGGTGTTTCTTGATGGTTTTCTTCTAGATTTGATGGTTTTCTAGCTTTACCTAACACTAATACTTCGCTAGCGAAGGAAACTTCATTTTTAATGTGTGTTTCAGGTTCTGAACATCAACAGAGGGTTTTAACAGGAAAAATACAATATTCAGGAGAAAACAAGCAAGTCTCTTTTTGGAAGCAATCGAGGGAGGCATCTAGTAGCTTTAACGAGCAACTATACGGAGGGAATATTTTATCCGGCTGTATAGTTGCCATCGCCTTCGTCTTGTCAAAAGGGAAAACTTTCGTATAGAGGCCGAGGACGAAAACAGAACACAACAGCCGCCGTTCCATTGAGAAGGGAGAAAGGAGAGATATGGAGAAGAAGGGGAAGACGTTCTTCACCTTGCTCCACAATCTTCGACCTCCTAGCCACCACACCCCCATATCCATTACTTGTACTTCAGAGAGATCTTCACCTTGGAAAATTAGGGTTTGAGATTGTTTCTTCCCATCTTGAATTGTGTTGGGTTTATTTTTTATTCTTATTGTGGATCTCCACGGTAATATCAAGAAGAACTCCCTTTATTTAATTATATTGATGATGCTTTCTTCTCTCATGTGTGAGTAAGTTCCCTTGGGCGTGGGAGATGTAAGGGATTGGTGAGATGTGATGTGCCTATATAATTTCCATTAGTTTGTGATTGATTTTAGTTACTATATTATGTGTGCTTGACAATCTGTGGGATGCTTAATGCTTGTTGTCCAACTAAGGTCCCATACAACATGATACTTTGTTCTACATAGATAAGATCTTGTTTGCTAGCAGATCGGCGATCCCCCGAGTGACACGGGGATATCAATGGAAAACTAGTTGAGCTCGAGGATCACGAGGAGCCACTGTGCCTATTGCATTAGTCCAATCCAAGGAGCTTAATTTCTAAGCAACCTGAAGGATCTTAATCGTCTAGTGACTGACCATGGTTTTGATAACAGACTAGTAAGATTATTGAAGTTGGGATGAAATCTACCAAGAGGAGTTTCGTCTAATTATGGGTTGCTCGCCTACACTCATACTTATAAGATTATAATTGTTACACTTATCACTCATCCACCTGGCACATTCACTATCACCATGAACTGTATCTCCCCGCGCCTATTTTTTCATCTACAGAAAACAACAATCAATCAATCATTCTTTACTTTTATGTTTTTTATTTCCAAAGTTTACATTTTAGTTTTATTTAAATACATTCAGTTTAATCCAAAACTTTATTCTTATTTCACCACTTGCAGTCAATTCACTCGAAGACCTGTGACAACTTTGAGTGTGACAGAGACTTCATTCATAGACATTTACCTTTGGGCTCCCTGTGGGGTCGATATCTTAACTGTGAAACTAGATACGAACGATCTGTGCACTTGCAGTCATCACATTGGCAGCTCGATAAGAACTTGCGGCGGCACGAGCACGTGTTTGGCTCCTTGTGTTCATCATCTAAAATAATAAGAACGACAAAAATAAAACTTTTTGATCCAACAACAATAAGCACAACATATTCCTCACCATAGCACACTAAAGAATCTCCTTAAAATAAAAATCTAGGCAAGAGAAACATGAAAATTATTTCATAGTAGGTATCACCCTATATTAATAATGACAATAGATCAGGAGATGAATTTGCAAAAAGTAATTGGAGGATCAAAGGAGAAACATACCGTAGATCACTTGTGTGCGAGGAAATCGAATGAAATTGAGTAGAGATGAAGATATCTTGAGGTTTTGAGAGAGTTTGGAGGTAGAAAGGAGAAAAGGGATTGAATTTTTGGTGTTGGGGCACCTTCCCGTGGCGTTTTTGTAGTCGGACGAACTATATGTCCAAAACTCTACGGCTGGAACATATATTTCCGTCGTATAGTTGTTTGACGGCAAACTTTAGGGTTTCTTCGGGTTTCTTCCTGGCGGCGATATCGTCGGAACTATATGGCCGGTATTTTTATCCCCGCCGTATAGTTTGTCGTTAAACCTTCTGTACCTAGAAAAGGAATTTTTATGAAGGCATAGATATCTATACGGCTGGAACTATACGGCTGGAATTTTTATTCCTGCCGTATAGTTGGTCTTTAAACCTACTTGAGTCGTCAAAATTTACCTGTTTCTCCAAGAATTCTTTCTTAACCTAAAACTTAGTGAAACACCATGTTTTGATACAAAAATGACAGTTTAATTTTCGGCCAACAACATCATGTATGAAAGAGGTATTTAGTACCACCGAACTTCTCCTCCTCAACTAGAGTTTTCTAGCACTCTTTATTCAACATGAAACTTAAACTAAAACTTAAAAACTTTACTCAAACCTTTTTTTCACATGGGTTGCCTCCCATGAAGCGCTCTTTTATGGTCAATAGCTTGACCATGATGTTGCTCACTTAGGCCTGATGTGGAACACCCACTCCAAAATAGTTGGCCTTCAAAGTGATAGCCTCCTTCTCGTCATGCTTGCCTTTCTTTTTCCTGGGAAAATGAATAGCAAAAGTATCCCGTGAAGGAAATTGAAGATTCATGTTCCCTTCATGTAGATTAATCAAAGCCTTAATAGTTATTAAGAACGGACGGCCTAATATAATAGGAGCAGTAGCATCTTCAGGCATGTCAACAATAACAAAATCAATAAGAGCAGGACAACCTTTAATGTATACTAAAGTATTCTCTTTAATCCCTACAGCTTGTTTGTAGGTAGAATCTGCTAGATGTAATTTTAACTCAATGATTTTGAAAGAGCCAAGATTTAACTTATTAAAAAGACTTTTTGGAATTGTTTAAATACTTGCAACTAAATCACAAAGTACAACTATCTCATTAGTCCTAATTTTAATTTTAATAGTAGGCTCAAATATATCATCGAGCTTAACAGGTAGTTTTTCAGCAATTTTCTTATATTCTTCCTTGAGCTCACGTACCTTTATTGCTACCTGATTAACGAAGTGTTGATACATAGCTTCCTCATTTTCTTCACTTACGGGAATCTTGATATTGATCCTTTTCACAAGATCTTCAACCGTGTAATTTGGTGAAGGGGCATTGCTATAGTCAAGTTCTTCAGGTTCCTCCATTTGGATTCTTATCATCTTGAGGTCTTCAACCAGATTGGGCTCATCTTTACTTGCAAATTTATCTAGAATGAGAGTTTGACTCTCGGTTATCTTACCTAGATGTGCCTCAACAATACTTGTTCTTTATTGGAGGGCCTGCAAATCATTCCTCAAACTCACAGCTTGATTAGACAATTTTTCCAAGCATATTATCATGGTTCTCCGTTATCTTAACAAGGATATTGTTTTGCTCATTTTTCGAGTCCATAAAGGACTTAAGAGTTTTTTGGAGACTACCATTAATTTATCCCATATTATTATTAGAGTTACCTGCAGGACTAGAATAATGTTTTCGGAAATTAGGATTATAGTTTTTCTTCCAAGCAGGGTTATAATCATTATGAGCTATGAAGTCTATTTATTCAATATTTGGTTCTGGGATAGCTCTTACCTAGGTTTCCTTACCCTTGACGGCTAATATGAGCTCATCTAGCTTAGCATTGAGTTCTTCATTTTCTTGCGGTGTGACGGAGTTCACTTTCTTTGTGTTTGATCTATCCACATACCATTGGGCATGGTTGTCTTGCATATTGTCTAGCAGCTGCTTTGCTTCGGTAATTTGTTTTCCCATAAATATTCATCCAGCTGTAGTATCAAGAAGACTTATACACAGGGTTAAGAGCATTATAAAATAAATGGAGAATTGACCAATCTTCCATCCCATGGATGGGACAGTTCCTCATGCATTCTTTCATTCTCTCCAATGCAAGCTCTCGTGGCTCATGCTCTTCATGTCTAAAACCAGTAATATTAGATCTTAGTTGCATAGTCTTTGCAGGTGGGAAAATTTTAGTCATAAATAAAGAAGTACATTCCACCCATGATGCAATAGTATTTCTAGGCAAAGATAGCAACCATTCTTTTGCTCTTCCTCTAAGAGAGAAAGGAAATAAGCATAAATTGACCGTATCGGGGTCAACATCTTTAATTCGCATCATATCACATATTTTAGTGAAAGTATTCAAGTGCATACCTGCGTCCTCAACAATAGAGCCTCCAAATTGATTCTGGTGATTAATTGAACTCCTATGTACCAAGATAGTGGGGCTTAATTGTAAGGTTCGTAGCATAGAAAACAAACAATTTCCTACGATGAGAACAACTATGTACCAAGATATATCTACTAGATACAAGCAACGGGTGGATATACATCCATAGAGAACATACCCTTGTAGACCGACAAAGTTTAACGAGGTTGTACTCATGGATGATGTAGATGAACGCTTGCTGATCTTAAGATCGAGAAGAAGTCTAGCGCCGCAAATCAGCAGCGCATCCGTGCTCGCACACACGTCCAAGCCACCGAGCAACCTATGCCTCCTCGCTCTAGCGATGCAGCGGAAGCAACAACTCTTTCCAAATGAAAAGCCATGGGGAACATGTATCTCGCTAGCCCGAGACCATGGGGGATAAACTAGAGGGGAGAGAGATCCTTCACGAGGAGGTGTGAGTATGAGAGAGGGAGAGGGGGAATTCCAAGGGGGTGGCCGGCGCATGGGGGCTGCCCCCTTGCCCTCCCTCCAATCATGTGGGTGGAGCTCCCACTCACCAAAAAGCCTCTTCATTTCTCCACTAAAAAATCCTCTCATATTCCCATTAAATTTCCACCAAATTTAATGTAATTTCTCTTTAAATAGAACTCCTTTTATTTATTCAGAATTTTTTCAATTACATTAATTAACAAACATTCATATAAAACCCCTTGCTAGTATTCTATTTCACATGTAGAAACACTTTCAGCAATTTCACCTGAAATAATGCCGGTGTCTAGTGAAATAAATTCCTGCACTTTGTAAATCTTTTCGTCTGGAAACTATTTGTTCCAAATGGTGGCGGTGTCTCTTAAGTGTGTCACCCTACGTTAGCAAATAATGCGAACATGATCGAGACCCCTCTCAGATCAATAATCAGAAGCGGGATCTGGAGATCCATACTGACTCCCACACATTCAATGATGACTTCTTGTGATCGTGAGAACCTTTTACGCTAGTAACTTAATCCCTTTGTCTCGCGATATATTACATGTCCGAGATTCGATCATCGGTATATTCATACCTAGTTTGATCTCTTTACTGACATGTACTCTTTTCTCGTTCCTGTGATATAACATTCTAGTGACCAAATCACTTGCTTGCAGCTAACTAATGTGATATCACCGAGAGGGCCCAGAGTATATCTCTCCGTCATCGGGATGGACAAATTCCACTCTTGATCCATGAGCCTCAACATAACACCTTCGTAGCACTGAACCCATCATTATAGTCACCCTGTTACGGTGAGACGTTTGATGTTATCAAGATACTCTTCTAGTGTTAGTGATTGACATGATCTCATGGTCTAAAGATTAGGATTACTTCGTATGATGTTATAGCAATATAAACACAATGACTTTGATCGTAATGCTATACTTCGGATGAATGTTCATTACACCTTTACAATAATGTTGTGACCTCATTATTAACAACATCCAATGTCCATGATTAGGAAACCTTGATCATCTTGTTAATCAACGAGATAGTTTATAAGAGAGGCATAACTAGGAACTTTCCATTTGTTTATTAAACACACATGTATTAACATTTCTGTATTAATACAATTATAGCATGCAAAACAAACATCTATCATATACTTGGAATATACATAATTAGAACTTTATTTTTGCCTCTCAGGGCATATTCCCTTCAGTCACCCACTTGCACTAGAGACAATAATATAGTTACATAGTGATAAATATAACACCCATGGAGTTCTGGTGTTGATCATGTTTTGCTCTAGGGAGAGTTTTAGTCAACGGATCTGCTACATTGAGATTCGTGTGTACTTTACAAATCTTTATATCTCCATCCTTGACATGTTTGCGGATGGAGTGAAACTGGCGCTTAATATGCCTGGAATTCTTGTAATACCTTGGTTCTTTGGCATTGGCTATGGCTCCATTGTTGTCACAATAGATCACTATTGGGTCCAACGCGCTACGAACCACACCTAGTTCAGTTATGAACTCCTTCATCCAAACTGATTTCTGAGCCGCTTCCGAAGCAGCAACATATTTGGCCTCCGTTGTTGATCCCGCCACCACAGGTTGTTTGGAACTCCTCCAACTAACCGCTCCTACGTAGAGTCATCTGGATCGGTGTCGAAGCTAGCGTCGACATAACACTTAGCGACGAGCTCTTCTTCACCTCCATAAACGAGAAACATTTCCTTAGTTCTTCTTAAGTACTTAAGGATATTCTTGACCGCTATCCAGTGTTCCGATCTTGGATCAGGTTGGTATCTACTAGTCAAACTAATAGCATGTGCCACATCCGGTCTTGTACATAGCATGGCATATATTATAGAGCCTATGGATGAAGCATAGGGGACCTTGTCCATTGTCTCTCTTTCTTCCGTTGTAGCCGGACTTTGAGTCTTACTCAATGTCTAGCCTTGAAACATAGGTAAGAACCCCTTCTTACTTTCATCCATTTTAAACTTCTTTAAAATCTTATCAAGGTATGTACTTTGTGATAGTTGATGATGTGTAGCTCAGATCGCTATAGAGCTTCGTTGGGAGACCCCAAGAGGAAGGTATGATGAGAACAGCAGCAAGTTTTCCCTCAGTAAGAAATGAAGGTTATCGAACCAGTAGGAGGAAGGAAATGACTCAAAGGTGTTGCTAGCAACTTGGAAACCTGCACAGCACAAACTCAAGACTTTGCCCCAACAAACAATGAGGTTGTCAATCTCACCAGTTTGCTGAAAACAAAGGATTAACCGTATGGTGTGGAAGGTAATGGTGATTTGCAGAAATTAAACAGGAACAGTGGAAGATGTATCGATGGTAAAGAATGGACCGGGGTCCATAGTTCACTAGAGGTGTTCTCCTTAAGATAAAAAACATAACATGCTGGGTAAACAAATTACAGCGGGGCAATTGACAAGACAGAGCAAGGCATAACAATGCAATACTAGACATTCATGATCCTATGAGATTTGATTGGGCAATACAACAAGATACATAGACCGCCATCCAACTGCATCTATGACTAGTAATCCACCTTCAGGTTATCATCCAAACCCCCTCCAGTATTAAGTTTTAAGCAACGGATAACTTCTTTAAGCAAAGTGTGTAAGGTAAAAAATCCACTTGTTCCATGAACAAGAGATTGTTGTTTTCTCCCTAGTAGAAACATCACATCTACAACCTTAGATATTTCTGTCACTTCCCTAGATTAAATAGAGGCATGAACCCACTATCGAGCATAAATACTCACTCTTGGAGTCACTAGCATCTACTTGGCCAAGATAGCTGATACGTCCAATTTGCATCACCATTCTATATCATAATTTGTCTCTATTCATTGATATATTTCTTATTAAGAGGTGTTACTTATGTCTTTTCATCTGTTTTTGCATGTTGGATGATTCTTGGAGGATGAACTGCCGGAGTCAGGATTCTGATTGAAAAAGCGATGTTTTGATGCAATTTTGCGAAGATCATAAAAATACCAGAAAAACTACGAAAAATCCTATTTTCCCAAAGTACGAAGAATGCCAGAAGGGGAGGCGGAGATGGGCCATAGGGGGCCCACACACCCAGGCGCGGGCCACCCCTAGGCCACGCCTACAGGGGTTGTGGCTCACCTGGACCACCTCTGACTCCGCCCTCTCACCTATATCTTCTCATCGAAACCCTAATACACGGGGGGAGATCACAGAAAGATTCCGCCGCCTCTGCGTGGCGGAAAACACCGAGAGAGAAAGAGCTCTCTGGCAGATAGATTTCTGCCAGGGAAATCCCTTCCCGGAGAGGGAGATTATCGCCATCAACACCATCATCAAGATAGACTTCATCGGGATCATCATCATCTTCATCCACACAATCATCTCCACCAGCACCATCATCACCACTCCATCCCGCTGTAACAATTGTGTTGAATCTTGCATGGTTCTCAGAGGAAACTTTCCCGGTGTTGATTTCTATTGTAGTTGATTCTTCTGAGTGGAACCATTGGATTATTGTTTATGTTTAGATTGTTATTCATCACCATATCATATTTGATCTTGATCCATATGATGTCTCATGAGTAGTTCGTTAGTTCTTGAGGACATGGGAGAATTCATGTTGTTAGTAGTGGATTTGTGTTGAGATATTATTCAATGGTTTAGTATTTAAGTTGTGGTGATATTCTTCTAGTGGTGTAATGTGAACGTCGACTACATGATACTTCACCATTTATGGGCCTAGGGTAATGAATTGTGCATTTTTCTACTAATTGTGGGGTTGCCGGAGTGACAGAAACCTGAACCCCCGTTAGGACACCATTGCACAAGGGAGTGTAGGATCTTAGAGTTTAAGGTTGTGGTTAGGTTTATACCTTAATTGCTTTCTTGTAGTTGCAGATGCTTGCAAGGGGTTTAATCACAAGTATGTATTAGTACAAGTTAGGTCGGTACATTAGCACAGGTTCACCCACACAACACTTACAAAACCAAAGAAGACTACTCAATTATATGAAGCGAAAGCACACGACAGAATTCCCATGTGTCCTCGAGAATGTTGGGTCCTCATAAGTATTTCCACCGGCTTGTCCTTTGCTAAGAAAGGATTGGGCCACTTGCTGCAATTGTTTGCTGTCTTTATTACCTGCACTTTATTTCTTTGCTTTATCAGAAAACCCCTAAAACTCCGTTTGGTAAGTATTTACAGAGAGTTCCTACTCCATACCACTAGTCAAAACCTTCTGCTCCTCGTTGGGATCGACACTCCTATTTATCAAAAGTACTATGATACACCCCCTATACTTGTGGGTCATCAACATTATTTTCTGGCGCCGTTGTCGGGGAGTGAAGCGCTATTGAAGAGTGGAACTGGTAAAGGAAACTTCTACTATGAGTATTGCTTTTATTTCTGTTTGTTACTTTGTTTCCAATATGGATAACCCACTTGGTTTTTTGTTTGGGAAAACTACTACCACAGTTAGGGTAGTACATGAACCACCACCAGTTGAGATAGATCCTTTTAAGATACCTACAAGTATTGTTGATCGTGTTATGGATAATTATTATTTAGGGGATGGAACTGTCCATCCTCGTGATCACTTTCTTTTTATCCATGAATTATGCGGGTTGTTTAAGTGTTCAAGTATCACAACTGAACATGTGAAGAATAATTTACTCTCTATATCATTGAAAGGAAGAGATGAAGAATGGTATAAGCTGTTGAAGAATGGGCAATCCATGGAATGGGAGGAAATAGTACCTCTCTTTTATTGTAAATTCTATCCTCCCAATGAGATTCATAAGGGTAGGAATCTGATATATAACTTTTGGCCTCGTGATGGAGAGAGTACAGATCAAGCTTGGGGAGATTGAAGTTACTAATGTTGAAATTTCCTATTCATGAACTCCCTAACAATATTATTATCAATAACTTTTATGCTAGGCTTTCTCTTCATGATAAAGATTTACTAGATGCTTCTTGTGCTGGATCATTCACACGTATGAAGGAAGAAGCTAAATGGGATCTCCTAGACCGTATTCAAGAGAACACTGAAGCATGGGAGGATGAAAAGGGAAGAAAGTCAGGTATAACCTGTGATTATGAATGCATTAAATCTTTTATGGGAACTAATGACTTCCGTGATATTAGTACTGAGTATGGTCTTGATTCTCAAGTTCTTGAAAAGTGTTTTAAGGCTTTTGCCTCTTATATTGAAATTCTCAAAAAGGAGTGGGACAAGTACCATGCTCCTTATAAAGACATTGTTACCCATGTTCCTGCTAGCATTGAAGTTTGTACTGTTGATCCTATTTTGCATGAAACTTATGTTGAGAAAATCCCTTTTCCTGCTAAGGTAAAGGAACATTCTATCATAGCTAATGTGGTTAGCAAAAGTGCAAAGAAAACTGTGGAACCCGATGAGTAAATAAATATTGAACCTGTAGTAGCTATTGTGAAAGATCTTGTCACTAAATATATAGAGGATGGGCACATTGTATTCTGTGAGGACGCTTCTAATATTGTCTCTCTTCCTAGAAAAGCTAGAAAAGCTAGTGTCCCTGTGCTTTCTATGAGAATTGGTGATCATTGCTATTATGGTTTATGTGATATTGGTGTTAGTTCTAGTGTTATTCCTTATGAGCTTTACAGGGAAATTATTCATGAAGTTGGTCATTATGAGCTAGAGGATATTGATGTGGTTATTTGTTGGCTGCACTGAGTTGATGTAGGAGCGGTTCGTTGGGAACCCCAAGAGCAAGGTGTGAAGTAGCACAGCAGCAAGTTTTCCCTCAGAAAGAAACCGAGGTTATCGAACCAGTAGGAGGAAGGAAACGTCACACAGGTGTTGCAAGCAACATGAAGACCTGCACAACACAAACTCAAGACTTTGCCCCAATGAATCAGTGAGGTTGTCAAGCTCACCGGTTTGCTGTAACAAAGGATTAAACGTATGGTACGGAAGGTAATGGTGGTTTGCAGCAAGTAAACAAGTAACAGTGGAAGATATCTCAATGGTAAAGATTGGATCGGAGTCCATAATTCACTAGAGGTGCTCTCCTTAAATAACAACATGGCATGAAGGATAAACAAATTACAACGGGGCAATTGACAAGAACTGAGCAAGGCATAACAATGCAATTACTAGTCAGAAAGATCCTATGAGGTTGATTGGGCAATACAACAAGATACATAGACCGCCATCCAACTGCATCTATGACTAGAAGTCCACCTTCAGGTTATCATCTGAACCCCCTCAAGTATTAAGTTGCAAGCAATAGACAACTGCTTTAAGAAAAGTGTGTAAGGTAAACAGTCCACATGTTCCATGAACAAGAGACCGTTGTTTTCTCCCTAGTAGCAACAACACATCTACAACCAAAGAGATTTCTGTCACTTCCCTTGGAAACTAGAGGCATGAACCCACTATCGAGCATAAATACCCCCTCTTGGAGTCACTAGCAACTACTTGGCTAAGATAGCTACTAACAACGGAGAGCATGCAAGATCACAAACAACACAGACATGATAGAATCATAAAGACAAAACCATTAATCAAACCAAAATAATAATCTCAATATCCATCAGATCCCCACAAACACAACATGCATGATTACAAATAGATTAGATCTTGATCATGAACAGAGCTCACAAGATCTATACATGAAAGCACAAAATAGGAGATACAACCATCTAGCTACTACATGGACCCATAGTCCAAGGTGGAACTACTCACGCATCATACCGGAGAGAAGGCCTCCGGGATGATCTCCCCTCCGGCAGGGTGCCGAGAAGAACTTTAGATCCCCCCTGATCTAGGGACGATGGTGGTGGCGGCTACAGAAGGTTTCGTGGATTTCTGATCGGGTACTCAGGGTTCTACATCGGGGGCTTCTTATAGGCGAAGGGGAAGACCGAGGCGGCGGCCAGGGCCACCAAGCCCTAGCCAAGCGCGGGGTGGGGCCCACCCGCACATGGGGTGGGTCTGGCCCCTCTAGCCGGCCCCTCGGGATCTCCTCTGGACTTCTTGTTCCCCACGGAAAGTAATTGACTTTGTCCTTTGTCCCGTCCAATTCCGAGAATATTTCTTTACTAAGTTTTCTGAAACCAAACACAGCAGAAAACATGCATCTGGCACTGTTGCAACTTGTTAATAGGTTAGTACCAGAAAACATGTAAAAAGCACCTCAAAGTGTGGACAAGTAAAGCAAAGTAGATACTAAACAAGCATGGAGCATCAAAAATTATAGATACGTTTCCAACATATCATTATTCACGTTGCTAATAGAGAGACAGTCTGTCCCATTGGCATTGTAAGAGATGTGGAGGTTCTTTGTGGTAAGATTAAATATCCTGCTGATTTTCTAGTACTTGGTTCTGAAGTTAGTAAAACCTTTCCCTATTATCTTTGGTAGACCTTTCTTGAATACTTGTGGGGCTATCATAGATTATAGGAAGGAAAAAGTTTTGACTAAGTTTAATGGAGATTCTTATGAGTTTAAATTTTCCAAATTTGCTAAAACTCCTTATGAAAATGAATTTCCTAATGAGGATTTCAGGGTTGAACAACTTTCTGCTATTTCTCTTGCTCCTAATAATGCCCTGCAGCAATTTATGGAAGATCATGAAATAAAGGTCTTCATGAAGGAAAAAATGAGATTGACAAGGTTTTCCTTCGTCAACCTGAGTTACTTAAGCATAATCTACCTGTGGAAGATTTCGGTACCACACTACCACCTAAAGGGGACCCCGTTTTTGAATTAAAACCTCTACCTGATGATCTTAAATATGCTTATCTACATGATAAGAAAATATATCATGTTATTAGTTCTAAACTTTCAGGAAGGGGAGAGGAAAGGTTATTGGAAATATTGAAGAAACACCGAGGAGCTATGGGGTATACTCTTGATGATTTAAATGGGATTTCTCCTACTATATGTCAGCATGCTATTAATATAGAACCTGATGCAAAACCAGTTGTTGAGCACCAACACCGTCTAAATCCTAATATGAAGGATGTGGTAAGAAATGAGGTATTAAAACTCCTTGATGCTGGTATTATTTACCCTATTGCTGTTAGTCAATGGGTTAGCCCTATTAATTCACTAGTAGAAAACAGGCCATCAGTTCATGCCCCCTCAGAGCATTAGTCCCGGTTACGCCACGAACCGGGACTAATGCTGGCACGCGTCTCGGTTCGAGCGGGCACGAGGCCCGGAGGCATGTATCCCGGTTGGTAAGGGGGCATACGTCCCGGTTTGTAACACAAACCGGGACTAAAGGTTGGGCGTCAGCCACGTGGCGTGGCACACACCTTTAGTCCCGTTTTGTGTTACAAACCGACATGCTCCGCCTCTATCTGCGCAGCCCTCTGCCTCTACTCTGTTTTTTCTTGGTGGAAGGTGTGAGGGGTGTGCTAGTTTTTTCCCCTATGAATGCATTCAAGGTGTTTGATGAAATATTTGAGTGAATGATCCCGTTCAATTTCTCATAGAACAAAAATATAGAAGGTGTCCGAGACGCACTTGAGCTTTCTCCTCTTTATTTCCCTCGATCGAGGTTAGCAATCTTATCTTTTCTCATCATTGATACAATGCATGTGTCGATGTGAATTGGTCATTTCACTATTTATGATGTCCTGTTTTGATAAACTTACTTATATGATGCGAGATGAGCGTCGGGGAATGGATGAGCGGTGACCCGTGTACCGGGTATATGAAAGGCGTGGATAAATTTATCGATGTGGCTACGGCAAACAAAGAGAATGGTTTTATCGTTGTCCATGTGTTCAATGTTAGAACAAGGAGTACTCTTCCTCGAAAATCATTAGCGGCCACCTGATTATGAAAGTTTTCATGCCCAACTATAATTGCTGGACCAAGCATGGGAAAGAGGGTTATGATGGAATATGGTGAAGAAGAAGATGATGATAACAACTATCATCATATGTTTCTGAATCTGATGATACTACAATGGAAGACAATGGAGAGGAAGGAGGTGAAGAACGGGCATCGATGAGCCGGTGATGAACTTGGTAGGGTCATTTCGATGCAAGAGAGGCGTGAAAGCAGAAAATGAGAAGTTGAAGTTAGAGGGCATGTTAGAAGATCACAAGAAATTGTTGTACCCAAATTGTGAAGATGGCGGCACAAAGCTCGGTACCACACTAGAATTTTTGCGATGGAAGGCGAGTGTGGTCTAATGACTCCTCATTTGAAAAGATGTTGAAAATAATGAAGCGAAGTTTCCAAAACATAACAAACTTCCCGAGAGTACCCTCTGAAGCAAAGAAGACTCTCATCCTCTAGGATTAGATGTGCAAAAGATACATGCATGCATTAATGACTACATCCTCTACCGGTAAGGAGTATGATAATTTAGATAAATGTCCGTATGCAATGCATTGCAGTATAAAATCGAGCGAGATGACCTGGTGATGTTGAGGAGAGCCCCTCCGGAAGAGGGTTCTGCTAAGGTTATATGGTATGCTCCTATAATACCAAGGTTGAAAGCATGTTCGAAACAAAGAGCATGCTAGGTTGTTGCGATGGCACAAAGAAGACCGTAAGAAACACGGAAGTTGAGACACCTGGCGATGGGTCACAGTGGAGAAAAATCGAGAGACTTCCTAGACTTTGCGGTGGCGCAAGGAACTTATGGTTTCGTCTAAATCGGATGGCATGAATCCTTTTGGGAGCGAGAGCTGCGGTCATAGCACTGGCCCGTGACTCTATGTATCTACAACTGCCTCCTTGGTTGTGCATGAAACGTAAGTTCATTATGATGCAGTGCTCATCCAAGGCCCGGCAACAGCATGACATTGATGTGTAACTTAGGCCATTAGTTGAAGAACTCTTACAGCGTGAGGCAAACCAGGTGTACATGTGTGGGATGAGAACAAGCAGAGCCATTTGATCTGAGGTTGCTTTTCAGTAACCATCAATGATTGGCTGCTCTTAGTAACCTTCGTGACAGACAACAAGGGATATAAGGCATGCACACCTTGTGTAGATAAGATGAAGGTACATATTTGCATAAATGCAAGAAGGTTGTGTACGGAGAATCGACGATTTCTTCGACCAATCATCCTGAAGAAAGAAAGGCAAGCATTTCAAGGTGAGGCACATCACGGAAGAAGCTGAACTCCTGCCGGTGATGATGTATTTGGTATGGTCAAGGACATAGATGTAATCTTTGGAAAGGGTCCCGGCGGTCAATCAGTTCCGAACGACGTCGCTACAGGACACGCACCCATGTGGAAGAAGAAATCTATATTTTGGGAGCTGCCATATTGGAAAGTCCTGCGTGTCCGCTCTTCAATCGACGTGATGCACGTGATGAAGAATCTTTGCGTGAACCTGCTAGGATTCCTAGGCATGTATGGGAAGACAAAAGATACACCAGAAGCACGAGAGGACCAACAAATTATGAAAGACCCAAAGAACATGCATACACATAACAAGACGGATAAAGGGCGTCACTTAAGTCGTGCCAGCTATGCTCTTACCAAAGCAGAGAAATAAATCTTTTTTGAAGTCCTTTACAGTATCAAGGTGCCATCGGGCTTCTCATCTAATATAAAGGGGATAATAAATATGGCAGAGAAAAATTTCCAAAACCTGAAGTCTCATGACTGTCATGTGATTATGACGCAGTTGCTTCCGATTGCATTGAGGGGGCTTCTATCGGAAAATGTTCGAGTACCCATTGTGAAGCTGTGTGCATTCCTCAATGCAATATCTCAGAAGGTAATCAATCTAGATATTCTGCCAAGGTTACAGAAGGATGTGGTACAATGTCTTGTTAGTTTTGAATTGGTGTTCCCACCATCCTTCTTCAATATTATGACGCATCTCCTGGTTCACCTAGTGGAAGAGATTGCCATTCTCGGTCCGGTATTTCTGCACAATATGTTCCCCTTTGAGAGGTTCATGGGAGTCTTAGAGAAATATGTTCATAACCTTGCTAGACCAGAAGGAAGCATCTCCAAGGGATATGGAACAGAGGAGGTCATTGAGTTTTGTGTTGACTTTATTCCTGACCTTAAGCCGATTGGTGTTTCTGACTCGCGGCATGAGGGAAGACTAAGTGGAAAAGGCACGCTGGGAAAGAAAGCAATGATATGTAGGTACGGGGATTCTTTCACTAAAGCACACTACACTGTTCTACATAATTCCACCTTGGCAGCTCCGTATATCGAGGAACACAAGAATATTCTATGCTCCAAAAACCCGGGGAAGCATGAATCACTGATTACAGATGAACACATGAAGTCTTTCGGTGGTTGGATGTGGACACATCTCTTGAATGACACCACTGTTGGAGATCAGCTATACTTGTTGGCTGCGTCACCATCTTCTACTGTATTGAATTTCCAAAGTGCGAAATAAATGGGAATACATTCTACACGATCGCCCAAGATAAAAAGAGCACCAACCAAAATAGTGGTGTCCGCTTTGATGCAATAGACGAGAATGGACAAAAGGACACATACTATGGTTACATAGAGGAGATATGGGAACTAGACTATGGAGTCTCTTTTAAGGTCCCTTTGTTTCGCTGCAAATGGGTCAACCTGAATGGGGAAGGGGTAAAGATAGACCAGTTGTACGAAATGACAACAGTGGATCTCAACAATCTTGGTTATAGAGATGAACCATTCGTCCTAGACAATGATGTATCTCGGGTTTTCTATGTGAAGGACATGTCCTCCAGACCGAAAAAAGAAAAAATATACAAACGAATACATCATATGATGATCCAAAGCGTCACATAGTTCTTTCAGGGAAAAGAAACATCATGGGAATCGAGGACAAGACAGGCATGTCATAAGATTATATTAAGTTTGATGAAATTCCGCCCTTCACAGTGAAAACTGGCCCAAGCATTCTATTAAGTAAAAAAGATGCTCCATGGTTACGTCTGAAGCGATCATAAGGAAGGACATATGCCAAGAAGTTCATGCTCATATTATGTAACTCTAGTTCATGTCTTTCGCGGTTTGTGGCTTCACCGAAGGATATCTTTCGCGGTTTGTGGCTTGACCGGGACTATATATAGGGGGGACTTTAGTCCCGGTTTTGTAGTCTCAGTTTTTAATATTAATAAATGTCTTGAGTGTTAGTCCCGTTTTGTGGCTGGACCGGGACTATGAAGAAGTTGTCCTTATTCGTACTTACCATTAAGATCTGATCTCCAAACACGTGTAGTCACATATTAGGGAGTGCTTCTATGACCAGTTTCTTGGAGATGCCGGAGGACTGGGATCCGGCGGCATCTCCCTGAAACTGGTCGTAGTGGTGTCCCTGCTCTCAAAAACCATCTTGCAGCTTGTAACTTCTCTAACTAGATCAATACACCAGGGAGCTAACTAATTTCATATATTAGGGAGTGCCTCTATGACCAGTTTCTCGGAGATGCAGGAGGACTAGGATCCGGCGGCATCTCCCTGAAACTGGCCGTAGTGGTGTCCCTGCTTCGAAAACCATCTTGCAGCTTGCAACTTCTCTAACTAGATCAATACGCGTGGGAGCTAACTAATTTCACATATTAGGGAGTGCCTCTATGACCAGTTTCTAAAAGATGCCGGAGGACTGGGCTCCGTCGGCATATCCCTGAAATTGGCCGTAGTGGTGTCCCTGCTCTCTAAAACCATCTTGGAGATGCCTCAAACTGGCTGGAGGACTGGACTCACAAGGATTCCTATTTATAGTTCAAGCAGCTCGGCATAGTGTCGACACTTACGGAATAATGTCGACACTCACCCCTATTATTAATGCTGACTCGTGTTTTTTCCCGTTTGGTGTCTCCAACCAGTACTAAAGGTTCATCTTTAGTCCCGGTTGGTGACACCATCCGGGACAAGGTACACGCCGCACGACATAATGTCGACACTCACCCCTATCATTAGTGCTGCCTGCCCACTGCGAAATCCTCCAACCGGGACTAAAGATGAACCTTTAGTATATTGAAAATCCGAACAATGAAAATCCTTCGCGTGGTGTCATATTATGTGACATAGTTGAAAGGAAAAATACCAGACTTAGTATATTGATCATGTCTCGAAAAAACCTTCACAAAATGACCTATCATGTTCGAGGTTTCATGGCTTTCGGTCCAAATGACCGATGTGGTGATGTTGGAATTATGCCCTAGAGGCAATAATAAAGATGTTATTATTATAATTCTTGTTCATGATAAAGTTTATATTCCATGCTAGAATTGTATTAAGCGGAAACTTTAATACTTGTGTGGTTTGTGAACACCGTGTCCCTAATGCGCCTCTATGGACTAGCTCATTGATCAATGATGGTTAAGGTTTCCTAACCATAGACATGAGTTGTCAATTGATAATGAGATCATATCATTGGGAGAATGATATGATGGATAGACCCAAACAAAGCAGAGCAATTAGATCGTGTCATCGTGTTCGTCTTTGCGAAGCTTTTCCTATATCAAATATTGTATTCCTTAGACCATGAGATAATGCAACTCCTGATGGAAGAAAGCTTTGAGGTCATCAAGCGTCATCCTATGAGAGGGTGATCATAAAGGTGTCTCTCGGTGATCGGAAAGTATCTGTTGGGTTGTATGTATCGAGATGGAATTTGTCCCTCCCAAGTTGGAGAGATATACTTGGGCCCACTCGTGTCGATATCAACACCGCTTGCAAGCATGTGGTTAAGGAGTTAATCACAAAGTGATATCAGATTACGAACGAGTAAAGTACTTGCGTGAGCGAGATTGAACTAGGTATGGCGATGCAACGATCGAATCTCGGGCAAGTAAAATATCGCGAGCGAAGGAATATATATATGGGATTGATTGAATCCTGGCATCGTGGTTCATCCGATATGATCATCGATGAATGTGTGGGAGTCAATATGGGTGCCTGGACCCATGTTGAATATTGATAGAAGATCATATGCGCATATTCTCGAACCCGCAGGTCACACATAACGTATCTCGGCGCTAGGATAGATTGGATAATTGGTTTATGAATTTTTGTTGAGTCTCGGATGGGATCCGGGATATCACGAGAGGTTCGGAATGGTCGGAGAATAAGATTCATATAAAGGCGGTGCAGTTTTGGAGTTGAATTGTTAGGGTTAATCGGTATTGTCGGAAGCTTCTAGAACCTTCGGAAGGGGACCAACGTGGCCCCACCTTAGGGAGGGCATGGGCCTATGCGGAGTGTCCTGGTCGCATTGGGAGGGGCATAAGGCCCCATAGGGCCCAGCCGATTCTAGAGAGATTTGACTCGTTTAAATCTCGGGATAGAATTTCTAGATAAGGAGAGTTTAAATCGTTTAAACTAGAGATAGGATTTCTAGATAAGGAGAGTTTAAATTGTTTAAACTAGAGATAGGCTTGGAGGAGGGGCAGGCTGCCCCCTCTATATATAGAGGTGGTGCGCCTCCCCCACACCTTCCTCCAAGCCCTAGCTGCCTTGCTACCTTCCTCTCTCCCTTCATTTGTTTGTAGGCGAAGCCTGCAGAGAAATTCTCCACCATATACACCACGCCGTCGTGTTGTAGATCAATCTATCTCTCCACCATACTCGCTGGTCCGAGGAAGGAGGAGGCGTCGAGTCTTTGCGTGTGCATCTCACGGAGGCACCGCCACTTGTGGTGCTAGATCGGATCAGATCGCGAGGAGGAGAAGCGAAATGCGACTACATCACCCACGTTAAATGAGCGTTCCGCTGCTTGAATCTTCAAGGGTATGAAGATCTAATCCAATCTCTCTCGTTGTTTGCATCTCCTATATTAGATCTTGGCTTTCCCTCTACGCTCCGTAGAAAATTTTGATTTACTATGCCTTGAAACCCTTGATGGTATCGAGCTAGATCTATGCGTAGATGTGTTTCACGAGTAGAGCATAACATGGTTGTTGTGGGCGTTGATGTTTTCTGTTGCAAGCCTCTTGTTTATGTTCTTCTTATGACGCGTGATAGTGAGATTGAAGCGGTCCAGGCCAACCTTACGCGACGTCGTTCGCGAGACCGGCTCGTCACTTGACGTGTGGCTTGTTCCACACATGCGGATGGTGGATGTCAGTTTCTCTCACTATAGTTGTCATGGGATTAACACCGGAGTTTGGCAACCATAATATCACCGTTGTGGCTTTCCGTAGGTAAGAATCGTTCTTAGCATCTACTCCCATAAGCCACGTAAAACATGCAACAACAAAGTAGAGGCGTCTAACTTGTTTTTGCAGGAGTGTTTTACGTGATATGGTATGGCCCAAGATGTGATGTGTATATTGTATGCGATGATCATGTTTTGTAATGTTTCACGACTTGCATGTCGATGAGTACACACCGGCGAGAACCATATGGTTGTCTTTATAATTGTGTATGACCTGCGAGTCAACTTCTTATACGCCATGTAATAGCTTTACTTTATCGCTAAGTAGTTAGCAATAGTTGTAGTTGCTATTCGTGGTGGAGGCAATCATGGTGGAGTGATGGAGATCATCTTGGAGCGCACAAGATGGAGATCATTCGCGAAGATTGGCTATACCATGTCACATAAAGTTATATGCATGTGATGTTTATCCTTTTGTGTATCTTATTATGCTTAGATCATGACGGTAGCATTATAAGATGATTCCTCATAAAGATCAAGATAAAACTGTTCTCCCCAAGTATGCACCGTTAGAAGTTCGTCGTGTCCAAGCATCACGTGATGATCGGGTGCTATAGACTCTACGCTCACATACAACGGGTGCAAGCCAGTTTTGCACACGCGGAAATACTTGGGTCTAGCTTGACGAGCCTAGCATGTACAGACATGGCCTCGGAACACAATAACCGAAAGGTTAAGCATGAGTCATATGAGTGATATGATCGACACTTTGTTGTCCACCATTGAAACCACATCTCTTCTCGTGATGATCGGATTAGGTGTGGTGAATTTGGATCGTGTTCACTAAACAACTTAAGGGATGTTGAATTTAGTGGGAGTTCATCTAGTAATTTGATTAAATTGAACTATTTATCATGAACATAGTCTAAATTGTACTTGCAAATACTGTAGATCACATGGCCAAGTCCAACTTCAACTTCAACGTTTTCTTTGAGAAGGAAAAGCTTAGAAACAATGGGTCTAACTTCACCAATTGGTTCCGCAATCTAAGAATCATTACATCTAGCGGACAAAGGACTATGTCCTTGGGAAGCGTTAGGTGACCCTAACTGCAAGCTGGCGGTGATGAAAGTTGTCTATCGATCGGCGCAAAGATGATTATGGTGTGATTAAGAGCACCATGTTGTTTGCTATGGAACCGAGCTTCAAAATCGTTTTGAAGAGTATCCGGGCCTTGAGATTATCGAGGAGCTTAAAACCATGTTTAGACTCAAGCCCGTTAGAGATATGAGATCTACGAGAAGTTCTTTAACGCAAGATGGAGGAAGGGAGTTCCGTTAGTGAGCACGCCATAAAGATGTCGGGCTACACTCAGCATTGAGCAAGCTGGAATGCACGATTCGAGGAGCTCAAGATTGAGGTTCTGCAATCACTCCTCCCAGCTACAAAAGTTTTGTAGTGGCTCATAATCAGATTGGTTCCATCGATCACCGAGCTCTTCGCAAAGCTGAAGGCTGCGAAGGTGGACATCAAGAAGGATAATCATGTGTTTATGGTCAACAAGCCCTCCTTTAAGAAAGGTAAGGGAGCACAGAAGCCCTTCAAGAAAGGCGGCGGCAAGTTTAATGTCCTGCTGAGAAGAAGCTCAGTCGGTCCTAAGCGGACCAGTGCTTCTATTGCAAGGACAGGGTCCTTTAGGCATAACTGTCCAAGTACTTAGGACAAGAAGGCTGGCACCATCAAAGGTATATTTGATATACATGTTATTGATGTTTTCCTTACTAGCCCTCGTTGTAGTGCACGGGTATTTGATACGGTTTAGTTGCTAATATTTGTAACTCGAAGCAGAGCTACGGAATAGACGGCGGACTTCGAGGGATGAGGTGACGATCTTGGCGTTGCAGCGGATCAAGAGTTGATGTGATGGCCGTCGCACGCTCTCCTTAGTTTTACCTTGGGATTAGTTTTAAACCTTAATAAATGTTATTATGTGCGTTGAGCATGAACATCATTTCGGATCGTGTTTATTGCAAGGCGGTTATTCATTTAAATCGGAGAATAATGGTTGTTCTATTTATATGAGTAACATCTTTTATGGTCATGCACCTCTTGTAAATGGTTTATTTCTTCTAAATCTCGAAGGGATGAAACACACATCCATAACATTGAGGCTAAGAGATGCAAAGTAGATAGTGATAATACTACTTATTTGTGGCTTTCGTCTAGGTCATATTGGTGTAAAGCGCATGAAGAAACTCCATTCGATGGACTTTTGGAGTCTCTTGATTTTGAATCATTTGACACATGAACCATGCCTCATGGGCAAGATGATCAAAACCCGTTCTCGGTATGATGGAGCGAAACAGCGGACTTGTTGGAAATCATACATACCGATGTATGCGGACCGATGAGTGTTTGACGTGGTGGATATCGCTATTTCCTCACTTTTACCGATGACTTAAGTAGATATGGGTATATCTATTTAATGAAACATAAACTGAAACGTTTGAAAAGTTCAAAGAATTTGAATGAAGTGGAGAACCATCGTAAGAAAGATTAAGTTTCTACGATCCGATCGTGGAGGTGAATATTTGAGTTATGATTTTCTCACGCATCTTAAAGCAAGTGGAATCGTTTCACAACTCACGCCACGGAACACCACAGTAGCAATGGTGTGTACGAGCGGAATCGAACCCTATTAGATATGGTCCGATCAATGATGTCTCTTCTTGATTTGCCGTTATCATTTTGGGGTTATGCATTAGAAACGCTGCATTCACTTTAAATAGGGCTCCATCTAAATCCATTGAGGCGACACCGTATGAGCGTGGTTTGGTGCTAAACCTAAGTTGTCGTTTCTTAAAGTTTGGGGATCTGAAGCTTCGTCAAGAAGTTGATGCGGACAAGCTCGAACCCAAAGCGGAGAAATGCGTCTTCATAGGATACCCTAAAGGAAACCATTGGGTATACCTTCTATCCGTAACCGAAGGCAAAGTGTTTGTCAAAAAGCGGTTCCTTTCTTGAAGGAGTTTCTCTCGAAAGAAGTGAGTGGGAGGAAAGTAGAGCTAGGCGAGGTTATTGAACCTTCTCTTGAATTGGAGAATAGCGCAGACTGAAATTGTTCTAGTGCACTGCACCAACAATAGAGGAAGCTAATGACAAGGATCATGAAGCTTGGACGATCTTTTCTTGAGCGTCGCAGTCGACAAGGTCGCGTGCCCCTCACGAGTGGTACGACAACCTGTCTTGGTCTTGTTAGTAGAAGGCGGTGAACCTCTGAACTATGAGGAAGCGATGATGAGCCGGACTAGAAATGGCTGGAAGCCATGAAATCCAATTGGGATCCATGAGCGAAAACCAAGTATGGAATTTGGTGGATCCTCCTAGCGACCGAAAGGCCGTTGAGTGCAAATGGATATTCAAGAAGAAAGCGGACGCGGATGGTAATGTTCTTGTCTATAAAGCACGGCTTGTCGCGAAAGGGTTTCGACAAGTTCAAGGTGTTGACTACGATGAGACTTTCTCTCCCGTAGCGATGTTTAAGTCCATTCGGATTTTATTAGCAATTGCTGCGTTTCATGATTATGAAATATGGCAGATGGATGTCAAGACTGCTTTCCCCAATGGCAACATTGGTGAAGAGTTGTATATGATGCAACCCGAAGGTTTTGTCGATCCTAAGGATGCTAGTAAAGTATGCAAACTTCAGCGTTCCATTTATGGACTGAAGCAAGCATCTCGGAGTTGGAACCTTCGTTTTGATCAAGTGATCAAGAGCTTTGGATTTGTTCCAAATTGCTACGAAGCTTGTATCTACAAGAAAGTGAGTGGGAGATCGGTGACGTTTCTGGTACTATATGTGGATGACATATTGATTATCGGAAATGACATCAACATGCTTAACGATGTGAAGAGTTATTTGAACAAGTGTTTTTCAATGAAAGACCTAGGTGAAGCTGCTTATATATTGGGCATCATGATCTATAGAGATAGACAAAGGCGCTGATAGCTTTAAGCGAGTACATACCTAGACAAAGTTACGAAAAGGTTAGAATGGATAAGGCAAAGAAAGGTTCGTGCCTATGTTGTCGGGTAAGATATTGAGCAAGGCTCGGTGTCCAGCTGGTAAATGATAGGGAAGCTATGAGCAAAGTGCCTTATGCCTCGGCCATAGGTTCCATCATGTATGCCATCTTGTGTACTAGACGAATGTGTCCAATGCTCTTAGTTTGTGACGAGATATCAAAGTGATCCGAGTGGAACCTTTGGACAGCCGTGAAGAACACCCTAAAGTACCTAAATAGGACTAAAGAAATGTTCTTAGTCTATGGGGTGATGAGCGACTTGTCGTAAAGGTTACGTCGACGCTAGTTTTGACACCGACAAGGATGATTCCAAATCTCAGACGGGATCGTTTATATTTTGAATGGAGGAGCTGAGTTTGGAGAAGGCGCAAGCAAAGCGTGATCGCGGGATATCTGATGAAAGCGGAATACATGGCTGCTGAAGCGTCAAGTGAAGGGGTTTGGATCGAAACTTCATCATCTTTGAGCTTGGCGTGGTTCCAAGTGCATTGGACCTTGGAGATATTGTGTGACAACACTGGCGCCATAGCACTTGCTAAGGAACCAAGATATCATCCAAAGACCAAGCATATCAACCGCAAGTTTCATATAATCCGAGATTATATAGCAGATGGAGATCTGAAGACTAGCAAAGTACATACGGATGTGAATGTCGCAGATCCATTGACTAACCCTCTACCACGTGCAAAACATGATCAGCACCTCAGTGCCATGGGTCTGAGATTGTTGCCAAATGTAAACTAGATTATTGACTCTAGTGCAAGTGGGAGGCTGTTGGAATTATGCCTAGAGGCAATAATAAAGATGTTATTATTATAATTCTTGTTCATGATAAAGTTTATATTCCATGCTAGAATTGTATTAAGCGGAAACTTTAATACTTGTGTGGTTTGTGAACAACACCGTGTCCCTAATGCGCCTCTATGGACTAGCTCATTGATCAATGATGGTTAAGGTTTCCTAACCATAGACATGAGTTGTCAATTGATAATGAGATATATCATTGGGAGAATGATATGATGGATAGACCCAAACAAAGCGAGCAATTAGATCGTGTCATCGTGTTCGTCTTTGAAGCTTTTCCTATGTCAAATATTGTATTCCTTAGACCATGAGATAATGCAACTCACAGTGGAAGAAAGCTTTGAGGTCATCAAGCGTCATCCTATGAGAGGGTGATCATAAAGGTGTCTCTCGGTGATCGGAAAGTATCATTGGGTTGTATGTATCGAGATGGAATTTGTCCCTCCCAAGTTGGAGAGATATACTTGGCCTTTCGGTGTCGATATCAACACCGCTTGCAAGCATGTGGTTAAGGAGTTAATCACAAAGTGATATCGGATTGAACGAGTAAAGTACTTGCTGTGAGCGAGATTGAACTAGGTATGGCGCAAGCGATCGAATCTCGGGCAAGTAAAATATCGTGAGGCGAAGGAATATATATATGGGATTGATTGAATCCGGCATCGTGGTTCATCCGATATGATCATCGATGAATGTGTGAGTCAATATGGGTGCCAGACCCATTGTTGAATATTAATAGAAGATCATATGCATATTCTCGAACCCGGTCACACATAACGTATCTCGACGCTAGGATAGATTGGATAATTGGTTTATGAATTTTTGTTGAGTCTCGGATGGGATCCGGGATATCACGAGAGGTTCGGAATGGTCAGGAGAATAAGATTCATATAAGGCGGTGCAGTTTTTGAGTTGAATTGTTCGGGTTAATCGGTATTATCTGGAAGCTTCTAGAACCTTCGGAAGGGACCAACGTGGCCCCACCTTCCGGGGAGGGCATGGGCCTATGAGGGAGTGTCCTGGTGCATTGGGCCAGGGGCATAAGGCCCATAGGGCCCAGCCGATTCTAGAGAGATTTGACTCGTTTAAATCTGGGATAGAATTTCTAGATAAGGGAGAGTTTAAATCGTTTAAACTAGAGATAGGATTTCTAGATAAGGAGAGTTTAAATTGTTTAAACTAGAGATAGGCTTGGAGGAGGGGCAGGGCTGGCCGCCTCTATATAGAGGGGTGGTCGCCCCTCCCCCACACACCTTCCTCCAAGCCCTAGCTGCCTTGCTACCTTCTCTCTCCCTTGCATTTGTAGGCGAAGCCCTGCAGTAATTTCTCCACCATATACACCACGCCCGTCGTGTTGTAGATCCAATCTATCTCTCCACCATACTCTGGTCCGAGGAAGGAGGAGGCGTCGAGTCTTGCTGCGTGTGCATCTCACGGAGGCACCGCCACTTTGGTGCTAGATCGGATCGGATCGCGAGGAGGAGAAGACTACGACTACATCACCCACGTTAACGAGCGTTCATTGTCTTGAATCTTCAAGGGTATGAAGATCTAATCCAATCTCTCTCGTTGTTTGCATCTCCTAGATTAGATTTTGGCTTTCCCTCTGTTCGCTCCGTAGAAAATTTTGATTTACTATGCCGCGAAACCCTTCAGGTGAATCACGGCATAGTTTGTGAAGTTGTGCCCATATTATGCATGCATGTGGACATTGGTATGGAGAACAATGTTGCAGGAGGAAGTTTTCCTTTTTGTCGCACGGAAAAGCCCTTTTCCATTTTCCGAGCGCAAAAAACGGGTAGTTTTGTGAAGTAACCACCAAAATGCCGTTTTAGAATGCTACCGTCCCATTTTCCTAAAATACTAGACCACCTTACATGGACTATCTCCCAACCGGGACATCTCAAACCTTTTCGTCCATCCCGGGTAAAAAGACAAATGTCTGCCGAATCGGTAGGAAGCACTACAAGGAATTTGTCTATATATGACCCACCATTTTTGTCACAAAATCGTCATAGTACTCTGTTTATGACGATTTTGAGATCGTCGAAAGCTGGGCGTCGCAAATGAACTATAACGACGATTTTGGTAAAATCGTCATAACTGTCTATGACGATATTGGATCGTCATAACGTCTATGACGATCCAATATCGTCATGAGCCATCTAGCCTGGCCAAGTCAGATCCTACGTGGCCGATCCTACGTGTCAAAATTGTGACGAAACTAAATTGTCTTAAATCAAAATTAGCCCAGTCCATTTTAGTTTCTTACTTGGGCTGAGCCCAATAATTCTGCCATTTTACTTCCTCTGCCATTATTCGTTACTGTTATGGGCTCTGGCCATTGTGTTTCATATTTCAGTTTTGGGCCTTGGACTTTTTACTGTCCAATTAGTTCTTATCTTTTTATGTTTTTTTGAAACATTTGTGTCAATATAATTTGGACCAGAGCCTATTTAGAGCCCAATTAATATTTGGTCCAGAACAATTTTCAGCTCTTTTTCATAAATCTTCTATGTGAAAATCACAGACAAAATTTCATAAGATGATTCCGCTAATCAAATTTCTATTCATCATCGCATAACATTTATTTAACCGAAACATGAAAGTTATGGAAAATTTCAAACAACAGGCAATAATAGTCTATTAGTCTATTACAGTCATTACATGGTTCTTTCCAAACAGCCAGATATTTTGACTGTTAGAATACAACTAGCTCTAAAATTATAGGGTCTTCAAGCTTTTATCAAATTTCTTTGGCTAGAATTCCTGGAAAAGAGAGGAAAAGCCATGTTTTTAGAATCAGGATATAGCAAATAATTGGCAACTATTATGAAACAGTAGAATCATAAAATAGTCAACAATAGTAGAGTAACAACGCGGCATGAGATTTGTTGATAAATTCTCCAACGAGTCCAAATACTGTCATGTCATCTTACTAAGTATACTATGATACCAAAATGATTTCATAAATCTTAATATGCTTCTTAGCAAATCCTGTTGTTTGTTGCATATCAGTGAAGTAGCTTAGATCTACAAGTTACTGTAACTATCATGTTTATTTATTCTAGTCTTCTATGAAAAAATAGTTTGCTCTTAGACCTATTCTTTTACTGATAGTGTCGATAGAAAGCATAATCACATGCAAGAATCATTCTGGAAACAACTAAGTGAGAGGGGGATACCAGAGAATATTCATGGAGAGCAGAAACTTACCACCTCGCATTCCTTCCTCAATATCGATTTAAACTTTGTCTCCTAAACCTACCACAAACTGCAATCACACCCCAAAATGAACATGAAAATAATTGAATTTTGAACCTCAGGATATGTAATTGACATAAGATAGTACTATGCTGAAGCACCTTTGCGATTTGTTTGACGTTGATGACGAATTTGGCATCATCGGTGTTAGTACTAATGATCTTGGTGCATCTACCAACCTTCACAAAAGGATGAAACTTATTATTAGGGGCGACATGAAAGCATAATGGTGTAAAACAACTAGCAGCCATGACCAATGTCTAATGCTGATGATGGGAATCAAGAAAATTCACCTGCAATTGTTGCCCCTCCGGCATCATCTGTGCAAGGAGGTGGAATTGCGGTGACAACTAGAACTATAAACTAGCAGTACAAAACAACCAGAACTGCTAAAATTACATGAATGCAGAATTTATCTCTGAGGATTAGATAAAGAGAACAACTAACCCAGATTTAGGGACACTCAAAACACATCAATGTGCATGTACCACAAAGGTCATTGATAATCCTTGCCTTCTCTTTTATCTCCTTCTTGACCTTCTTGATGGTGTTCGAGTATGACCCAAGCCCCTGTTGAACATCACCCAAATCGGAGAACCAAAATTCAGCAGAAGCTACATATTTCACTACAGAACACGAGAATCCAAGCCAAACATTCTTTTGTCATGTCAAAACACACCATGTGAATCTACTTCAGCAACTAATACTCAGATTCATGGAATGAAGCACATCAGGATATAAAGCTACATGTGTACATATAATTTCTACACATCATGATATAAAGCTACGAACTTTAAAAGCAGAGGCTAAGTTGCACAAATAAATAACAAGGCGGATGAAAAAAATGTGTACTAATAGCAATTATTTTCTAATTACTTTCATAAATTTCTACAAGATGCAAGAAACATCTTTCTACAAAAGTAATGGTACTATATATTTGCTAAAAAGGAGAAAACACCAAGTAAAACATATAACCTACAGGACACTCCAAAGTAGGAGATCCTACAGGACAAGACACTCCATTTTTCTGTAGTATGTTCATGGTACTTTATATTTGCTAAAAAGGGAGAAAACACCATCAGTTGTTACATCTACTTTGCACTAAAAAGGATTAGTAGATAAAAAAAGCATATGATGACTCTTTTGGTGTCATTTACTTTTAGGGAAACTAAGATTAGTAACTACTGAAATTACTAGAGATGTGCATACAAGGGTTCAACATGCAAATTCTACTAGACATTAGGAGAAGGGTTCAACAATCGACATTCTACTAGCAATCGCATTCAACTTTGAAATGCTCAATTGGTAAATACCTAGTGGTTGGTGCAGCTGAAAGCGGGAGGCAATAAATAAACGCATGAGTTGTATCTTCATACAGAGATACAACGCGGTATGTCTGTCTGATGGTTTTTCCTTGCAAGTATGTCTGTCACAGTGGTTTTTTCTAGAGGCGATCAATTAATAAAGTTTGTTATTTTTCTTTGATGGAGCTGAAATATGGAATAAATAAAAGCGACTTACCTAACAAAGATAATTATCCCTTGAAAATCCATCCTATATCCATCTACCGCCCGAGCTATGGCTTTGTGGAGAAGAACAAAAATAGCAAGGATAAAAACTATCGCAATAAAACTAGTTGCACAAGTAATACACAATGAATTTAGAACATCGATAGATTTAGTAAACTAATGACCACAGATTGCATAAGATTTAATTGCCATAGAACTATAAAATGCATACGACTTATGAAATTGAAACCAAGCTTGATAAATCAGTGTCTGAATCTGATTAAACGTATATACACACACTTCAGTTAGTTTGAGCACCCACTAACATCTGAAGCAAAAAGAACAAATAATTTCTAGAACTATCAATTTGAGCACCCACATATAACACAACAATTGACTTCCAGAACTATCAAACCCTAATCCCAATCAAGAACAAAACTATATCTTCCAACAAAACAAATAAAAAACACACTGTTCCATCTAATTAACTAGACCCCAATATGTACATGTTCACCAAATTCATGACTTGGGATTGAATTAGTAGACGAACACATGCAGAATAACCCCGTGATACAACTACCTACAACTTTCACATGCAGAACAGGAGCCTCCTTGGCTCCTTGCTAGGAAGCGGGAGAGGTAGGCGATGGTGTCGGTGACCGGTCCGGCGTTGCTGCTCCTCCGTGTGGATGCCGAGGTCAGAGATGAATATTCTCCTGCAAATTCAAACAATGTTTAACATGAATCTATAGCAATCTATCAATACATTAGGTTTACAAGCATGTTTAACAAGAGAAGACTATATCCATGAAGACATGCTATTAACTATCAGGTGGGCATATGAAACAAGCCATACAACCATAGAGATCCAATGCAAAAATCATGAAATGAAGCTTGAAAACTAGTCTACAAATAGTTGCTGAAGTTTCTCTATTAGTACATCTGAACATAAACCATTGATAAATTGGCTACACGACACCTCTCAACTTGAGCATATTTACTTGCATGAAAATGAGTTCATGTGGCTGCTACAGATGCATTAGGCCAATATACATAGCACTGCTAATTTGGCTTTGATCTACCTATCAATCGCTTGAACTCAACTATCCAAATCCCTCTGTATTCAGCTGCTAAATATCCATTACTAGTTAAGCGGTAGACAAAGGTAAACAAGGTACAACTAGAGTAAGCAAATCAAGAAAAGAGCTGCTATTGAGTGTGACATAAAAGTCTACCACTGCTGGGGTACCAGGTACTAGATCGGCCTATAAAACTACATCTCACATGGTAGACGCTAAAAGCAAGCAGCAGACAGCTGCTGGTCAACCGATAGCTCTTACATAACCACCGGGGTGTATGAACGAACCCACACGAACCTTGCACCTGATTTGGCGAATACGGTCGAAGAGCTCCAGAGAGTAGATGCCCTACTTGTCGGCAGAGTAGACAACGCCGTCGATGCGCCAGTTCTCGACCACCTCCAGTGACACACGTTCTTCTGGCCGCCGTCTTCGAGTTCCTACCACATGATTCCTGTTTCTATAGATGCAGCAAGTTAGAGGAGGTTGAGAAGGAGGTGATGGTGCCTAAGAGAAGAGGGAGAGATGGGTGGTGTTGCCGGTAGAGTGGCGGTGCCCACAGTGCGGATGGCGAGCTCCCAAGAAGATGGATCCGGTCGTGAAGCGATGTGAGGGGCGGATTAGACTTGGGTAGATCGAGGGGTTCAGGGGTGGGAGATCGGCGGAAGCCTCGCTTGGGTGTCTTTGGCGGTTGTGGGAGGGAGAGTGGGGAGACAGTCGCACCGTGAGGAGATGGGTCGAGGTGGTGTCGGAGGTGCTTGAGAGGATGAGGAGGGAGCCGTGGGTCTAGGGTGGCCGGAGGAGGTGAGGAGGGTGCGGAGGTCTTGGGAGGTCTAGGGTGGCGGAGGTGAGGAGGCGCCGGAGGTGTGGGGTGGTCGGAGGTGAGGAGGCGCCGGGAGGTGAGGAGGGCAGCGTTCGATGGATCGCGGTGGCGGCCTTGAGGAGAGAATAGAGGCTGCCCGTGTTGGTCATGGGCGTGGGGAGTTGGTGAGGCCGTGGGTGTGCTTCTTTATGAGCTTGCACGTTGGATGGACCTTTGAGCGGTCCAGATTAGGCTAAGATGGAGGATCGTGGGAGTTTGTTTCCAATGATTTGATTGGTCATAGAGCTATTTAAAAAATAGACACGTGAACCGCCACGTAAGCCAGTCATTTTAATATATCTTATTTTAGGCGCTATATATGATATAATTTGGTCATAGCCACAAACAAGGTCCTAACATGTATCATATATGTTATGATGATTTTGTCTATTCAAATTACGACGTTTTTGATTGAAATGTTCATAATTTAATAATGTTTTGGCCCTCCTAAATGGCTTACGACCATCGAGTTCAAAATCGTCATAGAACTATGACGATTTCGTTCACGGTCACTATTAGAAGGTCATAGAATAACAGATTTCTTGTAGAAGTGGGTCCGGTTTGTACTACAGGTACATGATCAATCGCCCGTGATTTTTTGAAAAAATCATTTTTAGACTCGCAATATGTGGTTCTTCAGATATCCAATGCAAGTTCTCAATCAGCCATTTTTCTTCCCGCCATTTTTCTTCCCGGCATTTCTTCCGCCATTTCTTCCCGCCAGTTCTTTCCTCCAGTTATCTTCCTGCCATTTCTCACTATATATATATGTAGGTATGGCCTCCATAATCATTGCACATCTCTAAACTCATATCTGCAACCTCATCAGTCTTTCCCATGACTTCCACCGTAGCACTAACTCCCAGGGAGGTGGAGGCGCTTTGCGCCTCGAACTACCCGGCAGACTCTGTGCATCGTCGGCTTTGGATCTTTGGCGTTAGAGGCGTGCCAGTTCCTCATGTCCCTCTAGGTGTGGCGCGTTGGATGGCCATCACGAACCACTACTACTTCGAGCTCACTCTAGAGTAGCGGAGGAATCCCAGATGGCATCCCGACTATTTCCCGACTTGGGAAGCCTTCTTCGTGGATCGGCGTGAGAAGGCGCTCGCCAGGCACGAGGAGGATGGCCCACCTCCTCCGAACTTCAACGAGGTCGGCTGTCGGTTGTGGTGGCGCGGTCGGACTCTCCAGAGCGTCATGGCCTACGACACGGCGCCCGACTCTAGCCCGCTGCGCTACCCTCAAGTCCAGCCCTCGTACTCGACCTTCAAGGTTCAACTCTGGCGACCCCGACGACGGCAATGACGGCGGCCATGGAAATCGGACGACTATAGTGGCGAGTATTATAGGTGTACGCAGGAGCATGACTGAATCACTCCAACATTGCAAAACAAGTTCGGCCTATTGTGGCTTAATCTGGCCATGTATCTTAATTTTTAGTTCTTCTATGTAACTTTGTGTTAGTTGCGTTATGTACTTTAATTCCAGTTCTATCCTAATAAAATTTTCTTTCCGCCCATTATTTTCCGTCCTTTTTTCCCGCACATTAATATAAAAAAAATATAAGTTAATTCAAATCCAAATTAAAACATAGAAAATGGTTTTGAATTATTTATTCAAATCCAAACACTTTTTATGTTTGAAGTTTTTCTAAATTCCAAATTAATATTCAAAAAATATAAGTTAATTCATTTTTAATTTTAAATGGTTCATAGTTTAAATGGTTACATTAATTATTTTTAAAAACAGAAAATGGATTTGAATTAGTTATTCAAATTCAAACACTTTTTATGTTTAAAGTTTTTCTAAATTCCAAATTAATATTCAAAAAATATAAGTTAATTCATTTTTAATTTTAAATGTTTCATATTTTAAATGGTAACATTAATTATTTTTTAAAAATAGAAAATGGTTTTGAATTAGTTATTCAAATTCAAACACTTTTTATGTTTAAAGTTTTTCTAAATTCCAAATTAATATTCAAAAAATATAAGTTAATTCATTTTTAATTTTAAATGGTTCATAGTTTAAATGGTTACATTAATTATTTTTAAAAACAGAAAATGGTTTTGAATTAGTTATTCAAATTCAAACACTTTTTATGTTTAAAGTTTTTCTAAATTCCAAATTAATATTCAAAAAATATAAGTTAATTCATTTTTAATTTTAAATGGTCCATATTTTATATGGTTACATTAATTATTTTTTAAAAATAGAAAATGGTTTTGAATTAGTTATTCAAATTCAAACACGTTTTATGTTTAAAGTTTTTCTAAATTCCAAATTAATATTCAAAAAATATAAGTTAATTCATTTTTAATTTTAAATGGTTTCATAGTTTAAATGGTTACATTAATTATTATTAAAAAGAGTAAATGGTTTTGAATTAGTTATTCAAATTTAAACACTTTTTATGTTTAAAGCTATTCTAAATTCCAAAGTAATTATCATTTAAAAAACATTACAAATTTAAACCCCAAAATAAAAAATAAGGCGGGAACAGAGAGACAATTCCTGAAAAAATTTGAAAATGGGGTCATATGTCCTGGTTGGAGCCACCAACCGGGACTAAAGACCCTAACAACGCCTGGTCTGCGCTTGAAAAAATTGGAGTATCGTCCGGTTGGTGGCTCCAAGGGACGATACCTTCTAGTCTCGGTTGGAGCCACCAACGGACTAAAATTCTTCAGTTATAACCGCGCCTCCTCTTCTTCTTCCCATCTCACTTCTTCCTGCTTTCGCCATCGACAGCGACGCCCTCGATCCACCACGGCCGATAGGCTGCTCGCGCCACCGTTATCGCCGCATGACCTCCACCTTCGTCTCCGTCGGCTCTTTGGCCGCCGTGCGCTCCTCCTCGGTCGCCGCGCGGTGCTCCCCGTGCAACATCGCGGCCAGCACCTCCAACCGCGCCAGCACCTCCAACCGCCATCGCGCTTCATCGCCCGCCGGTATGCCCCCCTCTCCGCGAGCTACGAAGTGCAGGCGGCTATAGAACCACGTTGTCATCGCCATGCCTGGGCTCTGGGCGGATCTGGTCGGGATACGTTGTCGCCGCCACGGTAGCAGGCTATATGGGCTGGCGCGCAAGCTATCTGGTATGGCAAGCCCAGTAGTGTGGCCAGTCATCCATGTGGTAGCGCCAGCGTCGGTGCATCTTGTGCAGCAGCGTCTGGCGAGCAGTGAGCCATTTTGTTCAATTACTTTGTAAAGCGGGTTTAGCGGAACCATTTGAGGAGTATTTTGAGTATAAAAATTATTGTGTAAATTATTTTTGAGTGAATCCTTTTGCAAATGGTTGTATATTGAACCCTCTGACCATAAAAATTAACATTTGAAATAAAACATATAATTTAATTGCAGTAGAAAATATCCCATTGAATAAAGCTTTTCTAATAAAAGAAAAATAATTTAAATAACTTAATTGCACTAACTTGGTTCCAATTGGAATTCCACCTTTATAAAAAAGGAGACCGGTAGGTGTTTGTAATGTTCAGATCCTTGTTGAAACAACTTATTCAATAAAATGATCTTGTTGCATGGTTGCATACATTCCATTATATTGTTTTGCTGATTTGTGTTGTAGTTTTGAGTGTGTGCTTTTTGCTTGATTGTATTGTTGTAGACTTTATGGAGTGTGATATTTGCAATATCAAGGAGAGTATCTAAATATTCTACTATCAAGGCAAGTGATACTTTGGTCATCAAAATTCCTACCTTTTCTATATTGCATTAGTGATGTTTTTGTATGTGCATGATAGGACTATTATGTATATTACTATGCTATGCTACTCCTATAGTGTTGTCCCTCTTATTCTTCCACATCTCACTTCTCTGCTCATCGACGCGCGCACAGGAGACGTCGCCCCACGACGCCGGCATGTATTTGTATATGTATTTGTATATTATCATATTTTGTATTTGTATATGTATATGTATATCTATTTGTATATGTATTTTTATATGTATATGTATATTATCATATTTTGTATTTGTATATGATATTAGTTGTCATAGACCCTATTTTAATCGATGTTGCACCTATGGTTAGCCGGTGTGTCCTCGCCAGGGCATTCCGAACCCGAGGGTTGATTGTTTGCCGCCTTTATTTCCGGTATTGGTTCTTCGCTTTATACACGACGCGCCTGATGTAATAAATTGTTTTATAATTCCAAAAAATGATTAAATATTGTAAAATTCATATCTTATTATTTATAAGTCAGAAAAATACAAATAATATATCAAAATGTTCAGAAAAATGAGTTCTACCTTTTTAAGCTATAATCATGCATTGCTAATCAACTTTAATGACAAGTTTAATTAGAGAACTAAATCAACCCCTCTCATGTGTTTCCGGAGTTTCTCGAGTAAGGGTTTTCAACCCTCGGAACCCCGTTTAAATTGCCGAGCAAGTTTTAGGGTTTCATTTCAATGCAATTAAACTTGTCATATCATCATCCTTGTTTGAGCATTCGGCCTATCCCTCCTCCCCGACCGCCACAGCGCCTCCGTCTCCGTCCATCGCCACGCGCTCCAGCCTCCCCTTCCCTTTTAGTGTGTACGTATATATTGTGTATGTCTATATAGAGTGTATGTATATATTTTTATTATTTTGTATGTATATATTAGGGTTTCTCTGAATTAGGGTTTATCCGTTTTGACTTATCCGTTTTTCCACCTATGCAGAAAATATGGACCCACACGACACAGACGAAGAAAAGGAAGATTTGATCCAAGGTGTGATCCGCAGGGAAGAAAATTTAGATGTATCGATGTTTCTGAACAACTCCGGTGAGGGTGATCCTCTTTTTTCCGGAATAGACGACTTGTTTGAGGTTGAAAGGTGTTACCTTCCGCGAGGGAGAAGGCGATGCCTTGTGTAATCGATAAGACGACCGCTCTGGCGAGGTGCATGTAATATAATTAATTCATTAATTAATCATCTGCTATCTATATAGAAATAGTAACGACGATCTTTCTTCTTTTAGCCCTCCAGATCGAAGAAATCTACTGAAACGAGCAGCCGAGGCCCAACCAAAAAGTTGGGAGACCATGAGAGGTTCAGGATCAATATGTCGCTGAAGATGGCAAACCGACGGCTCCTGAAGTTGTCGCAAACAAATTTGTGGCACAATGCGGAGTAATCGTTAGGGACTTAATCCCGATCACCATTCGAAATTGGAATAGGCCTGCTAATGCGGAAGAAGAGGGAACATGTTTATTTGTCCCTAACCACGCCAAAGATTTACTGTGGAAGAGGCTCATGGTTAATTTCAAACTACCGAAGATAGAGCTGGATCCAAATGCGGAGGATCCAGTTGAGGACGCCTTAGAACATGGGAGAGCCATGGAGGCTAAGGTCGAGTGGGCTTTGAAGAAGATGGCCCAGTGTTTCACCAACTAGAAGAAAAGATTGCACCTTGACTATGTCGTGAAAGAGAAGACTCGATTTCAAGAATATTCACTTTGAGAAGATAAAACAATTACAGGCTGAGTTTGTGAAATACAAGACATCGAAAAAAGCTAAGAAAATGTCTGCGAATAAAATTTGAATCTTGCTAACAAGAAGTATCACCATACTATGGGGCAAGGTGGCTACATGGTGGCATTCCTAAGTGGGAGAAACTTGAGAATGAGCTGCGTGCTAAAAGATCACCCAGGCAGACGATTGGGTAGAGCGTGCAAGGAATTGGTTTTACGGGCATGGGGCACGTTGGACACGGAAGGAAGTGTATATATAACATACGACATAAAGAAAGACCCTTGCCAATCGAGAAGATGAGAAAAGCGATAAAGGTTGTTAAAGATGGGGACTTCATTCCCGATAGAGAATGATGAGCTCACACTCGCCCTTGGAAATAAGGAACATGATGGGCCGACACGAGGCTGGCTCCCAAACCATGGAGGACTGGGTTTCAAGAGAGGAAGAAATATCTTGATAGAAGCCGTCGGAGGAGAAAGGACGGGTGGAAGTGGAAGCAGATATTCAGAAAGAGCGAATGCGTATAATTGAAGAACGAATAAAGCAAAAACAAGATGAAATTGCACTTAAAGAGCAAAGTACTACCGGCCCATCTCAGTGACACTGCGCATTTGATGCTACCGCCTATCGAATAATCAAAAAGCGATGTGGCTTCCACGAGGTCCCGGTGATGACAATGGCGATAGCGATGGTGCAAGCGATGGCTCATGTTGGCTGATGGATGATATCACACAAATGACACTGCGAGCAACATGTCAAAGTTGTGAACATATCAATGAAGGTGGCGGTCGGCTATGCCTTACCAATTGGACCCACACCAACTTACTACGTCGTGGGTTCCACAGGCTCTGTTGTTGTCGGGTGGATGAAATCATGCCCACCTTTGAAGTTTTGAAGCTTGACTACCCTGCGGTGAAGGGGATGTGGAAGCGGGAGGCGCAACAAGCGTCACCATTCTATGGCCAAAGGAATGTATCGTGCTTGAAATCACACGCCAGCCATCTTCGCCGCCGCCTCACGTCTCCGGTAAATGTCGCCGGCAGCCGTCTTCGTTGCCTCACCGGCTCTGTCGCCTCACCGTCTTGGTGAGCATCACCGGGGAGACATCGGCGCCTCGGGATAAAAAGCGTAAAGCGTCGCTACTCTGCGTGGTGGTAGCGATCACCAGCGTAAACAAGAGCCTCTTCAAAAAGTACCAAAGGTTCCTCCCAAGAGAGCTTATGGTATCTTGAAGAAGGCTGCGGCGATCGTTGATGCGAACGGACATTTTGCTAAGGCGGCGGCGAAGAGCGAGTTCCCGGCACCAAGAAGAAAAATCCAGAGTGTTAAAAATGCTAAAGACTCTTCATCAACCCGATCCAAAGCTGTCATCAGACTATGAGCGTTCTATTCTCAAGTCACATGCGGCACAACAAGCCTCAAAGAGCAGTACTGATGCAAGCGAGAAATCTGTTGCCCAGCTTGGAGAACAAGCAAAACATTCTTGCAGCCCTCTCGAGGTGATTTCCCATACCAATGTGAGGTCGAGCAAATATGGGGCCGAGGAGCAGTATGATCCAGAGGTAGTTGCACAATACGGAGAAGCTGACGCTGCTCAAGGTATGAGTATTGCCCGGTACTTATCCTAGTAAGAGTACTTCCCCGTGAGTGAAGTAGCATACAAATACCAGTACGACAAACCTCTCGTCAAACCTGAGGAGGTAAAGAATCTTCCAACAAAAATGCGAAGATTGCATAACTGGTACATGCATGCCACAAAGGCCGGGGTTAACTGGATAGTGTTGAAGGTTACAAAAAAGCATTATGGGAAAGATATAGATGACATGATATCCATTGAATTTGATGAACTATTTCAATTATTCAATCAAGAATTCTTGGACAAATCGATCATCAGTGCCTATTGTCTGTAAGTACTAATTCTGTAATTAATTTAGTCTCCAACTATCTCACCTTGTTTATTGCATGTATATAATCATACTGTAATATGCAGAATGAATATTCTCGAATGCAGCAGAGGACAAATCTATGACATTGGCTTCATTGACCCATATTGGGTTCATCAAGATAATCCCAAAACAAGCCCCCGGGATATGGAGGATAATATAGTACACGCGTTAAGGTTTCAAGAAACCAGAAGGGAAATACTTTTTCCTTACAACTTCGAGTGAGTGTTATTGTCTTGTCTACACTTTCTATTTCGCTTACTCGATGTTAAGTATATAATTGATTAGTTATGCATTCGCAGCTACCACTATATTCTGTTAATCATTCAACTTCACAAAGGGCGTGTACTAGTCATGGACTCGAAACATAAACCCCTTAAGCAGTGGAAGGACATGCAGATGCTTCTCCAGCGGTAATTCTAATCATTACGACACTATATCGGAAACGTTCGTGAATTTTATGATATCAAGTAATTAATAACTTATTTTATTCGTTTTCTTCGCGCTTGGAAGCAGTTCACCAACAAGGCTAGGGGTGTTTGGAAAGAGCTTACATTTGAAGCACTAGATGTAAGCACCACTAGCTATATCCACGCATCTCTTTGATTCTAGTTTTGATACATTATTATCATGCTTGATTATTATTTTGATTGAACTATGTTCTCGTAAAGTGCTGACGAGGACGGTAACAATCTATGTGGATACTATGTTTGCGAGTTCATCCGTGACGTGCGATGAGAAGGGCAGAAATTTAGAGCAACTCCATGTCGTAAACAATTTCTATAGTTTTAATTACAATCAAATTGTGTTTAGTTTCATTCATATAGGTGACTCCTTTTTAAATCAGATCGAGCGTCTACGGGACGGTCTTACGCCAAAGGATCGCGTCTGAGCAATTCGGGGAGAATTGGGATTCTTGGATGAAGTCCTAAACCCAAAGGAATACTATTCGGCTGTGTATAGACAATAGGGATTGTAAAAAGAGCAAATTTTGTATGTAGTGCATGAACTCGATCCGTGTATCGAATGTAATATTGTCATGATGATCTTGTGTAATATAATGGTTCCTTCATTGATGAGTGCAAAACACTAAATAAACAATAAAACAACCTAAATGAATTCTCGCATGGCACAAAAGTGGCCAAAATTTGCCGTGGCAACAAAAGTTGCCAAAATGAATTCTCTTCATGCGCAGAAATGTGCCAAATCTACGCCCGACGGAAGGTTATTTGTCCCGGTTAGGTATTCTGACGGTTGCTCCACCCTCCCTCGCCCTCTGCCGCGGCCACGTGTACCCCCATTTGTCCTGGTTGGTGGGGCAACCGGGACTAAAGGTTAGGGCTTTAGTCCCGATTGCCCCGTCCCGGTTGGGCAACCGGGACTAATGCCCCTTACCAACCGGGACCAATGGCGCGTTCTGCACTAGTGATTGTGTCCCAAAGAAAGGGGGAATCACTGTTGTGCCTAATGAAAATAATGATCTTATACCCCAATGAGTAGTGCTTGGTTATAGGATGTGCATTGATTTTAAAAAGGTTAATAAAGTTACTAAGAAAGATCATTATCCTTTGCCCTTTATTGATCAAATGCTAGAAAGGTTGTCTAAAAAGACCCACTTTTGTTTTCTTGATGGTTATTCTAGGTTCTCACAAATTGCGGTGAAAGTGCAAGACCAAGAGAAAATCACCTTTACTTGTCCCTAAGGAACTTATGCTTATAGGCGTATGCCTTTTGGTTTATGTAATGCTCCTGCTACCTTTCAGAGATGTATGTCTGCCATCTTTCATGGTTTTTGTGAAGAAATTGTGGAGGTTTTCATGGACGATTTCTCCATCTATGGAACTTCTTTTGATAATTGTTTGCACAACCTTGATAAAGTTTTGTAGAGATGTGAAGAAACTAACCTTGTTCTTAATTGGGAGAAATGTCATTTCATGGTTAATGAAGGGATTGTTCTTGGACACAAAATTTCTGAAAGAGGTATTGAAGTTGATAGAGCCAAAATTGAAGCAATTGAGAAGATGACTTGCCCTAGGGATATAAAAGGTATTCGCAGTATTCTTGGTCATGCTGGTTTCTATAGGAGGTTTATTAAATATTTCTCCAAAATTTCAAAGCCCCTTACTAATCTTCTTCAAAAACATGTACCTTTTGTTTTTGATGATGATTGTAAGGAAGCTTTTGAAACTTTGAAGAAAGCTTTGACTATTTCTCCTATTGTTCAACCACCTGATTGGAGTTTACCTTTTGAAATTATGTGTGATGCTAGTGATTTTGCTATGGGTGTTGTTCTTGGGCAACGTGTTGATCATAAGTTGAATGTTATTCATTATGCCAGCAAGACCCTAGATGCTGCTCAAAAGAATTATACTACTACTAGAAAGGAGTTCTTAGCTGTAATCTTTGCTCGTGATAAGTTTAGACCCTATATTGTTGATTCAAAGGTTACTATTCATAATGATCATGCTGCTATTAAGTACCTTATGACAAAGAAAGACGCTAAGCCTATGCCTATTATATGGGTGTTGCTTTTACAAGAGTTTGATCTACATATCGTAGATAGGAGAGGTGCTAAAAATCCTGTTGCTGACAATTTATCTTCTTTGGAAAACATTTCTTTTGACCCTTTGCCTGTTAATGATAGTTTTCCAAATGAACCGTTGGCTACAATAAGGGTAAGCCCGCATGAGATTCCTTGGTATGCTGATTACGCTAACTTTATTGTTTCCAAGTATTTGCCTCCAACCTTTATAGCCTAGCAAAGAAGAATTTTTTTATGATCTGAGGCATTACTTTTGGGATGACCCTCATTTATATAAAGGAGTAGACGGTATTATGCGAAGATGTGTTCCAGAGTATGAACAGCAAGAGATATTCAGAAAATTTCATGGCAATGCTTATGGAGGACATCATGTTGGGGATAGGACTGCACAAAAAGTTTTACAATCTAGATTTTATTGGCCTACCCTTTTCAAGGATGCAAGGAAGTTTGTTTTATCTTGTGATGAATGTCAAAGAGTTGGTAACATTTCTAGACTCAATGAAATGCCTATGAATTATTCTCTTGTTATTGAACATTTTGATTGTTGGGGATTTGACTTTAAGGGTCATTTTCCTCCTTCAAAAGGGTATACTCATATTCTTGTTGCTGTTGACTACGTTACAAAGTGGGTAGAAGCTATACCTACAAACAGTGCTGATGGTAAGACCTATTTAAAAATTCTTAAAGATGTTATTTTTCCTAGGTTCAGTGTGCCTAGATATCTCATGACTGATGGAGGCTCTCATTTTATTCATGGTGGTTTTAGGAAAGCTCTTGCTAAATATGATGTTAACCATATAATTGCTTCAGCTTATCACCCCCAAACCAGTGGGAAAGTAGAACTTTCCAATAGGGAAATTAAATCTATCTTGCAGAAGACTGTCAATAGATCCAGGAAGAATTGGGCTAAAAATTTAAATGACGCCTTATGGGCTTATAGAACTGCTTATAAAAATCCTATGGGGATGTCTCCTTACAAAATGGTTTATGGGAAAGCTTGTCACTTGCCTCTAGAATTAGAACACAAAGATTATTGGGCAGTGAAAGAATTGAATAGAGATTTTAAACTTGCTGGTGAGAAAAGATTGCTTGACTTGAATACTTTAGATGAGTGGAGAAGTGAAGCTTATGAAAATACTAGACTCTTTAAGGAAAAAGTAAAAAGATGGCATGATAGGAGAATTCTAAAAAGGAAGTTCCATGTTGGTGAGAAAGTTCTTTTGTATAGGTCCTACTACCAGGGATCTTAGTCTGAATAAAAACAACACAGGGATTGTGATCAGAAGTTGGTTTGCCTTGTGTGGAAACAACTGTGTTAGGAAAACTAGTTGTCCAGTGAATGGAGGTGAAAATCCTACTACCAGGGATCTTAGTCTGAATAGAAACAACACAGGGAGTGTGATCAGAAGTTGGTTTGCCTTGTGTGGAAACAACTGTGTTAGGAAAACTAGTTGTCCAGTGAATGGAGGTGAAAAACCAAAGTAACCGAACATCCACTAACTTTAATCGCATTCATTAAGGCTAATTGTTTTTCACTAGCATTAAGCCCTCTGATATTCCAGCACAAAATAATCCATTGTTTAGGTAGTGACATTATTACAACTCAAAAGTAAAGAGACCAAAGTAAGAAATAGACAGGGAAACTACTCTCAAAATGGGAAGGACCTTTTATTATTGAGGAGGTGTATCGTTCAGGGGCTATCAAAATATCTTCTTTGAAGGATAACACTACACAAGTGGTGAATGGTCAAAGGATAAAACATTATATTTCTGGAGATTCTTATAATGAAGATGTTGATATTATTGAAATGGTGACTCCGGAAGAATTTATTAGAAACCAAACACCAGAATTTGCAAAGTCTGTCTTTGAATAGGTAAAAAGTGGTGAAAACTGAAGGTTTGTGAAAAACCTGTCTTTTATATTTTTGATGTTTTTATTACAAATGGAAGGTTATGAGACGAAACAGAGGAGGAAACGTAGGCCAGGGTGGCCACACCCACCCTAGGCGCGGGCCCCAGCTAGCCGCGCCTGGAGGGGTTGTGAGCCCCCTGAACTCCGTCTCCACCTTGTTTTTGCATAGCACCTTCCTTATGTCTTGAAATGTCATAATATATAACCCCCAGATTCCCCGAGGTTCGTGTATTGTGTTCTCGTCGTGTTTCTGTTTCGATCTGTTTCTGTTAGGAAGATTCTTAGTTTTGGAGCTAGTGTCTTCTTCTGGATCACCCATAGAGTATTCCTCCGCGGATGTCATCAACCTGTATATGTATGAGTTGAAGATTCATCCTAAGGAGTTGATTCTCAAGGATGGGAAGGTGCAGATGAAGGAAGTTCAAGGCCCTAAAGGAGAAGGCAGTCTGGAAGGCAGGATGGAAGCATTGGAGCAGGAAGTGTTCCGGTACAAGAAGATGGCAGAACGGAAGTGGATGTCATCCATAAGATAAGTTTAGAACTCATCACCAAGCACAAGGAGGAGGTTGCTGAGCTCCGAGACGAAATCCTCTCACTCCATCAGGCCACCAACCAATTACAAGCACAGCTCTACGACATACGAAATCAAAACTGTGAGTATGAGGCTAGATTTAATCGCATAAGCTCTGGTGCTAGTTTTAGGATTGTGGAACCCAAGATATCCTTTGTGGATGGGGAGCCTTTACCTTGGAAATCTTATGATGACAAGGGAACACCACCACCACCGAACGAGTAATTCTTCATCTGGTTTGGCATCCCCTTGGCTTGTTCCAAGCTTGGGGGAGTGTCGTGGTATCACATCATTATCTTTTATCTTTTACCTTTTTAGTAGATTCATATCTTTTTAGTAGATTCATATCTTTTATCTATGTATCCCTTGGTGTGAGTGCCTTTATGGAATATTAATGAGAAGTTTCATCTTTTACTTTTTGCACTTCTTATTTTAGTTGGTAGTCTCTATTATATGATTGATCTTGTTGATCAGTATTGGCATCACTTTGGGAGCATCAAGTAGATCTAAATTGGTTTTGGAAAACCGAGCTCTGGTCATTAGTAACACTTTTTGAGGTTTGAAAGGAAAAGAGAAAAAGCTTACAGGTATTTAGTATCATTTATTTTCTTTCTTGATTGGCTCATAAGCTTAGTATTCTTTATTTAAGATCTTTTGTGTGTTCAAGGAAGATTGCATGTTTGGCTTTATCACTTGTAGGTTTGCTTGTTTCCTTAAACTCTTTTGCTTGGTACCCAGCCTTGCTAGCCAAAAACCTGTTTTGAGAAGGCATACTTCTCATGCATCCAACCCCTCTAAACCAAAACATGTGCCATTTGTGTCCACCATATCTAACTATTAGCAGTATTGCTATTCTAAGAAAATTCTCAAGCTTCATCTATCTTTTGAATTAAAAATTATTTTTTTATGTGAAAACTAGTTAGTAAAGCTCTCACGAACTTGATGGCACACCCTATTTTCTTGCCCCTAATAAACTTGAACCATTGTGTCAGAAGTTGTATATGCTTGCATCTATACGTTGGGATTAGCAGAACCGTGTTGTCACGGGGAACGCTTTCAACACTTATGGATACTTATCTAGTTGATATCATGCTCTTTTGTTTGCGGATGTTGTCGGTGTGAAATAAAACGGGAGCTTGTAAGTCCATGGAGTTATGTATGTGTGTTAGAGAAACGCCTAGGCCGCTAGCCTAAGCCATGCCTAATCATGGTGGAAACTTGCAGCATAACCATAGTGAGCAATCTGTGAAGCATCCTCAAGAAAAACCTATGCAAATAGCAAATAAAAAGATCGCTGAGATGCTCACTGTCTGCTTTCCTTATCATTTTGATTATGGGATAGCTCCCGTATCATGTGCAAGGGGTACCCCGTTGGCGGTTCTTTATGATACACATGTACTTACGATGACAAGAACTTACCGGTGACTAAATTTGAGTAGCATGAGGAGCGGCCCTCGTACTCAAGGGACATGAGATTGCCAAATTATATTTCGTCAAGCATATACTCCATATTTGTTCACTTTAACCTTAGTCACCTCAACATGCTTATGATAGGGGCAATGAGATCTCAAGGCTAGTAAGTACCATAATCTTTCGGAAGCTCTTTATGAACTTGAAATCCCTGCTTCCCTCTATGAAGGTCCCCTCTTCTACTTCTAAGTTGAGTCAATAAACCTTTTCCTCTCCATCTCCAGCAAGCATTTGAGTTGTTGTGTTTCAAGCATCCATATGATGATTTATTCAATCATGTTCTTTATCTTCCTTGTTTGCACAAGAATCTTATCTAATGAGTACTAATTTGAAAGCCTTCATTGTGAAAAACCTTTTATGTTTGATCAAAGAGTACTCTTGTTGTAAAACTTCTACAAAAGCTTTATTTGTGAAACTATTTGCTAGCTATTCTCTGACCAAGAACAAAGTTTGCCAATTCCAATTATGATTTATCTTTATGTATCTCTATTGTGACTCCTCTACTTGTTGCAAGATGAGTTATATAATGGTGAGTTTCTTTCTTCTATGAGTTGTGTAATGGTAAGTGTGATGCTTCTTGTCCGTATTCTTTTATAAACACTTCACTCCATAAACCTATGGACATGTTTACTGATCTCAGTTTTCTCTTGGGGACAAGCAAAGGTCTAAGCTTGGGGGGGAGTTGATATGTCCAATTTGCATCACCATTATATATCATAATTTGTCGCTATTCATTGATATATTTCTTATTAAGAGGTGTTACTTATGTCTTTTCATCTGTTTTTACATGTTGGATGATTCTTGGAGGATGAAATGACGGAGTCAGGATTCTGATGGAAAAAAGCGGTGTTTTGATGCATTTTCGCGAAGATCAGAAAAATACCAGAAAACTACAGAAAATCCTATTTTCCCAGAAGACGAAAAATGCCAGAAGGGGAGGCGAAGTTGGGCCACAGGGCCTAGGCGCGGGTCACCCCTAGGCCGCGCCTACAGGGGGTGTGGCCCACCTGGCCCACCTCTGGCTCCTCCCTCTCGCCTATATCTTCTCATCTAAACCCTAATACACGGGGGGCGACCACAGAAAGATTTTTCCGCCTCTACGGGGCAGAAAACACCGAGAGAGGAAGAGCTCTCTGGAAGACAGATTTCTGCCAGGGAAATCCCTTCCCGGAGAGGGGAGATCATTGCCATCAACACCATCATCAAGCTAGACTTCATCGGTATCATCATCATCCACACAATCATCTCCACCAGCACCATCATCACCACTCCATCCCGCTATAACAATTGTGTTGAATCTTGCATGGTTCTTAGGGGAAACTTTCCTGGTGTTGATTGCTATTGTAGTTGATGCTTGTGAGTGGAACCATTGGATTATTGTTTATTTTTATATTGTTATTCATCACCATATCACCTTTGATATTGATCCATATGATGTCTCGTGAGTAGTTCGTTTAGTTCTTGAGGACATGGGAGAAGTCATGTTGTTAGTAGTGGATTTGTGTTGAGATATTATTCAATGGTTTAGTATTTAAGTTGTGGTTCTATTCTTCTAGTGGTGTAATGTGAACGTCGACTACATGATACTTCACCATTTATGGGCCTAGGGGAATGCATTTGTGTATTTGGCTACTAATTTTGGGGTTGCCGGAGTGATAGAAACCTGAACCCGGTTAGGACACCATTGTACAAGGGAGCGTAGGATCTTAGAGTTTAAGGTTGTGGTTAGGTTTATACCTTAATTGCTTTCTTGTAGTTGTGGATGCTTGCGAGGGGTTTAATCACAAGTATGTATTATTCCAAGTAAGTTCGGTACATTAGCACAGGTTCACCCACACAACACTTACAAAACCAAAGAAGACTACTTAGCTATTTAAAGCGAAAGAACTTGACAGAATTTCCATGTGTCCTCGAGAATGTTTGGTCCTTATAAGTATTTCCACCGGCTTGTCATTTGCAAAGAAAGGATTGGGCCACTTGCTTCAATTGTTCATTGTATTTATTACTTGCACTTTATTTCTTTGCTTTATCATAAAACCCCTAAAAATCCGTTTGCTAAGTATTTACAGAGATTTCCTGCTCCATACCACTAGTCAACACCTTCTGCTCCTCATTGGGATCGACACTCCTATTTATCTAAAGTACTACGATACACCCCCTATACTTGTCGGTCATCACCCCCCGATCTAGGGACGATGGGTGGCGGCGTCTACAGACTGTTTCGTGGAAGATTGATCGGGTACTTAGGGTTTAGGTATCGGGGGCTTCTTATAGGCGAAGAGGGAGGCCGAGGGGGTGCCCGAGGCGGCTGCACACCCCCCAGGCATGGGCCAGGCCTGGCCGCGTGGCCAGGGGTGTGGCCCCCTCGAGGCCCTCCTCCGTCACGTCTTCTGGCTCCGTGTTCCCCATGATAAAATATTGAATTTCGCTTTTGTCCCGTTCAATTCTGAGAATATTGATTTTCCGCATTTTTTGGAACCAAAAACAGAAGAAAACAAGCAACTGGCACTGTGGCATCTTGTTAATAGGTTAGTCCCAGAAAATATATAAAAAACCCTCAAAGTGTAGACAAAGCAAAGCAAAGTAGATAATAAACAAGCATAGAACATCAACAAATATAGATACGTTTTTGATGTATCAATAGCCCTATTAGTTTGATCTATCTCTATGGATCTTTATGCCTAATATGTATGACGCTTCACCTAGTTCCTTCATTGAAAATTTGTTGTTTAGATAACTTTTAACACTGTTTAAAAGGACTTCTGATTCAATAGACCCGTGAAGCAAAGAAAGAAAAATCCAGGCGCGATCGAGGGCTGGGATGAAAGGATACCCCTTTGCGCCTGGGGGTAGGATTGGCATACGGAAAGGTTAGATCGCGCGCATAGATCCTGCCAAAGCCCGTACGGGCCCGAATTGGATTAGTACGCGCGTATTTTGTGACGCGATGTGGATTCCTGTCGTCCAACTCAGCAGTCTGACATGGCACAACGTCTACGTGGTTTGCTGGGCAGAATTTCTATTCCAACCGGTTGGCCGTTTGTGTTCCACGCGCGGATAAGAGTGGGGGCTCGTGATGCATCGGGAAGGCGTACTCTCCCCATTCACCACTGCCCCTTCTTCTCCCGTCTCAGTGTCGACCGCTCCTCTACCGCCGGCAGATCGACGAACACCACAAGGGCAGCACACGACGGTAGATAGAGGGCAAGCACAACGCTTCTCCTCGAACTACCTGAAGCTCCCGACCTGCTTCAATGGCGGCAAGGCCTCGAATCCCTCTCTCTATGCCTTAGCATCACAGATCTATATGTTTGCGTCTAGTATCGCATGTATCATTGACATGCACGCCCAATCTGTATTGTTATGTGGTTCTTTTTGTCGATTTGAAAGGTTGAGGTCTTTGCTTCTTTCGTACTGCATGTTGTGCCATTGTAAGCACTAGATCTAACGCAATCTTGGTTCAAACTTTGCTTGTAAGTGGCTAGATTTAGGCAGATGTTGTCTTTAGTGTTTCCCCATGGAAAAAATTGGTGATTTTCACATTGTTCACGTTCTTCTTCTACGCTGATGATTAGTTCGCGTTGTCTGGCCAAGATCCCAATGGGTTGCACCATAGCAGCAGCTATACCATTGGTGTGATAGTTATTCTGAAGCTCAGAAGTGCTTAGATCAGGTTAGGTCATTGTGTTTTGCTTGCTTTGGCCAATGATTACACTGTCGCACAATGAAATGAAAAGGGATCCTCTTCATGCCCAAACTTGAGTGCTAACCAAATTTCTTGTTTAATTGGCTTGATCATGAGGAGAATCTCTTTGCAACTGTGCCATTGCACATGAGGCCATGTTGATAGTTCATTTCTATTAGACGCCTTGCTTGTTCATTTGTGATCACCACAATGTATGTGTTGACATGTGTTGATTGTTTTTTCTGTGTTCGAAGATGATTAAGATTGGGCATGTCCATGATCAGGTAGCTCCCACCCATTTCGCGAGGGTCATGTTGGAAGATGCGTTCGACCTGCTGCAAATTCCTGAGGGATTCAAGCCTTTTCTTGGCCCTATGCCAAGGACTAACACCGGATGTTCCTGGATGGTGAAGCTCAGGCTGGGATGTTGGCGGCATGGTTTGCCTTGACCAGGGGTGGCCTGGCTTTGCCATTTCCCACCAGATCATGATCGGGTACTTCCTGACCTTCGACATGCTGAAGGGTGACCTGTTCAGGGTAACCATCTTCGACTACAACATGTGCGAAGTGATCAAGAAATGCCCCAGCATGATCTAGCCCTTGCGATGATAGATGAGTAGAACGTTCACGCTCCGAGTATAATAAGTTTGTGTTGTCCTTTTTTGTGGATTATGTCTTCCATTCGTCCTTAACTTGCTACAATATTCTATCATACTGCTATATACAGAGTAGTGTTGTTAACAACTGTGATGTGGCTGTCAATGCTTGTTCGGGTCCCCTCTTATACAGAGTCATCCCGTGAAACCACGCCAATGCTATTTATTGCCCAACGCGTGCGTTAATAGGCTCCGCTCACGCGGGCACGCGCGTTGGGCCGGCCCATATAACGCTTATTTTTTTCTCATTTGTTTTTCTCTGTTTCTTTTATCTTTTTATTTTATGTTTTCTGTTTTATTTTCTTTCTTATGAACAGTTTTTCAATTCGAACATTTTCAAATGTGAACAATTTTCAAATTTGAATATTTTTAATTTTCTTCAGATTTGATTTTTGTTTGGATTCGAAATTTGTTCAGATTTGAAATTTGTTCAAATTTGAAATTTGTTCATATCCGGAATTTGTACAGATTCGAAATTTGTTCAAATTTGGTTTTTGTTCAGTTTCTCTGGTCAGATTTGAATCTCAAAAAAATGAAAAAATATCAAACGAAACTAAAAAGGAAAGTAAGGAAGCACTAATGGGTCGGCCCACCCGGGAAATACTTCAGGCGATGCATATACACGCCCGCTGCAGGCGGGAAATAGCAGCACCCGTGAAACCACCCGTCACCTCCGACGCGGTGCATGTCTGACACCACCCGTGTGAAATTCGGATCCGGAAACAAAACTAGACATAAATTGTAAATGTGATCGTGACGACACGGGACTATGTCATCATGACGCGTGCAGGCCAGACGCGTGCACCATTGTATCAGCACCGAAGTGCCATTGAATTGGCAATCGACCTAATGAAGCATCCAATCGATCACATTGTTGCAGTTCTCTGCCTGCCACGTGTGCACAAAACTTCTCTGAGAAGGCAGATCGCACAGTAGGGGAGAGGACGATGGTGTGCATAAGACTGGTCTGCCTAGCCTTTTTGACTATCTACCTCCACTCGTCACTAGCACCCTCCTCCCTTTCTTCTTCCTCCTGCTCACCCCGCTCCTGCTCCCTCCCTCTACGCAGGCATGGCTCCCTCTCGGAAGCGTGCCGCGGCGACAAGGCGCGAGGAGAGAAAAGAGAGAGCTTGCTGCGATGCTTTACGCACTGAAGAGTCACAACATATTCTCATGGATGTGCCCGCAGGCGAGGGATCCTCTCGGTAGGTCATGTACTTCTTCTCCTTAACAGTGTTATCCAGCATTCTTCTTCTTCTCCTTAATCATCACCTACTTCTTCTTCAGAGCTGTCGGTTCACCGGCAGACATGTTCGCCCCAGATCCCCGGATCAGCGTGGTAAACACTGTACACTAGGGTTTTTGCGACTAGGATTTGGGATCTCTTGGATCTTTTCCACACCACCCATTTTTGCATAAAGCTCGGTGCTATAATTTCAGTTACTGTTGTTCCTGTTCCGTGATAGGACTAAAACCACGTATTCTTTGTCCCAAGAAAAGAATCCAAAACTCAACAATCAGGTGGATGCTTGGCTTAATGCACGAATAAGCAGCCACATGGAGAAAATGCGAACATGAGAACTGGAATTAGAACGGCTGAAATTAGCTCTGAATACCCTTACTGAGGAGCGTGACGAGCTGAAAAGGGACAATGCTGCCTGGAAGAAACTACATAAGAAGATCCAAGCCTCGAACTGATGGAATACATCCATCAACGAGGGGCTCTCGAAGGATAATGCGGAGGCTAAAATATGATAATGTCGATCTCCATGTCGAGAACATGAACCTACTTTGAAAGCTCGAGGCTTCACTCGGTGAGCAGGTCAAGATCAGGCAGGACATGCTCGTACGTCGCCTACGACTTGAAGAGATTGAGGACAAAAACAAGTAGCTCCTCGCCAGGCTACGGCTGTTATGCAGCAGACTTTCCTCGGTGCTGCTCTGCTGAATTGAACTATGTGTTTCTATTTTGCAACTATAAACTGAACTATCTGAATAATGAGTTGCAACGGGAGACATCTTTTGCGCAGTCCGAAAACTATCTGCTTTCCTATTGTTTCTATCTATTTATTCAGAGTTACAGTGTGAAAATCTACTCCGCGCGACCAGATACTACCAGTGCCATCCCGCGAATCGAACGTGCAGGGACCGGACTAGGTGCCCTTATTAAATCCCGTTCGATCTAGTTTGTCATCTACGCTAAAAGAATGGATCAAACGACAACCTAAACAAGTGTTATATGAAACTGGACGAAATCTAGAAGTTGTCCACAAACTTATACATCCACTATCATTATAAGTTTCAGATGATGAACCATCACACTTTTGGAATAGAGAATCAATCTAAGTTCAGGAAGTACCAACAGCAGAAAAAAACAAAGTAACAAACTAAACATAACAAAATTCATCAACTTGCAGATGAGCATCTACTGATGCTCAACCAAGGAGTGTAGAGAAATAGAGTGGAATATCCTACATGACTTTTAGAACCAACTAGGTGGGATCATTTTGGTCAATGTTGGCATGGGCCCACATCTACCAGAGTTGTGTGTGTCATGGCTTGTCATAGCAAAACTTTAGTTAGATCTATCAAGTAGGTAGGATCATGTTGATCAGGTGATGACTCATACAAGTTGGTGAAGGTGTTTCTATCCAACCCAGAGAGGCCTAGATCCCATGCAATATTGGCATGACCCCAGAATTTCCACAAGTGTGTCTCATCATGTCTTGGCATACTATTGTTATACTAAGATCTAACAACAGGGTGGCATCTTGTTGGCTAACTGCTGAGGCACACAACCACTAGGTTGATGGTGGTGTTTCTAGCGAAACTATAGAGGTCTATAGACCATGCAATGTTGGCATGGGCCGACATCTGCCACAAAGTGTCTCATCATGTCTTGGCATAGCAAAATCATACTTAGATCTATCAAGTAGGTAGGATCATGTTGGCCAAGTGATGACTCATACACTAACAAGTTGGTGAAGGTGTTTCTATCCAGCCCAGAGAGGTCTAGATCCCATGCAATGTTGGCATGGCCCCACAATCTGCCACAAGTGTGTGTCATGTCCTGGCATAGCACTCTTATACTTAGATATATCAACTGGGTGGGATCATGATGGTCAGGTGTAGTGACTCACACACCCACTAAGTTGATGATGGTTTTTCTACCCAGCCCATAGAGGTCTATAGCCCATGCAATGTTGGCATGGGCCCACATTTGGCACAATTGTGTCTCATCATGTCTTGGCATAGTAGTGTTATACTAAGATCTATCAACAGAGTGGCATCATGTTGGCCAAGTGCTGAGGCACACAACCACTAGGTTAATGATGGTGTTTCTAGCCCACCCAGAGAGGTCTATAGACCATGCAATGTTGGCATTGGCACGGCCCACATCTGCCACAAGCTAGTGTGTGTCATGCCTTGGCATAACACTCTTATAGCTAGATCTATCAAGTGGGTGGGATCATGTTGGCCAGGTGTAGTGACTCACATTTCCCACAAGCTAGTGTGTGTCATGGCTTGGCATGGCAAAATTATAGCTAGATATAGCAAGTAGGTAGGATCATGTTGGCCAGGTGTGATGACACATACAACAACAAGTTGGTGAAGGTGTTTCTATCCAGCCCAAAGAGGTCTAGAGACCCTATGCATGTAATGTTGGAATGGCCCCACATCTGCCACAAGCTAGTGTGTGTCATGCCTTGGCATAGCACTCTTATAGCTAGATCTATCAAGTGGGTGAGATCATGTTGGCCAGGTGTAGTGACTCACACAACCACTAAGTTGATGACAGTGTTTCTAGCCAACCTAGAGAGATCTAGATCCCATGCAATGTTGGCATGGGCCCACATCTACCATAGTTGTGTGTGTCATGGCTTGGCATAGCAAAAGTATAGTTAGATCTATCAAGTAGGTAGGATCATGTTGGTCAGGTGTGATGACTCATACAACAACAAGTTGGTGAAGGTGTTTCTATCCAGCCTAGAGAGGTCTAGACCCCAAGCAATGTTGGCATGGCCACACATCTACCACAAGTGTGTATCATGGATTGGCATACACTCTTATAGCTAAATCTATTAATTGGGTGGGATCATGTTGGCCAGATGCAGTGACTCACACAGCCACTAAGTTGATGATGGTGTTTCTAACCAACCCAGAGAGGTCTAGATCCCATGCAATGTTGGCATGGGCCCACATCTACCACAGTTGTGTGTGTCATGGCTTGGCATAGCAAAATTAAGTTAGATCTATCAAGTAGGTAGAATCATGTTGGCCAACTGCTGAGTCACACAACCACAAGTTGGTGAAGGTGTTTCTAGCCACCCCAGAGAAGTCTAAAGCCCATGCAAAAATTCAATATTTGACCGGGCCACCAAAAACTAAAAAAAATTAAAATTGTGTGAAACCTTGGACACATTTAAAAATTTCTTCTAGGTAGAGGATGCCATGTTTCAGCATGGAGCATGCCTCACATCACAAAGGTCTAACCCCTAGGCATCCTTACTAGACACCTTGATTTTTGGCCTAAATTTGACCAGGCCACCAAAAATTCAAAAACATTCAAATTTGTGTGAAACCTTGTACATGTGTCTTAGTTGGTGTATGTTAGCATGTATAAAACAATCCAGGTTGTTTTACGAAAGTCGAAAAAACACATTGCTAGGAAAAGAGGCCTAGGTGAGACTAAAAGGGATGTTCATAAATTTCTCAATTTTTCGATGTTCATCAAATGATCCCAAAATTTTTGCACATGCTATACCAACGGTGCCTGTCAAGAATATGTAATTTATTTGAAAAAAATCAAAATTGTAAATTAGCTATTTTGTTCAAATTTTTAAATAGAAAATAAAAAGGAATATAGGATAGAAGAAAAAAGTAAGACTCGGCGTGCAGGCAACAAGCCAGCCCAACTCCTACTCATGCGCTGGCGTCACGGCTGCGTCCGGGCATCAAGTAGATTATGGCGGGCCATCTTAATCCCGGGCATCAAACAGTAATTGGGATCTTTCGGGACCAACGGAAAATCATAGCAGGAAGGACTGACGCGGGTGGGAGTTTAGTACCACATTGCCGAGCGAGAAAATATTCTACCAGCTTATATACCCTGCATTCATGACATTGGTATGAGCTTCTCTCAACAAATCAACCTGACACATACTACTGTCACTTATCTGCCTGTTGGACTACACATAAAAATTTTGCGCTACGCGGGCCTGCATCTTGGGCCAACAAGGGTCTTCTAGTCGTATGCAGATGTGTATCTGTTGTAGTAAGAGAATGCTGCCGCTTCGGTAGTGAAGGTCATCTCCTTTACAATCCGATGTCTGTCACGCGTATCATGAGCATGCTGAAAATCCTTCTCTGGCATCACTGGATGTTGTCTGTGCTCATGTTGTGAACTGTCTGTAACCTACACAATTAAAAGCAAAGAAATGTAAGTGGTGGTCATATGGTTGATCCTATATATGACTTGTCATACAACAATAAGCAACTTACATCACTCTTGAATTCAGATTTTGATCCATCAGGTTCTTGTGATTCTTCCGTCGTCTCTTCATCCCAGGTTTCTAAGTCTGGATCCCCAAAATAATCATGGTCACTCTGAGATAATAGTACAACCTGCAACATTATAGCACAAAGTCATATAACATGGCTATTCAATTCTTATAAAAATAATGTAGCACTAGACATACATCACTAATGCTTTACAAGATCGATTCTTTTTTATGGCGCTCATTGTTTCCACAACCGATGTCCATCTGCATAATTTAAAAAATATGTGTATAAATTTGCATGATCTAGGTGTGCGTACAAAATAAAAAAGAAACTTCACTTGAAATTATCATCCTCGGATTCGTTTTCTTCAAAGAGGTCGTTCTTAGTAAGCTCATCTTCAGAGAAAGACATATCTCTATCATCCGAACTTGAATCACCATTGTGCGTAGGAATGCTCTCATTGTCACTCCCAGTTGGCATAGAGTCCTCCATCTGTTCAAGCAAAGAAAACCAAAAATGCTAATATAATCAGTGATGTATATGTGGAGGACTTGTAGATGCAAATATGAACCCTAAGCCTTTATGCTAAAGGTGATGGAAAGAATGTGGGTTAGAGAGGCAGCTACTCACATCTTCCGGGCGTCGGTGGCGAGATGGGACACGGGACTGGTTGATGTGTCCTTAGGATGAGAAGATCTGGCTGGCCTTTTATCTGGATATGTAGGATTGGAACGGTTATCGTCGGCGTGGACGAACACGTCGCCACCGGAGCCGGGCAGGTTCACAGGTGGAGGATTAGATCTGTAGGGGTTCGTAGCATGGAAAACAAAAAATTTCTAACGCATGCAAACAAACAAGCCAAGATCTATCTACTAGATTATAGCAACGGTAGAAGATTCCAAAGCGGTTAACGAGAGCGGATTCTCGTGGGTGATGTATTCGTACTCTTGCCGATCTCAAGATCGTGTAGATGATCCTTCCGGCGCTGCGTTCCGGCAGCGCTCCCGCAGTCGGTCACACGTTCGATACTCGATGAAGACCTTCCTCTCCCTTGTTCCAGCAGGAAGCGGAGGTTGTAGCACTCTCCTCGCGATCCCGGCAGCACGACTGCGTGGTACCGGAAATAGAGGGGAGATCTCGCACGGCTTCGCCTTAAGCCAGAGCAAGTATGGTGGACTATGAGAGAGGCCTTGGCGATCTAGGATTTAGAGGCACCAAGGAGAGAGGGCTAGGCCGGCGGCTAGGGAAAGGGGAGGGCCCCAACTCGGTGGCTAGGGCAAACCCTAGGGGCGGCGGTGACTTGATGGAAGCCGGCGGCTAGGGCTAGGGTTTAGAGGAGAGAGGTGTAGATCTAGAGGGGCACCACTGCCCCTCCTTTTATAGGTGGGAGGGCGCGGCCAAGGGGGAGGGAGTCCTCCCCCAAGTCGGCCTCCTTGGCCGGCGGTGGAGGGAGAAGTACTTCCTCCCCACGTAGGTTTCCTACTCTCCCTCCACCAAGCAAACTTGCCGTTTGACTTTTCAAATTGGCGTTTGACTTTTCAAACTAGGATTTGATTTATTCCTTTATTTTGCTCAGCGATGACACCTAGTACATGATGAAACCATTCCACATTGTTATGACACATTCATGTACCCTTCCTCCTCAGTCTTGGGACCTTAGGACCCTTCTAGAACATTCCCGATGAAAACACTGGAATCATTCCCCAACTCTGAAACAGGACTTTCCTTATATGAATCTTATTCTCCGGACCATTCCTAATCTCCTCGTGATATCCCGGATCCCATCCGAGACTCTAAACAACATTCGGTCTCTTACTCATCATTCCATAACTACTCAACAACATCGAATCCTTAAGTGTGTCTCCCTACGGTTCGTGAATTATGCGGACATGATCGAGACACCTCTCCGAACAATAACCAATAGAGAAATCTGGAAATTCATATGGCTCCCACATATTTCTACGATTACTTTGCTATCGAATAAACCACTTACATACGATACCAATTTCCCTTTGTCTCACGATAGTTTACTTATCCGAGGTTTTGATCATCGGTATCTCTTCATACCTAGTTCAACCTCATTACTGATAAGTACTCTTTTCTCGTTCCCGTGGTATGTGATCCCTTGTGAGCCAGTCACATGCTTGCAAGCTAATTGGATGACATTCCACCGAGAGGGCCCAGAGTATATCTATTTGTCATATGGATGGACAAATCCCACTCTTGATTCATGTGTCTCAACCCATACTTTCCGAACACTCAATGCCACCTTTATAGCCACCCAGTTACGGTGTGGTGTTTGATGTCATCAAAGCATCCTTCCGGTGATGGTGATAAGCATGATCTCATGGTCGAAGGAATTAGGTTACTATGTATCAAAAAGCATATAGCAATTGAACTATTAAAATGACTTGATCTTTATGCTACGCTTATCTACAAGAGTATGTCCATCATACCATTCTCCTAATGATATGATCTTGTTGTTAATAACATCTCAATGTTCATGATAGGGAAACCACATCATCTATTAACCAACAAGCTAGTACTATGAAGAGGCTTTACTAGGGACTCTAATTTAGTTTACAAATCACAAAAGTATTAATGTTTCCTTGTTAATACTATTATAGCATGAATGTAAACATTTATCATAAACACAAAGATATAATAATAACTACATTTATTATTGCCTCTAGGGCATATCTCCAACAAGATCTCGGCCGACGGTGCGGACGGCTACCTCGCCCCCGGAGCCAGGAAGGCTCGTGGTTGGAGGATTAGAAGGCTAGCCGCCGGATTCACGTCGCTAATCTGGATCCTTCGCCGGCGCACGTTGCCGCCGGAGCTAGGCAGGATGATCAAAAAATAGGGTTAGAGCGGTGTCTGGGGAAATGGCGGTCGCGATACTTTTTGTGATCAAACCTAATAATGTCGTGGCGATGTGGCAATGATTGACAACATGGCAATGAATGGTCAAATTTAATGGTGTGGCGACGTGGCAATGGTTGACATCGTGGCAGTCAATAGTACATATGTGGATAGGTGGGAATATGGGCCTGGACTTGGGCTTCGGGGGCTACTCTCGCGCTCCCTCCTCTGAAAACGCATGGGGACAATTCTACCCCTGTGAACTTTACAACTTTCCAGAGCGCGCGGGTCTATGGAATCAAGCCTCTTATCATAAACACAAAGATATAATATAACTACTTTTATTATTGCCTCTTTGGCATATCTCCAACAAGAGTGTTGTGCTATGTGGGAGAAGGGAAACACGGTTTCATCAAACACAACATCACGAGAGATGTAGACTCTATTAGTAGGAATGTGTAAACATTTGTATCCTTTATGAATGGAGCTGTAACCAAGAAAAACACATTGCTTAGAGCAAACTTCGAGTTTGCGTTGGTTGTAGGGTCAGAGGTGTGGCCAACAAGCGCAACCAAACACTTTGAAGAAGGTATAATCAGGCACCTCTCCTAGGAGACGCTCAAACAGTGTTTCCATGTTAATAACATGACTAGGAAGACGATTAATAAGAAAACAAGCCATGGAAAAAAGCATCGCTCCAAAACCTATATGGGGCAGAAGCATGCACTAAGAGAGTCAATCCAATTTAAATGATATGTCTATGCTTATGTTCAGCAGTGCCATTTTGTTGGTGTGTATGTGGAAAAGAAACTCTATGAGAAATACCAAGATCAGTAAAGAATTTGTTGAGTCAGTGGTACTCGCCACCCCAATCTGATTGAACATGGATAATTTTCTTAATTAGGAGATGTTCAATATGCTTTTGAAACTGAATAAAGACATGAAACACATCAGATTTGCATTTGAGTAAATAGAGCCAAGTAAAACGGCTGTTAGGCATCAATAAAGCTAACATAATACTGATACGTCGGAAACGTATCTATAATTTTTTATGTTCCATTCTTGTTTAGTATCGACTTTGCTTTGCTTTGTCTACACTTTGAGGTGTTTTTTATATGTTTTCTGGTACTAACCTATTAACAAGATGCCACAGTGCCAGTTGCCTGTTTTATTCTGTTTTTGGTTCCAGAAAGGCAGAAAATAAATATTCTCGGAATTGGACGGGACAAAAGCCAAAGACAATATTTTATCGTGGATAACACGGAGCCAGAAGAAGAGACGAATGAGGGCCTTGAGGGGGCCACACTACCTGGCCCTACGGGTGGGCCCACCCTGCACCTGGGGGGTGCAGCCGCCTCGGGCACCCCCTCGGCCTCCCTCTTCACCTATAAGAAGCCCCCGATGCCTAAACTCTCAGGACCCGATCAATATTCCACGAAACCATCTATAGCCGCCGCCACCATCGTCCCTAGATCGGGGGATCTGAAACTCTTCCCGGCACCCTGCCAGAGGGGATATCATCCTAGAGGCCTTCTTCATCATGCCAGCCTCCGGTATGAAGCGTGAGTAGTTCCACCTTGGACTACGGGTCCATGTAGTAGCTAGATGGTTGTATCTCCTCCTTTGTGCTTTCATGTCTAGATCTTGCGAGCTCCGTTCATGATCAAGATCACATCTATTTGTAATCATGCATGTTGTGTTTGCGGGGATACAATGGATATGTAGATTACTATGTCAGATTGATTAATGGTTTTGTCTTATTGATTCTATCATGTCTGGGTTGTTTGTGATCTTGCATACTCTCCGTTGTTAGTAGCTATCTTGGCCAAGTAGTTTCTAGTGACTCCAAGAGAAGGTATTTATGCTCGGTAGTGGGTTCATGCCTCTATTTAATCTAAGGGAAGTGACAGAAATCTCTAAGGTTGTAGATGTGTTGTTGCCACTAGGGAGAAAACAACGGTCTCTTGTTCATGGAACAAGTGGATTGTTTACCTTACACACTTTGCTTAAAGCAGTTGTCTGTTGCTTGCAACTTAATATTGGAGGGGGTTCAGATGATAACCCAAAGGTGGACTTCTAGTCATAGATGCAGTTGGATGGCGGTCTATGTATCTTGTTGTATTTCCCAATCGAATCTCATAGGATCATGATGTCTAGTATTACATTGTTATGCCTTGCTCAGTCCTGCCAATTGCCGTGCTGTAATTTGTTTACCTAGCATTCCATGTTTTTTAATCTAAGGAGAACACCTCTAGTGAACTATGGACCCCGGTCCAATCTTTACCATTGATACATCTTCCATTGTTCCTGTTTACTTGCTGCAAAACACCATTACCTTCCATACCATATAGTTAATACTTTGTTACAGTAACCAGTGAGATTGACAACCTCACTGTTCGTTGGGGCAAATTCTTGAGTTTGTGTTGTGTAGGTTTCTAAGTTGCTTGCAACACCTTTGAGACGTTTCCTTCCTCCTACTGGTTCGATAACCTCGGTTTCTTACTGAGGGAAGACTTGTTGTTGTGCTCTTCACACCTTGCTCTTGGGGTTTCCCGACGAAGCACTTCTAGGCGCCATCAACAAGTTTTCTGGCGCCGTTGCCGGGGAATGAAGAAGAAGAAACTCCCACATCAACAAATCGCCAACTAGTTTTCTGGCTCCTTTGCCGGGGAGGCTAAGGACGTCTTCACAAGGGAGTCCTTCACAACATTTCTCTTTACATTGTTTTTGTTTTGCATAGTTTCTTTTGCTTGGTTTTGTTTGCCTCTTTTTATCAAAACTCCAAAAAAAATTAGTTTCGTTTGGTTTCCTTTATTTTATCAAAAACACAAAAAAAATAGTTCCTACTCTAGTTGCTGGTCTATTATTGCCTTGATTTGTCATGCTTTCTATCAATGGATGGTTTCTTTGAAACTAGTTCTTATTGGAAAGGTGGGTTCATGGAAGAACAAAATTATTATTATAAGGAACACCGTTTGTCACAAAAAGGCAAACACTTATGGGCACAAATTGATAAATTGAATACTATTGCTATAGAGGTGTGATCTACTTATAATGTTACTTATTTGCTTTGATAAAGCTTGTTGCTGTAGGAGGTATAAACACCTCCTTTTTCAATGTGATTATAATGATAATGTTACCATATCCTCTTATGTTAAGGAAATTATGACCTTTATGATGTGGAACAAATTGAAGAATTTATTGCTTTCAAGGGTGCATTTGAACTTGCTAGTTTGCTTGAAAATACTTATGATGCACCTTATGAATATGAGGTTTATGTGATACTTAAATTTTTCTTTGATAATTACAAGGAAGAAAATGGCTATATTCTTGAATATTTTAATAGGTGCTTTCCACAAACGGAAGAGACTAATGCCTTGCAGGAGCCTATGGAAGAAGAAATTGTTGAAGCAGGAAGCTCATTAGATGAAAAAGAGGAGGATGAATGTTATGCTCATGTGGATTCTTTTGAAATATCTACTATGGGTAAAACTTGTGATGATGTTCCTATGCCTATTACCTATAGTAGTGATCATTGTTGGGAAAAGCACACTACTTTTGATATTAGAAATCTCTTTGGTACCAATTCTGAAAATTCTATTGCCTATGATGATAATTCACCTCCAATTTATGATGATTATGATATTTTCAGTCCACCTACTATTGAGGGAAAATTAATCATGATTATAATATGCCTCCTATATTTGATGACTATGGCGATGAGAATAGTAGTGATAGCTATTTTGTTGAATTTTCTCCCACTACAATTAATAAGAATGACTATGCTTATGTGGAGAGTAATAATTATTTTATACATGTGGCTCATGATAAGAATGTTTTATGTGATAGTTATATTGTTAACTTTATTCATGATGCTACTGAAAGTTATTATGAGAGAGGGAAACATGGTTTTATGCATCTTAATAATATTAAGTTTCCTCTCTTTATGTTGAAAGTTTTGAAGTTGCACTTGTTTTGCTTTCCTATGCTTGTTGCTTTGTGCTTTTATGACTTGTTTATTTACAAGATTCCTTTTCATAGGAAGTGGGTTAGACTTAAATGTGTTTTGAATTTGCTTCTTGATGCTCTCTTTTACTTCAATTCATATTTCTTATGTGAGCATCTTCTCAAACTATCAAGCCTAACTTAAAGGCATTAAAGAAAAGTACTTCTTGGGAGATAACCCAAAACTTTTCTTGAGACTCGGACGTTATTACTTCAGTAATGACCTCTCCGTATCCTTTTTATTTGCTTTTTTGTGCCAATAATAACCTCTAATGAGAGGGAAGTAAGATTTGGGGAGTTGCTGTCCCGAAACAGATTTTTGTGCTCCACCGTAAAAATTCGTGAAGAATATTTGTAAGTCGGATTGAGCTTATATTTTCTGAATAAATCCCCCAGTATGTTAGCTATCTTTCATCAGTACAACACTTTATGATTTGAGCAACAGAAGGTCTTCGAAAAAAAATCAGTTTCTACCTGCTGGTCTGTTTTGACAGATTTATGCCATTATTTGCATTTGCTTCTTATTGATTCCTTTTTGGGTTGTTTTTGGGAAATTGAGCTTTTTGAGGGAATTTCTTCAGTATATTGTGTTTTTAGTGACAGTTTTGTTGTTCTAAAGCTAAACCCAAGGGTCTATTATCTTTTGAATACACTGATGTTGGTAATGAAGACTGTGTGAAGTTTTGTATGAAGGAAAATTTGCAGGTGTAGAGAGAGAATGATGTAATGAGATGAAGAATGGACAAAAGCTCAATCTTGGGGATGCCACCCCGGTGTCACCCCAAGAAATACTCAAGAGGTACAAGAGTCAAATCTTGGGGATTTCCAAGGCATCCCCTTCTTCATCAATAAAAAGCTCAAGTCTTTCTAGACACTTCGTTTTTATTGTTTCATGCACTGTTGTGTTGTTCTTCGAGCATCTTAGTTTTTGTTTGCTTTGCTTAGTTTGCTTGAATAAATTAGTTTGGACCCCCGTTCTCCCTGTGTTGTTTCAAATAAGTTGATTGGTGTTAGAAAGGAGTAAAAAGGTTCTTGCTTGAAATAGTGCAAGAGGAGCTTGCTTTGGCTGTGACTTAGACTTTATCATGTCATGCTAGGTGTTGTTTTGACCTTATGCTTAGTGATTATTGATGTATTATGACTTGTCCAAACAATTTGGATTGCTTAGTGTGCCTTGAAAAAATCATGCGTTGTTTTAGCATGCAAAAGCATAGTATCGTGGTATTATCCTTTGATTCTTTGTTTGGGTTAACTTGGCACATGCTCACACCATGGTATGACTATGAACAAGTCACCATAGCCTCTATGATAATTTAGTCCTTCACTTGCAGTACCACTCTATGCTTTGATTAGTAATGTTTTCTCGCTCTGCATGATTATGGCCATTATTGCTCTCTTAGTTGGTTGCTCCCAGTCTTTTGCTAGCCTCCACTTGTATGAGTAAGCTGTACTCATGCTTCCAACTCCCAACAAACCAAGTTATTCCAAAGTGTCCACTATAAATTCCTATGCATGGTGTGTTACACCATTCCAAGTATATTCTTGTTTTCAGTTATCTTACAATTAAAAAGTATTTTGTTATGTGAAAACTTAGTGATTAAAGCTATCACAAACTTGATGGCACACTTTATTTTTATTGCCCCTAATAAACTTGAACCATTGTGTCATTTATGGTATATATGCTTGCACTTATACATTGGAATTAGAAGAACCGTCCTGTCACGGGGAACGCTTTCAACATTGCACCTGTACTTTGTACACACTTGATATCATGCTCTTTTGTCTATGGATATCGTCGGTGTGAAATAAAAGGGGAGTTGGTAAGTCCATGGAGTTATGTATGTGTGTTAGAGAAACGCCTGGGCCGCTAGCCTAAGCCATGCCTAATCATGTGGGAAACCTGCAGCATCACCATAGTGACATCTATGAAGCATTCTTCTTATAAAAAATGACTAAGACTCCATTTTCTGGTATGATGGAGCGAGCTACGGACTTATTGGAAATCATACATACCGATGTGTGTGGTCCAATGAGTGTACCATCACACAGTGGTTATCATTATGTACTTACCTTCACGAATGACTTGAGTAGATATGGGTATATCTATTTAATGAAACATAAGTCTGAAACTTTCGAGAAGTTTAAGGAATTTAAAAGTGAGGTAGAGAATCAACATAACAAGAAGATTAAATTTCTGCGATCTAATAATGGAGGTGAATATCTAAGTTACGAGTTTGGCGAGCATTTGAAGAAATGCGGAATACTTTCACAATTGACACCGTCGGGAACACCAAAGCGTAATGGTGTGTCCGAACGTCGTAATCGAACTTTCTTATATATGGTTCATTTTATGATGTCACTTACAGATTTACCGCTATCGTTTTGGGGTTATGCATTAGAAACAGTCGCATTCACTTTAAATAGGGCACCATATAAATCCGTTGAAACGACACCGTATGAATTATGGTTTGGAAAGAAACCTAAATTGTCGTTCCTTAAAGTTTGGGGTTGCGAAGCTTATGTAAAGAAGTTATAGCTGGACAAGCTTGAACCCAAAGCAGAAAAATGCGTCTTCATAGGATACTCGAAGGAAACTATTGGGTATACCTTCTATCATAGATCCAATAGCAAAATCTTCGTTGCCAAGAATGGATCCTTTCTAGAGAAGGAATTTCTCTCGAAAGAAGTGACTGGAAGGAAAGTAGAATTCGACAAGGTTGTTGAACCTTCTCTCGAACTCATAGTAGCGCACCGGAAGTAGTTCTGTGGCGCCTACACCAATAAGAGAGGAAGATAATGATGTTGATCATGAAACTTGATTGAAGTTACTACGAACCTCATGGTCAACGAGAATTGTACCACTCCTGATTGGTATGATCCCGTTATGAGTGTCATGTTGGTGGATAACACCGATGACCCTGCGACATATGAGGAAGCAATGATGAGCCCATATTCCAATAAATGGCAAGAAGCCATGAAATCCAATATTGGATCCATGTACGAAAACCAAGTATGGACTTTGGTGGACTTACCGGATGGCGGAAGGTCATCGAGAACAAATGGATTTTCAAGAAGAAAACAGATCTTGATGGTAATGTTATGTCTATAAAGCTCGACTTGTCGCAAAAGGGTTTCGACAAATTCAAGGAGTTGACTACGATGAGACTTTCTCACCAGATGGCGGCTAAAGTCTATAAGGATTATGTTAGCAATCGCTGCATATTATGATTATGAGATATGGCAGATGGATGTCAAAACGGCGTTCCTCAATGGAGACATTGATGAAGAGTTGTATATGATGCAACCAAAAGGTTTTGTCGATCCTAAAGATGCTAACAAGGTATGCAAACTTCAACGGTCCATATATGGATTGAAGCAAGCATCCCGAAGTTGGAATCAACGTTTTGATAAGGTAATCAAAAGCTTTGGTTTTATACAAACTTATGGAGAAGCTTGTATTTACAAGAAAGTGACGGGAGCTCAGTAGCATTCTTAATACTATGTAGATGACATATTGTTGATTGGGAATGATGTAGACCTTCTTAATAGTGTCAAGGATTATTTGAATAATAGTTTTCAATGAAAGATCTTGGCGAAGCTTACATATTAGGCATAAAGATTTATAGAGATAGATCGAGGCGCCTAATATCATTGTCTAAAGTACATATTTGGACAAAGTTCTAAAGAGGTTTGGAATGGAAGATAGCAAGAAAGGGTTCTTGCCCATGTTGCTATCGACCTTGAGCAAAACTCAAAGTCCAAAGAACGGCAGAAGATAGAGAAAGGATGAGTAAGACTCCCTATGCCTCAGCCATATGATCTCTAATGTATGCCATGCTATGTACCAGACCCGACATTGCATATGTTGTTAGTTTGACTAGCAGATATCAAAGTGATCCGGTGGATCATTGGAATGATCAAAAACATCCTGAAGTAATTGAGAAGAACTAAGGATATGGTTCTTTCTTATGGAGGTGATGAACAGCTCGTTGTTAATGGTTACACCGATGCTAGTTGGAACACCAATCCAGATGATTCTAAATCTCAATATGGATACATATTTACTTTGAATGGTGCAGCAGTTAGATGGAGGAGTGCAAAGCAAAGCGTTGTGGCGAGATCTTCAACGGAATCGGAATACATAGCTGCTTCGGAGGCTTCACAAGAGGCGATATGGATGAAAGAGTTCATTACAGAGCTCGGTGTGGTTCCAAGTGCACTGGACCCAACGTATATCTACTGTGATGGTGCATGTCACCTCAAAAATTATTATTTTTATCACTTACCTACTCGAGGACGAGCAGGAGTTAAGCTTGAGGATGCTTGATAGGTCGGAAACGTATCTATAATTTTTGATGTTCCATGCTTGTTTAGTATCTATTTTGCTTTGCTTTGTCTACACTTTGAGGTGTTTTTATATGTTTTCTGGTACTAACCTATTAACAAGATACCACAGTGCCAGTTGCATGTTTTCTTCTATTTTTTGGTTCAAGAAAGGCAGAAAATCAATATTCTCGGAATTGGACGGGACAAAATGTTGGAGATATTCCCTAGAGGCAATAATAAAAGCAGTTATTATTATATCTTTGTGTTTATGATAAATGTTTACATTCATGCTATAATAGAATTAACGGGAAACACTAATACTTGTGTGATGTGTAAACTAAATTAGAGTCCCTGGTAAAGCCTCTTTATAATACTAGCTTGTTGATTAATAGATGATCGTGGTTTCTCGATCATGAACATTGAGATGTTGTTAATAACAATATCATATCATTAGGATAATGGTATGATGGACATACTCCTATAGATAAGCGTAGCATAAAGATCAAGTCATTTTAATAGTTTGTTTGCTATAAGATTTCTGATACATAGTAACCTAATTCCTTCGACCATGAGATCATGCTAATCGCCATCACCGGAAGGATGCTTTGATGACATCAAACACCACACCGTAACTGGGTGGCTATAAAGGTGGCATTGAGTGTTCGGAAAGTATGGGTTAAGGCACATGGATCAAGAGTGGGATTTGTCCATCCATATGACGGATAGATATACTCTGGGCCCTCTCGGTGAAATGTCATCCAATTGGCTTGCAAGCATGTGACTGGCTCACAAGGGATCACATATCACGGGAACGAGAAAAGAGTACTTATCGGTAACGAGGTTGAACTAGGTATGCAGAGATACCGACGATCAAAACCCAGATAAGTAAACTATCACGAGACAAAGGGAAATTGGTATCCTATGTAAGTGGTTCATTCGATCGCAAATTAATCGTAGAAATATGTGGGAGCCATATGAATTTCCAGATTCCTCTATTGGTTATTGATCGAAGAAGTGTCTTGGTCATGTCCGCATAATTCACGAACCGTAGGGAGACACACTTAAGGATTCGATGTTGTTTAGTAGATATGGAATGTTAATAGGGATACCGAATGTTGTTCGGAGTCTCATATGGGATCCAGGATATCACGAGGAGATCCGAAATGGTCCATAGAATAAGATTCATATAAGGAAAGTCCTATTTTGGAGTTCGGGAAAGTTTCCGATGATTTCATCGGAGAGGTTCTAGAAGGGTCTAGAAGGTTCACCGGTCTGGAAGGAGAATGGTCCATGAATGTGTCATGGGTATGTGGAATGATTAGATCATATCCAAGGTCACTCGGTGTTGGCATATGCGAGAGAGAAATAAAGCTCTAAATTGAAAGTCAAACAGAAGTTTGAAAAGTCAAACTGGAACAATGGTTTCCTAGTGGAAGAAGAAACAAGTCCTTCTCTAAATCCAATTTGTCTTTGGGTTTGGATTCAAACCCACCCCTCCCAAGGCTGACCCCCTCTCATAAATAGAGGGGGGGGCTGCCCCAGCACAACACACAAGTTCCAAGCCCTCTCCACCCGAACCCGCCGCCACCGACCCGTCGCCGCGCCGCCGTCGGTCCGTCACCTCCGCCATAGCCGCCGACACCTCCTCCTCCTCCCGGATTTCTAAACCCTATATTTCCGGGAAACCCTAATCCACCATAAATCGCATCCGGCTTAGGCGAAGCCCTGCGGGATCTTCCCTCTACTTTCGACACCACGTCGCCGTGTTGCCGGAATCACGAGGGAGAACTACAACCTCTGCTACTTGATGGAACAAGGGATAGGAAGGTCTTCATCGAGTACCTAACGTGTGATCGACTGCGGAAGCGCTGCCGAAACACAGCGTCAGAAGGATCGTCTACGCGATCTTGAGATCGGCAAGTGTACGACTACATCACCCACAAGAATTTGCTCTCGTTAAGCACTTTGGAATCTTCGAGGGTGAGTGCTTCTATCGACTCGTTGCTACAATCTAGTAGATAGATCTTGGCTTGTCTGTGTGCATGCGGTAGAAATTTTTTTGTTTTCCATGCTACGAACCCCTACAGTGGTATCAGAGCCGTGTCTATATGTATATCTGTTGCACGAGTAGAACACAATGATCATTATGGGCGGTGGTGCTTTTATTATCAATTGCTTTTTGTGTACTTTGCATCTTGCGGTATAATGGGATGAAGCGGCCCGGGCTAACCTTACATGACATCGTTCATGAGACTTGCTCCACGCTCAACATGCAACTTGTATTGCATAAGTGGCTTTGCGGGTGTCTGTCTCTCCCATCATAGTATAGATTCAATTTACAACGGGCACTTGATAGTTCAAGCATCAACGCGGTGATCCTTGTTCGTAAGTTAGAACAACACTTATTGAAAGCCCCAAACCACGTAAAATATGCAAAGAAAATTAGAGGCGTCTAACTTTGTTTTGAAGGGGTGTGCTGTGATGTGATATGGCCATGATTGTGATTATATATGATGTATGCAATGTTCCTTATTGTAAGTTGACAACCGGCAGGAGTCATATGGTTTGTCCTTTAAATTCCGTTAAGACCTGCGTGTCTATTCAAAGTAGTTGTAATAGTTGAAGCTGGTGGAAGACAATCATGAAACGGCGCCATTGACCTTGACGCCATATCGGTGATGATGGAGATCATGTCCGTGCTTGAAGATGGAGATCGGAAGCACAAGAAGAAAGGACATATCATATCACATATTATGAATTGCATGTGATGTTAATCCTTTTATGCATCTTGTATTGCTTAGTTCACGATGGTAGCATTATAAGATCATCCCTCATTCACACAATTTCAAGTTTTAAAATGTTCATCCTTAGTAAGCACCGTTGCTAAAGCTCGTTGTTTCGAAGCAACACGTGATGATCGGGTGTGTTAGATTCTGCGAGTGTATACAACGTGAGCAAGCCAGATTTGCTCATGCGGAAGCTAAGGTTTGATCTTGATGAGCCTAGCATGTACAGACATGGTCTCGGAACACGGATCACCGAAAGGTAAAGCATGAGTCATATAGTAGATATGATGAACATGTTGATTGTTCGTCATTGAAGCTACATCAACTCTCGTGATGATAGGTTTTGATGTGGTGGATTGGTTCGTGTGATCACTAAAACAATGTGAGGGATATTGTTTTGAGTGGGAGTTCACCTAGATTAATTTGACTATTAATTAGAACTCGATTTGTCATAAACTTAGTCTAAATTATTGCAAATATGTTGTAGATCAATAGCGGCCCCTATCATCAATTTTAATGCATTCCTAGAGAAAGAAAAGTTGAAAAACAATGGAAGCAACTTCGTGGATTGGTTCCGCAATTTGAGGATTGTCCTCAATGCTGGTAATTTGACCTATGTGCTGGATGCACTGCTGGGTGACCCGCCTGCAGCTACTTCTACCGATAAAGTAAAGAATGTTTACATCACTCAGAAGAATCAGTACTCCACAGTTCAGTGTGATATCTTGTATAGTTTGGAATTGGAGCTTCAGAAAAGGTTTGAGAACCATGACCCACATGATATTGTCCGTGAACTCAAAATGATATTTGAGTCTCATGCGGCAGTTGAGAGTTATGAGGCTTCTGAAAAGTTCTTTAACTGCAAGATGGAAGAGGATAGCTCTGTTAGTGAGCACGTGCTTAAGATGTCTGGCACGCAAATAAACTCCAAAGTTTGGGTATAGTAATTCATAATTCTTTGGGGATTCACCGTGTCCTCCAATCACTGCCACCAAGTTACAAGAACTTTGTGATGAACTACAATATGCAAAACATGGACAAGACGTTGCCAGAACTCTTCTCCATGTTGAAATCTGCAGAAGTGGAGATCAAGAAAGAGTACCAAGTGTTGTTGGTCAATAAGACCACCAAATTCAAGAAGCAAGGCAAGTCTAAGAAAAAGGGAAACTTCAAGAAGGGCGGTAAGAAAGTTGTTGTGCCGGCGAAGAAGACCAAGGCTGGGCCTAAGCACGTCTTGAGTGCTTTTCTGCAAGGAGAAGGTCCTTTGAGGAATTGCCCAAAGTACTTGGCGGATTTGAAGAACGGCAACATCAAGAAGAATGGTATATCCGATATACATGTTATTGATGTGTATCTCACTAGTACTCGTAGTAGTGCCTGGGTATTTTATACTGGTTCGGTTGCTCAGGTACTGCAGAATAAACGGAAGCTAGCGAAGAACGAGGTGACGATGCGCGTAGGAAATGGATCAGAGGTTAATGTGATCGCGGTCGGCACGCTACCTCTTCATCTACCATCGGGATTAGTTTTATACTTAAATAATTGTTATTTAGTGTCTGCGTTGATCATGAACATTATATCTGGATCATGTTTATTGCGAGAGGGTTACTTGTTTAAGTCCGAGAATAATGGATTTTCGATTTATATGAGTAATATGTTTTATGCACATGCACCTTTGATAGATGGTCTATTCTTATTGAATCTCGATTGTGGAAATACACACATTAATAACATTGAAGCTAAATGTTTGAAATTGAGCGATAACTCGACCTATATGTGGCACTGTCGTCTTGGTCATATTGGAGTGAAGCGTATGAAGAAACTCCATACCGATGGACTTCTTGAATCACTTCATTTCGAATCACTTGAAAGATGCGAAGCATGTCTGATGGGTAAAATGACTAAGACTCCATTTTCTGGAATGATGGAGTGAGCAACGGACTTATGGGAAATCATACATACCGATGTGTGTGGTCCAATGTGTAGGGGTTCGTAGCATGGAAAACAAAATTTTTCTATCGTATACAAACAAACAAGCCAAGATCTATCTACTAGATTGTAGCAACGAGTCGATAGAGGAACTCACCCTCGAAGATTCCAAAGCGGTTAACGAGAGCAGATTCTCGTGGGTGATGTAGTCGTACACTTCCGATCTCAAGATCGCGTGAGCGATCCTTCGGCACGTTCGGCAGCGCTCCATGATCGGTCACCGCGTTCGGTACTCGACGAAGACCTTCCTCTCCTTGTTCCAGGCAGCGGAGGTTGTAGCACTCTCCTCGCGATTCGGCGACTGGCGTGGTACAGGAAGTAGAGGGAGATCATGAGCAGCTTAAGCCCGGCGAGTATGGTGGAGCTTATGAGAGAGGCTATTAGTGGTCTAGTAATTAGACACACCAATTAGAAGGCTCTAAACCAATTAGAAGGCTCTAAAGCTGGCTAAAGCAATTAGAAGCTCTAAACCAAAGCGGCTCTAAACGGAGATCTAGAGTAGAAAGTTATGTGTCTCTAGGAGGAGCCTGCCCCTCCTTTTATGGGAGGGGGTCATGGCGCCAGGAGGAGGAGTCCCTCCCAACTCGGCCTGGGCTGGGCGCCCGGCTGGAGTCCAACTCCTCCTCCGGTTGGTTCCAACTCCTCTTGCTTGTTTCCCACAGTTTCTTGTTTTGGCGTTTGACTTTCAAACTGGACATTTGACTTTTCTTTTAGGATTCAATTTAATCCTTTATTTGGTACAGCAAGAACACTTAGTACATGATGCAATCATTCAATGAGCAATGACACATTCATGTACCCTTCCCCGGTCTTGGGACAATCGGAACCTTCTAGAACATTCCGATGAAAACACGGAATCATTCCCGAACTCAAACGGGACTTTCCTTATATGAATCTTATTCTCGGACCATTCCGGATCACCTCGTGATATCCGGATCCCATCCGAGACTCGAACAACATTCGGTCTCTTTCTCATAATACCATAACTACTCAAACAACGTCGAATCCTTAAGTGTGTCTCCCTACGGTTCGTGAATTATGCGGACATGATCGAGACACTTCTCGAACAATAACCAATAGAGGAATCTGGAAATTCATATGGCTCCCACATATTTATCGATTACTTTGCGATCGAATGAACCACTTACATACGATACCAATTTCCCTTTGTCTCACGATATGTTACTTATCCGAGGTTATGATCGTCGGTATCTCGCATACCTAGTTCAACCTCGTTCTTGATAAGTACTCTTTTCTCGTTCCGTGATATGTGATCCCTTGTGACCAAGTCACATGCTTGCAAGCTAATTGGATGACATTCCACCGAGTGGGCCGAGTATATCTATCCGTCATGAGGATGGACAAATCCACTCTTGATCCATGTGTTTCAACCAATACTTTCAACACTTAATGCCACCTTTATAGCCACCCGATTCACGGTGTGGTGTTTGATGTCATCAAAGCATCCATCCGTAAAGGTGATATGCATGATCTCATGGTCGAAGGAATTAGGTTACTATGTATCGAGAAAGCATATAGCAATTGAACTATTGAAATGACTTGATCTTTATGCTACGCTTATCTATAGGAGTATGTCCATCACATCATTCTCCTAATGATATGATCCTGTTGTTAATAACATCTCTATGTTCATGATCAGTAAACCATGATCATATATTAACCAACAAGCTAGTTTAACAAGAGGCTATACTAGGGACTCTTATTTTAGTTTACAAATCACACAAGTATTAATGTTTCGGTTAATACAATTATAGCATGGTATGTAAACATTTATCATAAGTGTGAAGATATGATAATAACCACTTTATTATTGCCTCTTGGGCATATCTCCAACAGTCTCCCACTTGCACTAGAGTCAATAATCTAGTTTCAAACCTTTGTGTATATAACACCTATGGCTTTCCGGTGTTGTATGTACACGATTGCTAGTGGTCAATCGATCTCCGGATCGACACTTCGGTCCGTGTGTAATTGCATGTCTTTATGCTCTCGCATCACTCATTCTCTAATGAGATGGCTTTGTATAAATTCGGTCTTCGGTGTGACCTTTAGCTCTTTGGGGTTAAAACATGTTGATAATATTGTCGCACAATATATCTTCATAGTATTATCCTTGTGAACTACACCTAGTTTGATAACAAACTATTTGACACAAATGCCCTCTTTTGCGCTAAAATAGCAGTCATATACTTAGCCTTTTGTTGTAGTATCATCACAATGTCTTAACTTTGGAACTCATCCAAATCCATTATGGAACTCACTTTCCATTATATTGTGCCACCCTTAGTTTAGATTGAGATAAACTTAATTTGTACTTTGTGACAAAGCTAGTATCAATGTAGTACTTTTACAATGAACTAACCATCTATTTGTCACTTCTACAAATATTATACTCTTAGTTCTTCCAAAAGATCATAAGAATATCCTTACTATTGTCCAATGATCATCTTACGAATCATTCTGGTATTTGCTCACAACATTTAGAGCATAGGACATATCTGGATTTGTACATATCACAGTATGATTGATATAAATACTCTTTGTGATTTCATATATCAAGTATCAATCTATACTTGATTATTTGTTTCACTTTACCAAATGTCAATACACTTGAATATATCATCAACATTGAACTCTTTCAATCCTTTCTGTGCGACAAGAACCTTTTCTTGTAGTTTCTATATTGAACTCATTCAATATCTCGTCTATGTACTTCTGGCACAACCATATCAGCGTCTATTGATGCCAAATATTTGGGTTTTGCCTAAGTCTTTCATTGGGATGAAATTCTTAATATGTGTTAATAAAAGATACATTATTTCCAATCAACAATATGTCTTCCACATAATGTATTAGAAACATGTCTTAGCGCTCCCACTTAATTTCTTGCAAATGCAAGCATCTTCATTGTCTCTGATGAACTTTTAAACTCCTTTAGGTTTCATCAGTGAAGATTCAACTCATGATGCTTACTTCAACCATTGAAGTTTGCATATGTTTTTTAGCATCCCTTGAAATTTAACAAAAAACCCTTTGGACTGCGTCATGCACACGTCCTAGGTAACCCTTCTATTAGAAGAATTTGTTTTGTTTATTCAACTACCATATAACAAATTATATGTAGTGTTTGCTACATTAATCCGTCTAGACTAAATATCACTATGACAGATCAAATCTTGTCATAGTCAACCTTTGAACATTTTGTGAACTCTTTCCCAACATGTCGACTATTTCATAGATGCGAAACATCCATGTCTATTTCTTTATAGATCCAGACACAACTATAAGGTCTTACACCTTTCTCGAGGGTCCTTCAAGTTCAAAACTTGATTTTCTCGTGTATGGAACTATCACGGATTTTATGGCTTCAAGCCATTTTACGGAGTCAGGGCCCATCATCGCTTCTTTGCATGTAGTCGGTTCATTGTTCTCAAATAATGATTCAACCCTCAAATCTTGGTATTTGATTGTTTATCCGACCTACTTGTTTCAATAGGAACTTGGATCTTCGTGACCACAACCTTTGGTACGTGAGCCATGAGCTTTATTCTTTGCCTCGGAACACTTTTCGGTCTTTGACAACGCACATATAGCTAAGGTTCTTTTAACCTTATCAAAGTTCTATTGTCCTCCCACTTAACTTTTCACGAAAATTCCTTCTCAAAGAAACTTGGCGTTTTAAGTGACAAACACTTTTGTCTACGGTGTTATGGAGGAATACTTAGCTTACTCGAAATAACATACAAAGATAGGTTTATCCGACTTTGGTTGCAAAACATCTTTTTTATGCAAAGCATACCAATGTTTAAGAAAGGACAACTTGGGTTTTATCTCAAACCATAACTTTATATGGTGTCATTTCAACGGATTATGATGGAGCTCTTTTCGATTGGAAAACGGTAATCTCTAAAGCTTTTAATCTTTAAAATATAATGGCAGTTTTATAAATTATACCTTTGATCTTACCATGTCAAACAAGGTTTAATTACATATCTCAAATGCTCCATACTCTTATGGTGTTTGAAATGCAAATCCACGATTCCTTAAATCTTAGGTATTATGCTAAACTCTGCAGCTCAAATATCTTCCTTTATGATCTTTATCATAAACTGTTTATATTCTTGTTACAATGATTTTGCACTTCATCTTGAAAGTCTTTGAACTTTTCAAATGTTTCATACTTCATCCTTATTAAGTAAATATTCATATATTCACTCAAATTTTCGGAGAAAGCATATGAAGTTGAAATCCATCGCTCTTGACTACACATAATGGACTTCGTACAACAATATGTACAAATTCCAATAAGCTAGTCTTTCGTTCCCTTTTGGCCTATGAACGAAGTTTAATTATCTCTAGGAAAGTTTCACAAGCGTCATTTGATCAAAATCAAAAGACTCCAAAATTCCATACATATGGAGTTTCTTCATGTTTTCTTTCAATATAATTTAAACGGCGATGTCACTTCCTAAGTGATCTTTCAATCAATTTGTCTTTCGACATCTTTAGCACTAGTTTTATGGATGTGATATCTCCAACGAGATTTGCAAATCATCCATCTTTTATAGATTACGGCAATTATTTGAACAACCCTTTTGTTCTCATAATACCTGATAAAACAAATCTTGAAGGCAAGCTTTGATGTTTAACGAGCAACACAATAACCCTTTATTTTGTTCTCGATGAACATCATCACATATTCTTTTGCTAGTTACTTAGGCCACTGTAGTTCATGAATTACATTTGTTTTGTATGACGATTCATACCAACAAATTCAGTATCAAATACTTAAGAACCACATTGTTTAATAAGCAAAGAATATAGCCATAACATGTATATCATATATATACTTAAACTGAACAATTCTAGTCTTTTCCTTTCTGCCATATATTTATGAGATTCTCTTTCGTATTTCCTATTACATTTGAAAGAATCTATCAACATCAATAGTGGAGTCATACATATGACATATAGTCCAAAGCGTGTATAGTTAAATACCAATGTCTTTGGACTTGCACTGAAGTAGATCACCATCATCAAATGTTTGGTGTTCTTTCAAATTCCTTTATTTAGTAATCTTCTTGGTGTAGTAAACATTTTACCTACATCAAATATTCACCTTATATTATGGATTTATCCATGATCAAGCTACTTTAGCTTGTAACGGTGAATCGCAAGTATAATGTTGCTCTCAAAACCTTTTGGAGGATTAGGACAACTAGTGTCTCCAACCTTTTGCAAATTCTCATCAAATATGAGAACATGACTTTTGCCATATTATACTCTATCATGTTGCAACCAAAACTTTGTTTGATATCACAATATCTTCCACACATCATGGTTTCGAAACAACTCTTTCGGATCCTAGATAACCTTGATATTAAGAGAATCCTTTGAATATCAAGAATCGTGGAGACAAACATGATACTTATATACTAACATTGGAATTGTTACTCTTGTTTTAATACCAATTATTAAACTTCATGGAGTGCAGGAACTTCTTGAAAGTTTGCAATAGGACTTTTAAACTTTAGATTAACACTTCAAAACAATACGATACCAGTTAAGTAAATTAACCAGAATTATATAGTTCTATCATCTCAATTATAACTAAGCGCAAGGTGGTAGCGGATGCCAATGACTACAACAACTATGCAAATTCACTTTGATTTAGTTTATGATAAATTGAGTTCTAATTAATAATTAAATTAATCTAGGTGAACTCCCACTCAAAACAATATCCCTCACATTGTTTTAGTGATCACCTGAACCAAATCCACCACATCAAAACCGATCATCACGAGAGTTGATATAGCTTCAATGGCGAACAATCGACATGTTCATCATATCTACTATATGACTCATGCTCTACCTTTCGGTAATCCGTGTTCACGAGGCCATGTGCATACATGCTAGGCTCGTCAAGATCAAACCTTAGTTTCTGCATGAGCAAATCTGGCTTGCTCACGTTGTATACACTTGCGAATCTAGCACACCCGATCATCACGTGGTGTTTGAAACAACAAGCTTTAGCGGTGCTAACTAAGGGTGAACACTTTATGATTTGAAATTCATGTGCATGAGGATCATCTTATAATGCTACCGTCGTCTACTAAGCAATACAAGATGCATAAAGGATTAACATCACATGCAATTCATAATATGTGATATGATATGGCCTTTTCTTCTTTGTGCTTCCGATCTCCATCTTCTAGCACGAACATGATCTCCATCATCACCGGCATTGCATCAAGGTCAATGACGCTACTCCATGGTTGTCGTCCGGCTTCAACTATTACAACTACTTTGAATAGACACGCGGGTCTTAACATAAATTAAAGACAACCATATGGCTCACCGGTTGTCGACTTACAATAAGGAACATTGCATACATCAAATACAATCACAATCATGGCCATATCACATCATTTGCACACCCACAAAACAAAGTTAGGCGCTTCTACTTTCTTTGCATATTTTACGTGGTTTGGGGCTTTCAATAAGTGTCGTTCTAACTACGAACAAGAACCACAACATTGATACTAGCATTGTTGATCACCCGTTGTAAATTGGATCTTAACTATGCTAGGAGAAACATGCACCCATAAAGCCACTTATGCAATACAAGTTACATGTCAAGCGTGGAGCAAGTCTCATGAACTATGTCATGTAAGGTTAGCCGGCGCTTCATCCCAACATACCGCAAGATACAAAGTACACAAGAAGCAATCGACAATAAAAGCATCAACGCCCACAATGACCATTGTGTTCTACTGCACAGATCTACATATAGACACGGCTCGATACCCTTTGTGGGGTTCGTAGCATGGAAAACAAAATTTTCTATCGCATACAAACAAACAAGCCAAGATCTATCTACTAGATTGTAGCAGCAGTCGATAGAGGAACTCACCTCGAAGATTCCAGCGGTTAACGAGAGCGATTCTCGTGGGTGATGTAGTCGTACACTTCCGATCTCAAGATCGCGTGAGCGATCCTTCGGCCACGTTCGGCAGCGCTCCATGATCGGTCTGCGTTCGATTTTCGACGAAGACCTTCCTCTCTTGTTGTTCCAGCGGAGGTTGTAGCACTCTCCTCGCGATTCCGGTGACTGGCGTGGTACAGGAAGTAGGGGAGATCATGAGGCTTCGCCTTAAGCGTGCGGTATGGTGGAGCTTATGAGAGGCTATTAGTGGTCTAGTAATTAGACACACCAATTAGAAGGCTCTAAACCAATTAGAAGGCTCTAAACCTGGCTAAAGCAATTAGAAGCTCTAAACCAAAAGCGGCTCTAAACCGGAGATCTAGAGTAGAAAGTTATGTGTCTCTAGGAGGAGCCTGCCCCTCCTTTTATGGGAGGGTCATGGCGCCAGGGGAGGGAGGGAGTCCCTCTCCAACTCGGCCTTGGGCTGGGCGCCGGCCTGGAGGAGTCCAACTCCTCCTCCAGGTTGGTTCCAACTCCTCTTGCTTGTTTCCCACAGTTTCTTGTTTTGGCAGTTTGACTTTCAAACTGGACATTTGACTTTTCTGTTTTAGGATTCAATTTAATCCTTTATTTGGTACAGCAAGAACACTTAGTACATGATGCAATCATTCAATGAGCAATGACACATTCATGTACCCTTCCCCCCCGGAGTGCCGGACAATCCGGAACCTTCTAGAACATTCCCGATGAAAACACCGGAATCATTCCCGAACTCCGAAACGGGACTTTCCTTATATGAATCTTATTCCCGGACCATTCCGGATCACCTCGTGATATCCGGATCCCATCCGAGACTCGAACAACATTGGTCTCTTTCTCATAATACCATAACTACTCAAACAGCGAATCCTTAAGTGTGTCTCCCTACGGTTCGTGAATTATGCGGACATGATCGAGACACTTCTCGAACAATAACCAATAGAGGAATCGGAAATTCATATGGCTCCCATATTTATACGATTACTTTGCGATCGAATGAACCACTTACATACGATACCAATTTCCCTTTGTCTCACGATATGTTACTTATCCGAGGTTATGATCGTCGGTATCTACGCATACCTAGTTCAACCTCGTTCTTGATAAGTACTCTTTTCTCGTTCCGTGATATGTGATCCTTGTGACCAAGTCACATGCTTGCAAGCTAATTGGATGACATTCCACGAGTGGGCCAGTATATCTATCCGTCATGAGGATGGACAAATCCCTCTTGATCCATGTGTTTCAACCAATACTTTCCGAACACTTAATGCCACCTTTATAGCCACCCGATTCACGGTGTGGTGTTTGATGTCATCAAAGCATCCATCGGTAAAGGTGATATGCATGATCTCATGGTCGAAGGAATTAGGTTACTATGTATCAGAAAGCATATAGCAATTGAACTATTGAAATGACTTGATCTTTATGCTACGCTTATCTATAGGAGTATGTCCATCACATCATTCTCCTAATGATATGATCCTATTGTTAATAACATCTCTATGTTCATGATCAGGAAACCATGATCATATATTAACCAACAAGCTAGTTTAACAAGAGGCTATACTAGGGACTCTTATTTTAGTTTACAAATCACACAAGTATTAATGTTTCCGGTTAATACAATTATAGCATGGTATGTAAACATTTATCATAAGTGTGAAGATATGATAATAACCACTTTATTATTGCCTCTTGGGCATATCTCCAACACAATGAGTGTAGCATCACATAGTGGTTATCGTTATGTACTTACCTTCACGGATGACTTGAGTAGATATGGGTATATCTATTTAATGAAACATAAGTCCGAAACTTTCGAGAAGTTTAAGGAATTTCAAAGTGAGGTAGAGAATCAACATAACAAGAAGATTAAATTTCTGTGATCTGATCGTGGAGGTGAATATCTAAGTTACGAGTTTGGCGAGCATTTGAAGAAATGCGGAATACTTTCACAATTGACACCGCCGGTAACACCACAGCGTAATGGTGTGTCCGAACATCGTAATCGAAATTTCTTATATATGGTTCGTTCTATGATGTCACTTACAGATTTACCGCTATCGTTTTGGGGTTATGCATTAGAAACAGTCGCATTCACTTTAAATAGGGCACCATATAAATCCGTTGAAACGACACCGTATGAATTATGGTTTGGAAAGAAACCTAAATTGTCGTTCCTTAAAGTTTGGGGTTGCGAAGCTTATGTAAAGAAGTTACAGCTGGACAAGCTTGAACCCAAAGCAGAAAAATGCGTATTCATAGGATACTCGAAGGAAACTATTGGGTATACCTTCTATCATAGATCCAATAGCAAAATCTTCGTTGCCAAGAATGGATCCTTTCTAGAGAAGGAATTTCTCTCGAAAGAAGTGACTGGAAGGAAAGTAGAATTCGACGAGGTTGTTGAACCTTCTCTCGAACTTGCGAGTAGCGCAGCACCGGAAGTAGTTCCTGTGGCGCCTACACCAATAAGAGAGGAAGATAATGATGTTGATCATGAAACTTCGATTGAAGTTACTACGGAACCTCGCAGGTCAACGAGAATTCGTACCACTCCTGATTGGTATGATCCCGTTATGAGTGTCATGTTGGTGGATAACACCGATGACCCTGCGACATATGAGGAAGCAATGATGAGCCCATATTCCAATAAATGGCAAGAAGCCATGAAATCCAATATTGGATCCATGTACGAAAACCAAGTATGGACTTTGGTGGACTTACCGGATGGCCGGAAGGCTGTCGAGAACAAATGGATTTTCAAGAAGAAAACATATGCTGATGGTAATGTTACTGTCTATAAAGCTAGACTTGTCGCAAAAGGGTTTTGACAAATTCAAGGAGTTGACTACGATGAGACTTTCTCACCAGTAGCGAAGCTAAAGTCTATAAGGATTATGTTAGCAATCGCTGCATATTATGATTATGAGATATGGCAGATGGATGTCAAAACGGCGTTCCTCATTGGAGACATTGATGAAGAGTTGTATATGATGCAACCAAAAGGTTTTGTCGATCCTAAAGATGCAAACAAGGTATGCAAACTTCAACGGTCCATATATGGATTGAAGCAAGCATCCCGAAGTTGGAATCAATGTTTTGATAAGGTAATCAAAAGCTTTGGTTTTATACAAACTTATGGAGAAGCTTGTATTTACAAGAAAGTGACTGGGAGCTCTGTAGCATTCTTAATACTATATGTAGATGACATATTGTTGATTGGGAATGATGTAGACCTTCTTAATAGTGTCAAGGATTATTTGAATAATAGTTTTTCAATGAAAGATCTTGACGAAGTAGCTTACATATTAGGCATAAAGATTTATAGAGATAGATCGAGACGCCTAATATCATTGTCACAAAGTACATATTTGGACAAAGTTCTAAAGAGGTTTGGAATGGAAGATAGCAAGAAAGGGTTCTTGCCCATGTTGCTGTCGACTTTGAGTAAAACTCAAAGTCCAAAGCAGAAGATAGAGAAAGGATGAGTAAGACTCCCTATGCCTCAGCCATAGGATCTCTAATGTATGCCATGCTATGTACTAGACCCGACATTGCATATGTTGTTAGTTTGACTAGCAGATATCAAAGTGATCCAGGAGTGGATCATTGGACAGCGGTCAAAAACATCCTGAAGTACTTGAGAAGAACTAAGGATATGGTTCTTTCTTATGGAGGTGATGAACAGCTCGTTGTTAATGTTACACCGATGCTAGTTGGAACACCAATCCAGATGATTCTAAATCTGAATCTGGATACGTATTTACTTTGAATGGTGCGGCAGTTAGATGGAGGAGTGCAAAGCAAAGCGTTGTGGTGAGATCTTCAAATGGATCGGAATACATCGCTGCTTCGGAGGCTTCACAAGAGGCGATATGGATGAAAGAGCTCATTACAGAGCTCGGTGTGGTTCAAAGTGCACTGGACCCAACGTCTATCTACTATGATGGTGCATGTCACCTCAAAAATTATTATTTTTATCACTTACCTACTCGAGGACGAGCAGGAGTTAAGCTTGGGGATGCTTGATAGGCCGGAAACGTATCTATAATTTTTGATATTCCATGCTTGTTTAGTATCTATTTTGCTTTGCTTTGTCTACACTTTGAGGTGTTTTTATATGTTTTCTGGTACTAACCTATTAACAAGATGCCACAGTGCCAGTTGCATGTTTTCTTCTGTTTTTGGTTCCAGAAAGACAGAAAATCAATATTCTCGGAATTGGACGGGACAAAATGTTGGAGATATGCCCTAGAGGCAATAATAAAAGCAGTTATTATTATATCTTTGGGTTTATGAGAAATGTTTACATTCATGCTATAATAGTATTAACAGGAAACATTAATACTTGTGTGATGTGTAAACTAAATTAGAGTCTCTGGTAAAGCCTCTTTATAATACTAGCTTGTTGATTAATAGATGATCGTGGTTTCTCGATCATGAACATTGAGATGTTGTTAATAACAAGATCATATCATTAGGAGAATGGTATGATGGACATACTCCTATAGATAAGCGTAGCATAAAGATCAAGTCATTTTAATAGTTCGTTTGCTATAAGCTTTCTGATTTATAGTAACCTAATTCCTTCGACCATGAGATCATGCTAATCGCCATCACCGGAAGGATGCTTTTATGACATCAAACACCACACCGTAACTGGGTGGCTATAAAGGTGGCATTGAGTGTTCGGAAAGTATGGGTTAAGGCACATGGATCAAGAGTGGGATTTGTCCATCCATATGACGGATAGATATACTCTGGGCCCTCTCGGTGAAATGTCATCCAATTGGCTTGCAAGCATGTGACTGGCTCACAAGGGATCACATATCACGGGAACGAGAAAAGAGTACTTATCGGTAACGAGGTTGAACTAGGTATGCGAGAGATCAAGCGATCAAAACCCGGATAAGTAAACTATCGTGAGACAAAGGGAAATTGGTATCGTATGTAAGTGGTTCATTCGATCGCAAAGTAATCATAGAAATATGTGGGAGCCATATGAATTTCCAGATTCCTCTATTGGTTATTGATCGAAGAAGTGTCTTGGTCATGTCCGCATAATTCATGAACCGTAGGGAGACACACTTAAGTAGATATGGAATGTTAATAGGGATACCGAATGTTGTTCGGAGTCTTAGATGGGATCCGGGATATCACGAGGAGATCCAGAATGGTCCATAGAATAAGATTCATATAAGGAAAGTCCTATTTCGGAGTTCGGGAAAGTTTCCGATGATTTCATCGGATAGGTTCTAGAACGGCCTAGAAGGTTCACCGGTCCGGAAGGAGAATGGTCCATGAATGTGTCATGGGTATGTGGAATGATTAGATCATATCCAAGGTCACTTGGTGTTGGCATATGCGAGAGAGAAATAAAGCTCTAAATTGAAAGTCAAACGGAAGTTTGAAAAGTCAAACTGGAACAATGGTTTCCTAGTGGGAGAAGAAACAAGTCCTCTCAATCCAACTTGGGTTTGGGTTTGGATTCAAACCCACCCCTCCCAAGGCTGCCCCCTCTCATAAATAGAGGGGGAGGGCTGCACCAACACAACACACAAGTTCCAAGCCCTCTCCACCCGAGCCCTCCGCCGCCGCCCTAGCCGTCGCCGACACCTCCTCCTCCTCCCAGATTTCTAAACCCTAGATTTCCGGGAAACCCTAATCCACCATAACTCGCATCCAGCTTAGGCGAAGCCCTGCGGAAGGAGAATCACGAGGGAGAACTACAACCTCCGCTGCCTGCTGGAACAAGGGAGAGGAAGGTCTTCATCGAGTACCGAACATGTGTGATCATTGCGGGCCAGCTAGGAGCAGCCTTGCCGGAAGGATCGTCTATGCGATCTTGAGATCAGCAAGTGTACGACTACATCACCCACGAGAATCTGCTCTCGTTAACCGCTTTGGAATCTTCGAGGGTGAGTGCTTCTATCGACTTGTTGCTACAATCTAGTAGATAGATTTTGGCTTGTTTGTGTGCATGCGGTAGAATTTTTTTTGTTTCCATGCTACGAACCCCTACACAAAAGCCAAAGTCAGTATTTTACCGTGGGGAACAGGGAGCCAGAAGACGAGAAGGAGGAGGGCCTCGAGGGGGGCCACACCCCTAGCCGCGTGGGTGGGCCCACCCCGCGCCTGGGGGGTGCAGCCGCCTCGAGCACCCCCTCGGCCTCCCTCTTCGCCTATAAGAAGCCCCCGATGCCTAAACCCTAAGGACCCGATCAATATTCCACGAACCCGTCTATAGCCGCCACCATCGTCCCTAGATCGGGGGGATCTGAAGCTCTTTCTGGCACCCTACCGAAGGGGAGATCATCCCGGAGGCCTTCTTATTCATCATGCTAGCCTCCGGTATGAAGCATGAGTAGTTCCACCTTGGACTACGGGTCCATGTAGTAGCTAGATGGTTGTATCTCCTCCTTTGTGCTTTCATCTCTAGATCTTGTGATCTCCGTTCATGATCAAGATCTCATCTATTTGTAATCATGCATGTTGTGTTTGCGGGGATCCGATGGATATTGATATTACTATGTCAGATTGATTAATGGTTTTGTCTTGTTGATTCTATCATGTCTGTGTTGTTTGTGTTCTTGCATGCTCTCTGTTGTTAGTATCTATCTTGGCCAAGTAGTTGCTAGTGACTCCAAGGGGGGGTATTTATGCTCGATAGTGGGTTCATGCCTCTATTTAATCTAAGGAAAGTGATAGAAATCTCTAAGGTTGTAGATGTGTTGTTGCCACTAGGGAGAAAACAACGGTATCTTGGTCATGGAACAAGTGGATTAATTACCTTACACACTTTGCTTAAAGTAGTTGTCTGTTGCTTGCAACTTAATACTGGAGGGGGTTCGGATGATAACCCAAAGGTGGAATTCTAGTCATAGATGCAGTTGGATGGTAGTCTATGTATCTTGTTGTATTGCTCAATCGAATCTCGTAGGATCATGATGTCTAGTATTGCATTGTTATGCCTTGGTCAGTCCTGTCAATTGCCCTGCTGTAATTTGTTTACCCAGCATGCAATGTTTGTTTATCTAAGGAGAACACCTCTAGTGAACTACATATCCCGGTCCAATCTTTACCATTGATACATCTTCCATTGCTCCTGTTTACTTGCTGCAAACCACCATTATCTTCCACACCATACAGTTAATCCTTTGTTACAGCAACCGGTGAGATTGACAACCTCACTGTTGTTGGGGCAAAGTCTTGAGTTTGTGTTGTGCAGGTTTCCAAGTTGATTGCAACACCTTTGAGATGTTTTCTTCCTCCTACTGGTTCGATAACCTCGGTTTCTTACTGAGGGAAGACTTGATGCTGTGCTTTTCACACCTTGCTCTTGGGGTTTCCCGACGAAGCGCTTCCAGGCGCCATCAAATACTCATGGCCACTTGTAGAAATAGGGGCAGGACCCAAACATCTGAATATATAATATCCAAAGGAGAAGTAGTAACACGAGTGTATAAAGAAAATATTAATTGATGACTCTTGCCTTTGCTGACAGGCATCACACACTACAAATTTATTAACTGACATTCATGGAAGCTCATGAGGATGGAGCACATGCTGAACTACGGGGTGGCTGGATGACCTAAGCGTGAGTGCCACTGCTCATGATAAACTCTGACACCACTGAAAACTTGTTTGGCGGATGACTCATTGACGTTGTAGAGACCATCGCGGCAACCTCCACTAAGAAGAACGTTTCTCTAAGCCCGATCCTTAACAAGAAAATACCAAGGGTGAAACTCAAAGAAAACATTGTTATCAAGTGTAAATTTTTGGACTGATAGGAGGTTGCGAGTAACAGATGGGACGTGTAGGATGTTTTTAAGATGAAGTGGATGTGATGATGATGGAATAGTAGAATGACCAATATGTGTAATGTGCATACCTGGACCGTTTGCGGCCTGAACCTCGTCCTTGTCATAGTAGGGCTCCTGGACGGTGAGCTTGGCAAGGTCGTTGGTGAAGTGGTCCGTGGTCGCTATGCCCACGTACCAAGCGGGATCGATCGGGTAGGACGGTGTAGAGCCATATGGGGCATTGTTGCTGAAGAGGGAGTTGGTGGTGGTGGTGGTGTTGGCGGCACGGGTATGGAACGCAGCTAGCTGGTGCTCCTTATACCTGCCATCGTTTCCAGCGCCGAGAAATTCGGGAGCGTAGCGTTTGAAGCAGCAGGACGCCATGTGTCCTATCTTAGAGCAGTTCTGGCACATGGGCCTATTTCCGCCACCACCAGAAGAACCACTGCCAAAAGATCCCCCACCGCCCTGTGATGATCCACCGTCGCCCCGCTGGTTGTTGGAGGGCGGACCGGGTGGTGTGTAAGGGGGCGGCCTCGAGTCCTGAAGTTGACGTTCGTCATGTGCACGTTCATGCCAAGATCAGTGTAACTACCTCGGTGAATTACGCTCCTAGTTACAAGCCTGGATGAGCGGAAATGGTTGAAATAGTACGGTGGGGCCCAAATGCCACTCACAGGTAGACCTTTCGGCCGTCCCAACCATTTCCAAACATCGGGACAAGAACGGGCGACGTAATCGGCAGGCGAAGGGATCAACTACATACACAAATGAGTATGTATGCAAGCCACCATACAACAGTACATCAGAGCCATTCCATCTAAAAAGAAAGGAAATATAGCAACGCCATACGGCAAGATTCAAATGTCCTAGATAGATATAATAGTTTAGGATATCTCCTCATACATCAAACATCAGAGTATCAGGCGGAAGAGGCAAACAAGATCCGGGTACGGATAAGAAGCAAATCGGCATAAGATGCCCCTTAAAATAAACACATCCCGCCCACAGATCTCACGGATCTCCGTTCCCGGAATCTCTACACCGAATGATCGTTGTCCACATCGTCCGTCTCCTCCACCCAGTATCCATCTTGTGAGTGCACCTGTTCATCTGAATCAAATAATTTATCGTGTGAGACCCTAGGGGTACTCAGCAAGTCTTTATGCCTCTAAAGGGGACACAACCTGGGGTGACGCAATTGCAGCAAAACATAAACCCTAACATTTCTATAGATGCTCGCTAACCATCCTCCTAACCAAAGATAGACGGATGTCCGTAAATTAATGACAACAGTTATAACAGTAATATCAACAGATCCATCCTCCTCCTCGCTTACCAACGAGGAAGCGGACGAACAACCCCCATCTGTTGGCAGTTTTATTATTCATTCCATGAGTTTTGCACTAATTACTAGTCAATTACTTAGTCAATTAAAAGTGGTACTTTAGTTATGCTTGTCTATGATCGAGAAACTGTGCTCCAAGTCGTCCATAACCGCGGACACGGCTTTCAGAAAGTTTTACCCTGCAGGGGTGCACAAATAGCAACACACACTCGATCAACCTCGGAAAAACCAAATCAAAACCCAACGAGGCCTTCACGACAAAGCAATCACAGGATTCAGAAATATTTCAGGGCGCCACCCCATTAAGCTACCCGCAACAGTTAGTGACTCGAAGCGGACTCAAGGTTTGGGTGGACGGTCAGAACGATCGGGAACCCGAAAGTGTGACGGGCTTGTCGATACCAATCGTGTCCCGATCCTAAGCAAGATGCAGTGCGTTACTGCACAATTTAAATAAAGCAAGAAAGCATGGCATAAGTACAGGATAGTAATTAAAACCTCAAACTAGTTTGTGGCCCCAAGAAATAAGAATGAATCAAGCTCTGGCTCGGGGGGTCCCATAAGCCTCCGGATGTGGATAGCGAATATTCAAGGAACAGAATCAAGTACTCGGGGTCCCACGGACACAAGTGAGCAGGAAAAACCAAATAGCAGATATTGCTCACCGGTGCCACTTTCATTAGTTATCCCATTACTACTCAGGTTAAGTTGTTTAGGTACCTCATTATCCATCAGACACTCCATACCCTACACATGCTGTTCTACGACTCGCATGGCTCAAACAACTCCTGTAGTAATGGCTCATGGGATGGAGGAACAAGCTTCGGTGGGGTTTAAAAGTAAAGGCTATGCAATACTTGGGATTCAGTTTAATGCAATCGCGACTCAATGATGCAAGAATAAGATAGAGGCAATAGGTACTATATGTATGCAAGCATGTGGTAGTGCTTGCCTGGCAGCTCAGTTGAAGCGAGAGAAGGATCTGGGTAGTGCTCTTGGGTTTCTTGATATATCCCCTGCTCAGTGTCTATTCGAAGAAGAACCAAACAAACAAGGGCCAATATAAATAAAGTGCACAAGCATAGGAATAAAAATGCAACAAGCAAACAATCATTCCATGATGAATGATGCACAATTTGCATGGCAATAGAGTAGCATGGCATGGGTGAGGTGTGGAATACAAGAATAAATCATTTTATTGAGTTTTGGCCACATTTTATCCTCATATTAGTTGCTGTTTACATTATATTTATATGATGCATGCTGCAATTCAGAACATGGAATGCATAAACGGAAAGGTCTCGTCGAGCTGATCATTTTAGACATATCATTTGTCAAATTTGGAGTTATAAAACAAAAGTTATTAATTAATTAAGGGAGAAGGGCATTTTGTTGTAATTTAAATCAACTTGAAAATTAAAGTGTTCAAAATATGTTTTGGATAGCATATTTGAATTCCTCACATTTTTCTGATTTGAAAACATATATTATTTGTATTATTTGGAATTATGAATTTAAATTTATTTTAAAGTTAAAATTAGTCAAATGGAGTCAAAGTCAAAGGTTTGACTAGTTTGAATTAGTTCTGAAAATATTTGACTAAAGATTTGAATTCACATTCAAAAACAAAACATATTTCATATAAGGTTTGAATTCAAATTCCAAATCATTTGAAAGTTATGAATTAGTTTATAAGATATATTTGAATTTGGATTTTCTGAAAACTTCTGGACTTTTGTTACCCAGGAGAAGTTACCCGAGGAGGATGATGGGCGCATTCTGATTGACTGGGCATAGGACAGGTGGGTGGAGGACCACGGGTTGGGAAATAGAAAACCACAGGGGCCTTTTTACAAAAAGCCTTGAAGAGCTGGTCTGCGGGTTGAGTTTTAGAAAGGCCAAGGGTCTGCGTGCAAAACTGCCAGGAGTGGTTCGATCCAGACTCTGACGAACTGAAAAAGGGTGCGCGAAAAATTGCCAGCTGATTCGATCTTGCAACGAAGATGGCGACTTAACCGTTACGAATCTCGCCATGATGCAAAAATGAAAGATGAAGAGGGATGATAGGGCTACAACTTTCGTGTTTGGGGTTTCTCCGGAGGAGGTCTGAAGCGGCCGGTATATAGTCGGGAACAGAGGAAAAACAAACTGCACACACTCGTCGTTCGATGTCGTTTCCGTCAGAGTTTTCAGAGACAAGGACGGATCTTTAACCAACGATGGCGAGCGCTAGGATTGGAATTTGGTGACGCCGTGAAAACGAGAATTGTAGAGGGCACGAAGGTCTTCGATATTTCTTCAGGAATCCTCGGCTAAAAAGGACCGGAGCGATCGGTAACTCGCCGGGAACAGAGACGAACTGCTGCTCGGGATGTTCTACTGTAGAGACGCGCGCGGCGGGGTGGTTCGACGGCAGGGGCCAAATCCGGGCGGCGCTAGGTACTGGGATGACACATATAGGTGGGGAAAAGGTTGAGGGTCCTCACCTCGGCTGATTCCCGCCGGATTTGGGGCAGGAGGTGGTCGGAGGCGACGGGGACGTTGACGAACCCCATGGTTCTCCGGCGGTCGTTGGCGTGCCGATGCTCCAGCACCTACTGCTCCTCTTTTGCTGCCAAAACGGCACGGGCGAGGCCGACGAAGGGGACCCGCTCCTCAAAAGCTCCCGAAGGGTACCGCGACAATGATACAGAGCTAGCCAGGCCGACGGCCATGGCAGCTCTCTCTCTCTGTGTGGCCTTGCGTTCAGGGAAAACAAGGGGGAAACTACCTGGCGGCGGCGAAGGGAAGAGGGGGGATCTAGGGTTCCTGGGATGGCACCTGGGGTGGATAAGAAGGGCAGGTGGTGGTGGAGTGTGACGAGGACAACGGCGGACGGACGGAGACCTGCTCCGCGACAGAACAACAGAGAGAGGGAGGTCGCTAGCTGAAGACGGTGAACAGGACGGCGTCGAAGGGGTACGGTTCAGGGTGTGTTGGGCTGGGTAGGTATGGGCTCAAAGGGGAAGGGAATGAGCAAGGGAGCTGATCGCTGGTTACAGGGAAAAAGGCCACGGGCTGTCCTCTCTCTCACCTCTATATTTGTTTTATTTTAAAACATTTCTTTTATGTGTTTTGGTTGTCTTGTTTTCTTTACAAATTATTTTGAAGCATTTGGAAATCTGTAGGGATTTAAAACATAGAGTAATTAGAGCTATTAAAATAGGGGTAAGGGAATAGAGAATATCAAGAAGGATGATGCCCACATCATTTTCCTTTTTGGGCATAAGTACAAGACAATTATATATATGAGTAAAACCAAAGATAGAGGGAGATGAATCCGAACACAAGTTTGCAAGATATGGGATCTCTCAATTATACAAGAAGGAATTCCCTAGATGTAGAAAAATAGAGGGATAGAGATGTGGTGGTTCTTGCATGGCCCATGCAAAATAATTAATGCCATGTTTATTCTTGTGAAAACAATAATATTTACATGGCATTATTCTTATGCATTCCCAAAAGTGGAATAAAGCCAAGCAAAAGAATTTAAAGGAAAGTTCCAGATGGAGTAGATGGATATGATCACATTTGATTATAATTGGGACTTGCTAGTGTGTATATTCCACTAGATGTTTAATAGTCCCAAAAATATCTCCACATGAGCATAAATCCATGATGACCCATATGAAAGCTAGGAAAAAGGAGCACTACTCATAATGCATGCAAAGGTGACTCCACATATCAATAATGTGAAAACAACATGATGCTAATATGAGAGCCTGTGGAAATAGAATTTGGATCCATCCCAACACACATGAGCTACAGGTAAAACCCAATAAAGTGCAAAGCTCATATTTAGTTGGATGGTGGAATTATAAGGTGGTGACAGAGAAAGGTGATGGAGTCGATAAAAGATATGCCCCCACTCAACTTGGGCATTTACACAATATATCAAGAACCAAATGCAATATCAAGAGGCAAATACAATTTACAATGCAAATGAGAGAAGAACCAAATCAAAAAGGGTTTTATATGATGCTCAAATGCAAGGTGGCATGATGCCATGAGCATGATATAATGATGATGCAACAATTATATATATGTAGTAGCCATTATATTACTAGATCAAGTAGCATTACAATTGTTAGACAATTGGGATGCTACAACTCTCCCCCACTAAACAAGAATCTCGCCCCGAGATTCCTAGGAAAAAGAAAACAACACAAGGAGAGGCGGGTGTTCGAACGAAGGTGACCCTCACGTTCCCAAGTTGATGAACAACGGAATGGTGCGACCACTACACCTTGCAAAACTTGCTAGACTTGTTGCGAGTCTTGCGTTTGCTTGAGAAACAACGGGTTAGAAGAGTTGAAGGATTGTCGTGAGACAAGAAGGATAGGATGGGCATAGCTCCGGTTTTCTCAAGAACATGATAAAAGACTAGAACCACTTGTGAAAGAAAAGGAGAAGATGATGTATCATGGATAAATAAAGACACACCATTAAGATTAAAGATTTACCGATACGAGAGAGGATGAATCTTTGTCTCGCCGGAAGAAAGGAGCTAGATTGGAGAGGTTTTGAACCACTATTACAATAGCATCGTATCTTCTCTCGGATTTGAGAAAAGAAGTTCGGAAACAATATTGCCTTCAAACAATAGAGTCCCTTGATAACAACAGAAAGATTTAGTTAGACATCGTCGGATTAGATTCTTGTTGCGCCGGTAAGAACCAAGGATCACGCAATTTAGGTGCGCAGATATAACTTCCAGAGATGGATGTGAAGCCAGATCATGGTGGAATCCCGAGAAGCAAAGAATATGGAGGATCTGGAGTTTATTGTAGAGATACTTATTGCTTTCTTTAGCCTTGAGGTTAACGCAATAGATTTGCGGCTGATTGCATCAACCATAATTGGCTTTACCAAAGAAAAAGAATTGATGAAACAAAGGGAGAGATAGTTTCCTTTAATCTTGTTTGGGGATGTCGAGCATCGGTAGAATGATGAGGACAGAAAAGGAGTTTGCGTTTGTTTCCGCCAGATAATTGAAGATTTTTCTCCGTGTAGACAGGATGAGATCACCAACAAGAGATTATTTATTACTTTCTTCGAGAGAGCACTCCAGAAAAACAAGGAAGGAAGTAAAAGTATCAAGGGATAAAGGCCACTTCTAACTTCCGTGGAATGAGTGAAATCACATTAATTCACCAATTCAATGTACAAGAGCGAATGATAAGAGTAGTGGTATGGTAGCTACTCCATCCCGCACTCAAAGAATTACTCCGCACATGAATAAGAAAACCATGCAACCCAACTACCGAAAGATCAAGGTGTTGGCAAAAACTCATAGAACTCATTGAAAACAAGGATAGATGCAAGCGATTCACGGATTCATAGATAGATAAAGATGATGATGTTGTCGTCATGTCGGAAGTACCAAGCCACCGGAAAAATATAAAGGAAGATCACGGAGACAACTGCAAAATTTCACAGATATAGAAAAAGATTGCACCACTTGAACAGAAGGAATACAAGATCTGGAAGGTCTTCATGGCCTCCGGTGGATTGAGCATAGACGATAGAGCGAGAGGGTTTCAAGAGATTACTTAACGAGATTGAGGTGAAAGAACTCCATGTTCTTCTTGAAATGATTGAGAGAGATTTAGCAGCCTTGAGGAAAACTTCAGCGGAACGACGATGATAACTTGCCAACAAGGAACAACTCCGGATTGGTTGAAGATGGAGGATGGAATTAACAATGGACTTGCTGATTCTAGAGTTGAAGTAATGTATTTAGCAGAAGGACGTGGTCGAGATATGTGACTTCAAAAAGTCAGAATTCTCACTTTGAGACTTTGCACACAGGCAGTGCTCACGAAGCTCGAGAGAAAGAGACACGGATGATCTTCCATGTCCTTCCATAGATATCGAATAGGCAACCATATTATCAACATATACCACCATGGATTAACAAGATATTCCCAGAATACCAAGTTCAAAAGGCGAGAGAAACGAACGAATGCTCGAAACACTTTCTGAGCTCAACGATCTTTGAAAGATCAACGTTACGAGTAAGGATTCCTGTTGAAGAAGATGCGCTGACAGAATAGGTTAACTGGTCCTTCGGAAGAAAAAGAGATGTCACCTGGTTCGCATTGTCGATCGGATCACCGGTTACAAAGATAAAGAGATCTTGGATAAGAACCGATGATAGCTCATACCTTAAGCAAAGCTATCAGAGATGAAAAGATGCAATTCCCTCGTATCCAGGAGAATTGTGCAGATATGGGGTTCAAAAGGATGTGCAGCAGGATGGACAGATGATAGACCGCCGTAGTGCTTGGAGAAACTCTGGATTGCCAAAGATGCTTGAATATGCATAGATATGATCGCGGTGTACTCAAAATCACAGGAGATAACCGTCACCATTTGGAGGATAGTGGTGATTGCATTTTCCATATTCCACTCCATCATCCAGATCTATATGACGCTTATCATGAGTGGAATATAGCTATGCCGAGAACCAAATTACAATTCTCAGCATCGGATCGACACATGTTATGTAATTAGCCCAAGAGAATTGGAGATGAAATGAAACTCTAGGATTAAGCGCCGGTGACAAAAGAATGAGTTAGCATGGACATGCTGATAAAAGGGAGATAGATAATGTTTCACACACGGTGAAAAGTGTGGAAGCTGAATGTATCAAAGAAAAATTTCCGCATTTTTCGGCATTAAAATACCAATAGATGCATAAAAACACTTATCGGTAGAGATTAGCAGATGCTTACGAATGTGGAGTTGCTAGAAGGAAGGACACCCTTAAGAAGATGGCACGGTTAACAAGAATTCGGATAGATCGCCGGTATTCAAAAGCTCGTATGGAATGTACCAGTTGATAACCAAGGGAAGATAAAGATAACATGTTGGATACAACAGATAGACAAGGAATTACACACACACACAACCTATGGTACTCTGAGCCCGAACACGTGAATCCTAGTTTGAACTTTTAAGAAGAGGATTGAAAGCGTTACACTTCCTTACGAGAAAAAAGGGTGGGTGGGTAAGAAAAAAGTGGGCAGTCCTCCTCGCGTTTTGTTTTCCCTAGTATACATAGCTACCAAAAATATTTGCTAGATGGATAACGACCATTTGGCTGAGACCACGAAGGCGGGATGGCTCGATACCAATTGTAACTACCTCGGTGAATTACGCTCCTAGTTACAAGCCGGATGGCGGAAATGGTTGAAATAGTGCGGTGGGGCCCAAATGCCACTCACAGGTAGACCTTTCGGCCGTCCAACCATTTCAAACATCGGGACAAGAACAGGCGGCGTAATCGGCAAAGGAGGGATCAACTACATACACAAATGAGTATGTATGCAAGCCACCATACAACAGTACATCGGAGACATTCCATCTAAAAGAAAGGAAATATAGCAATGCCATCGGCAAGATTCAAATGTCCTAGATAGATATAATAGTTTAGGATATCTCCTCATACATCAAACATCGAGTATCGGTGAGCGGCAAACAAGATCCAATGCGGATAAGAAGCAAATCGGCATAAGATGCCTTAAAATAAATACATCCATACAGATCTCACGGATCCTGTTCGGAATCTCTACGAATGATCGTTGTCCACATCGTCCGTCCTCCATCCAGTATCCATCTTGTGAGTGCACCTGTTCATCTGAATCAAATAATTTATCGTGTGAGACCCTAGGGGGCTCAGCAAGTCTTTATGCCTCTAAAGGGGACACAACCTGAGGTGACGCAATTGCAGCAACAGATAAACCCTAACAATTCTAGATGCTGCTAACCATCCGCCTAACCAAAGATGAGCGGATGCCCGTGAATGTGACAACAGTTATAACGATAATATCAACAGATCCATCCTCCTCCTAAACACCAACGAGGAAGCGGACGAACAACCCCCATCTGTTGGCAGTTTTATTATTCATTCCATGAGTTTTGCACTAATTACTAGTCAATTACTTAGTCAATTAAAAGTGGTACTTTAGTTATGCTTGTCTATGATCGAGAAACTGTGCTCCAAGTCGTCCATAACCATGACACGGCTTTGAGAAGTTTTACCCTAGGAGGGTGCACAAATAACAACACACTCGATCAACCTCGGAAAACCAAATCAAAACCCAACGAGGCCTTCGACAAAGCAATCACGAGATTCAGAAATATTTGAGGCCACCCCATTAAGCTACCATAGCGAAGTTAGCTGACTCAAACGGACTCAAGGTTTGGGTGGGCATTTGTAAGCATTGGGAACCGAAAGTGTGGTGGGCTCGATCTGGCGAAATCGTGTCCCGATCCTAAATAAGCGATGTGCGATTACCTGCACAATTTAAATAAAGCGGTAAAGCATGGCATAAGTACAGGATAGTAATTAAAACCTCAAACTAGTTTGTGGCCCCAAGAAATAAGAATGAATCAAGCTCGCTCGGGGTCCCATAAGCCTCCCGGATGTGGATAATGTGAATATTCAAGGAACAGAATCAAGTACTCGGGGTCCCACGGGACACAAGTGAGCAGGAAAAACCAAATAGCAGATATTGCTCACGGTGCCACTTTCATTAGTTATCCCATTACTACTCGGTTAAGTTGTTTAGGTACCTCGTTATCCATCAGACCCTCACATACCCTACACATGTTGTTCTACGACTCGCATGGCTCAAACAACTCCTGTAGTAATGGCTCATGGGATGGAGGAACAAGCTTCGGTGGGGTTTAAAAGTAAAGGCTATGCAATACTTGGGATTCAGTTTAATGCAATCGCGACTCAATGATGCAAGAATAAGATAGAGGCAATAGGTACTATATGTATGCAAGCATGTGGTAGTGCTTGCCTGGCAGCTCAGTTGAAGCGAGAGAAGGATCTGGGTAGTGCTCCTGGGTTTCTTGATATATCCCCTGCTCAGTGTCTATTCGAAGAAGAACCAAACAAACAAGGGCCAATATAAATAAAGTGCACAAGCATAGGAATAAAAATGCAACAAGCAAACAATCATGCCATGATGAATGATGCACAATTTGCATGGCAATAGAGTAGCATGGCATGGGTGAGGTGTGGAATACAAGAATAAATCATTTTATTGAGTTTTGGCCACATTTTATCCTCATATTAGTTGCTGTTTACATTATATTTATATTATTCTGTTGCCGATCAAAACTCACTGGCGGGCAGTGATGAGCAACACGAAGAGCCGGGAGGCTCCCAGAGCGGCTGGTGGGCCCTGGTCCCTCGGTCGACGTCCCGCAAATCTTCCGGCACGCACGCGTCCTGTCTTGGTTCGAGCGTGCCACGACCTATACCTGGTCGAAGGTGATGGATTGTTCCGATTGGTTTCTGCACGGTAAACAAGTATCGTAAAATTCGAGCCGTGATCGGCTCCAGTTTCCTGTAAATCGGCTTTCGAGCCGATTGTCCCCATGGCTTTGCATTGGATCTATGATAACATGGGGTTTTGCTTAATTACTACAAGTTAAATCGATCTCGATAGTTTAACGTTTTCACCACTAGGAACGTCCCACGCGTAGTTGAGCCTAATAGATACGAAAAATAGTAGAAAACGATCCTAGAGCCTAAAACCAACATAACGTCAATTCCGGAAACATCCCTAAGATCAATAAACCATACCTTACGACATCGGGATCGTTCAACCCGTTTGTGAGGCCTAACCACGTAGATATCAAACTAAACCTTGATGAACAAGGCACAACTATAACAGATCAAATCGACTTAGCGAAATCAAGCAAGATGCCACCTTTACACCGGAGGCGGTGCAAAGGCGGCGAGATAGCTAGAGATAGCATAAATAAGCAATCATAGTAAAAGCATCGATGCTAGCTCTAACAAATCTGGTAAAGGTGTTACTGCCATCAACAAGGCTTAGTACGAGTAACCGGATAACGCATAAGTAAATCGCCTAGATCGCAAGATGCGATCTAGGCGACATGGCACTACCGAGAAAAACCCTAGAACAAGGGGTGGCGATCTTGAGATTGTGTTGTTGTGAACGTGATTGTCCTCCTTTTCTCAATAACCCTAAGTACATATTTATAGTCCGGAGACTCTCTACGTTTGGAATAACTCTACAACTCTATCTTTATCTAAACATAAACGAAACCTAAACAAATACAAATCCTACTAAGATACAAGATACACGGGCAATTCAGCCCAAATCTACGTACTAGGCCGATCCAACAACACGTTGAACATATGTATCTTCTAAGCCCATCTTGATCACGGCCCATCCCCATCTTAGGCCAAAATATGGCGATAACACTTGCCCCCCTGGTTTTGGCAATGATAATTCCAAAACCACTCTGTGTGTTTTTCCCTTCTCCTGGGTTTTTTTTTTATCGGGCTCTGCGTCGTCGAGCAGCGTGGCGTAAGATAAATCACGCCACCCCTTCATCATGATGCCTGTCTTCTCAACTCCTCATGATTGCATGATTTGACGATTTTGGCGGTAATCTGAAACTGCTATGGCATTGAACCGTTTCTTCACTATTCCTCTTTATTTAAATCCGCTGAGCAGTTCACGTCCCCATCTTCTCCGTAGCAAAAACCCTCTTTCTCCGGAAAAACCCTCTTTCTTGCCATGGCCTCCTCTGCTTCCTCCGATCTCTCCTCCGCCTCCAATAGCCTCGGTGACCGCGAGCAGACTCGGAGCACCCGACAATGGCGTACAACACTCTCGCCCCAATGGTGGGGCGAGGGTTAGACTTTGCCGTCTGGTCGAGGAGACGCGTCCTGACAGGGCAGCGAAGAGAACCTCCGGTTCCTCGGCGGGAGGCTGAGGCGAACAGCAACGACGCCATGTCACAGGATGGCGTCGACTCCTCAAGAAGAGGAAGAAGAAGAGGAGGAGGACCCCTCCTCCAAGGAGTACCAGCCGGTGAGGTACTTCGCGGGTGAAAGAAACGGCAGCGGCAGCGAGACGAGGAGGCCCCTGAAACTTCGTCGGTGGCGAGCGGCCAGCGGCGCGGCGCGCGCGGTGTGTGGGCGGCAGCAGCGGCGACCTCGGCTTCGATTAGGACTTAGTAGCAATGGCCAGAGCATTAGCCCCTTTTATGTCGAATCTTGTAAGCAATGCCCTTCGAATGAATGAAAACTTTGTTTCCCAAATGCTGCTCCTTTTGCTTTAATTCTGCCAAACCGAAACAGTCGATGTTCCATAAGCCGATGACACGGTATCGGCTCTTTCTAAACAGTCAATTTGCACAAAGCCGATGACCACCCATCGGCTCCTTCTAAAAAACGTTTGTGGGGTCCACCCTCAATTGAATCACAACGGCTAGTTCTTGATGCAAACGGTAGCAAACCTCCATCGCCCATCGAAAGCGTGCCACTGAGCGAACAACTATCGACCAGCAAGGATGATGACAGCGAAGTTGAGATAAGCGAGTTCGTCTTGGCGCTCTCCATGCCCTCAAAGCATTTTTTTATTGACGATTTTCAACAGGCCCCATATTCTTGCCAATCGACTTAGCGATCTCGCGGCCCCTCAAGTTTTATTGTCCCATATCCCACATGCTTGGAAATACTTCTTGAGATCTGGCCATTGGCCCTTTGGAACTTTACTCCATCCAACTGCTCAAGCATGTCGTTCCTTTTAGAACTTGGTCGACCTTATACGGCCCATGCCAGTTTGGAGACCATTTACCATATCTTTGCGTCCTTAGTACCCAAAGGGCAACATGACTTCCCACACGGATCTCAACGTGGAACTCCTTTGGCTTCACCTTCTTGTTGTAGGCACGAGCTACTTTAGCCTTGTTCTCTTTTATTTTCTCAGCGACCAGCTAAGCTCGGTCACATATTCCACATCACTCATCAAAGTTGCATATTCTTGATCGTTAGCTCATTACGAAAAGTAACACGTCTCGATCCAGTAATTTCCCAAGGCAATCGGCTTCTTGCCCATAGACCAGATGGTGCGGAGAGGTTTTTATCGCCCCATGACACGACATGCGATAAGCCCATAAAGCTCGATAAAACCTCATGCCAACGCCTCGGGTGTTCATCGATTTTCCTCTTGATCGACTTGATAAGACTACGGTTGGGCGCCTCGGCTTGCCCATTTGCTTGAGCGTGTCTGGAGACGGCCGTAGCGGTTTAATCCTGTGTCTTCACAGAACTTTCTGAATCGTGAGAAACAAAACCGAACCTCCATCGGTTGTGATAGTCAGGGAATCCCAAACCTATGAATGACGTGCTCTTTCACGAAATTTATGACATCTTCGAACTTCTCGACTTCATAGGGACGGCTTCCACCCACTTGGTAAAATAATCGTGATGGCCAAGATCCACATATGGCCTTTGCTTGATGGAGGATTGATCTTGCCGATCATGTCCATGCCCCAACCTCGGAATGGCCAAGGTTTGATGATGGGATTCATTGTGATCGGGTACCATCTGGATTTTTCAAATTCGACATGCTTGACACCCTTTGTAGTAGTTGAAACAGTCCTCAAGCATAGTGGGCCAATAAAACCCTGATCGCTTTGATCAACCACTTCATCTTATGAGCCGATTGGTGAGTTCCACAGGCTCCTTCGTACCTCATGTAGGAGCTGATTGGCCTCGGTCCCCGAGCATTTGAGCAATAGCCCTTCAGTCTGTAAAACATGTCATCCCCAATAAGCACGTACTTCATGGCTTTGTACCTTATCCGTTTAGGTGCCCCCCGAGCCGAATCTTTCAAGTAATTGAAGATATCGGCTCTCCAGTCGTCTGCTTCTAGGAACTGTACCTGGACATCGGCTCCCTCTACCACATCCTTGTATCCGGAAGCTATCTGCGCAAGATCATTTGCCTCGGTATTCTGCGCACGTGGGATCCAAGTGAAGTTGATGTACCGGAATTGCGTCATCAGCTCGCGGCAGTGCAGCCATAATGGGAAAAGGGACTCGCTCCCGCACTTGTAGTCCTCCGTGAGCTGGGAAATCACCAACTTGGAGTCTCCAAAAATTTCCACTACGCTCGGCATCGAGTAACTCCATCCTTGCGTATTGCCTCGTGCTCGGCTACATTGTTAGTGGGAGGTAGACAATCGATGGAGAAGGAAAATGTTGCCCAGGCGACACGAGAAAATGCCGATGCGCAGCCATCGTCACAAACTGATCCGTCGAAAAACATAGCCCATGCTTTTATGGGCTCTGCTATGTTAGTATTGATCCTCTCGGCAATAAGATCAGCCGGCTTTGTCCCTTAACAACTTCGCGGTGATACCGGATGTCAAACTCTGATAATGCAAACATCCATTTGCCTAATCGGCCTTTTAACATAGGAGCCGATAGCATGTGCTTTATGACGTCTGACTTGCATATGATGATGACCTCTGCGGATAGCAAAATGTGGCGTAGCTTGGTGCATGTAAAAAACAAACATAGGCATAACTTGTCGATATCTGGATACCGTGTCTCCGCGTCCAGCATCCTCCTGCTTATGTAGAATACGACTCGCTCTAGCCCATCATGCACTTGTACTACCACTGAGGCGATGGACGTGTCAGCCACTGACAAGTAAATGTAGAACGGTTTGTCTGGCTGGGGTGGAACTAACACTGGCGGCTTTGTCAGATATTCCTTGATCTCGTCGAAGGCCGTTGTTGTTACGCCCCGGAATTCCTCATCGACTTTAATTTTACGAGCCCCATGAATGGCTCTATCCTTCTGACAGTTAGAGATGAATCGTCTGAAGTTGATCTTGCCAATGAGAGCGTAGCTCTTTCTTTGTAGTGGGTGGCTTCATTGTTACTTGCCTCCGACTTTTCAGGCCGATCTCAATTCCGCGTTCATGGACCAAGAAACCCAGAACTGACCGGCCGTCTCCGGCGCAGTTCTTTGGATTCATCCTCGAGCCAAACTTTCTTGTTCGGTCCGGGGCGCGTTGAATCGCCCAAGTGCCCGCTTGCTGAAGCAGACTTGACCACCACGTCATCGATGTAGATTTCCACCGGTTGCCGATCGGATCATGGAAGATATAATTCATGGCCCTTTGATATGTTGCGCGGCATTTTTCAGCCCAAACGTCATGACTACATATTCAAACAACCCCACGGACCACGGACTCTGAATGCGATCTTGTGTATGTCTTACGGAGCCATGAAGATCTGGTTGTACGGCATTGCCGTCCATGAAGCTCAAAATTTTATGACCCATTTGCATTGATCAATGTTTACGCGCCAGGCATAGGATATTCATCCTTTGGGGTAGCTCTTGAGATCTCGAAAATCTATAGCAACACGCCATTGGCGCCCTTCTTCTCTACACGATGCTAGAAATCCATTCAACATACACGCATGGTCGATCAACTTGCGTCGGCATTCTCTCGACCTCTTTCTTGACTTCTTCCAAAATTTCGGCCTTCATTTGTCGTGCTTTCTGTTGAAATGGCGAAATCCTTTTGAATGAGATGCTCGATGATGCTCTGTCCAACGAGCATCTCTGTAGTCCCATGCAAAGCAATCTGGATATTGTTTCAACAGGGCTATCATTGGTTCTCGAGACTTGGTTCTAATTTTCTGGCGATAAATGTTGGTCGTGGCTTATCCCGGGACCAATGTCGATCTCTTCTAGCTCATCACCGATGTAAACCCATACCCTAGCTTTCCATCACTGTCAAATCGATGCTAAACACAGGGCAAGCGATGGATAAGGACAACAAAAATAATTTGGGCGATCGCTGAATCGGCCCCTTCTTCTTGCATCTGTCAGGGCGGTTTACACCTTATTGTTTCTGATGGCGAGTATCTCTCCGCTACGACTACATGAACCGCCATTATGATCGCTGCTTTTTATTTTTGTGGCGATCGCAGGATCGGCCGTACCACGGATGATCGTGGGCTTTTCTACTCTGTAAGGCGATGGATAAAACCAGCCTCACCCGTTTTTTAGCTTCAATACGCCGCAGCCGTCTAGATTGATTCGAAGATCGGCTCTTGGTCTTCCGCTTCCCGGATGTTCATGCCAGCGGTGGAAACCTCGATGGAATCGTCTGCATGGGCGACCTCCACTTCATCCCGTCCCCTGTATCGAACCTTTGGTGCATCGTGGATGGGATGCGGCATTAGCGTGGATCAATCCCTTCCTAGCAAGGCGGCGTAGGTACTTTTGTTGTTCACGACGAAAGGCGTGGGTATGGTTTTCTTGCCCAGTCGGATCCACGTTTAGAACGCCTTTGAGTTCCGACGGTAGCGTTGAAGTCACTTAACGTGGCGTTGGTTTGATCAAGTCTGCGGTGGGCGTCCCAAGCGTCGTAGCATGGAGTATGGCATGATATTAACTGCGCTCGGTGTCCACCAACATCTTGGCGGGTTGTCCATTTATGTAGCCCGCAGTACAGGCTTTCGGATGTTTGTAACCCTTCTCACGTGGCTTTCGAAGATAACGGCCGTGGGCGCGATCAAGTGTGCCCGGTAGCATGTTGGTTTGTGGCGCGCAGAACTCACGGGAGCACGAACACCATGTTCGTGCCGGCTATCGGTGCATCGGCTTTTATTATTGGTCGCCACTCTTTCCTTGTCGCGACCTCCGTCTCTGTAGATCGCCTTATTTTGGCGGGAGATCAGGCCGTGCTTTCTTTAGCGTGGAATCTGCGCTTGACCTCTTCTAAGTTACGCACGTTGCACTCTCACGCACGGGTGTGTCCGAGTCCATCGGGCACCACCTTGACGGTGAAACCTGTCTTCTTCTTTATCATCCCCGGGCCTATCAAGGCCCTTCGCTCAGCGGACTCCTTAGGACGGCTCGAGGTTGGAGAGGTCCTAAGCGTTCGAACGACACGGCCTCGTGCCCTTCTTTCGTTGTCCACATTACGGGCGGGTTGTCGGTGTGGCAATCGGCTCATTCCCACGTCCCAGCAATGCTTGAAAAGCAATCCCAATGTTTGTCTGCGCCTTCCTTCTCTTTCGGCCCCTAGCGGTGCTCATATCGTCATTGTCTCGTCGTCTTTGGCGGCGTTGGTCATCTTGCGCTCATACTTATTAAGGAGATCGTGGAATGTGGCCCGATATCGCACTCTCCTCACTTGTTCCTCTGTTAAGTGTCGCGTTATCGTGGCGGGCGATCGCGTGGACCAGCCTTCTCTCTTTCTTGCCGAGGGTGATCGCCTCCTTCACGACGTGTCATGGTGGTGCCCAGACCCAGCCATGTTGACACGAACGAAAAGTCGATTGACGTCTCGCGTGGCAGCCCCTATCATGTTGACCGGGCAGGTTCGTGTCCACTTTCATGGCGACTGGCCGAGGATCGACGGCCTTGTTCTATAGCCATCTGGATTTGGCGAAGCTCCTTGCACTCGTTGGTGGGGTGAGTGAGCGAATGATGCCACTTGCGTATGGTCTCCCATTCATCTCTCGGGCCGTGGGATTTTGTGACCTTCGGGCAACCTCGGTACTTCTCCTTCGGAAGAGATCGAATATCTGCTCAGCTTTGCTCACGCAAGTCGAACCCTCTCGCAGGCCCTTGTTTCACCCATTTACAGGCCACGGGATCGCCCCGAGCCCATTCAGCTACGCCACCTCCTGGTCTGCGAGGATCTTCCTCTTACGCATCGACCGGGCTTATCGGACGTCTGAATTTGTCTTGGTACAGCTCGTGGCGCTGCTCATACATCGGGTTTGGCCATGTCGCCAATGAGTTGTATTCTACAGAATGCCACGTCTTTGATGGGTGCCGAGAGGCGATCTCGCCAGCTCGATTGCTTCCTTCTCGATTAAGCAGCCGAGTAACATCTGTTCTTGATGGTCTGGCTTTGGATGTATTCGCCATTTCTCCCGCTTCGTACTTGCGCCAGTCGCAATGCCAGCCTCGGTAGCTTCGAATGGTATTGGATGTGGAACTGTTCTTCTAATTGTTTCAGTGCGAATTGAATCGGTGGCGGAGGTGTACCACCCAAAGGCTGGTCTGTTAGAGATTGTGCAAAGAATCTTACGCGCATTTGATCCGATGCGAAATCATGCCTAGCTGTGCGGTATCGCTTACGTGCTCGATCGAGCTTGACCCTCGATCCGCTGAATCTTGAGAACTCGGGAGCTTATATTTGGGTGGTAGTGGAATCGGTCAAACTCGTTGAATGCGGCTTTGAGTAGCCGATGGCGTCTTTTCGACGCGAACCGATCTCTCAGATGGTAGTGATTTGATCCTTTGTTTGAGCTGGGGCTAGACTCTCATGGCTTGTTCGATGGCATACTTGGCTAGCCACGCGCTGTTTGTCGGCGTCCATCCTGACATCGTTGCTCGAGCGCTCCTCAAGACCTGCGTAGGAATCCACCGCGGACACTCCTGCGATTCGATCGGTAGTGCGCAAGTTGTTGCGATCCGACGTAGGCACATACGTGCCATGCGGGATCTCTTTGGGTGGCTCGAACAGAATTGGCAATCACGGATCGCCTCGGCCCTGAGACAATATATGCTGATCACGTGGCTCGGAGCCGCGAGTGAATGGCGATTCGGCTGGTGTGGGCGGTCTTTCTCCTTGGTGGGTTCTAAAGTGGGCCCACGGAGAATCGATGTTTCATGATCTCTGGACCACGCGAACCGTGACCCGCTCGACGCGTTCACGTGCTCTCGAGTGGCGGTGTAGAGAATGAGCCACCATGTAGTTGACCTCTGTCGTAGAGCCACAGGCGTTCCTCGAAGGAGCAGGCAGATCCACTTCATCGAGGGCACCCTGGGAGAATCCTTCCACCGATGCCACGACGGGTCCTCTCGAAAGAGCCGATGAGGTCGGCTCGAAGAGCCCTTTGATCTCGTCATACCGCTTTGTGCTCGCAGAAGCTTCGTCGCGTGACCGCCTGTTCTCCATCGTGGCGTCGGACATTTGATGTAGATGTTGTTGAATGTCCCACCGGCGTGCGAATGTGTTGCCGATCAAAACTCACTGGCGGCAGTGATGAGCAACACGAAGGGGAGGCTCCAGGCGGCTGGTGGGCCCTGGTCCCTCGGTCGGCGCATAAATCTTCCGGCACGCCGCAGCGTCTGTCTTGGTTCGGCGTGCCACTGACTATACCTGGTCGGAAGGTGATGGATTGTTCCGATTGGTTTCCCGCACGGTAAACAAGTATCGTAAAATTCGAGCCGTGATCGGCTCCGGTTTCCACAATCGTCGGCTTTGAGCCGATTGTCCCCATGGCTTTGCATTGGATCTATGATAACATGGGGTTTTGCTTAATTACTACAAGTTAAATCGATCTCGATAGTTTAACGTTTTCACCACGCAACGGAGCGTCCCACGCATAGTTGAGCCTAATAGATACGAAAAATAGTAGAAAACCGATCCTAGAGAAGGCCTAAAAACCAACATAACGTCAATTCCCGGAAACATCCCCTCTAAGATCAATAAACCATACCTTACGTATTACCGGATCGTTCAACCCGTTTGTGAGGCCTAACCACGTAGATATCAAACTAAACCTTGATGAACAAGGCACAACTATATGATCAAATCGACTTAGCGAAATCAAGCAAGATGCCACCTTTACACGAGAGGCGGTGCAAAGGCGGCGAGATAGCTAGAGATAGCATAAATAAGCAATCATAGTAAAAGCATCGATGCTAGCTCTAACAAATACATGGTAAAGGTGTTACTGCCATCAACAAGGCTTAGTACGAGTAACAGGATAGCATAGTAAAATCGCCTAGATCGCAAGATGCGATCTAGCATGGCACTTACTACGAGAAAAACCCTAGAACAAGGGGTGGCGATGCGCGAGATTGTGTTTGTTGTGAACGTGATTGTCCTCCTTTTCTCAATAACCCTAAGTACATATTTATAGTCCGGAGACTCTCTACGTTTGGAATAACTCTACAACTCTATCTTTATCTAAACATAAACGAAACCTAAACAAATACGAATCCTACTAAGATACAAGATACACGGGCAATTCAGCCCAAATCTACGTACTAGGCCGATCCAACAACACGTTGAACATATGTATCTTCTAAGCCCATCTTGATCACGGCCCATCCCCATCTTAGGCCAAAATATGGCGATAACATATTCATGCTGCAATTCATAACATGGAATGCATAAACGGAAAGGTCTCGTCGAGCTGATCATTTTAGACATATCATTTGTCAAATTTGGAGTTATAAAACAAAAGTTATTAATTAATTAAGGGAGAAGGGCATTTTGTTGTAATTTAAATCAACTTGAAAATTAAAGTGTTCAAAATATGTTTTGGATAGCATATTTGAATTCCTCACATTTTTCTGATTTGAAAACATATATTATTTGTATTATTTGGAATTATGAATTTAAATTTATTTTAAAGTCAAAATTTGTCAAATGGAGTCAAAGTCAAAGGTTTGACTAGTTTGAATTAGTTCTGAAAATATTTGACTAAAGATTTGAATTCACATTCAAAAACAAAACATATTTCATATAAGGTTTGAATTCAAATTCCAAATCATTTGAAAGTTATGAATTAGTTTATAAGATATATTTGAATTTGGATTTTCTGAAAACTTCTGGACTTTTGTTACCTGTGAGAAGTTACCCGAGGAGGATGGCGGATGGGCGCATTCTTGTTGGGCATAGACGGTGGGTGGAGGACCACGGGTTGGGAAATAGAAAACCACAGGGCCTTTTACAAAAAGCCTTGAAGAGCTGGTGCATGGGTTGAGTTTTAGAAAGGCCAAGGGTGCTGCAAAACCGCCAGAGTGGTTCGATCCGGATACGAACCGAAAAGGGTGCGCGAAAAATTGCCACTGATTCGATCTTCAGCGAAGATGGCGACTTAACCGTTACGAATCTCGCCATGATGCAAAAATGAAAGATGAAGAGGGATGATAGGGCTACAACTTTCGTGTTTGGGGTTTCTCCGGAGGAGGTCTGAAGCGGCCGGTATATAGTCGGGAACAGAGGAAAAACAAACTGCACACACTCGTCGTTCGATGTCGTTTCCGTCAGAGTTTTCAGAGACAAGGACGGATCTTTAACCAACGATGGCGAGCGCTAGGATTGGAATTTGGTGACGCCGTGAAAGCGAAATTGTAGAGGCACGAAGGTCTTGATATTTCTTCAGAATCCTCGGCTAAAGGACCGGAGCGATCGGTAACTTCCGAAATGAGACGAACTGCTTTCGGGATGTTCTCTGCGAGCTGCCAGCGAGGTGGTTCGGCAGCCAAATCTGGCGGCGCTAGGTCGGGAGGGCACATACAGTGGGAAAGGTTGAGGTCCTCACCTCCGATTCCCCGGGATTCGGGACAGGAGGTGGTCGGAGGCGACGGGGACGTCGACGAACTCCATGGTTCTCCGGCGGTCGTTGGCGTGCCGATGCTCCAGCACCTGCTGCTCCTCTTTTGCTGCCAAAATGGCACGGGCGAGGCCGACAAAGGGGACCCGCTCCTCAAAAGCTCCCGAAGGGTACCGCGACAATGATACAGAGCTAGCCAGGCCGACGGCCATGGCAGCTCTCTCTCTCTGTGTGGCCTTGCGTTCAGGGAAAACAAGGGGGAAACTACCTGGCGGCGGCGAATGGAAGAGGGGGGAGCTAGGGTTCCTGGGATGGCACCTGGGGTGGATAAGAAGGGCAGGTGGTGGTGGAGTGTGACGAGGACAACGGCGGACGGACGGAGACCTGCTCCGCGACAGAACAACAGAGAGAGGGAGGTCGCTAGTTGAAGACGGTGAACAGGACGGCGTCGAAGGGTGCAGTTCAGGTGTGTTGGGCTGGGTAGGTATGGGCTCAAAGGGGAAGGGAATGAGCAAGGGAGCTGATCGCTGGTTACAGGGAAAAAGGCCACGGGCTGTCCTCTCTCTCACCTCTATATTTGTTTTATTTTAAAACATTTATTTTATGTGTTTTGGTTGTCTTGTTTTCTTTACAAATTATTTTGAAGCATTTGGAAATCTGTAGGGATTTAAAACATAGAGGAATTAGAGCTATTAAAATAGGGGTAAGGGAATAGAGAATATCAAGAAGGATGATGCCCACATCATTTTCCTTTTTGGGCATAAGTACAAGACAATTAGATATATGAGTAAAACCAAAGATAGAGGGAGATGAATCCGAACACAAGTTTGCAAGATATGGGATCTCTCAATTATACAAGAAGGAATTCCCTAGATGTAGAAAAATAGAGGGATAGAGATGTGGTGGTTCTTGCATGGCCCATGCAAAATAATTAATGCCATGTTTATTCTTGTGAAAACAATAATATTTACATGGCATTATTCTTATGCATTCCCAAAAGTGGAATAAAGCCAAGCAAAAGAATTTAAAGGAAAGTTCCAGATGGAGTAGATGGATATGATCACATTTGATTATAATTGGGACTTGCTAGTGTGTATATTCCACTAGATGTTTAATAGTCCCAAAAATATCTCCACATGAGCATAAATCCATGATGACCCATATGAAAGCTAGGAAAAAGGAGCACTACTCATAATGCATGCAAAGGTGACTCCACATATCAATAATGTGAAAACAACATGATGCTAATATGAGAGCCTGTGGAAATAGAATTTGGATCCATCCCAACCCACATGAGCTAGAGGTAAAACCCAATAAAGTGCAAAGCTCATATTTAGTTGGATGGTGGAATTATAAGGTGGTGACAGAGAAAGGTGATGGAGTCGATAAAAGATATGCCCCCACTCAACTTGGGCATTTACACAATATATCAAGAACCAAATACAATATCAAGAGGCAAATACAATTTACAATGCAGATGAGAGAAGAACCAAATCAAAAAGGGTTTTATATGATGCTCAAATGCAAGGTGGCATGATGGCATGAGCATGATATAATGATGACGCAACAATTATATATATGAAGTAGCCATTATATTACTAGATCAAGTAGCATTATAATTGTTAGACAATTGGGATGCTACAATCAGCGCGACGCACGTTCATGGCATACTCGGTAGATAGGAGCTGCGCATAAACGTCTCGAACGGGCATGGGATCACTAAGGGCACAAGCCAAGACCATCTGGACAAGCACGTCATAATCACCGTCTAGCCCTGCACATAAGTAACCAATCAATTCATCGGGGCGTAGGGGTTGACCTATGGAGGACAGAGTGTCAGCCATGGACTTGATCTCATTGAATAACACGGAGTCCGACTTGTCAAGCTTCTTGGCTTTGTTGATCTTGCCGCAGATCTGCATCGCACACGTAGTAGACTGCGATGCGAAGCTGCATCCTAGGGTTTCCCACGCCTCTTGGGACGTGGAGACCATCGTCATCATCCTGAGAACGCTCTTGTGGAGGGAGTAGACGAAGGCAGAGAGGATGGCCTGGTCCTGTTGATTCCAAGCCGAGAACTGCGGGTTGGGGATGGTTGCAGGGGTGCCCGCCGTTGCAGCCGTAGGATTGGGGATCATGCTCGACAGACATGGGAGAGACCCATCGATGAACCCAGAGCCTGACAGTGATCTAATTCTTCAGGTCGATCGGTGATGCCGGGATCACCGAGGCAGCGGTGGCGGCACCCGCCATCGTGGTCATGGCCTTCCCAAAGAGACCTGGGAAGGCGGAGCTGAAGATGCCGGAGGAGGCAACTGAGGTAGCGCTCGAGGTGGTCATGACCGGCTGCGGCAAGAGGAGGTAGGGTAGGCGGAAGCGAAAAACCAATCTAGTTCAGGTCGTCGGTGACTAGGATGAGGCACTAGTAGAGAACGGGCCTCCAGTCCCGATTTCAGACGGGCTCTAGTCCCGGTTGTGCAGTCGGGACTGCGGAATCGGGACTAGAGGTCCCTCCTTTAGTCTCGGATTTGTTACGAACCGGGACTAAAGTCACTCCACGTGAAGGCAATAGAGAGCGGGGCATGGAGGACCTTTAGTCCTAGTTCGTAGCATAATTTTGTATTATATATCAATATCTATCGTACTATAATGAAGAAAATTATGTATTATATATCAAAATTTTCAGAAAAAGAAGATCTATAATTTAAATCTATTATCATACTCTGTTATATAACTAATATATTTTGCATGTTTTCAATTAAAAATGCATTAACTGATATTTGTTTGCATATTTTCAATTAAAAATACATTAAACGTTCAATAATATGATCACGCTACATCTACGTGCAAGAGAAAAGATGAAACTAAACCCAAGCATAAAAAACACAAAGTGCTAAGCAAAACTAAGACGGAAACGCGTCCCTAAGAATAGAGACATAGTGACTATTTGCCTTCTAGACTCCTCTTTCAGACCTCTCGAGGCGCGGTTGTTAGGCATAACATTAGGGTAACGCTAATGCAAATTACAACGGACATTCTCGAAGCTATTTGCGGTTGTAGCATACTAAACTCTACTGGCGTGCACATGCCCTGACACGTATAAGCGAGGCTAACAAATGCTTGAGTCTATGAGGCTCTCGTGGGTACAACGGCATTCAGTAGTTCAGGCAAAAGCAGTTAGGCTAAACATTGATGATTCAATACGAAAAATATTAGAATGCGTACAGACAACAATGTTGCACATATGTATACGGGATTTTTTTTGCAGAAAACTCTTACGAGCACGGCATGGCATTCGGTAGCTAGTCCAGGCCAATCCATGTAATAAGGTGCAAAGCAAAGTACCAAGCACTTGCATCAACAGGGAAATAAAGCATAAATACGTATTAGCAAACAACTAGACCAAATTACACCAAAACTAGATACTGGAACCCAAACAAAATATTAATATTAGCCCGAGTCCAATCTCGCTAGATGCAGCATCCAGCGAACGAACTAGAAAAAAAAAAGAAAATTTGAGCTAAGCAAGCAAATACGACCTAATAAATGTGTTAATTTTCTTCGGGCCGCACGGCATGGTTGCGGATGGATAACTAACCCAAAGAGTCAGTGTACCTAAAAAAACAAAGAGTCAGTGTGCTCGTACCGATCGGTGAGATCAAGTAAACTAATGCACCGCCTGACACGCAGGCGTGCTTGTCCTAGTCTGTGAAGCCAAGCATGGACAAACGGAAGCTGAGCTACATGAGTATAAACAATGATGCATACCACTTGCATTCCATTAGTGTGCACAAAACCTACCGCCTCCATTCCGATTTATAAGACAAATATATATACTTCAAGAAACTAGTTTGACCATAAATTTGATCAACAATATATAAATTATATGTCATAAAAATTATACCATTAAAAGCGTATTTTAAATATAAATCTAATGATATTTTTTTATTAAATATACTTTGTATTTTATTGCCCAAATTTACGGTTAAACTATTTTCTTGAAATATATATTTGTCTTATAAACCGGAATGGAGGTAGTATATGAAATACCTGGTCAGTGAAAAATTGACAAAAATGTGTATCTGAGGTGGCAAACAGCTTAAATTTCTAACCTCCATTTTTTTTTCAGATTTGTGTAGCCTAGAATGCAAGGTATTTCGTGTTAAGATTTTGCACGTTGGTAAAATATATTGTTGACTACATCTTTGTTTTTCAATTTTTAAAATGTGATTTTTGAATTGTTAATAGAAACAGCCTCCTTGTAGCCCGAGCTCTAAATGGATTTTTTGGAGTAACACTTAATTTGGCATGCAGAGGAGAGAGACAAAGAAATATATAGAGTGGGGAGCGGTGTTTTGGCTCACGGGACTAGATGCTCCCGTTACAAAAAAACACGTTTAAAAGTGGTTAAAAGGATTTAAAAGACATATTTTTCCTTGAGAAGGTACATATATGTATCTTTTACATGTCCTCAAATATTTTATGTAGAAAGAACATTTATAGTGCTGTGGGTATAAAAAGATAAAAAAAATGTCTAGTCAAAAATAGTATTTTGTACCGTCCAAAATTGTCTTTTGCATAAATCACAAAATTGTAATTTTTTTTCAATATAAAACTTTATATGTGCACCTAGAATACGTAGATGTGCACACCTAGAGATTTTTTTACCTCATCGATGCTTTGGCTGTGTGGCTGCCTGCTGGCTTTCCATTTCAGTGCCTCTGATCCTCACCCACGTTAAAATATGTGGGCAGGATATAAAAGATGCGCACCTCCAGCCGTGGGCACGGCAGTCCAAGCAGCATCCAAGGCTGTATTTATCGGAAATCCCAATTCCCAAGGTCGCATCGATGGGTTGAGCTTTGCCGGACCAACGCCTAACTAATCAGTAATCAGCCATGCATGTGCTCCCAAATGTTGATTTCTCTTCTTGGCTTCTCTTCCTGGCTAACAGAGCCAGCACCTTTCCGTGTGTGTGTAGTCCAGAGAGAGAGAGAGAGAGAGAGATCGACCGAGCATGGAGTTGGCCATGGTGGCTATCCGCCCTGTCCTCTCAAAGCTCGGTGGTCTGCTCGTGGGTGAGTTCACCCTAGAGAAGAGAGTGAAGAAAGGCATCGAGTCTCTGGTGACCGAGCTCACGCTGATGCATGCTGCCCTCCGCAAGGTGGCCAAAGTGCCGGAAGACCAGCTCGACGAGGGGATCAAGATCTGGGCAGGAAACGTCAAGGAGTTGTCCTACCAGATGGAAGAAATTGTTGACGCTTTCATGGTTCGTGCGGAGAATGGTGCCAAGCTCGCCAACCCCAAGAGCAAAGTCAAGACGCTACTCAAGAAGACCGTCAGATTATTCAAGCAAGGGAGGGGTCTCCATCGTCTCTCCGATGCCCTAGATGAAGCCGTTGCCCAGGCTAAGCGCTTGGCTGAGCTACGCCAAAGGTACGAGCAAGACATATGTGATAGCACCAGCGCTCCTGCTAGCGTTGACCCTCGCATGATGGCACTATATAGAGATGTGACAGAGCTTGTTGGCATCGAAGAAACACGAGACGAGCTGATCAACATATTGGCCGAAGGTGACGATTGGTCAAAGCAGCCACTGAAAACTGTCTCTGTAGTTGGATTTGGCGGGTTAGGCAAGACAACTCTTGCCAAAGTAGTGCATGAAAAGATCAAAGCTCAATTTGATTGTACCGCTTTTGTCTCGGTTTCTCAAAATCCCAACATGAAGAAAGTTTTCAAGGATATTCTATATGAACTTGACAAGAATAGGCATGAAGATATTCATAGCGCAACCAGGGATGAAAGACAGCTCATCGACCTACTCACCGATTTTCTAGCTAACAAAAGGTATGCGTACTTCCTTTTTTTCCAGTAAAGTATGATCCTTTGGCACTGATGTGTATATGCATTTTAATAGCATATTGTTTTTTTCACTATTGGTTACTTGTACCCATTCAAATTCCCCGAGTTTGCTACTGTCCATTTTCATCCACATAACCAAAAATTTAATAGTTGTCACATGATAAAATATCCAAGATATATCTTCATTTACTTATTTATCATCTAACTTATAAACATTCATATAGGTACCTCATTGTTATTGATGACATATGGGATGAAAAGGCATGGCAATTAATTAAATGTGCTTTTTCCAAAGAAAGTCCAGGCAGTCGATTGGTCACGACAACCCGCATTGTTAGTGTCTCTAAAGCATGTTGCTCTTCTAGTGATGATATCTACAAGATAAAACCTCTTTCAAGTGAAGCATCGCGACTGCTCTTTTATAAAAGAGTATTTGTTCATGATAAAGTGTGTCCTCCTGAATTGATACATGTATCGGAAGATATCTTACAAAAATGTGGTGGGATACCATTAGCCATAATCACTATAGCAAGTCTTCTGGCTAGTAATCGTCAAATAAAATCAAAGGAACAATGGTTTGCCTTGCTAAATTCCATTGGTCGCGGATTTACAGAAGATCGCAATGTCGATGATATGAAGAAGATATTATTATTGAGCTATTACGACCTACCTTCTTATTTGAAGCCTTGTTTTTTATATCTAAGCATTTTCCCAGAAGATCACAAGATTATGAGAGGAAAACTTATATGGAGGTGGATATCCGAAGGTTTCATTCACGGTGAAAGCCAAGAGATTAGCTTATATGAGCTCGGTGACAGCTACTTCAGCGAGCTAGTAAATAGAAGCCTGATCCAGCCAATAGGCATTGACAACGAAGAGAAGGTAGAAGCTTGTCGTGTACATGACATGGTGCTTGATCTCATACGTTCACTCTCGGGTGAAGAAGACTTTGTCACTATATTGGATGGGAAAGTGAGAAAAATGTCTCACACACAAAGAAAGGTTCGCAGATTATCCATCCAAAATTGCAAGGTAGATGTGGCTACCACGAGCCTGGAACATGTGAGATCTCTCACAGTTTTCCCAAATGATAAATTTGACCAAGTGCTTAATATCTCAATGTTTCAAGTTCTACGTGTGTTGGATTTAAAAGGTTGTGATATCTCGGATATTGGGTATGTGGGGAAGTTATTTCATTTGAGGTACCTAGGGCTAAATGATACTAGTGTTGAGGAGCTCCCAGTGGAAATAGGGAATCTGCAGCTTTTGCAAACCTTGGATCTAAGAAGCACACTGATACAAGAAGTCACGTCGAGTGTTACTCGGCTAAGACGTCTGACGTGCCTGTATGTTGATGATAATATGAAACTGCCATATGGAATGGGTAACCTGACTTCCCTAGAAGAGCTATGGGGACCGGGAGTGGGCAAGTTATCTTTAGGCAATATTAACCACCATCTTGTGAAAGAGCTGGGCTGTCTGACCAGGCTAAGGGTGCTCCGGTTCCGGTGGAAGCATTTAGATGAGAGCACCTCTAATGCTTTGGTGGAGTCTTTAAATAATCTGCACAAGTTGGAAATCCTAGATGTTTATGGTGGAAGTTTCGTTCTGCTGATGGTCAAAGGTTGGGTACCCCCTGTACAACTCCGTAGACTATATTTCGAGTCATTGTATTGCTCCTTCCCAGCACTGCCATCATGGATTAATCCTTCCTCCCTTCATGTTCTGACGTACCTCAAAATATCATTGGATGAAGTGAGATCGGAGGACATTCAGATTGTTGGAATGCTGCCCGCTCTTCGTTACCTCGAGTTATGGGGTGATTACAGGGTCTCAGGGGTGGATATGGTGGAAATGTGTGGTGTTACCCCTGATTCCTTCCCATGTGCCACGGAGTGCCACTTCAGTTTTATTCCTGTGGTGCCATCTATGTTTCCACGGGGAGCAGCCCCAAGACTTAGACGAGTCCAGTTCACCTTCCCAGCTATGTGGATCTCTAGACGGGACTTTGATTTGGACATGGGGCATCTCCCTTCCCTCGACAATGTCGGGGTTCAGCTTTTGGAGGAAGGAGCCACTGATGCGGAGGTGAACAAAGCGAATGCTGCACTGAGGACGGCGACGGACGACCATCCCAACCGTCCAGAACTCATCATATTTTGAGTTTCTGACGCATCTATAGGAAAAAAATTAAAGGTATGCACACTAGTCGCACAAGCATATGCGTTCCGATTATGATCTCTACGTGCTACCAAGTGCTCATTCTCCTCATTCTCTATTTCAGGGGCAGGAAGCTGAGCATGCCTTGAGGTTCGCTGGATATATAATCCTCCACTCACTTCCCTCTATTGTGAATGTTTTCTCACCAAGCGCTTATTCATATCCAATTCCTTTTTTTTTCAGTTTCAGGCGACCCGAGTGCTACAGGCCGATCCATCCAATATTACAATCAGGTATTATACTGACTCCGTTAATTAGTTAAGCCGAACTATTCTTTCAGCATTTTCATCGGCTAGTTAGCTCGAACGATGAGGGCACCTCAAGCCTAAAGTGCGATGAATATTGCTATATTTATGAAATTCTCTAGCGTTGGCTACTAATGCAGTAATATGCTGCAAAGATACATACGTAGGACTCCCATTAGTTATTATTTCTACATTCTACAAGATTATTACATTTCTTACAAAATTGAGATTAGCCAGCAATCCACTAAGTAATACTACTTCCATGTATGTGTTTTTTTTTTGTTTTCTTGCTGTAACAGTTGACTGAATGTATGTGCTTCAGGCATTTGCAGGCATCCCATGTATGAGCTATCAAATTTCGTTGACATGGACTCCATAGTGCCTGCCTCCTTCTCCTCTCGTGCTCTGTTGTTCGGTCTGTTTTCCTTCTGCATCGTGGTGATGTCTGAACTCTCCGCTTGCTTCTGTCAATTCAAGAACCATTAATAAGTGTCAGTACAAGTGAATTGTGATGTACTGCTGGCTGGTTTGCCTGCTTTAGTTCTGTATCACACTGCTTTGTTTGTAAGAGCTTTCAGACTCGATGTTTATTCAGACTCGTAAAAATTAAAATGGAGCATTCAGCTTGTACAATCTTCTGAAAGTCTCACCTTCTATTTGGCATGTTGTTTGGTCAAGTAAACATGGAAGTCGGCAGTGTCGTTACCATGTGTATTATCGTCGTTTGGTTCGACTACAACTGGAACTGCTATCGCTATAGCATCTGAACTTTAGAGCGTATTAAGTATCGGTTTTCGTATTGTAAGTGTCTGCTTACGTTGCTCGGCCCTTCGTTGCCGTCCCTGGTGGATGATCTCGTGTGTGTTGTTCAAGCAGACCGTGACCGTGACCAGACCGGCCTGGCGTAAAATTGCCCTCGGCGTAGAACGGCAACGGCTGCCCTCAGCATAGCTAGTTTACTTTTTTATCTTATTAATTTTTGAAAAATCATAACTAAATCATTCTAATTCAGAAAAATACAAATAATATATCAAAATTTGCATAAAAATAAGATGTATATATCTATCTACACTAAAATATTACATATTTGTAAACATTATTTATAGTTTAAAACGGGCATAAAAAATTCAAAAACGAACCAAACAATATAAAACCTTCACGTAGTGTCATATTATGTGACATAGTTAGAATGAAAAATATCAAACTTGGTATATTGATTATGTCTCAAAAAACTTTCACAAAATGACCTATCTCATTCTAGAATTCCTTGCTTTCGGGTCAAATGACCAATGTTATGGCTAGAATCAAGGCATAGTTTGTGATAATGCGTTCATATTGTGTATATATATGCATCATGGTATGGTGAACAATGTTACAGGAGGAAGTTTTTGTTTTCGTCGCGCCAAAAAGCCATTTTTTATTTTCTGAGTGCAAAAAATGGACGGTTTTGTGAAGCAACCACCAAATGGCTAATTCAAAATGCTACCACCATATTTTTCAAAAAAACTAGACCATATTACATGAACAATATCCTAATAGGGAGATCTCAAACCTTTCCATCTATCCCTAGTGAAAAAGACAAATTCATGCTGAATCGGCAGGAAGGGGGTCAGATATGAACTATAGGTACATGATCTGATGCTCATGATTTTTTACAAAAATTATTTTTAGGTTGACAATATACTATTTCATTAGAGATCCACTTCAAGTTTATCGAGACTCAGCCCCGAGCAAAGAATCCGCATGCCCGCTGTTCGACAACGTTTGACGATAGTTTAAAACGGGCATAAGAAATTAAAAAACGACCCAAACAATGTGAAACCTTCGTGTGGTGTCATATTATGTGACATTGTTAGAAGGAAAATATCAAACTTGGTATATTGATTATGTCTCAAAAAATCTTCACAAAGTGACCTATCTCATTCGAGGTTTCCTGACTTTCGGGTCAAATGACCAATGTTGTGGCTAGAATCAAGGCATAGTTTGTGATAATGCATTCATATTGTGCATATATGTGCATCATGGGATGGCGAACAATGTTGCAGGAGGAAAAAATTTTGTCGCACCAAAAAGCCATTTTCCATTTTCCGAGTGCAGAAAACGGGCGGTTTTATGAAGCAACCATCAAACGGCTAATTCAAAATTCTACCACCACATTTAAAAAAATACTAGACCACCTTATATGGACAATGTCTTAATCAAACCTTTCCGTTTATCCCTGTTGAAAAAGATAAATTCCTGCTGAATTGATAGGAAGTGGGTCAGATATGAAATATATGTACATGATCTGATGCGCATGATTTTTACAAAAATCATTTTTAGGCTCATAATATGCTATTTCATCAGAGATTCACTTCAAGTTTATCAAGGCTTAGCCCTAAGCTAAGAATCTTCATGCCCGTCGCATAAGAAATTTAAAAATGATCTAAACAATGCGAAACCTTCACGTGGTGTCATATTATATGACATTTTTAGAAGGAAAACATCAAAATTGATATATTGATTATGTCTCGAAAAAACGTTCACAAAAGGACCTATCTCATTTGAGGTTTCCTGGCTTTCGGGTCAAATGACAAATATTATGGCTAGAATCAAGAAAAAGTTGGTGATAATGTGTCCATATTATGCATACATGTGCATCATGAAATGACGAATAATGTTGCAGGAGGAATTTTTCCTTTTCATCCCGCCAAAAAGCCATTTTTCATTTTTCAAGTGTAAAAAAGGGCGATTTTGTGAAGCAACCACCAAATGGCTAATTCAAAATGCTACCACCAAATTTTTCAAAAATACTAGACCATCTTACATGGACAATGTCCTAACAAGGGGATCTCAAACCTTTCCGTCTATCCCTGGTGAAAAAGACAAATTCTCGTTGAATCGGTAGGAAGTGGGTCAGATATGAACTATAGGTACATGATCTGATGCTCATGATTTTTTACAAAAAAAAATTTAGGTTCAAAATATGCTATTTCATTAGAGATCCACTTCAAGTTTATCGAGGCTCGGCCCCGAGCTAAGAATCTCCATGCCTGCCGTTCGACAAAGTTTGGCGATAATTTAAAACGGGCATAAGAAATAAAAAAATGGTACAAAAAATGCGAAACCTTTGCGTGGTGTCATATTATGTGACATTGTTGAAGGAAAAACATCAAACTTGGTTGATTATGTCTCAAAAAACCTTCACAAAATGACCTATCTCATTCGAGGTTTCCTGGCTTTCGGGTCAAATGACCAATGTTATGGCTAGAATCAAGGGATGGCGAACAATGTTGCGGGAGGAAGTTTTCCTTTTCATCGCGCCAAAAAGCCATTTTCCATTTACCGAGTGCAAAAAACTGGCGGTTTTGTGAAGCAACCACAAAATGGCTAATTCAAAATGCTACCACCATATTTTTCAAAAATACTAGACCATCTTACATGGACAATGTCCTAACAATGGTATCTCAAACCTTTCCGTCTATTCCTGGTGAAAAAGACAAATTCCTGCCGAATCGGTAGAAAGTGGGTCAGATATGAACTATAGGTACATGATCCGATGCTCATGATTTTTTATAAAAAACATTTTTAGGTTCAAAATATGCTATTTCATCAGAGATCCACTTCAAGTTTATCGAGGCTCAGCCCGAGCTAAGAATCTTCATGCCCGTCGTTCGACAAAGTTTGACGATAGTTTAAAACGGGCATAAAAATTTCAAAAACGACTCAAACAATGCGAAACCTTCGCGTGGTGTCATATTATGTGACATAGTTGGAAGGAAAAATATCAAACTTCGTATATTAATTATGTATCAAGAAAACCTTCACAAAATGACATATCTCATTCGAGGTTGCCAAAAAGGCATTTTCCATTTTTAAATGGGCAAATGAAATTATGGCTAAAATCACGGCATAGTTTGTGATAAGTTGATATTGCTATCATGTTTGGATTCCTATCATTTCTCTGATCAATTTAAACATATTATTTGTAAAATTGTGATTTATGGATTTAAAGATATTAATTATTCCATATTAAATAGAAAAATACAAAAAAACCATTATGTTTTTATTTGAATTCAATAATATTTTTACTTATCCATTGTTGTTTGCTTAAATAATTGTTTGTAATTTCAAAAAATACAAAATGTGACATGATGATATAAGATTTAATAGGATTGATATCATAGTATTGACAACAATGTATATATTGCTTTGTGGAAACAGATTCTGAAGGAACGGAGAAGTTAAGCGTACTGGAGGTGGAGTAGTGAGGATGGGTGACCGAATAGAAAGTTTGACAAAGACTGCAATTAAATCAAAGATTAAGTATAATTAATGTTAAAAAATGTTCAAAGTGAGAGATTAACGAGTCAAACAGTTCAAAGATTAAAAAATTAATTTTTTAAAAATATTTTTGCAACCGGCCGGTAGGCTATATGACAACGCTACACGAGGGCAGCCGGTTGTAGCATACGCCGTGACTTTTGATACGCCGACGGCCTCCTCAAGCGCTACCGAGGAGATCTTCTTGAGGAGCTTACGTCGAGGACAACCGTCAGCGTAGCATAATAATAACCCACAACTATAGGGGTTGTATCCTAGTACTTTTGATAAATATGAGTGTTGATCCCAACGAGGAGCAGAAGGTGTTGACTAGTGATTTGGAGCAGGAATTCTCTGTAAATACTTAGCAAACGGATTTTAGGAGTTTTTGATAATCCAAATAAATAAAATGCAAGTAAATGAAAGGCAACAATAATTGCAGCAAGTGGCCCAATCTTTTTTAGCAAAGGACAAGCCGGTTGTATTACTTATGAGAACCAAACGTTCTCGAGGACACACGAGAATACTGTCAAGTGCTTTCGCATCATATAGTTGATTAATCTTATTTGGTTGGATAAGTGTTGTGTGCAGTGGCGAAGCTATGCATATGTCAGCAGGGGCCACCGCCCCCCCAACTTTTGAAATTTTATTGAAGGAAAATTTTTTAGAAGGTTTAGAATGGGAATTTTTTTAGCCTTTTGCCCCCCAGACCATGAAGTTTTGTATTTTGCCCCCCCATGGATCCTTGCCAAGCTCCGCCACTGGTTGTGTGGGTGAACCTATGCTAATGTACCGACCTTACTTGGACTAATACATACTTGTGATTAAACCTCTTACAAGCATACGCAACTACAAGAAAGTAATTAAGATAAAAACATAACAAAAGCATTAAACTCTGAGATCCTACACTCCCTTGTGCAAAGGTTTCCTAATGGGGGTTCAGGTTTCTATCACTCCAGAAACCCCACGATTAGTAGCCAAATACATAATGCATTCCCCTAGGCCCATAAATGGTGAAGTATGATGTAGTCGACGTTCAAAGAGCCCCCGTGTCTTTCCTCCTCCTGACTTGAACCCTTCTGATACAGCCTTTTATCGATCTGAAACGCATTGTGAAAGTACAAAGGAAGTCGCCTAGAGGGGGTGAATAGTCTCAAGTAAATGCGGAATAAAACTAATGTTTAATTTATTGAGCACAAAACCTAGCCACTAAGTTCACCTAAGTGCACCAACAACCTATGCTAAGCAATACAAGCAACAAGGTGATAGCAAGATATAAGTACTTCCAGCACGATGGCTATCACAATGTAAAGTGAATAAGTAAAGGGTTCGGTTGAGAGATAACCGATGTCCAATTAACATGTAGACGCCACTTCTTCCTTGTTCAAGATACAAGCACCCAATATATATCTCCAATGTACCTAAAACAAAAATAAGTACACTACGGTCCCCAAACAAATTGGGTCCAAAGTAGTTAGTGCAACTACAATACATAGGAGAGCCTTCACACAAATATGTGCATATTGATATGAAATTGAATTTCATGCACATCTTAGCCCATTAGGATTTGGTGGAGTTTCCCCTATATATTGGATCAAAGAAAGCAAGCATGCCATAATATAAATAAGAAGTAAATATGCATGCATAGACTTTCAAGAACCAAAAGGAGATACAATTTGAACAAAAACACCAAGTAAACCAATAGGACACACAAAAAGGTATGACTCAACAAAAGGTGTACAAATTGTATCAAAGAACCAAATCAACACATGAAAGGGCACAAGTTCGACAAATGAACTAGCAAGAGCTAAAAAAGAGAAAAGATAGACAAAAATACCAAGGCTCAAGGATTTATCTCATCTTAAAAGATCAAAACAAGTGACAAAGAATGAGATAAAACCAACTCCCAAAGATAGCAAAGTTCCAACAACCAAAACAAACTCTTCATACTTTTCATGATGGCACACAAAGTATCAACACAAAAAGGATCGAGCTTCCAAGCAAAAAATGGATCAAATCAAGAAGCATAAAACAATGTTCCAGATAATATAGGAGAGCTCCCCCATAAGTAGAGCATTATATAAAATTTTGCCTTTGAATGCAAAATGCCCACAAATGAGATCATCACTACTACCTATACTAAATAAAACACAAGGGGATACAAATAACATAAGAAGATCCACAAGAGGCAAGGAAAGCTTGGGAGCAAAAAGAAAAACATTTTCTTGGCCAAAGATAAGGCAAATAAGAAAAGGGACCAAAGTGAATATGATCAGTAAAATCTACCATATATGGAGTACCAATTGTCAAAAGACAATAAATATAAGGGAAATATTCCCTAGGTAGTTTGCAAGGATATCCAAGATCATATTCACACAAAGAAGCATATAACAAGATATAAGAATTAAGCTTGATGCTTCGAAAGAGATTCTTGATTGCTACAAATAGTCACACAATCACTAGTGATTATATTTAAATAGAAGAAGGTGGTTCCCATGAGGATATATAGATCCAAATATGAGGAAACACATACCAAGAATCACTTTCACACACAAGATCCAATAATGAGAAATAAAACGTCCATGCAAATTAGAACTTGTAGGAGCAAATGTTCCACATAGGAACTATATATTTCTCAATATCAAATCTAAGTGGCACTACCTCAAATGTCCACATTTTGTAGGTTTGTAATATGCACAAAGCATATGACTCCCCCATAATGTGATAAACCAAGAAATATCAACAAGAGGCAAAATATCATACTATAGAGGATTAATGGACATTATAGAACTTAAGTTTATCATGAGCATAGAGACTAGATAAACAATAAGACTACTAAGTGGTTTTCCTCATGTACACACATTTTAGGATTGTGGAATGCCCAAGCATGACACTCCCCCAAAACGGAATAGCCCATAAATCCCTCACAAGAGCAAAATAAGATACCTACTAGAAACAATAAAGGCTCGAAACCAAGAAACACAAATACATGTTGTGCCAACCAACATACACAAATATACATCAAGGGTCAATATAAGTAAGTGGGAAGCACAACATGTATAAACACATGCAAGGTACAAAACCAACACATGCACAAGGGAGCAAGTAACTATAATTTAAAGGAGTTTAGCACAAGTTACCGGAAGGAGGAACATTGAATAAGGGATAGAAGCATGATAATCAATGACTTGACTTTGATAACAAGAAAATGATGAAGGTCCCTCAATTCTTCATAATTTACCAATGCAGTTTTCCTAAACATGTGTATCTAGGTATCTTTTAGTGCGTAGTTCGATCATTTTACTCTGATGTTACACACTAAAATGTGTAAAAACACATGTGTTTTAGAAAACTACTAAAACATCTTATATTCAAAAAAATACTATATTATAAATTATAATTGATAAATTATTGAAATATGGTTTTTCACTCACCTACGTTTTATAGGGTGTGCCCCGGGATGACACACCTTGTATAACACCACGCGATCTCTGTTTTGCCAAATTATACAAGCAGGCGCGGACCTTAGTGGAGGCCAAAAGAGGCTATGGCCCCTCCAACTCAATTACAATTTGCACTATACTACTCAATATTTATCATTTTTTACCATACAAAATATAAATAATTCGATCTAGAACCCTCCCCCCACCCAACTACTATCTATTGTCTTTTAGCCCCTCCTACAATATTGTTCAAGGTCCACCACCATACAAGTGCCATATTCTAGTAGCAAAATAGTCGACTATCCAGGCGATAGCTATGCATCTATATTCAACTGTTGTATCTTTTATAAAGCTATTTCCCAACATAGATTCGGTTAGAATGATCCGCACCCGATCCTACCAGAATGTTTGTCCATTTATAAGTTTTAAATATGTGATTGTTTGATATACTATCTATAGATATGGATCATAGATCCTGAGTTTATGCAAGTTTTCAAAAATGCTTTTTAGAAATTATAAATTTTATTAGAAAAGAATGTCAATTAGCTTTCACGGGTTGTGCAGGACTTCATGGAGTCTCTTTTCATGTTGAGTTTATAGTTTTTTTTTTTAGAACAGGGAGTAACAAGTCATATTTTTTATACTCTCGTGAGGTGCGCTATTTTACCTACAAATGATATTAAGAATGAGTGCATGATTGGGTTGCCTCCCCGTTCAAGCTTTTATGGTTCGAGGCTCAGTTAAAGATAAAGCCAATCATTATCTTTTGTCATAACCCTGTAATCCATCCTTTGTAATGAGTTTCGGTTACATGACCTACACTCAATTACCATAATATACTTAAGCATCTTGCATCACACGATGGAGACATTACATCCTCCAACCCACCGATTTCCACTCTAGACCACAACCCGACCTAACATGCAAAGATATACGAAAGGAAGAAGGTTTAACCGACTTTCCCGTCTCATTCCAGAATATGTGGTTGGTGCGGTCTATACGTCACAAGAATCATTTATATTTATTGTTAATCCTAGGAGTACTTTCCCGGTACGATTGAACCTTCACCACATGGCTTACCTTTTATGTATTCAACAATGGTTTCATAACTCACCATAATAGATTGTCCGACCACCCTGGATCGGTAACCCATACTCCATATTTATCAACAAAATAGTATTCTACTTTTGAATGTAGATGATGATGTAATACTTTTGAAAAGTATTGTTTTTATGAAATAGTTTAAAGTACATGCAAGATTGAAATTGCCTTCTTGAGTGAAAGATTTTGCAATCAGCGTGCTTTACGTTGTCATAAGATCCAAATGGAAGAGCAGCATTGGCCCTTACGGACTCATGTTTGATAGATTATCCATATGGTGTGATGCATAATACATGATATGCAAGTGTTCTAATCCCTCGGTACTAATCCTTTGTTGATTTCGTTTACATATTTGACTTAGGTTTGGGTTGGTGATTTCTTACGAATTCGAGTTTGGTTTAAGTTTACTTCACCCATTAAGCAAAGTTCAAGCAATCGATATTCTCACTCAAAGTTCAATACCACAACAAGGCATTGCATAATCATCTCTAATAGTAACAAACCTTACTTAGGATTTTTTTAGTTGTTTAGACTTTATTAAAATAGGTCACTTCCGTTATTCTAGCAAAAAGAATAACTTGTGAAGAACATTTTATTTTAGGTTAAAGGTGCTTCCATTTCTAAGTTAAGTACTTAGAATTGCCTATTTTTAGGTGTTATATAAAATGTATGAGGTAACGACCTTTTATCTTTAGTAAGATTTTATGAAGTTTTCTATTTTATTATATTTGTATCATCTTCTATTAAGAAATTGTTAATTTTAGGTTTTTAAATATTTACCATTGCAAGTTTATTATTTCTTATATGAAACTAAATATTTATTTTTGTCGTTGTGTTTAGTTAATGAAGTATTTTATCAATTTTATAAAATCCCTTAAATACTGTTTTGAGTTATTTTTTAATTTTGTTACTTAGAGCATAAATCTATTTTATTTGAATGTATATTACTCAAGAAATAAATTGATGATTTGTTTTATTTAGGAAGAAAAGGTTCTATTTTTACGTATTTAAAATATGCTAGACAAGCTATGGGACCTACACAAAAAATTGAGAAAACACAGATGCTACGTACTGTTAAGGTATACGGTAGTTTGATGATATTGTGATTTTTGTACAGGTTCCATGCAGGTGATGTGCACGGATTTTGTTGCCGGATTTCCCAATCCCTTCGGTAAATAAGATTTTCGGTCAAACATTTTTAATTGGGTTGAAATTTGGGCTGAGCCTAGGCGCCAGGTGAAATAATGTTTGTTACCATCTGGTTGTATTCTTGGAATATGAATTCAAATTTTGTTTGCAAACCTCATACTGTATTTTTTTGGGTAACCAATTAAACCGATAGCCAAAACCTTGGTCATGTGTAGGTTTCGAGTTTTAGATGCACGTGCTTGTATCCTATTATGTACAGGAATGATTTTTGAGGCAATTTCTTGAAACTTAAGTGATGCGATGTTCGCTAAAACCTAAAGCAGAGACCACATGTACCCCAGGTTCCAAATATTCACTCTAAGCCATATCTCTAGATATGTTAGACATGTCCCCAGTTCATCCTAGCTGGGACTGGGAACAACAAAGCTATTAATGTGGCTTCTCCTAGATAATGCACGCCGAAAAAGAAATTGCAGATCTTGTGGTTGAAGTGGCCAACTGCACGGACCAATAAACTATTTTGAACACATCAACCACCAACAGAACGAGTCAATGATTCATATAGAGTAGTCATTCCTAAGTTGCAAGCTATGGATCCTATATGATTTTTGACCAAAAATTGGGGCGGCCTCACAATAGTTTTTCAGTCATACTCCGTCGGTCATGAAAAGGATAATCTACGACATTCTTTTTAGGACGAAGAGAGTACATAGTTTAGCCCGCGCTTGGTAACACACTGGAATGTCATAATCTCGTTTGCCTCTCAGGACATATTCCCTTCAGGCACAGCGCTCCCTTCGCACGATGGGCTTCCAGGCCTCGACGTGCTCCGCCGTCCAGATCCCCGGCGTGTCGCTGTACCCCTGCGCCGTGTCGGAGACGCCCGTGGCCTCGGTGATGAGCAGGCCGCCGGGGGTGGCGCGCTGGGCGTAGTAGACGGCGGCGTGCGGCTGCGGGACGTTGCCGTAGGACCGCTGCCTCGTGAGCGGCGCCAGGACGATCCTGTGCGTAACGTATGCATGATCGATCACCGTCGTGCGTGTCATCGCCATCCATGGTTCACTGGTGCAGAGATGGACGGTAGTACGTTACCTGTGGGCGAGGTCGAGCTGGCCCATCTTGTATGGCGTCAGGAGAGGGATGGGCTCCATTGCTGTGCTAGCTTTCCGAGTTCGAGCAATGGCGCGCGCGGCAGCAGCTAGCGAGCTTGTGGAAGTGAGCTGGAGGAGGAAGAAGATGAAGTGGGGTGGGACTAGCACCGAGAGTGGAGGTGATCGATCATGGGGGCACGGCATATCCCATTTATAGGTGATATTGTAGTAAATCAAGGATTTGATATTGTAATCGTACTAACTTTTAGGTGATGCAGTGAGAGTGAGACTGGACGGTCTTGTGGCCCAGATCAGATCAGATCCTGGAGAATTATATAAAGTGGTGTGGCTGCTGCCTGGCTCCGGGGATCCGGCTGGCTGCTTAAGCCGCCATCATTGATCGCATATACATCATAGGTGACCTAAGCATGGAAGAATAATATGGCATTCCATACTGGAACCCACAACATTACTAGCATCATGGTTGACAAGAAGGCATAAAGTTCAGTGTTATTTCCTTTTAGTTTACATGTCTGAGATAGAGACAACCACCAATTGCACTCGAGCGGCCATCGTCTTCCTCACTCTGACAATTATATATCGTCATAAGTGACTTTATTGATTTACGTTCCGCCGGTGATTCCACCAAATCCAGGCTCCGGCAGGTTTCCTCCACTTTTAGTGTAATTTTATTATCTTGAAAAAAGAAAAAATAACAAAACTATTACTCACTCCGATCATATTAATTGACTTTGATTTGTTAAAATTTAGATGAACCTATATACTAAATAGTGTCTAGATTTATTCAAATTTAGATAAATTGAGTCAATTGATATGGGCCAGAGGGAGTAGTATATCCTAGTTGACAACAGGTTACCAAGCTATGTTCTTTTCGTTTTGGTTCATCACTCCACTCACCAAGGCGTCGCCACTTTGCCCGTACAAGCACACCCCCGTCTCCCAATCGCCTCTCGTGCTGTCGGCGACGACTTCGGTCTTGGTAGGCAATGGTGGCGCTCTACGCCGTTATCTTGATGAAGGCATCGTTATGCAACTATTGTCGTCCCACTCGTGTTGCTCCAGGGGAAACCATAGGATCTGTTCCCGACCCGACGATGGCGGCGCTGCGGTGTCACGTTCTCTCTTGGGAGCATCATTTTTTGAGTGGTGCTAGATGGCAGAGGCATTATCGCGTTGTCTTGCATGGAGCTTCGGCAACAATAAGACCTACAGGTGCTACTGAGCCATGCATGTTCGGCAGGTGCTACGTACAACAGATCCTCCAGAGACTTCAAGCTTTGTTTACTGGTGGTACTTGGGGCATGGTTCTTCCATGTATCGACAATGACTGTGACGTGCTTTAGAGTTAGCGCGCAGGAAAATGGTCCTACTTGGCACTGCAGTGGTGTCTTGGTGGCTAGTGTGGTGAAAGTCTGCGCATCAATCTATGCGTTGAAGATGGATTGGCGGAAGATAGTAGAGAAAATGACATTCAGAGCGAGTGCATTGGCGCCGTTACGCGGATATGCTAGGCAAATTTGGGCTCCTGACTAGCATGAGTGGTTGGGTTTTTTTTTCAGATTTTGCCGCGGAGCTGGCTATGGACCATCGTCATGCTCGGTGGTGTTGTTTTGTGGTTTTGGTTTGTATGGTCTTTGTAATGGTTTTCGCTAGACTTTGATATTTTAATAATGAATAAATGATGTGTACATCGCTTGATGTAGAGACCAGGTATCCCTTCCCCTTTTCAAAAATGAAAACTCCAATCATTCTCTTTCTCGAACAATAGATATGAGTAAAATGTATTTCCTCCATTCCCACATGCACGGTGTATTAGGTTTGCGTTAAGGCAGGGCTTCGACAAAGAATTATCATGTTAATATCTGGTTTATGTCACACGAAACTAATGCTTTTGTAGACAAACACCTTATAGTTCATTGTCAAGTTTGATAAAAGCTCATCGCAGATCAACATCTACTCAATACAATATTTTGGACAATAATCATGCTTTTCAAATATATGCTTCGCAAAATTAATATATTTTGGAGTGAGTATGATATAATGATAAAACTAATAAGGAATACAAGGTCTAGATTGGTGGCCTAGTTGTCATGGCTCAAGACTCATTCATGTCCACGAACAGTATCCCCTGCCTGCTCCTGATCGCGCCCCACCGAAAGCCAGGCCCCTCCCATGGCCTCTCCGCCGGAATAGCCGGTCGGAGTTGGTCAGGAGGTGGCGCCGGAGTAGTTAGGCTTAGGAGTAGCGGTTGTATGCTGGCAGTGGGCCTTATGCCCGTCGATGTGGGTGTTCCAGGCTATTGCAGTCAGATCTGGAGAGTAGGGTCTATCCTTGTGGTGTTCGAGCTCCTTCGGTCGGAGCTAGACATGACGACGACCACCGCATCTATCAATAAAACCGATATGGGTTGCTTCCTCTACCTCGCCGTCGCGATGTTATTCCATCTTCCTCTAGCCGTCCTTGGAGGCAGGTGGAGGTGGTGGAGGTGGAGAGCATGATGAGGCGTGGTTCTGGACGCGGCGGGAGTGACTCCGTGCTGGCTATGCGCGCGACGCCGACTGTGGTTGGCTCTGCCTGCTGTTGTTGCTCTTCTTCTTCGGGTCGACCATGGCGGCGAGGGGAACAAGAAGGGATTACGAAGGTGGGTGACTAGCTCCCTTTTCATCGTGTGTGGCTACCGTACCGCTGGCGGCTCTCTTGTTGCTCGGGAACTCCTAGCCTGTTGTGGTGGTGAGGAGGTGGACACGAGATTGATGTGGGCTGCTGATGCTATGCGGGGCTCTGGGGAGCTTCTGGAGTTTCTTCTCCCCATGGTGTTCTCCAAGCGATGACGACGTACTGTCGCCGCTATCCGAGGCTAGCTGGGTGGTCACCGTGCTCGGCATCGTTGGTTGCGCGAGCCCTTCCTTCCTCCTCGGGAGGTTCTTCTTCGGCTGCATAGTAGCAATGATGTCCCTCACCAAACCAATTGGTTTCATCCCCGTTTGGAGCAGAGGTGGCGCTACCTTGCCGTTGTTCATCGCCCGCAGAAAGCAAGCTTGATTGCGTTTTTGCAATCTTTGTTAGGGTGTCTCCTGCAAAAAGTTGGGATCTATTTGTAATTTGTGCACCCACCACCGGAATGAAACTCCTTATCCTTTGGGACCTTATCCGTTCGAAAAATACATTCATATGTGGTAGGAGCCACCGAGTCATCTCGATGTGCCGCCCCTAGCAAAGGCCGCATGCCCCATGTCGCTGTTAGCTATCGTCCACGACGCCATATGGCCGGACGTGCGCCATAGGCCACGTGGCAGGGGCTTGCCACCACCGGCAACGGCGGCAAGTGCCACGTGCCGGCTGGCCAGCCCTGCCACCATGCAAAGGTGGTCCTTTTTGATAATTTTTTAGCAGGTGTTCCGTTTGGCAATTTATCCAGGCAGGGAGTCCTTTGTGTAAAAAAACAATTTGATGCACGTGAGCAACAATATATGATCCTGTTTTTATTTTAAATTCATATTTCTAAGTTCTAAAAAAAACTCTACAAACGAATCAGTGTATGTAGCCAATGAAGTATACCACAAACATACAGACTATCAATTAGAAATAGTGTGTATTTTGGCTTTTTTTTAAATAGTACATTTCTTTAATCAATTTCATGAATAATATACGAAATTGATAATTTCGAAAATTAGCGTGGCCTCGAAGACCCATGCCCTGACGAGGACCTTTCGGAATACGAGGTCTCGATGAGTCCAGTCAGGGTTTGAGCCCCTGACCAGTGGGTATGCACAGCAGTCAAAAGCACACTGGGAAGCAGTATCGAGTAGGCCTAGTAGAGCCCTTGTACACCGAGGAAATTGCACAAACCACCACTTTTTGTTGCGCGTGTTGCACAAAACACTCACTTCACCTGTTGTTTGCACAAAACACCAGCTATACATATAGTTCGTTGCAGAGAGGTCTAAATTTGGTATTAGTTTGCTTAACAACAAACTTGTCCGCTAGGGCCCACATGTCAAAGATGACGTGGCATCCACGTGTCATCACTACTTTTTTTTCAAACATTTCAAAAAATATGTAAAAAAAATCAAAAACTAATATAATATATACTAGAAAATCTGGAAAAGTCTAAAACTGTTTAGATCATTGGGTTAAAATATTTATCACTTTTTGTGAGATTTGGCCTAAATTTGGTGAATTTTTTGAATTTTTCAAAAAAGTAAAGAAAATCCAGTAACAAAAAAATTATGACTTAAGTTATCTGGAAAAGTTTGTGCTTTGTTCGAGGCAGAGATGAGAGACCAGAGATGGGACAGAGACAAGCTAGTTGGTTGCCTGGTTCGATTCAACCATGTTCGCCGAGGAAAAAAAGTAGCTAAAAAAAATAGCTTATGAGATACCACATAATTTTTGACATGTGGGTCCTAGCCGTCAGGTTTGCTATTAATTGATCTATTACCAGATTTGGACCTCTATGCAACGAATTGCACGTATAACTGGTGTTTTGTGCAAACAACAAGTGAGTGTTTTGTGCAACACACACAACAAAAGGTGGTGGTTTGTGCAATTTCCTCTTGTACACAGACTAGTCAAGTCGCGTCCTTGTACTCCGAAAGGTCTTCGCCGGGGCATGGGTCTTCATGCCATGCTAGTTTTCAAAATTACCAATTTCTTATATTATTTGCAAAATTGATTTAAAAATGTATTATTTAAAAATAGCTATATTTTGTGAAGGGAATATCCCTGAGAGGCAATAATAAAATGTTTATTATGTGTATTCCAAGTATATGATAGATGTTTATTTTGCATGCTATAATTGTATTAATACGGAAACGTTAATACATGTGTGTTTAATAAACAAACAGAAAGTTCCTAGTTATGCCTTTCTCATAAACTAGTTCGTTGATTAACAAGATGATCACGGTTTCCTGATCATAGACATTGGATGTTGTTAATAACGAGATCACAACATTAATGTAATGGTGTGATGAACATTCATCCGAAGTATAGCATTACGATCAAAGTCAGTGAGTTTATATTTCTATAAAAAACTACGAAGTAATCCTAATCCTTAGACCATGAGATCATGCCAATCACTGACACCGGAAGAGTTTCTTGTTGACATCAAACGTCACTCCGTAACTGGGTGATTATAAACATGGCTTCAAAGCTTCTAAAGTATTATGTTGAGAATCATGGATCAAGAGTGGAATTTGTTCATCCGGTGACGGATAGATATGCTCTCGGTGATATCACATTGGTTAGCTTGCAAGCAAGTGATTTGATCACTAGAATGTTATATCACGGAGCGAGAAAAGAGTGCATGTCGATGCGAGATCAAACTAGGTATGGAGATACCGATGATCGAATCTCGGACATGTAATATATCGTGAAACAAAGGATTAAGATACAAGCGTAAAGGTTGAGCAATCACATGAAACGTCATCGTTGAATGTGTGGGAGTCGATATGGATCTCGGGTCCGCTCGATTATTGATCGGAAAAGGGTCTCGATCATGTCCGCATTATTCGCAACCGTAGGGTGACACATAAGGGACAACGACATCCGGTTGGAGCAAATGTTTCATGCGAAAGAATAAACAAGCGCGGAATTTATTTCACTAGATAAAACAGGTTTTGGTGAAATTGCATAAAGTGGTTATGCATGTGAAATGGAATTCTAGCAAGGGGTTATTTGTGAATGATTGTCATTAAAGTAATTGACAAATTTCTGAATAAAATAAAAGAGTTTTATTTAATGAGAGTCTGCATTAAATTTGGTGGAAATTTAATGGGAATTTGAGTGGACTTTTGAGAGGAATTTAAAGGAATTTTGTGAGTGGAGTGTCCACCCACATGAAGAGGGAGGCAAGGGGCATCCCCATGCGCCGCCACCCCTTGGGGTTCCTCCTCCTATAAAGGAGCCCCCTCCTCACTTGTCTCTCACACCTCCTCGTGAAGGATCTCTCTCCCCTCTAGAATTTATCCCCATGGTCTCGGACTAGCGAGATACATGTTCCGGTGGCTATTCGGCAAGAAAGGGTTGTGCTTCGCTGCATCCTTTGGGCGAGGCGGAGGTTGCCCGGTGTCTTGTACGTATGTGCGAGCACGGATGCGCTGCTGCTTTGCGGCGCTAGGACTTCCTCTCGATCTTGAGATCGGCAAGAGATCGTCTACATCAACCACGAGTTGAACTCGTTAAGCTTTGTCGGTCTTCAAGGATATGTTCTCTATGGATATACATCCGCCCGTTGTTTGTATCTAGTAGATAGATCTTGTTACATAGTTCTCATCGTAGGAAATTTTTTATTTTCTATGCTGCGAACCCATCTGTGGTATGAGAGCCGGATCTATGCGTAGATACTTTACACGGGTAGTACACATATGACTATGTGGGCGATGATTATCATGTTGTTGATCCTTTGTTATAATTTCGGATATTGGTGGCATAGTGGGATGAAGCGGCTCGGACAAACTTTACATGTCCTCGCACATGAGACCTGTTCCACGCTTGACATGCAACTAGTTTGCATAAGTGGCTAGAGGGTGTTTGTCTCTCCTACTATAGTCAATATCTATTTTGCAAGCGAGTTGTCAACAATTTGGTTATCCTCGTTGTGGTTCATGTTCGTAGGTAAGAACGGTTCTATCTCGAAATCCCTAAGCCACGTAAAACTTGCAATGGATAAATTAGAGGCGTCTAGTTTAGATTGTTGCTGGGATAGTGTTATGATATGGTGATGTTGTAAGTAGAAGTATAAGATGATACTTTTACAACATACATAACGTGTAATCTCCATAGACCTTGGACTTACACATATAGGTATGATAGTGATCATACCACGGTGCACATGATAGAGATCATATGCGAGAACCATATCATTTCACTAATAAACATGTGATGTTTGATAGCATCTTTTATTGCTTGTTTAGCGCTTTGTTAGCATAATAAGATGATCCCTCTTTTAAATATCAAGATAAGAATGTGTTCTTCCTTTAGTATGCACCGATTATGTTTTCGTCGCTCCAAGACATCACGTGATGATCGGGTGTTCTTGGATCCACGACCATATTTCGGGTGTAAAACAGTTACACACGCGAATACTAAGGTTATAACTTGACGAGCCTAGCATGTACAAACATGTCCTCGAAACACGGACCGAAAGGTTAAGCATGATTCATATAGTTGATATGGTGCCCATTTGATGCTCGCCTTTGAATCTACACCGACTCACGTGATGATCGGACTTGGTGTAGTGGATTTGGTTCATGTAATCACTAAAAAGGCACGAGGAATGTCGTTTTTGAGTGGGAGTTCATTCGTAATATAGATTAGTTGAACTCAATCTATCATACACTTAGTCTAAACTTTACAAATTCTGTTGTAGATGGCACCACCTGCTTTTAATTTCAATGTGTTCATGGAGAAAGAGAAACTAGCAACGAATGGTAGCAACTTTACCAAATGAGCCATGAATTTGAAGATTCTCCTCTCTGCTGCACAAAAGCAATATGTGCTAGAAGCGCCGTTAGGCCCCCCACCTCTTGATGATGCCCCTGACGAGGAGAAGAATGTCTATCAGACTCGTCAGGAGGACCACAACTTAGTTCATTGCGGCATATTGTATGGGCTAGAGCCGGAACTTCGAAAGCGTTTCGAAAACGGCAATGCTTTTGATACAATGGGTGAGTTGAAAATGATTTTCGACACACATGCTGCTGTAGAGAGATACAACGCAGAAAAGTTCTTTAGTGCATGATGGAAGAGCACAGATTAGTGAGCATGTACTCAAGATGTCGGATTCGCCGATAAGCTTGTGTCCTTGGGAATATCGATTCCCATTGACTTAGGCATCCATCGTGTTGCGGTCTACGCCACCTAGCTATAAGAGCTTCGTGATGAACTATAATATGCAAGGCATGAAGAAGTCTCTCCCCGAGCTTCTGTCAATGCTTAAAACTGCAGAAGTGGAGATCAAAAAGGAACATCAAGTGTTGATGATCAATAGGAACACTGGTTTCAAGAAAGACAAAAAGGGAAAACGGAAGGGAAGTAAGGGCGACAAGCCGGTTGCCGCGCCTGAAAAGAAACTCCGAGTTGGACCTAAGTCTGATACCGAGTGCTACTATTGTAAGGGGACTGGCCACTAGAAGCGCAACTGCCCCAAGTATTTGGCAGACAAGAAAGCCGGCAAAGCAAACAAAGGTATATATGATATACATGTTATTGATGTGTAATTGACTAGTGCTCGCAGCACAGGTATTTGATACGGTTGATTGCTAATATTTGTAACTTTCGAATCGTGCGGAACAAGCGACCACTAGCAAGGGGTGAGGTCAAGATGCGTGTCGGCAATGGATCAAGCGTTGATGTGATCACCGTCGGAACGCTGCCTCTCCACTTGCCATCGGGATTAGTAATAAACTTGAATAATTGTTATCTGGTGCCTGCACTGAGCATGAACATTGTGTCTAGATCGTGTTTGATGCGACGTGGTTATTCATTTAAATCCGAGAACAATGGTTGTTCTATTTATATGAATGAAATCTTTTATGGTCATGCACCGATGATGAATGGTTTATTTCTATTGGATCTCGATAATAATGTTACACATATTCATAATGTTGATGCTAAAAGGATTAAACTAAATGATGATATATCCGCATATATGTGGCACTGCCGTCTAGGTCTTATTGGCGTTAAACGCATGAAGAAGCTCCATTCGGATGGACTTTTGAAATCACTTGATTATGAATCATTTGATACATGTGAGCCATGCCTTATGAGCAAGATGACTAGAACACCGTTTTCCGGTTCAATGGAACGTGCGACAGATTTATTAGAAATCATACATTCTGATGTATGTGGTCCAATGAGTGTGTCGGCGCGAGGTGGATATCGTTATTTTGTTACTTTCACGGATGATTCGAGTAGATACGGTTATATCTACTTGATGAAACACAAGTCTGAAACCTTTGAAAAGTTCAAGGAATTTCAGAATGAAGTGGAAAATCATCGTAATAGAAAGATCAAATTTCTACGGTCCGACCGTGGAGGTGAGTATCTAAGTTACGAGTTTAGCACTCACATGAAAGAGTGTGGAATTGTTTCACAACTCACACTGCCGGAACACCACAGTGAAATGGTGTGTCGAACGTCGTGTCGTGCTTTATTAGATATTGTTCGATCTATGATGTCTCAGCGGACTTGTCGTTGTCATTTTGGGGCTATGCACTAGAAACTGCTGCATTCACTTTAAATCGGGCACCATCTAAATCCGTTGAAAAGACACCGTATGAATTGTGGTTTGGAAACAAACCTAAGCTGTCATTTCTTAAAGTTTGGGGATGCGATGTTTATGTGAAGAAACTTCAACCGGATAAAATCGAACCCAAAGCGGAAAAATGCGTATTCATAGGATACCCTAAGGAAACTATTGGGTATTCCCTCTATCATAGATCCGAGGGCAAGGTTTTTGTTGCCAAGAATGGATCCTTTCTAGAGAAAGAGTTTCTCACGAAAGGTGTGAGTAGTCGGAAGGTAGAACTCGAAGAGGTTATTGAACCTTCTCTTCAAAGTATGGCAAGTAGCGCAGCGCCGGAAGTTGTTCCAGAGTTGGCTCCACCTATTGAAGAGGGAACTAATGATAATGATCATGAAACTCCGAAAGAGAGTACTACCGAACCTCGCAGGTCTAGCAGGGCAGCGTGCGACTCCGGTATGACGGAAATCATGTCATGAATTTCATGGTTGATGAAAATGATGACCCTGCGACATATGAAGAAGCGATGATGATCCCGGATTCCAACAAATGGTTAGAAGACATGAAATCCGAAATGGAATCCATGTATGAAAATCAAGTTTGGAACTTGGTGTACTTACCTCACGACCGAAAGGCCGTGGAGAACAAATGGATTTTCAAAAGTAAAACTGATGCTGATGGTAATGTGACCGTCTATAAAGCTCGACTTGTCGCAAAGGGGTTTCAACAAATTCAAGGAGTTGACTACGATGAGACATTCTCTCCCGTAGCGATGCTAAAATCAGTTAGGATTATGTTAGCAATTGCTGCATATTTCGATTATGAGATATGGCAGATGGATGTAAAAACCGCATTTCTCAATGGTAATATTGAATAAGAGTTGTATATGATACAACCAAAGGGTTTTGTCGATCCTAAGGATGCTAACAAGGTGTGCAAGCTTCAGCGATTCATCTATGGATTGAAGCAAGCATCACGAAGTTGGAATCTCCGCTTTGATGAGGTGATCAAAGAGTTTGGATTTGTCCAAACTTATGGAGAAGCTTGTATTTACAAGAAAGTGAGTGGGAGAAATGTGGCATTTTTGATATTATATGTGGATGGCATATTATTGATCGGAAATGATATAGAGCTTTTAAACAGTGTTAAAAGTTATCTAAACAGCAAATTTTCAATGAAGGACCTAGGTGAAGCGTCATACATATTAGGCATAAAGATCTATAGAGATAGATCTAGGCGCCTAATAGGGCTATCGCAAAGTACATACCTTGATAAGATTTTAAAGAAGTTTAAAATGGAAAATAGTAAGAAGGGGTTCTTACCTATGACACAAGGCACGACATTGAGTAAGACTCAAAGTCCGGCTTCGGCGGAAGAAAGAGAGGTAATGGACAAGGTCCCTATGCTTCATAGGCTCTATAATGTACACCATGCTATGTACAAGACCGGATGTGGCACATGCTATTAGTTTGACTAGTAGGTACCAATCGGATCGAGTTCGTAAGCTGGAAGCGGTCAAGAATATCCTTAAGTACTTGCGAAGAACTAAGGATATGTTTCTTGTATCTGAGGTGAAGAAGAGCTCGTCGCTACGTGTTATGTCGACGCTAGCTTTGACACCGATCCGGATGACTCTAAGTCTCAATCCGGATCGTATTTCTCATGAATGGCGGGCGGTTAGTTGGAGGAGCTCCAAACAACTTTGTGGTGGGGATCAACAACGGAGGCGAATATGTTCTTTGTGAGCGGCTCAGGAAGCAATTTGGATGAAGGAGTTCATATCCGAACTAGGTGTGGTTGCAAACGCGTTGGACCCAGTGGTGATCTATTGTGACAACAATGGTGCCATTGCCAATGTCAAAGAGCCAAGGTCTCACAAGCATTCCAAGCATATTAAGCGCCGGTTTCACTCCATCCATGAGCATGTCAAGGATGGAGATATAAAGATATAAAGTACATACGGATCTCAATGTAGCAGATCCGTTGACTAAAACTCTCCCTAGAGCAAAACATGATCTACACAGAACTCCATGGGTGTTAGATATATCACAATGTAACTAGATTATTGTCTCTAGTGCAAGTGGGATCAAGGAATATGCCCGAGAGGCAATAATAAAATGTTTATTATGTGTATTCCAAGTATATGATAGATGTTTATTTTGCATGCTATAATTGTATTAATCTGAGCGTTAATACATGTGTGTTTAATAAACAAGCGAAAGTTCCTAGTTATGCCTCTCTCATAAACTAGTTTGTTGATTAACAAGATGATCACGGTTTCACGATCATAGACATTGGATGTTGTTAATACGAGATCACAACATTAGTGTAATGGTGTGATGAACATTCATCCAGTATAGCATTATGATCAAAGTCATTGAGTTTATATTGCTATAAAAAACTACAGTAATCCTAATCCTTAGACCATGAGATCATGCCAATCACTAACAGGAAGAGTTTCTTGTTGACATCAAGCGTCACTCCGTGGCGGGTGATTATAAAGATGGCTTCAAAGCTTCTAAAGTGTTATGTTGAGAATCATGGATCAAGAGTGGAATTTGTTCATCCGATGGCGGATAGATATGCTCTGGCCCTCTCGGTGATATCACATTGGTTAGCTTGCAAGAAAGTGATTTGATCACTAGAATGTTATATCACGAGGAGAAAAGAGTGCATGTCGATGCGAGATCAAACCAGGTATGGAGATACCGATGATCGAATCTCGGACATGTAATATATCGTGAAACAAAGGGTTAAGATACAAGCGTAAAGGTTAAGCGATCACGGGAAAAGTCATCGTTGAATGTGTGGGAGTCGGTATGGATCTCAGTCCGCTCGATTATTGATCGGAGAAGGGTCTCGATCATGTCCGCATTATTCGCGAACCGTAGGGTGACACACTTAAGGGACACTGGCATCCAGTTGGAGCAAATATTTCATGCGAAAAAATAAACAAGCGCAGGAATTTATTTCACTAGATATCGAAACAGGTTTTCGGGTGAAATTGCATAAAGTGGTTATGCATGTGAAATGGAATTCTAGCAAGGGGTTATTTGTGAATGTTTGTCATTAAAGTAATTGACAAAATTCTGAATAAAATAAAAGAGTTTTATTTAATAAGAGTTTGCATTAAATTTGGTGGAAATTTAATGGGAATTTGAGTGGACTTTTGAGTGGAGGGAATTTAAAGGAATTTTGTGAGTGGAGTGTCCACCCACATAAAGATGGGAGGGCAAGGGGGCAGCCCCCATGCGCTGGCCACCCCCTTGGGGTTCCCCCCTCCTCCTATAAAAGGATCCCCCCTCCTCACTTGTCTCTCACACCTCCTCGTGAAGGATCTCTCTCCCTCTCTAGAATTTATCCCCCATGGTCTCGGACTAGCGAGATACATGTTTCCGGTGGCTATTCGGCAAGAAAGGGTTGTGCTTCATTGCATATTTGGGCGAGGCGGAGGTTGTCCGATGTCTTATGCGTATGTGCGAAACGGATCTTATTTCTGCTTGGCGCTAGGACTTCCTCTCGATCTTGAGATCGGCAAGAGATCGTCTACATTAACCACGAGTTGAACTCGTTAAGCTTTGTCGGTCTTCAAGAATATGTTCTCTATGGATATACATCCGTCCGTTGTTTGTATCTAGTAGATAGATCTTGGTACATAGTTTCCATCGTAGGAATTTTTTTGTTTTTTATGCTGCGAACCCTACATTTTGAGCTACACGAAAATATCAAAAGTGTGGATATGAGTATCACGTTTTCAAATCTCCAAGACTTTGATATTTCTTTGTAGTCAGTAATAAAAAGAATTTCGTTTTGCGATTTGAAAGGTTTGTAGGATATTATTATTGACGGAAGTCCAGAATTATTTTTTCTGTAACTTATAAATATGATTTTCTTTTAATGTTTTAGTATAGATAGAGGGATATTCGGAAACCAAATACACTCTCCTAGAAAGTTTTTTTTTTTTGGGAAAAACCTTCTAAAACAGGTCGTAGAAAGGTAGGTGCTCTCAAAGCGGCGTGACAGGGGAACAGGGGATGGATGGATCCATCTACCACGGTTAGATTAGCTTTTAGAGTCCAGCTAGCTATCTGAGCTGAGCAGTCCAAGCTGCCAAGCAAAGCAAGCTCCTTTCCGCTCTCGACTTGATCCACTCCAGTTCCAGTAGTACTACCTACAGTAGCGCAGAGCAGCAGAGTACTCTCCCTCTGGGCACGCGCGTGAGGCAGGAGGTGATTAGCCTAAACAAGGAAGAAGCTAGTCAGGCAGGAAGGGGGGATCGCCAGAGCAGGGGCAGCAATGGCGGGCGGCGGTCGTGGCGGCGGGCGCGGGGAGGAGGAGTACGACTACCTGTTCAAGGTGGTCCTGATCGGGGACTCCGGCGTCGGCAAGTCCAACCTCCTCTCCCGATTCACCCGCAACGAGTTCTGCCTCGAGTCCAAGTCCACCATCGGCGTCGAGTTCGCAACAAGAACGCTCCACGTACGTTCTCCATGGCCTTTCCCTCTCTGCTTCATTCCCCCAATTACTTGCTGCTAGTACTAGTAGATCCGATCGACGGATCCCTCCTCCTCGGATCCGCAGTTCTCTTCCGTTCCGTGCGCCCCAGATCCAGTTTGCTGCAGATAACAGCTAGCAAGCAAGTAGGTCGGTAGGTAGGTAGATCTCTGTGGGGACAGAGATCAGATTCAGAGACGCTGTATTATACGCACGATCGGCCGCTTCAATTTCACTGTGCCCATCTAGCTAGATCTACCACCACCACCTGTTTGAATTCCAGTTCTTACGCTACCTGCTTTCTTGCTTGCTTGCTACACAATATCATCAGGCTATAATATGAACCACACAATTTTTCCAATCACACGCTCACTTCCACAGTAGCTACTACAGTACATAGTAGTAGCACTAATCAACAGTACTAGGAGGTTACTGCTAGTACTGTTTCCTAATCTTAAAAGAGACCAGGAGGAGAAAACATGAAAGGCTACATTACCCAAAGGTGCCCCTTTTGGAGAAAAGAAGATGACAATCAGGTAAAGCTGATGTCTTTCTTTCCTGCTGAGATCCCAATAATCCTGCCGGGGTGCTTTTTGGATCGATCTGCCGTGATCCCTGTGCCTGTTTGGTTGGATTTGGGGTGACTATATGCCGGCTGAGCGCCGCGTGCTCAACGATCCAGAACAGGCTTGCTTGTGATAGGCCATGTCCAACCAGTATCAGAAAAAAAAATTAGTGCTACTTTAGGCTTAACTTCAGAGAGTGTCACACTCAACTCGGTAGCTGGCTTATGCTTACCAAGTGGCACTGTCAACTTGTATTTATGCCCATTATACACTTTCAACCTGTAACGATTTCAAAAACTAATGACAGGAATCCCCTTAAAAAACTCATGACAGGAATCCCTAGAAAAAACATGTCAAGAAACCACTCTTTTTTTATTTTCTCTGTGCAAGAAACCACTCTTGATCCCTCTCAACGTATAAATAGGAATACAGGGCACTATTAACTTGTTCTTCAGTTGTTATCTCTCCCGGTTGTATAATGCCTCAGGAGGCATAGTGAAACCGTGGGGTCGTATCAGGTGAAAATAGGCCACTTCCTGAAAATCTGGAAATTTTGGATCTGAACCACTAGATTGTGTACCAACTGCCAGATGTTACACCTCATCCCACCACCACATTTATGCAGAAAACCCCTGGAGCTAGGTTATATTCTGCAAACTTCGCCCCTGCATATGTTCACTTATCGCTGGATTTGTGGCATGGACCCAAAAGAGCAACTAAAGCATACACCATGAAACTCGAAGAAAAAAAATCACGCTTTCTTTTGGCTGTTACAATCTGAAGAACAGCAGGATATAGTTGAGCTTCGGTTCACCATTGCGAACAAAACACTCGAATCTCAACTTCTCAAGGTTCATCACCAAAAGAACCCAACAATATGGATCCTGTATCAAATTGACTCTGGAACCTACATGTACAATCCACTGGAGCTAAGAACTTTACCAGGATACCATAATAAATTAATTATGTTCAAGAGACAAATAAACTGCAGTTTTCTGCTGAGATGGACGTTTTCTCCAAAAACAAAAGATTCAGATCAAAAATCGAAAAAAGCAACAACAAAATAGACCTTGTTTCCAAGAACAAGATGTTAGTCTCTATGGCGGAAAGATCTGACGGCAAAGAATGCGGCAGCAGCCAGATTGGGAGGCGCTTGATGCATGTGATACCAAGGCAACTCGAGCTAGCATTTTTGACAGGGGAGAGAGAACAGTAGGTTGCTAGGGGAGGACGTGAGAGTGAGAAGATGGTGTGATTCAGGGGGCCTTTTGCAATACAGACGAAGGTGGGATGGTGGTGCGAAATCTAACCCTTGGTTCAAGATCCAACGGTTTCGGTCATGATTTTCAGATTGTGGAATCTGTCCGTTTTCACTTGATACGTTCCCGTGAAACCGTACCTGATCTGTTCTTACTTTGAATCGACATAGGTGGAGGGCGACCTGCTCTCCTATTTTTACAGTTGCAACCTGCAACCCATGAGTCCATGACAAGAAACCACTCTTAAGTCATAACCCCTCTCAACTTTTAAATGGGAACTCAGGGCCCTGTTAACTTATCCTTTGTTGTTATCTTTCCTGGGTGCACAGTTTTCTCAGGAGGCACAATGAAACCGAAACTGATTCTTCTGTGTGTTGATTCCTTGCTAGATCCGATAAATCTATAACTCAGATCCCTCTCAGGATCTGCACTTTTCTTGCTTGCACCCCAGGTGTAATTTCGCTGCAGATACTAGTAGTAAGTAGGTGGATCACTGGTCTGGGGACATAGATCAGATTCAGAAATGCTTAATTTCTTGCCAACATGATTCTCACTGTGCCCAGCCAGTTAGCTAGATCTACCTAACCACACCTTGTTCGATTCTACTTTTCAGGCCAGCTGTTGCTTGCTACAAGTACTAGCTACAAGAAACCACTCTTAAGTCATAACCCCTCTCAACTTTTAAATGGGAACTCAGGGCCCTGTTAACTTATCCTTTGTTGTTATCTTTCCTGGGTGCACAGTTTTCTCAGGAGGCACAATGAAACCGAAACTGATTCTTCTGTTTGTTGATTCCTTGCTAGATCCGATAAATCTATAACTCAGATCCCTCTCAGGATCTGCACTTTTCTTGCTTGCACCCCAGGTGTAATTTCGCTGCAGATACTAGTAGTAAGTAGGTGGATCACTGGTCTGGGGACATAGATCAGATTCAGAAATGCTTAATTTCTTGCCAACATGATTCTCACTGTGCCCAGCCAGTTAGCTAGATCTACCTAACCACACCTTGTTCGATTCTACTTTTCAGGCCAGCTGTTGCTTGCTACAAGTACTAGCTAGCTACACAATCTTAGGCTATAATGAACCAAACAACTTTTCCAGTTACACACCCACCTCGGCACTAGCTGTTCAGATTGCTGCTGATACTGCTCTCTAATCTTAAAAGAGAATAGAACTATAGGAGAAAGCGACAAAAGTCTACATTGCAAAAGGGGAAATTTTTGGGGTATTCACAGACAGGTAAAGTTGCTGCCTTTCTTGCTGAGATCCCAATAATTCGGGTTGGATGGAAATCAGCCATGCGACATGTATGATCTGCCGTGCCCAATACCAAAGTCCATTGTTGAAGGCCCCATCTATCGGATCAGCCGTGAGCCTGACTATCAACTGGTAATTAAAGAGCAGCAGTGAGAAGAATGTTATCGCTATTCCAAGACAGAAGATTAATATGAACAAAAAGCTAGAATGCTTACCTGTGACAGAAATATGACAAAGACCAACAGTGACGCCTGGTCAAATATAATTTTATTCCCCTGGAAAATGGTGTTCAGGGATGCAATGGCTGCACACAACAAAACCTTGCCTTGGCTCTCTATGGTGAAGACACTGCTTAAAGGCTTGATCTACTTGATAGTAGCAAGTCAGCACTACTCAACATGGATTTTCCTAGGATGATATACACTACAATATCAGTTCCCTCCAACATCTCACTATATTGTGTTCCCATCAATCTCTTTTCAACCTATATAACCTATCTTTGTGCTGCTAGGTTAGGATGGACTTGCCATGGCTCTCTAATTTATAAACTGTATCCATGTTTCCTCAGGCTAATATATCCATTCACTCCCCCTGTCAACACGTATGAGCAACCAAGACATTTTGTAGTCATGCAGTACCTATGCACACGCAACACAAACTGTGAGAGTGCCATATTTGCGTGAAATTTGCACTGCCTCAGGCGCCCAGCTTTGAGTTGTTGAGTGATTTTCCTTTCTGTTGCTTAAGTAGCACATTGCAAGCATGCTTCCGTGGTCATAAAATCCGTCACAGCCCCAGATAGCGTGACCGCCCAAATACAAGAAGCGATACCAATGGAACGCTTCCATCGGTACCGTACGTACAGGACATAGGCCGGGGTGCCGTCGCACCCGAAGGGGCTCCTTGCTGGGCCAGGTCCAAGCTAACTGGGCTACCATGCTCCCCGGTCTAGAGATTTGAATTGGATTTGATTTGAACGACGGATTGGATTTGAATGACTAGATGCCTGCTCATCTGATTGCTACGGGCTTTTTGCTTGTGATGGCCCATATCCAACCTGCACCGCCTTGATTAGTGCTAGTTTAGGCTTTACTTCAGAGAGTGGCACACTCAATTCAGTAGCTGCCTTTCCAAGTCGCACTGTCAACTCGTGTTTAATATGTCCATAGACTAATTGACACCCATTATTGTGTAACAGCAATCTACTAGAGTCTAGAGGTACAGCATGATCATAACCTGACTTTGCTTCTTGTTTGCTTTTTTACCTGCTGTTTTTACAGTTTCAACCTGTTACGATTTAAGTAGATTATAATAACAGGTAACCGCTCTTAATCCCTCTCAATTCAGACATGGTGACTCAGTGCACTATTAACTTCAGTTGTCTTTCCTGGATGTATAATCTCAGTAGGCACAGCGAAACTGTATCTGATCTGTTATTATTTTGACTGAATGCAGGTGGAGAGCAAGATAATTAAGGCGCAAATATGGGACACAGCGGGGCAGGAGCGGTACCGGGCAATCACGAGCGCCTACTACCGCGGAGCCCTCGGAGCGGTCCTGGTCTACGACGTGACCAAGCCCACCACCTTCGAGAACATCAGCCGGTGGCTCAAGGAGCTGCGCGACCACGCCGACGCAAACATCAGAATCATGCTCGTTGGCAACAAGACGGACCTGAAGCACCTCCGGGCTGTCACCACAGACGACGCTCAGAACTATGCTGAGGCGGAGGGGCTATCCTACATCGAGACGTCTGCCCTTGAGGCCATGAACGTCGAGGAGGCGTTCCAGCTGATCCTCGGCGACATATACCACACCATCAGCAAGAAGGCGGTGGCCTCAGAGGAAGACAGGGCGGCAGGGGTTGGTGCGGGAGTCAAAGAGGGTAAGACCATCAACGTGGCTGCCACTGACGCCGGTGGTGAGAAGAAGCAATGCTGCTCAGCTTAGGATGTATGATGTACTTTCTCTGATGTCAACGTGATGATTGTGATGTTTTGAGCTTGAAGCTTTTGTTGATTCATTTTGTCAGATATATCCTTACCTTGTTAGACCTGAAACTCACATACTCAGTTGCTATATCATATATCAAGTTCATTAGATTGGTTTATTATGTGTATCACTTTTTTTCTGGCCTCTTGGACCATTTTGAGTTAAATCAGTCAGCTATCAAGCTTCTTCCAGAAAGTGGCAGAAGAGAAATTCCAGCTAATTAACAAGATGATCCTTTTGAAAACATGATCAGTCAATTGACAAGATTGAAACAATCAGATTTCATGTAATATTATCACTTGATGAAGATCCATCGAATGAGCCAAATACACTGATGAAGTAACAACTAATAAGATTTGCATAACAAACTCCATCTATGCCAAGTATTTAATTTAACAGTGATTATAAGTAACACAAGCTCTGTATACAATTTTTTAATTCAGTATATCCAATTCACTGCGCTCCCAAGACTTTGATGATGAATCTTCCAGCCTCCAACCACCCAACTAAGATATCATGAGATGTAGGAATGGAGTCTTGGTGAGCTTATGAGCAGCAGCTGCTCTGCTGCTGCTGTATGGGCTGCCCTTTCATGTGGACGGTCTTCCTCTCGGCCGGCGCAGGTTGGCTCGCAGTCCTGCAGGCAAGTAGAGATTCAGTAGTCAGGTAGATCCTTCACACAAACATGGGAAGCATGCACACCAGGTAAGATATATAAGGCGGCAAAAGTAACCATAAAAAAACTTCTCTGTGCCAAATATAAGATGTTTTGGCAGTTCAATTTGAGCTGCCAATAAATCTTATATTTAGGAATGGAGGGAGTAGATTTTACTGCCCTCCCAGCCTCTCTTGATGATGCACACAGCCCAAGAAAAATATAAGCATTGGGTTGGCATATTTTAGAAACCAGTATTTAAATCTACTGAAGGGATTCCTAGAGCTTTTCTTTCCACAACCACAAAGCCCATTTGATGTTTCCAGTACCGAATAGAGAAACTGGGAATATAAAGGGCCCAAAGTTGTGCATTTCTTGGTTTACCTGCTCTTGATTTCTGATGACATGGTTAAGAAAGCTGTCTCCACATTGATGGATTCCTTTGCACTCGTCTCAAGAAAATTCATTCCTAATGATTCTGCAAAAGCCTGCATTGATCATAGATATCAGTCACGTGATTACCATATTTCGCATAATAGGTGAGCATCAAGAGGAAGAAAGGAACATGTAGTTTTTTCAAGAATAAAACAGACTTCATAATGGTAATCCGATTTTTGTGTGTCAACTAGCGATTTGTTATTCCTTCCATTTGTTCCGGCTAGGTGTGTCTATTGTTCTCTGCACTATGGCAAAAATAGTCTACGAAAGTAAAAATGGTAAGGTGTTTACCTTGGCCTCCTCTGTGTCAACGACTTTACTATCAACCAAATCGCATTTGTTCCCAACTAGAAGCTTGCACACGCTGTCACTGGCATACCTATCAATCTCACTCAACCACTGCTTGACATTGTTGAAGCTTTCCCTGTCTGTCACGTCATATACGATCTGAAAATGTCGCAAGGAATGTCAAATCCCTTAAAATTCTACGGAAATTTAGATCATGACTCCTGAATGATAAAGAATAGCTGACAATACAAAAGGGAAATGAACATATTCAGTTCAATAATGACTACAGTGAAACTGTACAATGATCCAACTGATCCCAAAGTGCTGTATCACACTGACTGGAGGAGTTGCCAACAGAAATAACCCCAAGTGTCACAGGACCGGCATAGGGTGTTCAATGCAAACTTACAATAATTCCATGGGCTCCTCGGTAGTAACTGCTTGTTATTGTCCTGAACCTTTCCTGGCCTGCCGTGTCCCACTGAACAAGGAAGGAAGACATCATCATTACAACAGCGGGAGGATTGAATGGACACAGGTAGATGTTGCATAGCCATGCTGACCTAACACGTCAAATCTCAACTAACAATTCATCACAATCCATAAACACAAACAGACTCCAATTACACATAATTTCCAATTAATTGGAAAGTAATAGCATGTCCAGTCTAAGTGATAAACTAATTAGCTACTCTTTCTCGACAAAATGCAATTCACTACATGGGGAGTACATTGGCCCAGTCTATGTAAAGTGCATGCAAATTACTGCGCACAGGTCGGTCGTGAAGGCCGCTTTTATGATAAGAACTGAACCAATTCCTCTCTGAAAAGTTGAAGTAGCTGGATGGCTAGCTAGTTCCTAAAATTAGGTTAAGGTGTTTTTGAACTTTAGTTGGTGCAAACTATCAATTGACGCCTGATAAAAGAGGGGACAAATATGGCTAACAGAGTACACCAAGCCAGCAACCCCTAATTGCAGAGTTGCTACCTACCGTTTTGGATAAACCAATGCATGCAGACTAACACCAAGATCTAGAAAATAGTCCCAGCAATTCCCACCCAGCTTTCTCATTTATCCAATAATTGTACTATAATTTATTAACTCAAGCATCATGTCCCCAACATCAATGAATAACGGAACTACCACACAAAAGAATCCACAATCGCAAAAAATTGTCATAGTGGACTCACAATCTGCAGCTTCACCATCTTCCCATCGAGCTCGACCGTCCGGATTTTCTGCAGCAGGTTTTTAATACACAACAGTCAGTCAGAAGCCTGTACTTTGTAGCAGCTACTTCAATGGAGCTCCATCAATCAGAACAAAAGGGAGTCAGGTCAGGTACTTACGAAATCAACACCGATCGTACTGATGTAGGTGTCCACGTACGCATCGTCCTGAAAAAAAAGAACCAAACCGACCGGTTCCTCTTAATCGCCGAATCAATCGAAGGTACTGAAATAAATTTCCTCGCAAGAGAAAAGAAAAGAATCTGGAGAGGGTGGAAGGGTTGTACTCACGGCGAATCGGAGGAGGAGGCAGGACTTGCCGACGGAGGAGTCCCCGATGAGGAGCAGCTTGAAGAGGTAGTCGCTGCAGCAGACAGACCAGACGGTAAATCTCCATTAAAAAAACATCGGAAAATCAGGGGAGAAAGAAAGAAAGAAAGATCGGCCGGCCGGCGGCGGCGGCGGCGGGACTTACTACTCGGCGCTGGCCATGGCTACCGCTGGGTCTCGATCGATTCGGAGAGGGAGAAGTACGGGGGGGATTGTTAGTAAAAAAAGGTGGCTTTGGGAGAAGGGAAGCAAAGGGAATCAATCGGTGGAAGTCTCCTCCGTTTCTTGTTCCGTTTATATGATGATGAAGTCATTGTCGATGACGCGTGACGAGGGAGGTTGGGATGGCTTAGCGGCTAATCAAGAGGACTCTTCGCTGGCCGCAGCTATGCACAAGTGTGTAAAAAGCCTCCTCCTTTTTTTTTTCCTTTTTCCTTTGTGACAGAAAAAGCCTCTTCTTTTATTTTTGCTAGAAAAGTAGTAACCTTTGTTTATCTTTGCAAAAAAAGTTGATTAGCTTTTATTTCCTGAGAATACAAAGTTGTTTATGTTTTGGTTGCTTTGTTGTACTACCGTGATTTCTTAAGCTCGGTTAGATTATGGCGTCGGCCGGCGGCGTCACTATTTACTGTGTATAAAACAAATTGACATTGGTAAATGGTAGGTTATTTTTACTACAGACCATGAAAAGGTTGAGGATTTGGCAGATCCGCAGAGTTTGAGTTTTCAAACTTTTCGCGACAAATATTTATTTTTGCAAAAAAAAATCAAGTCTATAAATTAAACCTACAGTATAAACACCTTTGAAAAATAAAGAAAAATACATTGAAGTTTTGGGGAGCCAAACATCTTCCTCCAGCTCAGGCAAATCGAAAGTTGCCGCTGATATCCTCCATTCACCCATCCTTGTTGAGAGAATTAGGGCGACTCACATGGCATGAATCTCCGAGTTCATAGCTAGGTTTGTGGAAAGTCTCTAGAGGTTAATCATGGTGTTGACTAACTTCTTTACGGTGCGATTGTGTAAAACAACTTTGGTTTTGTAGATTACTGTATTTTATAAACCATAAATTAGTTGATGGTATGTAAAATGTACTGGCAAATTTAAGCTTAGAGCATTTGCAAGACAAGTATAGTTGTACTGCAAATGAGTTAACACGACCCTAATTTTACATGGGAGTAGAGAACGGGGCAGTAGCCTAATGGTTGGGCCGCAGTTGAAGCATCTCAGCGACTGGAATTCGATCCCTGTTATCGACGAATTTTCGGAATTCTCACACCGACCAGCTTCTATTATATTAAAAAAAAGTGTCTAGTTCCTCCTAGCACTATTTCATAAATTAATTTTATATGGGTGTTTTTATGAAATGTCTGGAGAGGTTTTGTTGTCACAATATCTAGGTATGTATTATGTGAAATTGCACCTTTTTGTGTGGAGGTATCAAGCTAGCTTTCTCAAAAATTTGACTTGGGAGGATATGCACAGATTCAACGGTGATAAACTTTTGGTGGTGCAAAAGGTGTCTAATTTAGGAGAAATGGTAAGTCAATGCTTCGAATTTTTAACTACTGTTAATTTTAAAGGATATTCATTTCGAACACTTGAAGTCTCACACACACACACATGTGTTACTTTCACAATACACAATTTTTCATGAATATATTGTAACAAAAAATGGCCAGTATAACATTCTAAAGAACATACCAATGTCAAGAAACACAACTTTTACAAGAACGAACTGAACATATGTGGTAGGATAATGATAGGTCACTTGGACTAACGGTACCAAATTACCGATCCGATAGAGTAATTCACATTTTATTAGACGTGAAAACTGTCACATGAGCCATGGCCATTTATACACTAGAGGGGTTGGCATAGCAGTTAATCATGAGGCAGGCTGCAATGCCTTTTTCTTTCTCGGCAAAAGGTCGATATTTATTTTCGAGGGTACAAATTCAACATGCTTTGATTGCATGTATAGTGTTATGATTTCCCCTGACTGCTTGTTGCATTGCATTAATGTAGTGTGAAATAGTTTGGTTATGGTACCTTTGTGTTTCACTAAACAAAGTAGATGATGTGTAAAATTATTGGAGGTCTAGGAAATGATAGATGGTTCATACCATCACGGCTATCTTTATTAATCACCAGAAATAGTGACATTGTCTACTTTGATCAAAAGATAGCTAAGGGGGTTACATTTAGCCAAAAAAAGAAGGTTGCTAGCGTATGAGTGGCCAATGTTTGTGGGGCTAATATCCGACTTTCAAGAAAATTCCACCTTTGACAAACAGTTCTTGAACACGCTGATTGACTCTGCACTTCGCCGGTACTATTTAAACCAAACTTGTTATATTCTAAGTTTTATCGTCACACCCTCTACATTTTTTGTGTGGAAAGTAAATAAATCACCAGAGTAAGTGATTAATCTACCTCTGCGATCCTAGATGATTGTTTCGACAAGTTTCTTTTCTTTGATGTATGTAGAAGGACACATCTACATTCAATTTTACAACCCCCATTTCACCATTGGCCATTGGTAACAATATTCTTCGGTAATTTTATTCATAACTTATTGGATAACAGGATTTTTTCACCGTGTGATATTTTTATCGTTGAAGCCACGTCACCTAAGATGACAGCCGAAGACTATGAACACCTCTAGTATTTGGATTTGAGGATCTCTAAGAACATAAGCACAATAGACACCAAGATACCATAGTACCAAATCAATCAATTACATCAACATCATACTAGATAACATAATCGACATAGATTTGCCATAAATCCTTGGCCATGGTGTCGTCATCCAACCTTATGACATTTTATTTTTCTTGTCGTGGGGAATGTCATTTTAGTTGTGATGAGTTTCTAGGTTTGTTGGATCCAACCGATGAAAATTTAGTGGTGAGCGGAGTCTCTCACATCCAATCGCCATCCTTTCTTGTCTAGATAAATGTGAATACAAACCGGTACAGGGAAAAGAAAATAGAGAGACGGCGGCTACAACCCATCTAGGGTTCCTTTCCTCCGTCGGCGACGCCATCGGTCTGTCCCGTCTCTGGCGGCTTTAGGGCCTTGGAGGCATGACGGACCACGGCTCCTCGCCGGCGAGAGGTCTCAATGTTTTGTCTAGACTGTTTTTAGTGTCTTCTTCCGGATGTTGAGGCGGCTACGTCCTGAATTCAGAATAAGGTCCCCCGTCCTATCCTCGCTCTAATGAGTCGTGTGTTCGACGAAACCCTTGGAATCAGGGCATTTTTTGTATTCTTTTGTATGATTTGAGGTCACTCTCTTCCGATCTATGTTTGTTATCTTCGACGATGGTCGATGCTCTGATGCGCTGGTTTTTTGGGGGCTTAGCACGGCGACTTTCCGTTCGTCTACTACAACAAGCTCTACTACGATAAGCTTGAAATGGATGTATTTAGACATATTTTAGTGTTAGATATATCAAATACTGCGACGATTAATATGTATTGAAGGAGTACAAGATTATGAATTTACTATTATCTGATTTTTTTTATAATTAGAAAAATGACAACCAATTCAGCTGCAATCAGCGGTGAAAAATATTCGAATGAGTCGTGGGTGGGTCCACTCCATTTCTGTCGGCCCATCACTCTCCCCCGCAACTGCCAATCTCCCTCCTCCGATTCAGTTCCACATCACATGGCCGCCGCCGCCGCCGCCGGGGCCGGGTTCCGGCTGGGCCAGCGCGTGCACGCGGCGGGCGACCCGCGCCGCTCGGGAACCGTGCGCTACGTGGGCCCCGTCGACGGCCACGCCGGCGACTGGGTGGGGGTCGACTGGGACGGCGGCGCCGGCGGCCGCCACGATGGCTCGCTCGCCGGCCGCCGCTACTTCGCCGCCGCGGGCGACCGATCCGCCTCCTTCGCGCGCCCCGCCGCGCTCAGCGCCGGGATCGCGCTCCCCGACGCCATCCGGCTCCGGTACCGCGTCGACGACTTCACCAAGGAGGAACAAGGTGCGTCCATCGATTTAGCTGAGCTTTTGATCTGCTCGAACTGCACAATGTAGGAATAAGCCTGACATTTCTCTGACTAGAGATTGTTTTTCTGCCAACACATGATTTTAGTCAAGGTCTCCATATATACATTATGAATGACACTCCATATACACACTCTGTTGTGTTCAGATGAAATGTACGTGTTCTCGACGAGCCAGAAGCGCGTGTCGGTGGAACTGGTCGGGACGAACAAGGTCCGGGAGAAGCTGAAGAACTTGGATGAGCTGTTGTGCGTGTCTGTTTCCTTCATGGGAGTGAGCTCCACCGGATCACCAGAGGAGCTGCAGGGTTTGGTTCCAAGTAAGTACTGGTTTTATAATGCTTGCTTTATCGCTTTGACTTGCTCCAGTGATACGGGACAAGCTTCCTGAACCTTTTGTTTCGACTGTTCTGTGTCAGTTGAGGTAGAACAATGAACAATGTACTATCATGTTTTGCCCATGAAGGTTCCGTATCTACTGCATTCAGTTCCTTCCGTCATGGGAGATTGTGTAATAGCCTTCGTAGTTTGCCGACAAAATGTAGAAAACAAATGGGATCCACAGCTGTCCTCATTTTCAGCTGAGACACTTACGCTGGTTCTTACAACCTACCTTGCATTTGCTTGAAATTACTCTGAACATCCTAAATGCTATCAGGTAAAATAGCATCCTAACCGACAATTGTGCTAATAATCTATCGAAGACTTGAGCAAGTCAACCGTGCATACAAATTCTGTATCACACCAAGTTTTCATGGGTGCTGCTAATGGTTTGCTTGTTTCAGATCTCAAACAACTTGATCTAACTGGAAATCTGTTCTCTCAGTGGCAGGTACGTACCTTTTTTTTTGTGAGTGTACTTTCAATGATTTGAAGTATGATTTTTGTGCAATTTTTAATTAGTATGTACATAAGATATGCAATTTAATAAATGGGATAAAAACAGAAGAGACGCTGTACCCATTTGTCTTCTCATTCCATTATATTTGCTTTTTAGGGCATGTGGAATGCACGAAAAGAGTAGTTTTCATGTTGTGCTGCTAAATTCAATCGCTCATAAGCTTGGAGTTTTACTGATTCATGTTATAGCATATTAGTATATGGCTTGCTTGGCATGTCCTCTTGTTAATGCTGTCCAGGATTATTGTTAGCCCATATCATCATCACTGAATATGTAGGCACATCAGTTCAAACCACCTTTAGTACTTTATACTGAATTGAAAATAAATATTGTATTAACTTTTGTGACATCCAAGTCAAGCAATTATTTATATCTGTGGTTTTCTGCAGCTAATGCTATTGTTTTTTTATGGATTCTTCCTAAAACAGTTTTGGCTTTTTTCCAGGATATTTTCTCTCTTTGTCAAGCTCTGCCATCCCTGGAAGTTCTCGATTTGACAAACAATATCATGGAGAATGACACTGTAGAAAGTTCTTTGTTGAAGAATATCCGTGTTTTGGTTCTCAATAACTGTGGTGTAACATGGGAACTGGTATGTGGTATGCCACATGTCAACAGCTTGACGTATTATCAGTTGATATCAATCATACTATAAGCTGATGATGTTGACTTATGTGGAACAGGTTGAAAAGATTAAAGTCCCATTTTCATGTCTGAAAGAACTCCATCTAATATGGAACAAGATGAACATAATCACGGTTAGCATTAATTTTTGTATTTCAGTTATGTTTTCTATGTCTATTGCTATCTTGTTCTTCATTTCATGAAAACACCTAAATACCTCATAAATGGTTTTGGAAGCTTTCCTCTTGCTCATTGCCAAAGTACTCCATTTTAAATGGAAACTATTCCCGTTGTTCGCAGTTCATAGTTTAATTTCTTGTGCAACGTGTGCATTAGCAAACATCATTTAAGAATTAACTCTATTTTGTCATATTCTCCAGACTCCAGTGGGAAAATTTGTGCAAGGTTTTGATGCACTGCGGCTCTTAAATTTGGAAGACAATCACATTGTTTCATGGGATGAAATGGTAAAGCTTTCTTATTTAAGGAGGTATAAATACAAAAATTGAAGCTTTTGTACTTATGTGAGTACTATTTCTGCATCTCATTGGATCCTGTGAACTACAGCTTGGAACAGCTCCATTTGAACAAGAACAAGATAAAGCATGTACGATATCCGTCTAATCTTCCATCATCAGTGCCTCTTGGTGATGTATCTTTCCCGCCTTTCGAAAAACTGCAAGTCCTTTTGTTAGGTATTTTCGTGGCTCGCCTTTTGCTGTCTTCCCCATTCAAGTGGACACAGAAATGTTGTGCTAACAGTGACGTTCAAATGCCTCAGGATCTAATGAAATAGAAGACTTTCTTTCTGTGGATTCACTTAACCTCTTTCCGAGTTTGATGGTGAGCTGGTGTCCAAGGATTTATCATGACTATTTTTGATTTGTTGTCTGCTCCTTAATTATAGGATGATATGGCCATACTGAAATCTGTTTTTTTGGAAGGACGTCAGGATTTCTGATAATCCTATAGCAGACCCTGCCAAAGGTGGTGCTCCTCGATTTGTGCTTGTTGCTCGACTAGGAAATGTTAAAATACTAAATGGCAGTGAGGTAATTGATCTTTGTCTGGGTGTGTCTCTAGCATATATGTAGCAGTAGTGCCATCCTTAATATTTATTATTTGTCTAGGTAAGTGCGCGTGAACGGAGGGAAGCAGAAATACGGTCAGTTAATCCCTTTTGCTCTTGTTGTACGACAACATTCGGCCCTGTAAATTTCATGTGTTTTTAAATAAATATGGTTTGCCAAGCATCGAAATTCTGATACCTGTGATGTAACATTATAGATACATTCGCCTTGTTATGGGAAAAGCAGAATCAGATGATCCAGAAGTCATCAAACAGCTACACCCCAGGTAAGTTTGTCGAAATTCCACATTCCTTTTTAGCACTAAAGGATCCATTGAGGAGAGATCCATTGATTTGAGCAATTTTATTTGATGAAAATAGAAATTCTGGTTGCTCAAAAGGTGTTCCCATGTTATTCTCAAAAAGATGATGTTGCGAAATCACACTTAACTCTCTAAGGCAGTGACCTGTCTAACTAGAATAGTACTTTTGTCCTCTATAAGAACACTTATGTAAGATTACGTGACTGAAGAAAATTATGTTTTACCTTTTAGTCAATTAGGAGTATATCTTAGCTTGTTATTGACATGTACTTGTGTTTCCTGGCTTTGTTTGTCAATTTGTTACTTCTGATAGATACCTGATTGGTGGATCACCTGAAATTAATTGATTGTACTTCCGTAGAAGATTAACACATCATACCTAAGGTATTTTAGAATTGTCAATGCAGGTTTGCTGAACTGAAGGCTTTGCATGGCATTGAAGATGAGAAGCCAACTTCAAGGATGTTAGGCCCGCAAAAGATGGCTTCCGGCTTATAAGTAATGATCTTGAACTATAACACAAGTCAAGAACTAGATAATAATATGGCTAACTGGTCACCATGAGAAAACTGAAAACGCTCTATTTATGCATGCAGGTATCACGTTGAAATGTGTAGGGCCATCTATGGGTGAAAAGCAACCGTTGACAAAGAAATTGCCTTCTACAACTACTGTAAGTACTCGTAACCATTTAGCTATCCTTATTTTGGCTTCCTCTTGGTACCACTTCTTGGTACTAGTAGCAGATCGTTCATCCGGCTTTTGGTGATATATATATATAAATTAGGCTGCTTAGTGCCAATCTGTTTTTTTTCTTAAGCTGGTTATACGAGATGCTGCAGTACCTGGTCCCGTTCAACGTTTTAACTGTCAAAGTTTATGAGTAGGTCGGAAAGCTAAAATCTTTGTGCGAGAGCTTCTTCAAGCTGAAGGACATCAAACTGAGACTGTTTCTCGAGGAAGAGGTATGATTTGTATCTGGCATCATCATTGCCTACTTCCAGTCAAACGCTTGGAGTTGTATGTTTAATGCACAAAAAGCAGCCGTAATTTTAAGACAGAAATGCTACTTAGGCGTCTCTAGAATTACTATTTGCGTTTTAGCAGGGATGCCCGCTACCCCAACTGCTCGAGGAGGAGACGGCTTCGCTGGTGGAACTCGGGATAGGCACAGGAGCAACCATCATCGTCGATGAAGAGAACTAGTCCTCTGCCAGGACCAGAAGAAAGAATATATATGTATTTTCGTGGGTGAATGCCACGGTGATGTTTCTTGGAGAATGAATCCCCCTTGCTCTGTACATTGAAGAGACAAGCTGTTCTATGCATTTTGCATAGAGGGTGTGAACAACGTTGTGAACATGTCAGGTTTGGCATTCGTTCCTCGCCCACCGTGTTATACTAACTTGCAAGAAATGGCCTTGGTTTCGGATGGCGATTGAAATGATCGTTTTGTTTGCGGAACGATGTGGTGCTCTCTTCCAAACCATCTACCCCTGATCTAGTTGCAATCAAGGAGGTCCTGAGGATATTCGGAGAGGTGCTTTTTTTTTCTCGAAGGTGATAAGAGGTGATCCCGCACTCGTGAAGTAGTCAGCAAGATCGACATCCAGGCCATCGTACATGCTCAGGAATGGATGAGCCTGGGTGTCAGAGACAACAAATAGAAGAAAGGGGTCAAGATCTAGCTTTGCCAAATGAGGCTTTCAAAAGAACATACAAATTTACAAAACATACAGAAATTTCCTTACTAGTAGGATTTGTGCAGATGGCCTATCTGTGGCATTTTTCTGCATGCTGAAAAACCAGAACGAGATTAAGAAATCAGATATGATCGAGCCTGCTTCTTAATGGTGTCTGTAACCAAGATCATAGTTTAAGTTTAAATAAGTTACTCAAGTAGCACTGATTAACAAAGGGGTTATTAGAGAAGCACATATATATATATATACCATGCAGAAATGAATGAACAGAATTCTGGTGAGTGCTTCTCTGATGGTGCAGATGGCGGTGGTCGGTCGACAACTGCTTCAAGAAGGTCATAAAAGCTATCACCAAGAAGATAGGGGAAGTTGCCAGTGGCACATTCCAGCATAACTAGACCCAAGCTCCAGATATCACTCGGACAACCATGTTTCTGCCCACTGATTCTTTCTGGCTGTCAAAAACTGACATATTGCATTAGTTAACTGAAACTGCAGAAAATGGACATATCATTCCATGACACACTGGAATACATGTTTACGTGACTTAAACAAAATTTCACCCACCGCCATGTAGCTAAACGTGCCAGTAAATGTATCTCGCTGCGCAGAGGAACTAGCAATGATGGCACTCACACCAAAATCGGAAATCTTTATTTCACCTCGATGATTGATTAATATATTTGATGGTTTCAGATCTCGGTGTATGATGTGCTTCTCATGATGCAAGTAAACCAGTCCTTTCAACACCTGCACGAGGAAGTGGCATATTTCAATTGGAAATACCTATTTGGCATTCTGATAGCAAAGAAATGGTAGTTGATTATGCGACATTTCACTTGCCTGCTTACAAATTGCAGCAAGGTAGGCCTCTGGAATGGTCCTAACAGTTTTCAGGAAATCATCCAGAGAGCCATAATCCATGTACTCCATAGCAATAGAAACAATACCATTGCAATAAAAACAATGGTAGCATGTGACAACATATTGGCACTGTGTTGACATGCTTATTTTCAACTCGTCAGCCATCTGTTTGCGTACGTTTTCCTGAAATATGAGTTGCATAACCTGCAAAAAAGGGGGGGTAAAGACCCTTTGCAGCATATATGTACTTACAACTACCGCCATCATTTTGTATAGGAGGAAGTCACAAGGAACCACAAATGTAAAGCACCAAATAATGCATGTTTGGATAATACCTTTAGAGCAAAAAACTGGCCAGTCCATTTGTGCCGCACCAACTGCACATTTCCACTACTTCCTTTCCCAATAACTTTGATTGCGTCTAGATCATCAATGCTCAACTGATGGTTATCCAACGTGAATTGCATTAGACAATCATCACAAAAAATTGAGATAGACAACATTCTTCAGCCATAACCAAGTCCCATTCAGGAGACTGATGGGCATATATTGATTTCAGTAACAAACTACATACACGGACATATATGGCTACCGCCAATGACATCCCACATAAAAAAACACTACATATGTATTCCGCCATCAAAGAGAAACAACATAATGGTACATATCGTTTTTGCTGAAACAATTCTGAAAGGGGATTTGGCGAACGAAACCATACCAAACCAAATCGAACCGGTGGTTGTGGATCGGGAAGGACTCCGCGCCTCCACCGTTCCCATGATCGCACATCGGTTGTTCCCACTCCAGGTCTCTACCATTTGCAGGGCAAACATTGTTAGAATTTGATAAACTGGGAAAGTCCCAGAATCGGTTCTAGGATTAGTTCCATTTCTTGATATTCTGCGATCCAAGAGCAAGATACTAAAAAAAAGAACCTCTATTTTCACATAGGTCAAATATAAAATCCAAGAACAGTTCATGTATAAAGCCAAGCATCCCTGTGCTCGGTTCCTGTTGAACGTGTGTTGAGGAAATACAATGAAACTACTTAGAGCGCCAGGTTGTAGTTTTAGTGCTCTCTCCGGCCTGAATTAGTTGTCACGGGTTAGACAAGGTTTAGGTAAAATTAAAGAGGATCAGATGAGTACTTTTTCTATAAAAAATAAGGATGTTGCTATGTAACAACCGGTCCGAAAAAGCTATAATCTGGCGGGCATTTCGGACCAGCAATTGCATGCATCCACGGTGGCTTGCTAAGCATGAAAGGACAAGACTATCTCAATTCAAATACGAAATTTTAAAAAAAAATCTAGGTTAAACCGTTTGTCTAAATTAAGATCCGTTTTCACTGTTAGGCTAATTATGACGAGATCTTCGAAACTAGATCCCATGTTGATATGTTCTGATAACTTTTTTTAACCAAAAGTTATTCACCCGTAACACGCAAGTTATCCATGCTTCAGCATATAAGTTATCCACCCAATAACATGTAAGTTATCAATCGCTATAAAATTTACCCACGGATCACATGTTCAGGATGTGTAATTTTTTTTGTTTACCCACAAGTTATCCACCACTAACACGAGAGTTATCCAGGTTTTAGCATGTAAGTTATCCACCAAATAATATGTAAGTTAGCCATCACTATAAAAATTTACCCACGGATAGAATATAAAAATTTATTCTAACGGCTTGGCATCATCGTCCATCGCCGCTCTCACAGCGTACGAAGTACTCAATCTCAAAAGGCTTCCGCATCAAACATTAAACATATTTTTTAAATAAACTAAATCTAACCTTATTTTGCATACGATATAAATAAATGAGGTCTTATGCTCATCGATCACGCAACCAGTAATCTAGCGGCTTGAATTCGTCGTACGTAACCGCTACCATAGAGTACGGGTGATGAAGCCTTGAATGGTGTTAGGGTACGGAGCCGTAATCGCTCGTCGACGCTAACGCATTAATGACAGTGAAGTGTCGATATCCTGATAACTAGTTACGGCATTTCAATTAAACTTGCTCACTACGTATGTGAGAACACCTCTGTCCAACATGTTTATATGGCGGGTAACTTATGTGTTAATGGGTTGATAACTTATATATTATGACATGGATAACTCATGTATTTAGGGTGGATAACTTTTTGGTCCGAAATTTTTTTCGTCAAAACATATCAACATGGGATCTAGTTTTGAAGATCTCGTCGCGACTAGTTTAACTGTGAAAACGGATTTTAAATCGGACAAACGATTTGATCTATAAGACATTTTGAATTTTCGATACGATTCTAAAGCTGGTTGACAACACACGTTCACACCTGCTGCCAGGTTTGAAACTTACCGACCAATCTGAGAATAGAATTTCCGAAAAATAAATGACTCAATTTTCTCTAGTTACGGATGTAATATGTCTAGATACAATTAAAAAACATGTTTAGATATATATGTCTATCTAGACAAAATTAGGTCACTTGTTTTGGGATGGTGGGAGTTTACCTCGCATTTCTCGCTGTGCATGACGATGCGGAGCCCCTCCTTGTTGACCAACAGGTCACCATTCCTGAACGCCCAATACACAACCACCATGAAATTAAATTGATCGGCACGACACGATGCATCAAACAAAGGAAAAAGGAAAACAGAAAATAAAAGGGGGGGAGAGAGAGGTAGCTTACAGTAATTTTCCTCCAGTGGACTTGTGGTCGAGCTCCACCGGCTTCCTTATCGGCGAGGCAGATGGGACGATGGTCGGGGATAGCTCGGTCTCGGCGAGAGAGGGGAAACGGGCCTCGAAGAGGGAGGAGCGGTGGTTCCTTGGGTTGCTTTGCTGATTGGGCTGGTAGTCTTCGTCCACACCCCTATATGCTTTGCTTATTGTGGAATTAAATTTTCCTCCCTATAAAATTGGTAGTTAATCTTTTTTTAATCAAAATTGCTAGTTAATCTTTACTACTCTCTTCGGTTCATAATAAGTCTTGCTGATTTAGTATTTAAATCGTCGACATTTATTATAAATTAAAGGGAGTATTAGACTAGTTACAATGGAAAGTATATCATGCATATGATAATAGTACATGATATCATCTCCACAATGCATAGTATCATGTAGTAGTATCATAGTCTTAGTGTATTTATTATTTTGTAGAATCTCAATATAAATTTATGTACAAGATTTATTTGGTATTAGTTTTTTCTAGTTCTATGTGCTATGATACCGTATGTACCTATGATATCAACACAATCTCTTTCATCATTAATTGCAGTGATATATAAGCATTTTACATGCATGTGATGCATGATACTACATATGATATCCATTGGGGCTAGTCTTAAAACTAAGGCCTTGTTTGGCATCAAAGTATTTTTAAAGTATCGAGTGAATACTTTGTTTTTCTTAAAAAACTGAAGTATTAAATACGTTGAGGTGTTTGGATCGAACAAATAATGCGGTTTCAAAACTGAAGTATTCTCTAAAACTATAATTTTTTTGAAGTATTTGAGAAAAATGTCAGGCCCTCTTTTTACTAAAATTGAGGAAAGAGAAAAACTAAAGTATTGCTTTGCTAAGCACTACAATACTATAGTATTGACATATTTCGGTTTTAGAAAAATTTTGTTGCCAAACTAGCCATAAATCTATAGATTGGTGTCACACCTTTTGTGGTGTCACGGTTTCCTCCTATCTTCTATATCTAAATAGAAGCACTCCACTACCTGATTTTTCTGTGATATGGTTTTTTTTTTTTTTTTTGAACAGAGAATGGGTGCTGATGCACCCAAATATATTGCAGCTCAAAAACATTGTACATCAAGGATTACAAACCCAATTTGCCGTATCGTGTCGATAGCAGCCAAGATTGGGCATAAGCTGGTATTGAGCTGGGTTCTGCAAGAACAAGTAGGCTCGAGATCCTATTGATCTTCTTGCTGTTGAGCAGTTGTGAGCTACTCCATTGATTTCCCTTTTGATATGGAAGATGGATCCAAGAAGAGGGTGAGCTAGATTCTGATATTCTATTGCTTGCCTTCTAATTTCCCAAATCATGTTTTTATCTGAGGCCCTTGAGCAACAGCTCTAGCCAAGAGAGATTATCGATGAAAAAATGGGCCTTGAGAGCTTCAAAGCACTAGCAAACGATGCAGCCAGAGCATAGCACTGGCCTCGGCTGCAAAGGAAGGAACATCTTCTTTGGATGCCGGGATGAAAACGTCGATCCTTTCCTTTCCACTGAAGAGACTCAAAAAATAAATGCCAATGCCGGAGGGACAAGAGGTCTTGGATAGCTTCTTCCAAGCTGCATCAAAGTAGACTTTGGGTCTGTAAAATAGAAATCAGTTGGAGCAGAGACCCCGTCGGATCTTTAGGCTGGTGATAGCCTTTTATAATTTCATCGATTCGGATCCTTGAAGAGCCGTGTGTATTGGCACTGTTGAGGACTGGTTTTTTCTGCAAAACAATTGATCGTTCCGGCCTTCCAAACACACCAAAGAAAAGTGAAGACATAGTTCAAATCAACGTTGGGTGGTTTTGTTTAAGCAGGTTCATAATTATCAGGAAACATCGGTAGTGTTATTTAATAAGACCTCACTTTTAATATACGGTGGAAGAAGCGGCAGCTTTTGCAAATGGATGAGAGAAAAACAGATGGGCATCGATCTAGGATACTGCACCTGTGATCCTTATCAATGTGTGTAGAAAATTGAGATCCTCGCACCAGATTTAGAGCTCCTCTCGGCAATCTCAAGCAAAGTTTTAACCACAGGAATCATCTTGTTGCATTTCCACACTTTTCGAGAATCTCCTTTGTAGAGTTTTGAACCTTTCGGGTTTGGGAGTACCTGAAATGAACAGCCAAGACAAACAAGTTTTGTATGTGGATTTAGGGTTGCATTTCCCATTCGGAGTTGGCCTCCAGCAAAGAATGTCATCTTCCTCTGAAGGGATAATATTAGTGTTCCTGATCTTCATTGCAACCTCACTAGAAAATAGAGTATTGATGAGGTTGGTATTCCAGTTCTGGGAATTAGGAAGCCAAAGCTGATTTATTGTAGAGGATAATTGAAGCCTTTTGTTGGATAGTAAGGTTATCATAGATACTTTCCCATTCAGAAAACCAGGGGGAGCTCCAGATAGAAGAATTACCTCTGCAAATTTGATAGTAGGAGTTGTTGATAAGAAGATGTCTTACTTTTAGGATTGAGGACCAAAAAGCAGATTTAGGAACATTCCTACTAGCCCTCCAGATAGAAGAATCAGGGAAATATTTTGCTTTGATTACACTTTGCATAAAAGCGTTTGGTTTTTCAGCTATTCTCCAGGCAGCAGAAAGAATGAGGCTCATGTTAGTGGCTTGCAAATTTCTAACTCCCGTCCACCTTGATTTGGGGCACAAATATTATTCGAGCGATTAAGCGAGCTTTTTGAGGTTACGCACGAACCTGTCCACGAAGACTCTCATAATGGCACGAAGCTTTTAAGGAGCTTTTAGAAACAGGAGGTTAGACATGTAATAGACGGTATAGAGGAGAGCACAGATTTTTAGCTCCAACCTAGCAGCATGGGAAAGGAGCTTGCCTTATAAGTAGACAGTTTTGATTTGAACTTTTGGATTATAAAATTGTAAGCTTCACTCCTATTCCTAGCGAGCAAAATGAGTGGATGACCTGGTGGGTAAAATTTTGATCAATGGTGGCCACAGGAAAGATCGAGAGATACTAGAGAGGGTTATTGGATCAACTTTTTGCTAAAAATGATGCAGTTATCCCAATTAGGAATTTGACGAAACCTTACAAAATTCAGGAGAATGTCCTTGATTGCTTGCGCTTCTTGCACAGAGACCCCCACAAACCAAAAGATCATCGGAAAAAGCAAGGAGTGAATGGGAGGCGTGGGGCCAAGAGAGATTCAGAGAACTCAGCATTTGAAAGTGCCTCAGAGAGCATGATAGAGAGTTCATTGATGCCAAGGATAAATAAATAGGGTGATAAGGGACATCCTTGTCTTATACCTCTGGAGCTAGTAAATTTAGCATAAGCCTGTCCATTAATGATAACCGAAAAGACAGGAGAGGAAATGCAGGCATAAACCATCTTAATGAAATGAGGGTGCAAGTTCTTCCTGGCTAAGGCTTTACAGATAAAGTCCCATTCTATTCTGTCAAAGGCTTTTGCAAGATCAATCTTAAGCATAAAAGCTTTCGAATCCCAAGAGGAAAGGTTGAAAGAGTGGGTAATTTCTTGGGCAATGATGATGTTATCACTTATTCTTCTTCCTTCTATGAAGGCTTGTTGAGCAGGGTGAATGTAGTCTGGGAGATGTGCCTTAAGTCTGTTGGCCAAACATTTGGATATAATTTTGTAAACAACATTGCAAAGACTAATGGGTCTGTAATCAGTAGGAACAGTGGGTATGAGCTTTTTTGGTATGAGGGCAATGTGAGTGTCACTTATATGACTGGGCATGGTAGCAGTAATAAAAAACTCTCTAACCAAGCAGGTAACATCATCCCCAATCCAATCCCAAGTAGCTAAATAAAATTCAACATTGAAGCCATCTGGCCCAGGGGATGCATTTCTTTTCATGTCATTCAAAACTTCCAGAATTTCGTTTTTTTCAGGGATAGAAAGTCCAGGATCACTGGTTATGTTTTGGCTAGAATGATTAAAATCAAGGTAGTTATTACCATTGGAGGAGGTGAAAATGGATCTAAAATAGGATACAAAGGTGTTTGCAATTTGATCAGGCATATGATGGGTGACCTCTTGTTCATCTTTGATAGAAAGAATCATATTCCTCCTCCTTCTCTTAGCAATGGCTCTATGAAAAAAGGCAGTGTTCCTGTCCCCATCTTTAACCCAAGCCTTTTTTGCCCTTTGCATGTTTGCATCATTCAGTTTAGTAATGTTTTGTTCATACCTTTCCACCAGCTTTGCTTCTTTCTGAAGGTCCTGTTGATCCAAGGGGAGGGATTGAATCTTTTCAATGTCAGCCTCCAGCTCCTTGAGCTCCTCCTGCAAGGGCTTTTTTTTCCTACACCAAATTTTCAACTCAGAGGCAAGATTGTTAGTTCTTTTAGCAAAAGAAACATTTGTATATTTGTTCCAGCAACTTTTTGCATATCCTTGAAAATCCTCCTCTCGGAGTGAAGCCACGTTTACACAACAATTGCCACTGCTAACAATATTTTTGATCTCTCCCACTCCATATTTAAAAGTATCTATAAAGTTGGTACCCATTTTCTTCATTTAATAGTTGCACATGCAGAATGTCCATGTCATCTAATATAATCCCATGGCCTCCATAGTCCAGCGCGACTCACCCATGCTTGACATACAGTTTACTTCGTGGGATATAGGGTGAGATAAACTGGCGCCAACAGATTATCTAGCTAAGAGTATCTCCAACAAACGCTGCAAAAACTGGTTTACAATACGTTTTGTGACATGCATCGTGCGCTATCTGCTGGTACTTTACCGAACACGCTATATTGTAGCGCACTACAAAGCAGATTAGACGCTAGACTAAAAGTATACTAGATATATTTTACATAGGCGAACAAAGATCGGGCATGTGTTTTGTTGGATGGGATGCTAACAAAGCATCTCACTTATGTGCTAAACAAGCTAGTTCGACTAGGAGGAGATGCTAATTTTAGCGTAGGTGCTCTTATACAAACACACTTTTGAGTGATTGTAATTATGTCATTTGATTAATAAAGCTCTCTAAATTTACAAAAAAATCTTTTTATCATTGAATCTTATTATAGGATCATGTTTTCCTGTTATACTTGTACTAACAAGTAAATACGATCCAAGCACCAACAACAAGCTGCAGCAAAACAGAACCGCTTCATGCCCATGGCCCCTCGACGCCTGCATGTGCCTCCTTCTCAACGGCAATGACGACTCCTAGATCACGTCCTGGAAGTCTAGTTTGGTGGTGTGGTGTGAAATGACAGTTTGGTTTTTACGAAAGAAGTCACGTGCCCTCTTTTTATTATGAAAGACATATATATCACAAATTTCTTTTAAATTCAGTTACCTTTTGTACTATAGTTTCGGTAATGTCCAGCTTATCTATAATATCCATTATACTGGGTCTTTGCTTCCTATCCATATCCATGCATCTCAGTCCTATCTCGGTGCACATGCTCACTTGGATACAGTTTGCTTCTAGGGTCTGCGGTGTACACGTTGCTTCTAACCTGTTCCTCCAATTGTCATTTACCTGTGTAATTGAAGTGTATAATTAGAACGACACTCTCTATGTCCGGGTAGATTAATGAAGAAAAAAATGTGACCAATAGTTGATATTCTCTCCAATCCACAACAAGTGTTGTTGATTTAGTATAAAGTTGACACTTACTATAGATCGGAGGGAGTACTAATAGTAGTTTATGTGGCACAAATTTGATGCCATTTGTGTTGTATTAAAAAGGGTACACTAAAGTATCAATGGCTGTAATTTACTCGATAAACCACATATTATCAAAGTAATTATGGAAGAAAGCATTGTCTTAACCAATCAGAATAGATTATATATCTGGACGAGGGAGTATGATCAAATGTAAAGCATAGCATAATATTTATCATGAAACAGCCATGCCATCTTTATTATGAAGTAAAGAGAGATTTTTACTTGATGGAGAAATTCATGGCTAGGCATCTCAACACTTCTTGTTTGGCCACTTGGCCCTGCAATTATCTTTGTGATTATAACGCCCAAGCTGAAGATGTCTAACTTCTTGTAGACGACGTGTCCAAATAAGTATTCTGCGCAAGTATCCACTGCGCATGGCAACATAAGTAACAAACAAACACACACAATTAGTTATGTTCTAAGCATATTTAGTTTCAGTCGAGAAGGAATACTCTCACATTGTTCCAATAGGACTCTGTGTGACCCTGGTTTGTTCTTCGCGGAAGAGTTTGGACATGCCAAAATCTGCCAGTTTTGGCACCATATTCTTATCCAGCAGTATGTTGTCAGGTTTTAGGTCCAAATGGTAAATTGGTTCTTTGAATCCTTCATGAAGGTATTTCAAACCCTCACATGTTCCTTTATAATTTTGTAACGTGTCTGTCAAGTCCTTGAGATTCATCTGCAAGTTAGGTGGTGCTGATGAATTGTAAATACAGATAACCATTTTTCTTCACATGGTAGAAAGAAGCATACTCAAAGTGGAGCAACATCATACCATAAAGATGTTTTTGAAGGCTACCCATGTGCATATACTCGAAGCACAATGCTTTGTAAGTCGTTTCACCGAAAACTCTTTCTCCTTTGAACTCCGTATGTTGACGTCGTGTTTCGTAACAGTAGGCGACTAACCGTACAGTGTTCTTGTGGTCGAGCATCATAAGGTTATCAAACTCATGTTTAAACTTCTTATCGTCAATTCCTTGCATGTTATTATGAAGCATCTTCACGGCAATTTCGTCTCCATTTTCAAGAATCCCCTGTTGAAGCCCTCTATCATCATCATTATATGTAGATCTCAAAAAAATCATTATTATATGTATACCACCGATTGAAAAAAAAAGGAAAAAGTGGTAACAAGGTTGATCAATTTTACTAATTTCTCTGTTCCAAATTAATTGACGCGGGTTGTCTAAATCCGTGTCTGCGACAATTAATTTGGAATATAGGGAGTAGTGAGGGATTTCTGCAAGTGAGGTGGGGGATGATGGCGCCAGCATTTGACCCTCGAAATATTGGAGTATTGTGTATGACACACTTCTAAATTAGTATTCCCAGGCACATCACAGGTTAGACAAACGACGTGTCATACTTAAGCCCACTTCTTTTTGGTTATAATAGGAGTGTTTCTTCCAAAAAGCTACCCTCCACCAACTTCTCCAACGAAAAGTCCCTCTCGAGGGCATGTTTCTTCGTGGTAGGGGAAGCTGCTTTTCTAAATTTAATTGTTAGGCAATTTGGGTGGCTGTCCGGCACAATTAAAACCAAGCAGCATGCTTTGGATGAACCTTATTAATTACCTTGTAAACCTGGCTTGCTTCGGTATCCCCCCCCTGAGGGCAATCAAAGAGAAAAACCGGGTCTGGGTGGTTCGACGGCATGTCCCGGGTTAGTTTAGGAGCCGGTTTAGCGCTGTATGTTTTTTGTATCGGTGTACGTATCCGTTTTGTATAGGGTGTGTTTAGGGGAAAAAAAAGTTTAGGTCCCACGTTGTAGAGGTGTTACTCGAACCTCACGCAGCCGTTTAGGTCCTGTGTTCTCGTCCCACGTGAGATCCACGGCGATCCGACCGCGGCGTAACCCTAGCAGCCGACGAGATCGCACCTCATTGTCGCCTCCTCTAGACACGGCAGCACCCTAAGACGGGACAGACCTCATCGCCGCCTCGTCATCTAGAAAAATCGAGATCGGAGCACCTCCGGATCGTATGAGTCTAGATCGCAGCACTTCCGATCGCACGAGTCTAGATCGCAGCACTTCCAGATCGCACGAGTCTAGATCGCAGCACTTCCAGATCGGAGACGATCTGGACCTAGTACGCCGAGGTGAGATATCGCCGCCTTCTAGGGTTCGGTGACGGCCTCCTCCTACTCCTCCGTGTTGTCGTAAGATAATTCCGACTCTCATGGTTTCTAGTGATTGCAGATAATGGTGGATAGCAGTGGTTCAAGTATGATGGAAGAAGATGACGAGTACTTGGACAATGAGGCCGAGTCCTCTCACCACCATGGATCAGATTCCGAGTCCTCTGACCACCATGGATCGATTCTCACGTAGATGGGCACGTCCATCCTGATGATGCATCGACGAAAATGTGAGTGGCCTTAATTTTATGTGGTGTACTAGTAATTGAATGAAGACAACAAAATAAAATTATGTTCATTTTATTTGTGTTGTGTAGATTGAGTTAGAAGTTGCTAATGAGGAGAACGATTCGAGGTATTGACGGAGTACGTGAATAAGGTATGTGCATTATTGTAGGTATATATGTGGATGAAATTAGTTGCATGAAAATAGAACTTACTATTATTTTCGTATTGAATTGTTCAGTTAATAGTTGGGAGTGATAAAAGTTTTGACTACTATGGTGATTCAGACTTGGAGACATGTGATAATGTTGAGGTATGTGTTTATATTTTATGTGATATATATACCCAAGTTGTACCAGTGTGCTAATAACTTATGTGTTATATGTTATGGATTTGTAGGTGTTTGGGAATGTTCTTAAAGAGAAAGAATATAAGGGGGAATGTGACAGGGATATTGGGCATCGGTGAAGAGCGGGAGAAGTATTGGAAAATAATGGATATGACTTTTGTTTACGAACCTGCGCTTATTATTTTACAACAGCTATGCTAAAGACCATGGATTCAGCATAAGAAAGGGCAGGTATAAGGAAAACAAAAGGTATCGCATGATATACGTAGAGGCAGTTCGTATGCTCCAGGAAGGGAAACGAGTAGCAAATACTTGCCTTTGGAAGGCAGAAAATACAAGCCGAGAGAATCTCGTTGTGGATGCACAAGAATGGTCGTGAAGCTAGATAAATCTAAAGGTGTTTGGTGTGTTGAGAAGTTTGATGAAAAGCACAATCATATTTTAGCTAGACCTGATGAGGTGCCTTTTCTTTGGTCTCATAGGAAGATCAAAGATTTCCAAAGAGCAGAGATATTAGCAATGGCAGCTAGTGGGATTAGAAAGCATATGATCATGAGTTCTTTCATCAGCAAATACGGTAGATACAATCAAGTTGGATTCACGAGGAAGGATTTGTATAACATGTGTGCCAGAGAGAAAAGGAAGCTACTTTCAAGCGGCGATGCGGCCACGGCCATCGGCATTATGCAAAGCAGGAAGGAAAAGGACCCTGACTTTTTTTATGATCATCAGCTTGACGATAAGGGACGTTTGAAATGTCTCTTCTGGTGTGATTCTCAGTCACGTCAGGACTACCAAGATTATGGTGACGTTTTGGTGTTTGACAGCACCTACAAGATGAATCGATACGGTATGCCTTTTGTTCCGTTTGTCGGCCTGAACAATCACCGGAAGACTACCGTATTCGGATGTGCCATCATATCAAACGAGACCGAGGATACTTATGCTTGGCTCGAAAACATTTTGAAAGCAATGTGTCAAGAGGCCACGGTCTATAATCACGGATGCGGATGCTGCGATGATGAGAGCGATAAAGTGTATTACGACGTGTGGCACCGATTTGTACATGGCACATTGAAAAGAACATGTGCAAGCACCTAAGTTCCAAATCATTGCGAGTTTCGGTCTCTATTATATTACTCCACCGAAGGCCAAGTTTGAGGAAGGATGGCACGCATATGTGAGAAAATGGCAGAGATAAGACAAAAAGGTGGCTAAATAGAATGTACAAGAAGAAGCACCTATGGGCGGCTTACCCTCGCAGATGGATTTTGGCTAGGGATGAAAAGCAACCAGTAGTGAAAGTCTCAACTCGTCCTTCATCTTCACCTCGATTATGGGATGACGCTTGTGGATTTAATTGTGCACTATGAGAATGCCATTGTACGTATCCGGGAAGCAGAGGCGCGAGATGACTGACGGCTTCAGACTATGCCTGATTGTTACCAAATGGCAGCAAATTGAGTTAGCAATGGCCAGCACATCCCCAGCGAATTTTTATATCTTGCAGGATGAGCTTCGTAAGATTGAAGGCATGATGACTGTACAAAAAAGTGGGGGAATAGAAGATTCGGCAAGGTATCTTGTGGCATAGTCAAATAACCGACGCCATAATTTTTTCTGTGGACTATACACCAAACAATCCAGCACAAAGTATAGATTGCAATTGCGGAGGATGGTACGAGAGGAATTCCTTGCAAGCATATTCTGTTTGTGTTGACGGAGCTGAAATTAGTTGAACTACCAAGGTGTATTGTTCTTGCACGATTCTCAAAAATGCCGAAGTGGGTTACCTTCGAGGCGACGATCTGTTTGGTAGGGGATTTGGGGCAGAGGAGCGGAGTCGGTATTCGAGCTCGGTGTGATGTCGTCTGAAGCATTACATGTCTTTGCAATAATCCTGAGTTGTACAAACAAATAAAGACCTTGTACGGAAGTTATATCGAAAAAGTGGCGTCACGATGCAGCACGTGGTCCAAGAAATTCCACTAATACTGATGGAGGACCTTCTGCAAGTGCAACTACTCCAATAGGTGATCCTGCTAAAGTCAAGACAAAAGGTGCTCCAAAGGGAAAGAATAAAGGAAAGAGCAATGTTGTGAGTAAAAACGGTAGACCACTCGGGTATGATGAGAAAAAGCGGTTAAAGTTGTGTAGCATTTGCAAACGCCTGGACACAACAAAAATAGTGTGAAATGCAAACTCCATCACAGGTAACCATTATATTTAATTTTGGCATTAATTATTGTAATATAGTTATTTATGATTTTTGTCTTTGTAATCTGCAGGTATCTTGCAGAAATGTTAGTTCGACGTGAGCAGCAGTAACAAAGTATGCTGACGAGAGGGAGCTCATCATCATGATTATCCAGAAGTGAAAAAGATCATAAACAGTAGTTGAGATTTTTATCTGGTTTATGAGAACGTTGTTTGGTTATCTTGATTGGTTGTAATGCTTGATTAGGGACATAATAGTGACATGTGGGTATTATGTTTATTTATCTTTATTGGTTATCATGAAATTAAGGTGGATTAATGTTGCAATCCGCTTTGAAGAAAACAATGGCTATGTATGAATGGTTATTGCTAAAGTTTCCAAAAAACAATGAAGATAACTTGATGTGTAAATTTGTCGTGGCGGAAAAACCAGCAGCCATGTCGCGGCAGTAAAAAACAGGCTTTTCGTGTAGAAAAAGATAGAATTTTCGCCTCTCTCAAGGCCAGCCCCTACGTGTGACATATCGCGTGGCGACATCTTGTGCACCCTAGTGGCCACTGTCGACGCTGGGGGGAAGTAGCGATGGAAGAGCTGATCCTCCGATGCTTAGCGGGATCCCATGGACATAATAATCGTGCTCCAGCGGACGGGACGCGTGACTGGTGGGCGGAAGTGGGCGGGCGTGTGGAGAGGAGGGACGCGTGGAGAGGATCAAGGGAACTGGGGGTCCGTGTGGAGAGGATCTGGAATCGGGGGAACGAGGTGACGCGGAGCAGACTCCCCCCAGCGTGGAGAGGAGGGACGCGTCAGAATCGGGCAGCGTGAGGTGGCACCGCAACACCTGAGAGAGGGGACCGGTCTCGATTGTTGCAGCGTTTTGGCTTGTAGCAACTGTTTGTTTAGATGCAATATTTGATGTAGTATATGGGTTGTAGACTCTTGATTCCGGTGCCGTTTGTTGAAACATGGACTAATAAACAAAAATTATTGAGTATAAATCCAAAATATTCAGTATATTTTACAAGCATGTCATGGTAACATAGAAACAAAAAAACCTGTAGGGTGGGAAACCTTCTACGGGACTAAAACCCAACCTACAAGCCATAATAATTCCTCAGGTTTTCATGTGTTTGGCCGCCTCAAGAACCTTGGTTACGGAAGGCAGATGTTTGAAGGGCAGAACAACCTGAGCAACCTTCGCTTCTGTTATCATTCACTGTGGACTGCATTGACAAATCTAAGTAAGTACAAATATTTTTAGTACAGCTGGTCGTAGTGATAGTTAAAAGAATATGCAAACTGCGAAATTTCCCTAGTCATTTTATCGCCATCCCAGTGTTCCATACACTCTAACACAAATAATCCACATGAATTTCTGGGACACAACACAAGAACTAATTTTATTTTGCATGATAGATAACATGAAATATACAAGAAAAACAAAAGTAAACTAAACTCACCCATCTGTTGCCGAGCCAATTCATAACGCTTTTATAGGCCATTTTGATACCGGGTATTGTGATTTTGTAATCATGTTAGTTTGTTTTATGTCATACGCTATTTGATATCTCTGAAAAATGCAAAATTATTGTAATGTACACAAGTATTAAGGTAGTACATGATAAATTTAAGAGAATAAATTACCATTGTTTCAATTATTTTCTTCGTTGTAGATAAAGAGTACAAAGAATCGAGAACTTGAAATTCTTGTTTGATACGCATGACTACAGTCGTCCAATGCGCGTCATTTATATTTAGAGGAAATATACCTACATAAATTGAAGAATGTAATCAACAAAACACTTTTCAACATACAAATGATGTAATGCTCTAATTACCTTACTTCGCAAGAAATATCCATCCATGACTCTTCCAATTGAGCCACTTTTGGACATAGTGAAGTCCATGTTATGCTTGGATTTTTTCGCTTCTTCCAAAGTTGTACCCTTCTTCACAAGGAACGTTGTTCTTAATGCACTGAAAAGGTACCGATCATGTCCCACACGAAGTGACAAATCTCCAATGTAACTGTCTATTAACTGTAACCATAAGAGGAATTAATTTTATCAGAGTGGTAACATTATTATGTATTAGCATGATATAAAATAATCATAACACAGTAGAACTTACACGATCGCTAACCCACTCATGGTCCAACACATCTTTAAGCTTTAATGAATTCAACATAATTCCATTTGCATGTTGGTAAACAACCTTTTTACCATTCGATTCATCCTTACATGCGTTTTCAACCAATGTCACGGCTGCTTGTATTTGCTTAGCACTCAGGACTCGTGTATCATCATCTTGGTTTACAAATAATCCTATGAAAATGGTTAAAAACTCGTTAGAACTACATACAGATGTAATTAGTAGGTACACATACAATGCATGCTCGTGTAAATGGAGTGTGTTGCATGGTCGCTGATTAATTTCTCATTGCATGCACAGTTTCCACCTCTGCATGCTTTGGCAAATGCCACAATTATTCAGTAATAAATGGCTATGCGCCTAAACCAGCATTCCTAGTGAAACTGCATGAAAAATAAAAGGTGTGTAAACTGAACCTGAGGGAGTACCTTTCTTAAGTGCACGACGTTTGGGGGCTCATATCCCGAAACCTTCAAGTTTTGTAGAAATTTTGCGCTACGCTTCCCAAACCTTGTTCCGGCTCATTGTTAACGCCCAACTTACTACCGATGCTGTTGGAATCGGCCTTGCAGTTGCTCCATCCAGCTCTTTCCCATTTTTGCTAATTCCGTACATTTCCGATGGAAGGTCGACACGGCTTTTGTAGAAATATCAAGCACTAACTCGGGTTGCAAGGTGTGCTGCCTATTGCATCTTTACAACCATCCTTATGTGCGCCATCGTCAGCGTTGCATTACCGTTCAACCCAGTGTGTTTCATTGAATCAATAGTTTCCTTAATAATCTGATCAGCATAAGCACCTGCACTCTCTTTCTCATGCCAAAATTCTTTTCCGCATAAGAGGATCCATTATTCAATGATAGGTTGTCATCTCCATTTTCAACTTCTTTGCTTTTGTACATAATGCCATTTTTATTCAACTTGACAATTAGTTCCTGAAAAATTAAATGGAAATATATAATGTACTCGTAGGCTATCCGATATAAAAATAGAAACTCCCAATAGTACATGCAATAACATGGTGATTACGTGCATATGAGTCCATCATTTTTTGACGATTTTCTCCATTGTTGACTCCATCCTATTCATTGTTCGCTCCATCACTCGATCCATCACTCGCTCCATCATAGACTCACAAGCATTCTCCTGCGTTTTTAGTAATTTTTGGTTTGAATTTCTGGCTACAGCCTTCCTAGCGAACTTGCCTTTCGCTTGAGAACAAAGCCGGTTTATTTAGCATTTCAATCCTATACTCCAACGTTATATTATCTTCAACCTGATACATACACATTAGTATAACTCAATATTATTAATCAAACTAGAGGCGTAAGTTTGTTAACATAACCACATGATATATATACAGATGATATTAGAAACATGGATCGTTACCAGAATATGTCTTTCACCCGACCATGATCAGTCCATTGTATCCTCGATCCTAGCAGCATCATCGTCCAATTACGCATGAGTGGTCTCAAGGACAAACTTGGATTTATCCTACAAGGATCATCTACATGCTTGACCTTCTCCCAATAAACATACTGCATGTGAACCAAGTGTAATGTTAGTGCATCATAAAATGAGAAGACTACCATATTAAAAATAATGTTGCGAACAGATTTAATACCTGTATTAAAGACAAATTTCCCTTAGGCCCTGCCTAATTTGTTTATATCTAGTTACAAGCCTGAAGTATACCATGAGATGATCTACCGTGAACTCACTCCAATTAATGGTGGACATACGGTCTATGTCCTCCACTAGTACCCAATAATCCTTCGCACAATCCTCTTAGTCATAGGCGCCGTAACTGTACCAAGGAGAACAAGGACAGATTTATGGAGGAAGTCATCGTCTGCAGCTTTGCTCATGACAATATCAGCTATTAAATCTTCAATAACAATGTTGCCGATGCGCTTGAGAAAATGTGGTGGAATACGGACTTTCCGCCTTCACCTTCCTCATCAATTATACGATTAGCGTATGCACTAGACCATAGTTTCAGAACCCCATAAATGCACTCTTGCATCTTGTGCAGTCAATGCAAATTTGCCTTTATTATGCAGGACAAAAGTGCTAGAGTCATGATCATAAATGTGAAACATGTACTGCAGCAAGACAACTCGCATCCGAATTGGTGGAATTTGTAACATACTTCGCATATTTGATTCCAAAAATTTGCTACGTTGTTGACTTGTAAAATTGCCCACAAGTCTACACCATGTTTCAACAGAGCAAGCAATATCACCATCCAGTTCCATCAAGCTGCATGAAAATCAACATGACAATAAAAAACAATTGTCAACTTAGTGCATGCATGTGTTTATACTATGTAAAGGAAATTGTTGGCATAAAGAAAAAATGGAACAAAAGTCTACATTAAAAACAAGTGTAAACAATGCCAATTTAAAAAATAAGTATGCTCGTTCTAACTAATCGTCATGGTCATATTGGAAAATCAAAAGAGTCGTCAGCTTGACTCAACTCAATCAGCTGCTCATGATCCATGCGATCATACCATGCGATCATGTTACCTCCGCCGCCCGCATCAAAACCCCCGCACCCTAGTAATTCACACCACCGCTGCACCCTACCATGTTACCTCCGCCACATATCAAAACGCCCCCGCCAACCCCTCTCGCACACCGCGAAACCATGATCATAGATCTACATGATCATAGATCTACATGATCATAGATCTAGGCACAAAGCGATAGGGTGCATGCGATCATAGATCCATGCGATCTTACTCGAGACGGTCGCCGTTGTACTTCTCCCAGCCGCCATCAGATTTCTCCGCCGCCAAGAGCACGAATGGCGCACCGAGTCGCCGTAACGCATGCACGGCCGCTCCTCAAGGAGTCAACGCGAAACACGGTTGTAACCGGGAAAGAGAAGACGGCGGTAGGGCGACGATGTAGCCACGACGCGTCGTTTATCTCGACCCACCACGTTGGCCGCGTATGAAAAAAAAAAATGAGAAAACCTAAAGGCCCAGATTAGGCCGACGATACATTAATTGGCAAAAAAGTTTTGACACTCTGGAGGGGTTCCACACTGCCTAGCTCAAGCCCATTACTTTAAGCGAACTGTAGTAGTACACGGGCGGCCCTGCAGGTCAGCCCATTAGAGGGCGGATAGCAGTGAACCAGATTTGTTTTTGAGAGGAGCTCGAGGGTGAGCATCGACCGGTATATAAGGTCCGGTCCTCGCCTCCAACTAGCGAGGTGGGACTAAACCTCCCACCCTCATCGGCAGTTCGGCAAGACGCTGCAGGCGACATCGGGCCGATTTATCGCCGCCCACCAGATGCGAGCTGGCCATGGAGCTGGCCCAAGGCTTACATTGTCTCGCCGGGCCTGGATATCAGGTATGTTTATTTATTTATTCCTCTTATTTGTTTTTCGTTTTTTCAATTCTAATTTCTGTTTCAATTCAAATCAAATGATTTCAAAACTCAATTTGATTTTAAACCATTACGAAACCTTTTAAGTAGGTTTCATATTATTTTTTACTGTGTTATTAAATCCACTCAATTATAATTTTCTTGTTATTTAATATTTATCTATGATTAGGTATTTTCTCTTTTTCCAAGTTACATTTAAAATGATTCAAACCCATATAATTTTTTCCAAATAATCCTGTGGTTAAACCACATCCTGTGGGGCTAAAAATGATTTTTCCCAAAATATTACAGGTTCCAATTGTGTAGCTATGGTTCAAATTTTCCATGTCTTCTCATATTTGACCAAACTTTGACTTGTGCTACAAATTGACCAAGATAGAAAGTAAAGACCACCAAAGTGGTTATGTTCCCACCAAATGTCCCCATCTACCTAAACATGCTGGTGAAACAAAGGTTTCAACTACAAATTTTGTACTTCCTTCACAAAATATAGCTGAATTTTGAATTTTAAAATGGAAAATGGTATTTAAAGGCATCCTTGCTGACAGACACCAAAAGATGAAATGTATGCCATGCCAAGACACACCTCCCTGCCAAGTTTGAGTCAATTCTGAGGAAGTATGACATGGAGCTGGCCATGTCCTATGAAATTTGGGTACACACCCATGAGACTCACACTTGGAACCAAGAGTGAGACAACAAACTCATCTTTGCTTCCACAAACTCAAGGTTTAATATTTTTCATTCTAAATAGGGCTCAATCTAAGACCAATGGACAAGGTTTCACTATTTTTGAATTTTTGTGATTTTATACCGCCAGTCAAAGTCGGTCAAATTTTGTCGAACACCGAGTAGCCATAGGGATGAACCTAGCTGATCTACCAATAGATCCATGGTTAAACCACATCCTGTGGGCCTAAAAATGATTTTTCCCAAAATATTACAGGTTCCAATTGTGTAGCTATGGTTCAAATTTTCCATGTCTTCTCTTTTTTTTTTTTTCCATACAATCCCCCAGAAAGAGGGATCGGGTTCCACTATCATCAGATAACGGAACAACAACCACAAACAAGATTCACAATACTGACCCACCTAGGGGGTCAAACTGGCAGAAGAAAATCACCTTACAAACCAACCAGACTAAAAGAGAATAAGGGAAGGTGGAGACGCAAGAACACCGCCCGCAGGCTAGTGAGAAACTATTCCAAAATATTACAGCCCCAAAAGAGCACAAGTACTGAGGACCACACCAGCGCCAGACAACTTAACTCTTTTTGCCAAGCCCTCAAACCCTTTTTGTTTAACTCCCAGTTTTCCTTCTTTTCTCCCTTCCTCTTTCCATTCCGGAGCCTCACGACCACGATCTCCGTGAACTGCAGTAGCCCCAAGAAAGGAACATGAGCCACATCCATAGCTGCCGATCATCCAACGCTGCTCATTGGAGGGTGTCACAAAGATGTAGCACCACACGATCATCCTCCCCATGCAAACCTGCCCAATAACGAATGAAAACACAAGCATATAAAATCAGATCAACAGTGAGTTAATGAGCTTTTTATCAAAACAAGCTCTATTCCTAAGTTTCCACATAGCCCACAAATAGCCGCCACCACCGTAATCTGCACATTCCTACTAACCCCCACGCATCGAGAAGCCCACCAAAATCCGAGAGAAAGAACCAGGTCTATGAGCAACACCAACCGCTCCGCAACCACCCCCAAACATATCTAGCAGCCACACATGAAAAGAACAAATGTCCAATGCTCTCATCCTTCCCCAAAAATCGATGGTAAAATCTCCAACCCACTTCTTCCTCCTCATATTGTCTTTGGTGAGGATTGCATTATGCCAAATAAGCCACAACCAAATCTTAATTTTTAAAGGAATTTTGCCTTCCACAAATGCTTAAAACTTCTATCAATCCCCACATTCGAGATGATTATACATGGACTTGACAAAACTTGCGGTTACTCCACATCCACACCGGTCCATCCTTTACGAGTCGACACACCCCGGATAACAAAACGCATCGTTCTCGATGATTTAACCCTTCACTATCCAACCATCTCCTAAAAGATAAACCCCAACTTTTTTCGCCATGTCTGCCACAGTGACTTTCTGAATCTGACATACATCAAATAAATCAGGGAACTTATCTTTCAAAGGCACATCCAGACACCAAGCATCATGCCAAAATCACCAATTCCCCATTACCAACCTTCATTCTCCTCCCAGCCAAATAGAACCCCTAAGCTTAATCAAATCATGCCAACATGGAGAGTCATTTTCACTGTTTCACATTACTAATCCCACCTTTTTTCAAATATTTTCTCCTCACAAAATCTTGCCAAGGACCATCCTCGATTCAAGACGCCACCACCATTTACACAAAGAAACAAATATTAAAAAGCGATGTTCTTAATCCCCACCACCTTTCTTCCCGGGCCTACACATATTTCCATTTCACCAGATGATATTTTTTCTTACCCACTTTTCCATACCGGAAGAAGGCTCTAGTCATTTCTCAATTTCTTCCACATTGGACCTATGTAAGAGGAACATAGTCATAGGATAAACAGCCACACTAGAAACACAAGTGGATTTTAACATGTCTCCCTCCTAAAGACAAAGCTCCCCATCCAACCATCCAATTTCTTCTTGACCTCTCACCAACAAAACCCATTTCAGCTACTGAGCATCTTCTGCTAGCAACAGGCAAACCCAAGTATTTAATAGGCCAAGTACCCTTCTGACAGTCCTTCTTAGGATCAATAGAAGGCAACCAACTCCAGGAAAATTGATTCATAGGATCAATTCTCCTGAAAAAAGCCTCAGAATAGTCCTTCTTAATAGTTTCCTGCAAACCAATAAAATCCACCCTCTCCTGTCTCAACAAATTATTCAAATAAGCACCTGCCCCTTTCTTCCCCACCCCCCTAATATTCAGAATAGCACCTATCATAAAACAGATTTTCTCTCCCTTGTTCCAGTTACAATACCACTCATAGGGTGATAATTGTGAACCTTCACAAAGTTAGCTTTCAACTTTCTCTCCTACCGAACCAGCCTTCAACTTTTCTTTTGTCTCCTAGAAACCACAGAGTAAAATCCTCATCATCATTACTAGCCTCTTTCCAATCCGTAAACAAAACCTTCTCATTCAAATCAGAACACATTCATCCACTACCCGCACCCTATCCCCGCAAACTATGCCTAGCAATCTCTAATTCTTTTAAAGAGTTAATATGTTCCAAAGAAATAGAAGAAGCATCTATCCCCATTTCCAACGCCTATGCATAATATCCTCATCATCCAAAACAAGAAAAGAATTATGAAAGTTTAAATTTGTACCGAAGGTCTCTAGGATTCTATTGAGCCAACCGTCCTTCACCAAGTTTCTAGCACCACCGATCAATCACCTCGAGCTTCTTCTAATATCCTGCAAGGCTTCCTCAACAACCACCGGATCGTGAATCCACACTTTCTGAGTAGAACCATCAGTGAGACAAACCAATAACCACGGTGTCCGATCTTGATTGACGGATCCATGACCGATCGGTCCTCAAACCAGAACCCTCAGTAACATCTTTCTTCTCACTGTCCCCAGAGGACCCAAACGAAGCATCATTAGAAGTACTATCACTCCTCCCCTGAGCACCCTCCTCTTGTTCATTATCCTCTTCCAGCAGATGCCCATATTGCTTCATGAGCTCATAATGCTTGTCACTCTTCCTATCTTTCAACAACCCTTTGATAAAATCATCAAACCTCTGAGGGCCAGCAATAACCTCAGTAGAACCCCCTTTACTCCCCCCAGAAGGAAGATCTTTCTCCACCACCATGGGATCATCTCCCAGCTCAGCCCCCCCAACCACATTTTCCTGAGTATCAACTTGCATTCCTCCAGCACCTGATTTCTTTTGGAAACCTGATCCTCCCTCATCACCAGACACCGCTAGATTTTCTCTAATCACTAAGCCCCTCGAACGACCACCACCTCCCTCATTAGCCCATATGTTGGCCATACGAGTCCCAAAGGAAACACCCCCAGAGTCTTCTTGCTCCACCATAACCTGTTTACCTTTATCCACACCAGATATTGGCCCACCATGTTGACGACCCCAAAGATCTCCAAAGAGTACTTGCACCAGAACAATGTGCCCATTATCATCAAGGCCTCCCAAGCACATGACACCTTCACCTTCCTTATTCACCCCAACATCATCATCTTGTCCTTCAATCCCCACAAGGAAGGCAAATTAGAGACGATCCGAGCAAAGATCTCCTGGTATATTTAAATTCATAGATTCCACCTGCATCTCCCTCTTACGGTATTAGGGACCAAAGATACATCTAAACAAGAGATCTTCACTCTCACATAAGCCAAATTCCTCAAGCTATTCTGTCCTGTCACAGGTGTTTGCCAACTAAAGAAGCAACATAGAAGACAGTTGATTTCTCCTGCATTTCATAGGAATACCCACAATGCGAAACCAAGCTTCTTCCACCATTCAAGTTGCAAATCTCCATTCCACTTAGACAACTGAATCACAAAGATCAGAATTGTTTTCATAAAGACCTTCCCAAAATGGAAATCATCAATGGACTGGCAGATGGAAACCTCATAAGAAATTCTACATCATTAATAGATCTAGCATTGAATCTCCAGCACCCCAAAGCATCACCAAATCAAACTCCTTCTCCGATCCTTGCAAGGACATCACCCTCACCACACTTATATGAGCATAATGCAGCTGCTCCATGGACTGAACATTAGACTCAACTCATGTGAATAGAGTGAAAACCCTGCTCAAAATCAAGATCGCCAAAGAACAGAGGAACATATTCCCATGGTTTCCTCTCTTGTGGACCAAAATGCTATGATCTTTACCACAATTATCACAAACAACCTCCTCCTCAATCACATCAAGTAACCAAATCTCGACGCACCAACCACACCATCATCTCTCGGCCTACTCACTTTGGTGGTGGTACAGAGGACCCCACCGTAGTAGTAGCCACAACATCGATTGGAAACCGATAAAATCGGAGACAAACTTACAGACGATTCTCCTCCAGGCACATTAACAGAGGTAGAAGTCAAGTGTTTAGCCCGTATGATCGAAGGTAGGAAATGCATTCAACACAAAGACTAGGAACATGGATTTGCTCAGCAGTTCGATAAAACCGGCTCCCTCTTCTAGGATTGGAATCAATTACGATGCGCCAGGAA